>JAQFVV010006236.1:2061950-2731950 GCA_028023455.1 Epiperipatus broadwayi
TTAGCGCACTTATGTTTTAGGTGATATTATGTAGTTGGGACAACAATCGAGACGGTTACAGGATTATTTTCATAATATATATATATTTGAAACTAATAAAATGCCATGCGGTTCTAACATGTGAGTCCAGCTTATATATTGTTGTTTCAGCAGCACATTTTGCTGTGTAATGTAATCTAAGCTTTAGCAATTTATAGATGGCAGATGACGATGCTTAATAATGCACCATTTACTAAAGCTTGCATTAAATGGCATAGCTGTGGTGAAAGGAAAAGAGTAGATATGTACTTGATGAGAGAATTTTTTTTACTTATTATAATATTAAAACAGTATTTTATTTGCAACATTTCATTTCTAACTATTAACTGGAATAGTATAAAAGAGTAAACTATGGTTGCTAGATGCATAAGTACATTAGTTCCAGCTTTTAGTCCTAGTCTTCATTGATAAAGCCACTGGATATTAGAAATTTTATAGTATATCTAGTGATATCTATTGTAGTAGATATCTCTGCAGTGGGTAATTGCTCTTGAAAGCATATGAGTAAACATGTGAGAAGTCATGCGACATTGTTTATTATTAATTTTTTGCACAATATTCTCACATTTTGTATATCAGTGCCGCCAGCTCCAATGTCTGCTATTGACTGGTAGAATCCATTTTCAATTTCTAGTGACAGAAAATTTAATTGAAAATGAGTTTTTGAAAAGTATTAATTTTAACATATCATTAGAAAAAAATATATATTTTTGGCCAATGAAAATGAAAAAGATGGAATCCAGTCATGTAAATGCCCAAATGCTTATGTTGCACTGTCATTTGCCTATAAAACAAAATAATAAGTATATATACAATTGACCTTTTAATTTTTATATAATGTTATTAATTTTTTTCTAAATATATAGGTGCAATTTTATGAAATTTTCGTAACTTTTTATAGAAAATTAGTCAAGTAAAATGTTATTAATGTAGAGAGTAAAAGAAATAAAAACATTTATTATCAAAAGCTGTCAAATTATTAAGTATGCTATTGATTTTTTATAAGTTCAATTTTAATTTTTTTTTAAAGAGTTTCAATTATTTGAAATTATGAAAAATATTAAATTTTGCATTTTCATTTCTAAACATTTTTATAATCCACAGGCTAAAACAAAGCATTTTGTTATTAACAATTCTGTTGTTTATGAATCATTTTTGTATATTTGCAAAAGTAGTATTTTTATTTTTTAGCCTAAATTTTATTTATTGAATTCATATCTGGAATGCAAAATAAAAATATTCAAGACAAAATAGAAAATAAAACTTTATTCATTTCAATAGTACAAACAAAATAATCTATTTATATGAAATTATGTGAATGTTTGTCCATATGAATGTGTTTGTTCATAAGGCTGTCACATGTCAAATTCACAACCAGTTTAAAAAAACTATTAAGTTTGTTCATAATCCTGACAAAGGAAGTAATTCTGCCATTAAAAACTGTAATTTTTTTCGTAAAGCATTTTAGGCAAAGGAATAGGTACATAGTTTAAACCATGAAGAAAATGTGATTATAGTACATAAATTCATGTATGAAAGGTGATATTTAGTGAGGGGGGAAAATGGGTTATAATACTATATTTACATTTAGTTTTGGTTAGGATGTAATTCAAATAGCATAGTTTGATATTGCGTAGTTCATGGTTCCACAGTAATACCATCCATGATTGAAATTGGTTAAAGTAACCAATTAAAAAAATGATTGCCTTTCCATAGGCTCTATAAAAATTTGTCTGAAAATAATATACACATATCAATTTCTTCATTTAATATACCTCATGTGAAAGGTGGGAGTTAATGGATGCAACTATGATTAATGATTTCATAATTAATGAAATTGTCATGTTAAATTATTATTCAAGTAGTCCTGAGTGATTTACTGCAGTGATAAATTTGTGGATTTATAAGCTAAGAATCTGTGGATCACAGCAATCTGTCTACTCAGAAGTTCATATATCATATGATCTCCTGAGCAATAAACTCTTATTTTTATTCAAACCTGACCAATGTGATATATAAATCAAAGTATTTGTCATAAAGAAATAAAATTAGTTTGATGCCGAAAACCAAGTAAAATAAGTTTTCTGTTAATTTATTTTTTCTGTTTTTTTTACATAGTCCTAAAGTAAATTATTATTCAACTGTGAATAGTGTAACAGATATAGAATGTTTTTAATAATCTTTGTATAAAAATGCTTAAACAATCAAAAGATTAATTTGTAGGGTTACAGTATTTATTATATCATAAAAAATGAAATATTTAAAGCTTTTAATTAAATCTACATCGTAATTTTCTATACTACTTATATGTCGGATGTTATTATTCTTTTTTCTTCGATATTCTCTATGTATTGATTATAAAAATATATAATTAAAATTAATAACATCTTTTTTTATGCTTTATACAATGCAAATATTATTTTATCCAAATAATTTTATTTCCTTAGTTTTGATTGTCCTGCAAACTTTCTTCAGAGCTACGAAATATTTCCATTTTTATGTAGTCATATATGATTAAATATTTTGTTGTGTTGTGGAAGATTGCAGGATAACCAAACTATAAGAAAATAAAATTATTTAGAGAAAATAATATGTTATATTGCATAAAGTGTAAAAAGAAAGAGTATTAATTATAATCATTTATGTCAGATGCTATTTGTAGAAGTATAGATTTATGTTTGCCATTTTATGATGTAAAATGCCTTGATTTGGTGTAGTATTTTCATTATTGGGAGATGCCAACTATTTTAAATAGTCATCTTCAGTTTTTTATTTACATGTTCTTGAATAGAATTTAACTTTATTGATACTGAAGTTAATTATTTAAAATAAATAAAGTATCTGATTTAGGTTTAATAGTAAATTACAGCAATTTAAACATCTGATTCTTGAAATATATTAAAGGAAGATTTTTCTTTAGGAGAAGCTATTGAAGAGGTATTTCCCAATCAGCAGACTTTTTATATATAATTTATCTATTTTTTACATTGATTATTTTGATGGTAAAATTACACAATATGTAAATTTATAAATTTAAACATAACATGCTCTCACACACATGCTTATATAAATTCACAGTTTTAAATTCCTTATATCATGTAAGTAACATTTCTATATGATTTTTTAAATCATATATTTGAAATCAGACCTTAATGTAATCTTTCATTCTCTGTAAATGGTTCATTGATTACCTTTCTTTTTAATGTTCATTTTATGTATAACTTTACTCTTGTATGCAAATAGAAATATTTATACACATATATTTATTTATTTATCCACTTCATTATTAACTCTGATTCAATTTCCCAGTAGCACACTCAGTCGCTGGTTCACCTGCATCTTCGGCTAGTTCAACTCCTGTTAAAAGTTCTACGCCCAAAGGTAGTGCTACTATAGATGATCTATCTCTGCCATCTCAATATCGGAGGAAACCAATGTCAGATGAAGAAATAGAAGTAATACAGGTAAATATTTTAAATTATATCTGTATTGAAGCAGTCGGATCTGAGTTCGATCCTAGCTTCATGACCTCTAGCTATAAACCTACTTCAAACCCTAGTACTAACCTTAAATTTCCGATGCAATGGGGCTTTATACGTTCAATCCACGCTAATTTCCATAAAGAATAACTTATTTCATAAATGTGTATTCAAATAACTAATTTCAGATTT
This sequence comes from Epiperipatus broadwayi, assembly GCA_028023455.1. Classification (NCBI taxonomy): domain Eukaryota; kingdom Metazoa; phylum Onychophora; class Udeonychophora; order Euonychophora; family Peripatidae; genus Epiperipatus; species Epiperipatus broadwayi. The sequence goes on from JAQFVV010006236.1 coordinate 2,065,661, forward strand.
AAATTGATTAATTTTATTAATAAATTCATGATAGAATTATTTATGAATTTATATGTATTATAACTGCATGGATTGTGCGTATATATTTGTAAATATTTAAATATATATAATTGTTTAAAAGTTTCATTGCATCGGGAATGTTTGATTTTATTTTTAAATAATTTGTTAAAGTTTTATTGATTAAAAGCTACATTCTTTCGATAAGCTTTCAGATTTTCCCTTTCCAAAAACAACAGTTAAAGTTTTATTAATTAGAAAAAAGATAAGGATTTCCTAATTAAAATCATTTTCTGATTTTAAGAATTCATTTTCTAATTAGAAAATGAATTCAAGTTAATGAGTTTGAAAGCCTTATCGAAGGAATGTATCTAAAAACAACCAGTAAATCTAAAAACATTGATAATGAAAGAAGCACTAGCCTGAAAGCATCAGAGGACAGGATATATAGCTCTGAAAAGTTTGGAGAAGGAGGAAGCCATTTTTGTTGTAGAGAAGTGCAGTCAACTCTGTGCGTTTTTAAATTATAAAATTAAATAGTGTTTCGATCATGGTGAAGGGCTAAAACGTCAGAAATATGGCTATCAGTTCCTGAAGTCCCCTGAAAATCTTCAATGGAGCTGCTGAATCTTTTCCGGACCAATCATGCTGCTAAGATCATGAAAATTCATTAAAATACTGTTCAAGTAATCGACCAAATGCATGCCGACGTTTTCCTCACCCGGACATGTAAACTAAGGGAACCCGCCCCGGAAGAAATGGGTAATATATTTCCATAACGAACCTTAAGCTTTCTGGCCAGTTTCCGAACTTTACTTTACACTCCCTTTAAGAGCTCTTTTCATTCTATAAATGTAATACTCTGTGTAAACCCTTTTATTTATGCTATTTTTAAATTTATATAAATTCTCTCAATCTCTAGTCTTTAAACTTTCTCTTTTCTTACTTGGCGGTTCATTTATTATATTATATATATATATTTGTGTAATTCATTAATGTTGTTACTTTAATTATATGCCAATAATCTTTCGACTCGATGAGCTTCTTTGTTCTATTTGCCTCATGTAAATAATACAATATTAATTCTAATAGTAGTTCTCGCCCATTAGAACTAAATTAATACAGTTCTATCAATCATCGAGTCGAAAGAAATTATTAATGATTGTTATTTTTATCATTGGCTAATAATAAATTATTAGCTCCGTTTTTAATCTATGCCACCGCTATTTTCTCGTTTCACTAATATTTATTTATTATTCAAATATAATCTTAAAATGTTTTTTGCAAAGGGCCGATAAAGGAATCAAACAAATATATTCTAATTCAACTTTGTTATTTAAGATTCAGGAAGGGCACGATGATTGGGGCATAATTAATATGATTTACAAATACTTTAAAATAGTTTTCGTTAAAAGCTCATTTGACTTTAATTAATTGATCAAATCATCACGTAGAGCATTCTATGTGGGTTTTAGTATTCAAACGATGACTATCAAGTCATCATCTTCAAACATTGCTGACGTAGGGCAATCTTCCGCTCCGTTAGGCTGGTCGGGGATCATATTTCTGTTATTTTAAATTATCGAGGAAGAAAGCACTTCCTCTCCTGTTCATATTAGTCAATGGGCATAAGACTTGTCAGACGCAAGCCGCCATAGGACTTCGATTATCGATTAGCTATTATCTTTCAATTTCATTTTATAGCTCATAATTCGTCAGCACTGTTACCTCTCTGTTCCAGTAAAGCCCGCTCTGATGCTCGTAATTCGTGACGAAGTGATTTCAATTAAAGTCGAACAAATTCTCAGTTATATTTAATTAAATAAGTTTTCCAATAAAGATTAAAGTTATGCCCTAAAATACATATCTTGCTCTTCATGAATGGATTTGCGAATGTGAAAATAAATATCACATTCTTTCGTAAAAATTTAGAGTAATAATTTCCCTTACTAATGAATACCTTTATCTGCCTTTATTTTCTTGTTGCGGGCATAGACATAGACTTTCAAATATTGTGTAATATTCATTGGCATATAATAAGGACCGCCACTCTTATTATAATTCTAAATTATATTAAAGGCTAGAGGTGAATAATATGATCATTATCTTATTCAACCAAACAAATTATTATTATTAAATATTTTCTAAACACACTTGGTTTCTTAGTTCAATTATTTTAATGTTAATACTCGCTGTCTGTGTTGGCAACCCGAACATAAACATATGATTCGATTTAAAATTATTTTAGTCAGTTTATTATCAGATATTAATGTCAGTTCAGAGGTCTCTAATCCTCACCAACCGTTGAGCTAGTTTCTTGGCGCATAGCACTGTGCCGTCGATTTATGCTAATCTGAGCTGGTGAGTTGGGTTTGAATTCAGTTTGAACCAGCTGAGTTTGGATCCGACTTGCAGTTGAAGTGGTGGGTTTTTCGACTGGTACAGTATATAAAAATAAAACATTAATAAATTTATTGTAAATTATTACTGGGAACGCTGAATAAGATAAGCTTAAAATAAAAGTTTTATTATAATTCGATAAATAAAAAAGAATCCTGTTTTCCCCTCTCTAAAATGTGGGCCATATAATTTATTTGGATATATTTGTATAAAATTTACATTATATCTTTTACCTACAATCCTCTCATCCACTAGTCATTGCTATGAGTATGATATCAGGATTAAAATATCGTATACTGCTCAGCATAATATAATAAAACTTTTATTTTAAGCTTTTCTTACTCAGCGTTCCTAGCGCTTATATCAATTACAATTATATAGGAAAAGTTAATCAACGTATATAAAATTTTAATAAATTTATTTTTAAAAATCACTCTTTTCACTTATTACAATGCTTTTATTAAATTATCTGACAGTTTCGATTATTTAGTAGTCTTCTTCGAGCATAGTGAAAAGTGCAAAAAGTAAGATATTTATTAGTGCATAGTTAACTGATAGCATAAAGGATCATGATGACCAGGTTGTATACTACCCAGTGATTGACGCTAATAAAGATGGGAGTGTGATAGTTTTGCTTGAGGGTCAATTGACTTAACTAGGTACCAAAGTATTACTACAAAGTAATAATGTTTGATCACAATTAGTTTTATCTGTAGTTAAAAAAAAATTACATTAGAATCACTTTCCCACTTTTATTTGTTGCTATGAAGATCATAACTACTATTTGTATATATCATTTAAATAATAAACCATTAAAATATTGCTTGCCTGCATCATATGATGAAGTTGTAACATTTATTTAACACTTTTTTATTTTTTAAAAAAAAAGATTAATTTAATTTTAATTTATGTTAAATAAGTTATAATAAGACTTTAAATTGATATATATATATTATTTTATTGTCGATATAATTATAGAAGAAAATAAAATTGTGTTTACAAATATATAGTCATTCTTTTTTTGGGGAAAAAAAGGTTCTATTTTAAATCTTCATCTAATTTTGTTGAACAGATAGAATATTGCTAATAGAAATACATATTCAAAAACTTCTACTGTCTGAAGAAAATTTCAAAGATTATCTTTAATTTTATAGACAAATAAATTTGTTAGTTTGTTCTCATATAGTAGAACTGTGAGTAGGCTTTATTTTGTTTCAAACTGCCCTCGTGTTCAAATGTATACAGGGTATAATAGCTCAAGTTTTATTGCTAAACATTGATTAGAAGCACATATATAACACAGATACTTTTTTATATGTATCATATGCACATGTAAATAAAGATTGTTGTATAATTTTTTAAAAAATAATAATATAGTTATTAATAATAAATTGAGATGATACATATATTTTATTGAGTGTGTGTTCTTTCATATATTCATTGAAGGAATAAGAAAAAAAAACAACTAAATACCATATATTTTTTTTTAAGTGTCATAGCATTGGCCGGGATGCGAATCCGCAACCCGGGCAACTGCCTGCAAGTGCAAAGCAGTCACGCTGACCTCTCGCCCACCAATGCAAGACAAATACCATATTTTTATTTTTTAAGAAAGTAAATAGTGAAATGTTGGACTTTTGTTGCTATTAAATAGTGCTCTGAGTGATATTCTTTTTTCCTTCAATAACCTTTTCTTGTAGAAATATAATAGTTGTCTTGTTATCAAGAAATTAGAATCTCTAATTATTTTTAGCAATTTCTAAAGTTTTGTAAAACTTTTAGCATTATATTCAGAAAATATTTTATTATATAAAATAGTGCACATCAAATTCAGAAAGGGTAATGAAGTAATAAAAATGTATGTGCTTTCAACATAAACTAATGGAATTTTATTAATATATATATTAAATGGACTATAGAAATGTATGAATTTGTTATGTATCTGCAAGAAAATGGCTACCGAATATCGTAAAAGTTTTTTGTTCTAATTTTTTTGGCTCCACTGCATTTATAAACAAAATTTAAAGAATACATTCTGTAAATACTTATATATTAAGAAGCCTAATTGCAGTGATCTGCTTTGTTTTATATATACGTTAGCAGAATTTGGGTTTATAATGAAGGGGTAAAAGATTTATTTTTAAAATCAGAAAAATTCACAAATCTGAATTGCAAATCAGAGATTTGGGATTAGCTTGATGTAAATCCTTGAGTTTATTTCTCTCGATCTTTACCATTTATTATAAGTTTGAGTGACCAATAGGTGCTTCACATACGGATTATTAAATTTTTATCCAGTAATGTCCTATCTCCACCTAGCTTCTAGTGATTACTCAAGCTTACAGCAGGTGGCAGAGCTGTATTGTGTAAATTGAGTCCATGTGATATGTATTTTCTTGTTTAATACTTGAATTGAAGGCAGATATTGCATAAAGATGAAGACTATTTCTAATCTTTTTTCATCATTTTTATGATGGTCTTTGGAATACTTTATAGTAATTTAATGGATCAGATATCAAGATGTGATATATAAAGGTTGGCTGAAGAAATTTTTACAGTCAACCATTTAAAAGGATCGTTTTTTAACTGCCATTTTTTACTTTATACAATTCATTCATGTATTTTTCAAGCCTACAGTCAATGGTTGAAGAACTGGTGAAGATATCTATTCTTGGAGTTAGGATTTGAGAAAATCATGTGTACTATTGTTGGTATGAGCTTTTTAGAATATTTAAAAAGTGACTTAGTGATATATCTGTAAAATTATGCAAGTGTGTAAGCTAGGAATCAAAACATTGGAGTTTTTTTTTTTTTAAATTCCAATCAATTAGCTTGGATAGTATAAAGGAATAAAAATTAAGTGCTCGATGCATGAGATCATCAGTTTCATTTTTGAGTACTAATTCTCATTGACAAAGACTGAATCTAGAAATCAATCTGGAGAGATATATTATGGCATTATGCTATACGGTATCTATTTATTACTCATATTTACAGTAGAGGTTTCTAGAATAGAGTGAAAAGATACTCTTGGATAGATTATTGAAATCACCATCATCAACAGAAGCCACTCATACACATGTATGTCCATTCCAACATTAAAGAAAAAAAGACAAACAAAAAAATCATTAAAAATGAGTTTTGCTATGAGTACAGAAACCAATCTGTGGGCCACAAACACATCCACATGTAGAATATATTGATCTATTATTAGGTTTATTTGATATTTTGCAATTTTTTCTTCATACTTTGTCTTAGTGTAACTTTCCATTGGAAACAATTAATAATGCATTTCTTTAAAATGTCATTGAGACAACTTTTATAATAAAAACAGAATTTGCCTCTTCCACTAAAACCATGCTCAAGTTTCCTATAAAATATTTTTTAGGAACTGTATTGTTAATTGGTGTCACACGCCCAGTCCAATGAAGTTGTGAATTTACAATAGTGGATTCTATAGCATCATATCCAGAAATTTACAAACATATCAATGGATCTTATGGTCTTGTCATAATGTTTTAGAATTTTACAGAGCATCCTTAAATGAAATTTTTTTAAATAATTTTAGGTAACATCGATAGGAATGCAAGTTTCACTTCCAGACGATAAATTAGACAAAATGACATCTAGATATTTTTTTACTTGGAGTAATTATTTTACTGTAATTAATATCCTATTTTATTAACTTGTTAAAAGAGGTAGCACATTGGGATCTGTGCTGCACCTCAATTGGAGTCTGTCTGCACTCAATTGAGGTCTGTGCTGCACATCATTTGGGGTCTGTGCTGCATATCATTTGGGGTTTGTGCTGCACCTCAGTTGAGTCTGTATTGCACCTCAGTTAGGGTCTGTGCTGCGCCTCAATTGGGGTCTGTGTTGCACCTCAATTGAAATCTGTGCTGCATCTCATTTGGGGTCTGTATTGTACCTCAGTTGGAGTCTGTGCTGCACCTTAGTTGAGCTTTGTCCTGTTGGGGTCTATGTTATAGCTTATTTGGGCCATGCCGCACCTCAGTTGGGGTCTGTGCTACACCTTACTTGGGGTCTGCTGCACCTCAGTTGGGGTCTGGGTTGCACCTCACTTGGTATCTACTGCACTTCATTGGGGATCTGTGTTGCACCTGTTGAGTCTGTGCTGCATTTCTAAGTATTTTAATAAATGATGATAGTTATCTATAAAAGGGTATAAAAATGATTAATACATGTTTGCAATTGAAGATAAATAAATTATTTGTATTAATAATGCAGTATTTGTTTGTTTCCTGGTGCTTTTTTCCCCTGTGGTATTTAAAATAAAAATCGTATTTTGTTTATATCATTGTATATTTTATCAGTATAAACAAAAGAAAGCTTTATAAACATAGTTTGAATAACTTTTTAACTATTAAACTGAAAAGTCTTTGAACTCTTTTTTTTTTAAATTAAAAGTAATTTTTTAAAATTCAAGTTAAGACACTTTTTTATTTAAAAAGAATAATAATAGATCTAATTAAGTGAATTTTAGCCATGTCAGATATAATTATCAATTTATAAAGTGTTTATTTAAAAAAATAATATATAAAAAATGCATTAGCTTGATGTATATTACCCCCCCCTCCCCATAATGTTATTTTTCAATTGTAATTTTGATTATTGAAATAAAAATTATTGGGGCCTGAATAAATTAGTTAATTCAGTCAAGAAGCTTTTATTTCAAATTAAATATAAAAATCAAATTTATGGTGATTAAAAAAAAAGGTGAGGTTTGTGGTTTGTGTATTCTCAAATTATATAAAAGCATTTTAATAAAATTAGAAGTGTGTGAGGCACTGGAAAGAGAAGTTATAATGAGTACTATTATGAGATTATAAAATAATCAGCAGCTTAGCACTTTCAAGGTGTATTACCTCATATTCATAGCAGTAGTGATAAATGGTGGAGAAAAGAATGTTAATGACAAGATGCATTTTGTATATTTTTTTATATATTTTTTTTAGTATTTGGATATTTGACTTTTTTTTAACTATTTATATTTAAAGTGAAAATCTAAACAATATTACTATATTTCTAATATTTGAAATAAAATTTGCACATGTTAAAAATTGTTTACAAGATTTTTGTGTTTATGAAGGTAGTAATTTTATATATATATAAAAAGCAAGTTTTAGTTAAACTATCAGGAGAAATTAAAATTTCATCCTTCATTTTTTTTTCTTTCTATTTCAATTAACTGTAAATGGTTTTTAAAACTTGTTGAATCCCCTATCTGCCTCATTGAATTTTAAAAATATATAATATATATTTTGTACAATTTGAATACGTTAAATATAAAACTATATATATTGTTAGAAAGAGCAAGTATAAAGGAATGTAATAAAACTTAAAACAAATATTTTGTGAGTTAAATGTTAGTCATGTTTGTACAGATGGCTTCATTATAATTTCATAAAATTATGAAAAAATTGATATATAACATGATTTTTCTGGGATAATTCTTTATTATAAAACTTGCAAAAATAAATTTACTGGTGACTTTCATTTACACTAGTTGACTCAGTTCTTGTTCTTCCATGCAGAGGGTAATTGCTAGAAATATCTTTCTAATGGGAAAAAAAACATTTAACAATAAGTAGCAAAGAGGACTTGAGTACATTGTAATTTATCACAAAATAAAATTAATTTTAAAATAATTGCAAAAAAATAATAATATATAATACAAAAGAGCAAAGAAAAAAGTGACAGGATGAAAGACAAAATTTTTTTCAGGGTGTAGAAAAATTAGGATCAATTGTTATAATAAATATGGTAATAAGCATAACTTTTGAAATATATATACACCTGAGTCTTGTTTTATGCAGTAGATAAATTCCTCAGAAAATGCGCACAAAAGAAATCACACAAAAATAAACATAACTTACCTTGAAAAATGGGGGATAGGTTCTGTAATTTTCAAAATCGGCATAAAAGCAACAAGGAAAAATTACTTTAAAATTCGCATTAAAAAACTAAGGAAATAAAGTATGACTAATAAAAAATTTCAAATATTTGAAAAAAATTAATACAAGACAAGCTTTTTTTATTTTTTTTTATTAACTACAGTATTAATTTTACATTTTTTTATATATATTTTAATCATTATCGCTATTAGACAATATGCATTCGTTTAAGAACTAGTAAGAAATCAGATTCGTGATGTAATATACAACTAGCGCCACTTTCTTTTTTGTGCTATGTTAATGGTTTTCTGTTTCTATATTAAAAAAATGAGTTCGCAATCAAAACAAAAAGGTTATACATTATCATTAGAAAAATTATTTTCAGTTTGTAAAATCAATAAAATCTTCATTATTATTTATTTTAAAAATCTAAAAAAATATTTATTTCTGTTAATATCTAACAAAATATGTTTTAAAAGTTTAAAATTTTTGAATATTTATTGCGATATTTTTATATGTACGAATAAATCTATTATTATTACTTACTCATTAGTATAAGTAGGTTATTTACATAGAAGCTAAGATTCTAAATACAGCTTCTAGTCATATTTACATTAGCTGCTAATATAACGTTATATTTTTGAAAAAAAAAAAAGTATTTCAAGTCAAAATAAGTTATTAATAATTTAAATTTCTTGATATTTAATAAATATAGTGAAATATGAAAGATATTAAGAAGAAACATGAAGTGCATAACTTCAAAATCACATTAAAATAATCTGCATAAAATGAGACCCAGGTGTATAATATTTGTGTAAAAAAAATAGAAAAAATATTTTTGTAGAATGGAAATAATAAGATATAAATGCTTAGGTATACGTGATAAAGTTATCTTACTAAGCAGACATATAAGATACTGCTAGCTGTAACAGATATGACCATGAAATAAATTTAATTTTTTATTATAATCATTACTTACACAAAATATATTTTTATAGGCAAGTAGAAAATAATTAGATTGAAAAAAATAGAGATAAAATTGCTTATAGAGTAAATAGAAAAGTCTTATTCTACAGCACAAAACAGACCATTATTTTTCAACATTGTAAATTATTTATATAAAAAAATATGAAAAATATTATATATTTAAAGCTGATAAAACTTATTTCTGGAATTTCATATTTACAGTTAGTTAGGTTCTAAATCCAAGGAGTTACATATATATGCATTGGAGCACAAAACAGATTGTTATTCTACAATATGAAACAAATCATTATTTTACAGCATTATAAATTATTTTTATCATAAAAAATATGAAAATATTATATACTTAAAGCTGGTAGATAATATTACAATTGAAACTTTATATAATATTATGGTTGTTTTTGGTTCTAAACTCTCAGATTTATTTATATATGCATCTGATGTATGTCTTTCATTTTAGGAAGAGTAAAAATCACTGTTATTCTTTTTCATATCAAAGAAAAAAAAAGTAAAATTCACTTTACTAGAGCATCCACAAAAATGCAATTTTCATTCTACAGAGGAAAAAACACCACTGAAAAGCTGATTCAATAAAGAAGAGAATGACATATTACACATATGTGTAGTCTTTACCATTTGTGCACTATATTGATTTAAATTCTATGATTGGTCAAAATTCTAAAAAACGTCATGAGTCGTCATTGCGGCCCCAATAGCTAATCTGTTCAGACAAAAATATGCCATGTTGTATTTTTAAAGAATTAATTTAGGACATAACTTTTACAATAACTTCAGTTTTAACAATATTACAGCAAAATGCGATGTATTGCCAGAAAATGAAAATACCAAGGCAAAAAATAAGGCTTAAAAATAAAAAAAACTAAATAAAAAAAAAAAGAATTTTAATAACCTGAACAAGTGTTATTGCTTGTTTATAATTACTAATTTTTGATAACTAAGTTTTTAATTTACATATTTATTGATAATTTTATTATATTCCTTATAAAATTCTGATTAAAATACATATATAATACTTTTTACCTAAGATAATTCATTGCTTCAATACTTGCAAAAACAGCAACAGGAGAATACTTCATTTTTACTATACCCAGAAGTTAAAAAGTTTCAAATTTTTTATAAGAAAAATGTTTCTTCCCTGATAAAAGATAATATAAATATCTTTAACAAATTATAATAAATAAAACAAATAAAATTCAGTCAGCATGACACTTTTAAAAATTGAGAGTAAGGGGAGAAAATTACCAATTGCCATTATTTACTACTATTAATACAATAAAATAAAAGGACATGTAATTTGAAATTCCAAACAAGATCACCATGGTAATATATTGTAATGGTCAGAAAACGAGTGATTCATTAACATAGTGAGAATTCGACCACCACACAGAACTGCAGCACCATCTAGATAGTGAAGCTACCCGTAGTACTAAGTTCGAACATAGTTGATCAGTTCCACAATACAATCTACGAAACAACGCATCTGATGCGACATTAGTAAACATTTCTTTAGACACGGTGGTCAGGATTGTGCAAGAGATTCATGATTTTATTTTCGAGTTAGCCAATCAGAACATTAATCTTAAACATTTATATTTAAAGAATCGAGGAAACATATTGACTGGGTATCGAATAAATAAATAAAGAAGTAACGGCAGACGTATAGTTTGACATTATTTATTGAAACATTTTAATAATAAATTATTTACTAATAATATTTGGTAATATTTAAATTGAGTAACGGAATTTTCCGATACTGTTATATATTCAAGAAATACATTTATTTATTTAGAAACATTTATATGAAATCATTTTACCAATAATACTTTATATTTAAGATCTCAGTAGCGGTATTTTCCGATACTGTTATGTTTACAAAGAGAAATACATTTATTTGATGACGTAATCTAGCTACCTAAAATTCTTGAGCAAGTATTTCTAAGGCATGCCTTTAGGGATTTATACCTTTGCAATGCAAGAGTCTAAAGTAAGATTTATAAGAGTAGCGGCGGACATATATTTATTTAATTAAAGATATTTACTAATAACTAGGGGCAAACATTTATTTGAGAGTGAATTATGTCACTAATGCAGGGATGGAGTTATACATAGAATAATAAAGTTAATAAAAGAAACACGTGGTACATTTAGAAAGGCGATATGGAATGGCAGTATATTGAAACTGCAAAGCCGTGAATGAGTTTATAAGAACGACGGGCTGGTGTTTGCCATAGGCCCAAAGAGGTAAGGTGTCACATAAGCATAACCAGGGACAAGTGGTTCGTGCCATGATTGCCTGCTGGCTGCATGACTTTCGTCAAGCCCTATGGGAGCATTTATTATGTCTGCTTGTGTAGGACGACTGGGGTTAATTTCAACCCTATAGAATCTGGAATATTCAAGGCTTGTAATGGGTCATCGCATCTCTAAAACGTAACCCATGTATAATGTATAGATGATTCTGTTAAGATTTAAATATATTTTATAACTCGGCCCTACATTATCAACATTTAATAAAGAATGTTGGCGACTCTCAAAGAAATGCAATTTTATGGAATTATTAATTAATATTTAATAAAATATAAAACAATATATAACTGGGTGATTATTACAACTAATACGTCAGCCATTTGCTAAGCAGTAGACCCTTGCATTACAATAAAGGAAGCATTGAATGCTTGTCGATTTATATGAAAATATTAAGTTATTTATGAAAGTAAATATTAATGAAAATTTGACATGCATCCACTGTTTCAAGCGATCATAGATTTATACTTAGAAAATTATGAGCATGCGATAATTATATAATAAAATGTAGATTTTAGAAATACGTACCCAAGAAAGATAGAGTTAGGCAGGCTAGATTATTAAAGAAATTTACATATTAATTATTAAATTTATAGCATTACAAATGAGAATTTACAGTTTATAGTTTATAAGTTATATAAAGAATGAATAAGCTATAGCGGGATATTAGTAGAGTACTCTAGAGAATTTGGATACAGGTACCTGTTTTATGAGAAGTTTTCCGATTCAGTGATCAGTAGCAAATTGTTCATGATTCTAGCATTAGCAGTTCTTTACAGCATTTAGATGATTCATGTAATTTAACAGCAGCAGCTTTCAAATTATTTTAGGCAGCAGATCTTTGTGGTTGAATTTATGAAGGGCAATGGAAGGTTTGGCATACGATAGGCCATCTCTGGACAGAGAATAGTCTGGGCACTTTCTACTCGACCATACCGTGGCAGGTAAAATTAATTTAAGATCTTGGAGACTCTCAACTGATTGAGAGCACAGCTAAAGTTAAACTGAAAGTTTCTAGAAAGTCTAAAATGGCCTCCTTTCTTAGATCTTATCTTTTACATTTTTGTTAGTTTATTTTTGGATTCCAATTAATCTGCCCTGAGGATAATCAATGCATTTTTGTTAATTTTAATTATAGAGAAAGCTGCCTTTCTATTGTTTACATTTACATTTTACATTTACATTTTATAATTACATTTTAGGGAATTTTTCTTTTTAATTAATCTATTATCTCTCACCGGCCATTGCTTTTAAAATTTCAAACACAAAAGGGAACATATGATTATTTTTACTTTTAATTAAATATTACAATCTATTTCTAAATTATTATTAAATGAAATTTAAACAAAGCAAAAAATAACGGATTTTACAATTTAAAATAAATGGTTAAATATATATATATATTTTATAACTAAAAGAAGAAATCTAAATTATATTATTTATCTTTATTTATTGCCTTAAATTTGAGATCGAAATGTGTGCGTGTTTATGGTGAATTCTACATATATCTATACATTTTTAATATTGCTACACACACAATTCGATACCAAAAAGTTTAAATTTGGGTAGGATAGAGCGGTGAGTGAAAGACGATAGAAAAAGGTGAAACTTAAGATTCGAATACGAATCTTACTGTTTCAATATATGTATATACATCATAAAAATGTGGTGTGTATGCATTATGCAAGTTCTGCCAAAAGCTATAAAAGCTTGATAGTCTGAAAAACAAGAAGCAGTACAGATTTCAGCTCTAAATATCCAATTCCTTCCTCAAAACTATTTTGATTTTAGGTTTATGATAAACCAGTCTTGTTAAGATCATCTCCATTATGAACAACAACAACAAAAATAGTTTATAAATTTAGAATCTGCAAGAATGAGACAGTCAAAGATTTTTAGGAAAAAAAATATGAAAGTATATATAATTCCTTTTTTAAATAATTCTACATTTAGAGCTAAATGTATTTTTATTTTTTTTAGTAAAAAGTTTAAAAATTTTAAGACAAAAATTTATATATAAAGAAAAACATTGTGTTTATATTTCATTTCTTTCATGTATAAGTCTTGCAACCAACAATAAATAAAAGCATTTAATAAAATGCACAAAGTTAGATGTTCTAGTATATGGACCATGTATTTCAGTGAAAAACTTGTTCTCTCTCTAAGCTGCTCACCATGACATCTTTGTGAATTGACACATGCTATGCAATGATATGTAGTTTAGTTATTTACTACAATAATTTTAAGGTACTAGGATCACAAATTACGATATGAAATGTGACAGTTGATTCTTATCTTTGTCTATCTTCTTTAATTCTTTCTCATCGTCACCAAATCTTGCAAACCATTTGAAAACATTTTTCCAATTCATGGCTTCATTGGTGTACAAGTTTGAATTATTTCAGACATTTCAGTAACAATTTTGCCCAATTTAAAAATAAAATTTGATGATAGATAGCACATTGTTCCATTGTAGCTTGAAGTGCGAAGTGCACTGTTACATTTTATGGTATAACTCATGATTTAGATATGCCAACACCCTAGCATTTTTGTAGGGAGTGGTCATACCATGTTATAGATTGTAATATTTGATTGAATGCAAGTATAATTTATATACTTGGAGTTTAGATGTAACTGTAAGGGACTTGAGCACATGTAACCATAAGGGACTTGAACATGGACTTTATAGCTCCAAGAAGATAGCTGAGGGGAGCTTGAAAGTTTGTGTTCAAATATATATATATATTGATTGAGGCATTGTACTGCAAGTAACTCAAGAGAGAACCAATCACATTTTTGCTAGGGCACACAGTGTATATATACTCACGAGCACCACGAGTCTTTTTATTATTATTTGATAATTATTATTATTTTTACTTTATTAAAACTATTACAATCTATCTAAAAGTAAATTTTAATTTATTGATTTAATTTTATATAATGTAATAACTGCGAATATATTTAATTTATTTGGTATGTTTACATAGCAAAACAGATCTTAATAAATTACGTTGTTAATTTATTTAGTGTGGGCTTTTTTTTTTAGACAGCTAACTTTTACCAAACATTGCAAAGGAATCCGTAGAGATTTCAACTCGGAGATAGATTCACGAGTGCTTTTATTAAGTCCTTTAATTTAATTATGCTTAGATTTGACAGGTCGTAATTATATGGTTCATGATTTGTGTTTGGTCACAACAGTTCATAAATCAAAAACTGTCAAATTCTATTTATAACATTTTGTTATTTTTTTACACTTTGTTGTAAATTTTATCCTATGTAAAATATTTTTTGCCATAGAAAATTTATTACTTTTAGATATACATGTGTTTATTTTGTGTGTGTGTGTGTGAGGGAGATAGCAATCCCCTTTCTTCCAATTAAATTATTATATTTCTGTAGCTGATTTTTTTTCTATCAACTTATTCTCATTATCTCTATTAACATGGCTCAGTTTATTGTTTGTGAAATCGTTAATAATTGCTCATATGGTTTTAGAATGGAATCATGTAATATATGAATAATGTCTGCAAGAATATTATGACATGGAAAGATGATGGGAGAGAATATTAAACCATGGACAGATGATAAGGGAAAATATTAGCTATGGAGAGATGATGGAGATCAATCTTTTGCTTATATAAGAATAGCTGAAAAAATGTTGCAGAAACTTAATACTATTTAAATCACATGACAAAATAACATCATGTACAAAACTGTATATGACCTATGATTACAAGGACTTTACAAACTGGAGCAATAACATCTTGGAAGTTTTGGTAGGAAACAATGTTCATCATCATCTTCGAATGTGTACTTTTTCAAAATATTCAAATATTCTGCTACTGTGCTATCAAGTAATGATTGGACCGTATATGTAGCACCGACTACCATGTTTCACTGCATGGAGAAACCAATATATTTGATTAAGCTTGTACCATTTATTTATATATGGTACAAATATATGTATTGGCATTTGGTAAAAGCTAAGAAAAAGACGAAATTAAATTTTTTTTAGTTGTATAATTTATTTTTTTAAAACATACAATGAAAGTTAAATTTTTCATCCATATTTTTTTTTATCTAATTAAAAATAAAAGTAAAAATTTGAGAGAACAAAAGACACACAAATTACTAATCCAGATAAGCTAAAAGAAAAATATTTTAGCTAATTAAAAATGGCAGAATTATGCTAAAAAAATAAACACTTTGTAACTGAAAAATACAAAAGAATGCACAAGATTATCAATGTGTATTTTTGACAAACAAAAGGTATGCGCAGAAGTCTGAAAACTGGACCTCGAATATAAAAAGGAAGAGACCTGTTAGATCAACGTCTTGTTTTGTCTGTTTTTCCTATGGTTAGTCTTGGGTAACAAAAATATATCCAGGACCACTCTATGCTGAAATAATTCTGCATGTTGGAGTGGACCAGGGCTTTGCTGACATCGTTCCTGAAGACACACACCAGAAAAGCTTTTGTGACCAACCAATAGGATAGATCAAGATCAACTTATAACCAATGGCTGAGCTCATTCTCCCACAAAAAAAACTATGCATAGTAATCTACAATCTTCTTACTAAACTTACTGGTAAGCTAAGATTAACTTTTCCTGATTGTGACTTAAAGTTTGCAAACAACTCTTAAAAAAAATAAGCTTAAAATAATCCTGATAGAGACTTTAATTTTATTGTTCAAGAGACTCTTGTTTACCTAAGCACTTTTTAATTGTTTAACTGTTATTTTTTATTAATGGATTCATGTCTAGATTAGCGTGTGTTCTCCAGTTTTATTTAATTAGTAATTTATCTTTAAACATTTTAATTTATTAGAATAAAAATATTTATTTCTCATGTCAACTTTTCATTTATACATTATTGATGATTATTATTAAATTTATTAATATTAGTTTAGTAAGATTTGAAAATATAATTTACCTTTGCCAATATGTGTTGACTAAGCTCCAGGAATAATAAAATATGATACCGATTCTTTTAAAAACATTTTTCTTTTTAATTTTTGAGATGCGATGCGACAGATTTCAGTGGATTCTTATATGAAACTGGCGCCCTTATAAAAGAAATAAAAGCTGATTCCATCGATAGTGTAAATCATAGCAATTACTAGGTAGAGTTGATCTGAAAATATAGTTATGTTTTTGGAAATAGGAATGAAACTTTCTTCTTTTTCCATAACTTGATCAACTCACACATTTTATGTGTAACAGAGACCTAATCAGACGGGCAAAACACTTCAAGCTTTTTGTAGCAATTGATCCAAAAAATATGCATGAGTGATGATTTATTCAACCATATCATGCATTTGATAATCCATTGTCCGATTGTTATGTTCTTAACATTGCTGTTTTCATGTCATAGTGTATCCATTGGAAATTGGTAGAACTGAAATGGTAGCTCAATTATAAGTACCTGTACCCCTCTTAAGAAGTTTATGAAAAGTTGGTTTGGTAGATAGAGGAATGTGTAGGTGTATAATGATCTCTGTCGGCTTTGATTAGTTGTGCTTTGTGTTTTTCATTGCCATCTTAGCAATGTTGATTTCTGACTGCAATTGTTTTAACAGATATTGCTTTTTCACTTTTAGTGATACATTCCTTGCTCTCAAAATAGTTGCTCTTTAATTGTTGAACATTTCAAATATTGATTCTTCAGGTAATCAGGTGCTAACAGTTCAACCTAGGTAGGTTTAACATTTCATACCACAAGCTTATGTAACTCCGGCAACTTTTCTGTCAAATCTTCTTAATGGTTATATCTTTAAATTGCATATACTGGAATATATTTTCATTTCGTATGTAACTTTATGTCAAAAATATATATAATAGTTACTTCAGTTATTTTATTCATGTACTGTGTAGGGGTAATAAATGCAGTGTCAAGATGGTGAACTTTGGCATGATAGGATTGATATTTGATTCCTCCATGAACTATGTAATCTTACAATATTTATTATTGTTAAATTAATATTCACACAAATGTCCTGGACATTTATACAGAAAAGGTAGTCTATTTGTTTTTAAATTTAGCTATTATTCATACTTAGCATACTTTCGATATATACCACATCATAATTACAGCACTAGATAATGATATGTTACATACTGAAAGCATGAATTAAAGCTAAATTTAAAATATATAGACTACCTTTTCTGTATAAATGTCCAGAACATTTATGTGAATATTACAATTACCCACAAAAGAAGAAAAAGTCTTCAGTATTTTAAATTAATAATTTATTATTATTTTGGTTATTATTTTATATATATAAACCTGTTTTAGTAGAGTAAAATAACAAAAACCGAAATAAATATAACAATTATAAAATTCGTTGACTGTTAAAATCTGAATGATGAGATTTCCATCATAATTAGTACGAATGCTTATATATGAAAAGGTGTAAATAAAAAGTATATTTTATATTCAATATTCATGGCTAAATGCCCCAGTTCAATTCTCATGCTAATTCTGTCACTGGTCAAACAGCAGCACCTGAAAAAAGACAGCAGAATACTCAAAATATTGTATTATATACTAACATGTGTGCTATTACTAACAGTTGAATATATTTGAAAAGTTTAAATAAAGTTTGAAATTTTCTTAACGATATTAGAATGATAGCAATAGTTTAACAAATAATTACTGCTGAAATACCATCATCAGCCACACATTATAGTAAGAGTAAATATAAATTTGTGATATTATATGCTCTCTGTAATTTGGTATAGAATTAGGGTGGTAAATTCAGGAACTCAAGGTCCATTGATTGCAACCAAGGGGTTGCACTTTCAGCTCTCGATTTCTTCGGAACTCCTAAGCAATCAAGTCATTCAATTATTTATTTATTTCTTAAAGATATTACAAATTTATAAATTAATTTATTTCATCAGCAAATAAAAAGCACTCGGTATAAGTAAAAAATTATATTTATTAGCTCTTTTTTTATGCATATTCTCTACAGACTTTGAAAAGAAAAAAAAATCATGCCAGTGTCACTTAAGAAGCTTTTTGATCAATCATTATCTCTTCAGTTAGATCAAGTCCCACAAAATTGCTCAAGTGCTACGTGCTTCTACTTTGATTGAAGTCTGCAGTATGTCCAAGTGAAAAGAGGGCTGGTGATTGGTCTTCTTTTCAAACTACCTGCAGTGCTATATCTGAATCAATACATGGTATATGGAGCCAATTTAGTCAGTCACCACAAAAGTTTTAAAGAAGTATGTCTGGATCACAATTTAGAACATGAGTTGTGACATTGTGTTTCATACCTTAACTCGTGATGGGAATAACATACTAATATTAAATTATTAAAATTTGTTTTAAATTGGGTATAACTGCTATTGAAAATGATTAAAATGATCATACTGGCTATAGCTACAAATCACAAGAATACTTTTAGGCAGTTTACACAATTTCATGATGATAGAGAAAGAAGACATTTCACAAGGATACAGGTCACATTTTGTGTGTAACTCGTGATGCATTAGACACCTCAAAATGTTTGTGAGAATAGCTCAACTATCACTACATAATATGTGCATTGATTTAAAAGTGGAGCTACAAGCATCTTGGAGAGAGAATCAGTCATCTTTTTACTGGAATGCAAATTTACTCTAGAAATGTTATATCATTCAGCAAACATTTATTCACACAATCATGTTTCAGTCAATATATAAATGATTTTTAATTATTCTTTAAAAACAAAAGAAACTTCCTAACATGTCACAGTATTTTCAAAAACATATTTCATTTACTTTACTCCTTCTACCATTTATTATAAATTTAAATAATCAATATATGCCAGATGGTAATCCTTATTAAATACCTACACAATACTGCCCTTTCCATATCCCCAGTCTAGGTTTTGACTTTAAACAGCAGCAACTCTAATCCATTGCAAGTCATAGTAATCAAAGGATGCTAGAAGCTTTATAGTACAATGGTTGACGGAACCTTCCTAACCTAATCTGCTGTACAAGGTGCCACCAGGCCATTCAAACCTGGGAAATTTATATAGTAGGCAGATATGCACAGGATATGTTACTCTTTTATCGAACCGAAAGCTCCAGTCACTAGCTCAGGGATAAGCTGATCTTAAAAATATCATACTGTATATTCAAATTTCTAATTCTTAATTTTAAATATTATTAATAAAATATATAAAATAAGTTACTGCTAAAATTAATTCAACAAAACATTTTATTATAATGCACACACACATTAAAAGAAAAATTCTGAAAATTAAATTAACTAGAGAATATATTTGATTTGAATTACATGCACAGATGGAAGCATTTAATAGATTTAATATATAATTTTAATATTTTACTAAGTGTGAATATGCTACATAGATTACATATATAACCAACCCAATTCCTTTTAACCTTGGGCTAAAGCCTCATGTTTAAACCAACACTAGCTTACTGATATGCTGATGTGACCAATGCAAAAGGAGATAATTAGCATAACACAATCATACTAACAGGAATTTACATCTGTAGCATGATATCATTTGAGAAATAAAAAATCATGGTGGGAAGGAATGAGCATCTTCTTTATGAACCTTCACCACTTTCTCGATCAGAGTGTAAGAAAATCAATGTCATAGGAAATACATCTACGACCATTAACAACATGATGGCTACACTTTTCATTCAGGTGGATATTATGCCCTGTATGCTAAGGTGGTACAAGGGAACAAGTATCGAATGCACCTACTCAAATTACATTGACATAAAACATTCGTACATCTATCCACTAGCCCCGATTTAACCACAAAACAATTAGGCCAAAATTAACACACCTTAAACTAACATAATCTTATAAATCTATGCAGTTATTTACACTTATTTTAAATGATCAATTTAAAATAAATTTACGAGAATGGAAATGATATCAAACACCTATATAAAAATATAATAAATAATTTAAAATTTTAGTCAGATAAAAGATTTCTTTTAAAATTAAATGACGTTTAGAATTACTACTTGAAAAAGTTCGTATTATATAATTAATGTTCATCTTTCATTTAAAACAAAAGTTTATACTTTCCAATGCTCTAGGTAAATTCCATATTTGTAGTCCTTGATGTGTCACACAATTCAAAGTTCTTTCCATTTCATATTATTTTAGGTGGAGAAAAGTCCGTTGCTGGCTATTTTCCGGTAACCATGATACTCAGAGATTGCCTCAGCTGGTGCAGACACAGGAAACATAAATTATTGTTGACCCCTACATTTTGATGATCCGCAATATACTTATAAATATATTTAATTAACGTGCAATCAGCAAGAGCAATCCAAATCTAAATCTCAACTTCAAAGTTTTCTTTTTATATCATCTTGCCTGGCTTGACTTTTCTCTGAGGACTGTTTGTTTATTTCGTTTGTTATTGGTCAGTTTTCTTTAGAATGGGAACTCAAAATTTTATCACTAGTATTTTTTTTTAAATTATCGCTTATCTGACTTTATGCCCAATGGCCTGTTTGCAATTACTTCAATATAGAAAATCATTTCCATTCTAAGATTAAAAATAACTAATTAACAGTTTTTTTAAAATTCTTTTATATCAAAACAATCTTATTTTTAGATTTTAAACTTTAAATAATTATATAATTAGTTGCCATCCGTGCATTATATATATTAATTTAAATAAAATTATTAAATTCTTTTTTTATATATATTTCTACTTTATAGTGATTTTATATTTTTTCCACTTTTATTTGAAAGTGATGTAATGGCATATACTTATTCCATTACAATAGTTAACTAAAATAGCAAAAGGTGATTGCTGGAGGATTGTATTAGATCCTAAGTTCTAGGCACATTGCTCTCAGATCCAAGGCTCTTCACTGATGAAGGCCACAAGCTAGGAACTAGTCTTGGGGTATTGGATGAGTAGGCACTAGATAGAGATTTTCTGTATGAACCTTCTAGAATTCATTAATTATTATGGCTTGTGCTAGGTGGCACTAAGAAATGGTGATCATGTGATATTTTAGTAGTTTCTGACTTATATTTGATCTGGATCTAGTTGGCCTGGATTTTTTTGAATTTAATTAATCTTTCATTCAATGACTATTTTTTATTCTTTTTTTTTGTACTATCACACCCCTAACCTGAAAATTAAAACATCTTAAGGTTTTGAAATCATGCTAGCCTGTTTGCATTTGTATATATTGTACCGGTCGGTTTCGTCTGTTCATATAACAAGATCTAGCATCTAGGCAAAAGTACCTCGAATCCAATCCTGTGCAAGATACATAGGTCAGGAACATTCATGAACTCTGCCCTATTTGCCTATTTTCCAGATCTACCAACTTATGAGCAACAATTCCAATGATACTGATCTAATTTATTCCTACCCCGCCGGCATCACAAAGTCGTGACACAAAAAGACTCTTATTCGAACTTGGTTCATGTCTAGGATATTATAATTAGCGATTTTCGATCATCTAGTAAGGGAAACCTTTTTATATTACATCAAAATTATTTCTAATCAATAAATGAAACAATGACTTAGATATTTAGAAAGATATAACATTTATTAAATCAACTTGGAATAGATATGATTGCAAACGTTATTGGTGTTACAATGTAAATAAAATGGGTGTTTATCTCCCTTGGACAACATTAACCTCTCTTACAATACTATACAATGAACATATTTAATCATCAATAACAAATAATTCATGGCTTTATTCTATTGCGGCTATTTATATGTCAATAATTTATCGATGGACTGTGATACATAAGATTTTTAATAATAGCGCTAGACTACGGTATCTGAACATTATTTGAATCCACCAGTACTAAAATAACAGCATTCATACCAATACGTAAGTTTATTAAGTTGGATGATAAGGGTAATTTTATTTAATTACTATTTGCATTGGCTATACAAGAACGTGTGTGGGAAGCTACTTTGGGAAATAATAATAATGGCAGAAGCGTCATATCTGAAAGTGCGAATGATATATATATATTAAACAGTGGCAATCCATTTAGTATAATCATAACAGTACGGTTTAGGAGAATTAATAGGCTTTTAACGAGAATAAAATCTGGGAGAGCGGTACGTGTATGATGGCAATGGAGAGATCTATTCTAAGATCTAAGAAGATGCTTCAATTCACCGTTAAAGAAAGCGACTCTCTGCAAACGTCGGCAGGGTCGGGTCATAAATAACAAAGAAGGCGCTTTATTGAATTGCCATAGGCTGGACTTTTGCCAGAGCGAACCCTATGCAATAATATCACGCGCTGAAGAAATCCAACGAGGTTTGCCAAACCTTGTCCTTGGTATTAGAAGTAAAATGAACGAAGCATAAATATATATAAAACGAAAGGCCGGTATACACGTAACGCTTGCATTAATATAAATATATATATTTAACTAAGGAATAAAGAATTATCGCCTATCTTTATTAATAAAAATCCAGCGTACCGGTATGATTTGATTACTACGTGGATATGGAAGGATTACATTTAATGCTAATATAATATAGCTCATAGAACTAAAGGACTTCCCCCCCCCCCCTTATGTATTACTTTAAACTACACATAAACTTTTCACAATGGATAAATAATATAAATCTTTGGTTTTGAATGCTTTTAATAATTAAATACTTTTCGTATTATTAAATATATATAAAGTCGGTGGTGGCTATTGATTTCAAGAAAGTAATATTAATTTAATTCATATAAAATCTAATTGCAGATTTTAGAAGTTAGCGCTATTATTTAATTAACCAAAAAAAAAACATTTCTACGAAAATAGATTTTTACTTATTTTTTTTAAAATAACACTGGACAGTAATTATCAAATTCTGATTTTATTTCCCCAGACTGGCAGGCACCCGCTATACTAAGAATAACAAATTTGTTTTTTTTAAAATATACTGGATTAATTACCCTCTAAAAGTAAGGAGGGTTTTCTTTTATTAAAAGAGATAGCGTAAGCATTTGCGATTCTGGGGGGAAATTATCGACATATAATTTAGGATCTGAAAGTATAAAATATAATAATGAAAATAAAGTATTGCCGCTTAGACGGAAATTAAGAATTAATAATTATTCATGAGAGGTTTAATGTGGGAGAGATTACAGCTAAGTTATATAGAGAGAGAACGAGTTACAATTAACAAAAAGGTAAGAATTTTACAAATTGATTCATAACTAATATTAAATTTTACAAATAAAAGCTTTACAACATGTTTAAAGAAATAGATAGGTGAAAGTTAAAATTATTCATGGTAACTTTAAGAGTCTAGCAGCATTTGAAATTGTTACCTCTGTACAAACTTGGCTGTTCTTTTGATGATTTCGGATTCCCTCGGAGAACTAGATCTAGTTTGTTAAGCAGTTATTCAGGCAGGTAGTAATTTTATGATTTAATGAACAGGCATATCAGTATAGTCTATGAGTATCGGGATCCAGGGCACAGATTTCAGGGAAAGCCATCTCGAATGGCGAGAAAGGCGATTTAGATTTACTCAGTACACATTGAAAATAACCAACGCAAATTTTCTTGGTGACTGCTCTCCTTGACTGTCTTACTTACTCTCTTAAAAATAATTTGTAATTATTCCATGCCTTGGTATTTTTGGAATCCCTTTCTGATTGGTCATTGCAATCTAATTTCCTAAAGAATTCGTATACAAGCTTTTACCCATTGTGATGGAAGATGCCATTGTTAGATAAGTATTCAAACTTTAATTAATTTTGATAAAAGAAAATGTTTGTAACAAAAGTAAATCAATTAAGTTTAGTTTCTAATTTTGATTTTAGAGAAACTTTTAATTAAAGTTATGTTAGAATATTATACAAGATTACGCTTCTCACCTTTAACTAATTTTGACTAATTACAATCGCATCTTCCATATTGGATTTAAAAGAAAAGTATAGTTTAATGACAAAAAATAATTTAAAAACACAATTTTATAAACTTACATGTAACGAACTTTTCCACTAAATATTTACTCAGTACCTTTGTCTCTACAATATCAGTAGATATCTGAGCTGCAATTAACAAACAATTATTATAACTTTTATAAAACAAATTAATACAGAAATTATAATATATTTTGATATTATAAGTCCGTTATAATTAATCCCCCATTCCCTATTGCGTATACGAATTTTTAAATGCTATATTTATTAATTTTATTTTGCATGTTTAAATTCAGATATTTCTGCCAATATCTTCGTTAATACATATGTTAGTTAATAATACTCAAACTAAAAGATACAAACAAATGTGTTAGTGAGTGGAATATATATGCAAGAATAAGGTTTGAATTTAGGTTGGTAGCGGAAGATTGGAAGTGGGCTGTGAAGCGCAATCTGAATCTCAGATTCCGCTTCAATATAAAATCCCTATTTTCTTTGTTGTCTGAATGGCGAATGTATATTTGCCCATGAATGTTTGTCTGTAAGGCTGTCACATGTCAAATTCACAACCAATTAAAAAAAATACATTTGTGTGAAGGAAGTAATTCCATCATTAATAAACTGTAATTTTTATATATCAAATTCACATCTCAAATAGGACAGGCAATGACAAAATTTCTCACATGTATTTATATGATATTAAAATCTTTTGTTTAATTTACATTAAATCTTTAAAAAAAATTATTAAAGCAACCAATTAAAATATTACAAATGTTATATTTAATAATATATAATGTTTATTATGAATTTAATGTGAAGGAAAAAATATTGTCAAATTCACACATAAAAATAACAGCCTTTAAAAACGACAGGTACAGTGATAGTTATATAAATATGATGCCAGTTCACGATCTCTATATTTTGGTGTTCTCACTTTTTTTAATAAGTAATCATTTTTATTCTTTGATTAGCATGGCATGAAACTCAAAAATGATCACATAATGCCATCTTACACACAGCAATGATCAAATGTTTTATTGCTTGGAGTTTATAAGAAGTTTGAGCATGGGAAATGCCTCAATTTGAATTAATCTGAAGATCTTACATTCCAGAGTGTTCCACTTTTACCACTGCACTTGTCATTGGTACTTGATGATAATGCTTATTAAATCCATATGGATAGATCAGTGTTTGATAGGGATTTAATAAACTTTAGAATTCATGATCTGTTGATTATTCAAAAATGCTGTAGGTGGCAGAAGTAATCTATTAAAAATAATTATATCGTTACTAAGTTAGAAATTTTATTTCATCTTAGATATATGCATTAAATTTAATACTATTCATATACATCTAAATCGTCATTATGAACTTCCATGATAATCTTCCTCTTTTCATATTTCACATGTTACCATGATTGTATTTATGATTTACTATTAAGTCTTATGTTTAAGTATATTTATTGCTGCTCATTTTCGAGACCATCATCTGAATGGCTGCTATGCTGCATATATTTTTTCACTTTATATTCAATGACATTTTTTTTATTACTTATAATTTTTGCATCTTTCAGTTTCTTTCATAAGCATTCCAATATATCTTAGTTGAATTTCTTTTTACATAAGATATATATATATATTCTAATGTTTTCACGGATGAAAGATGTCATATTATTATTACTATTTGCGGGATATTCCGTGTAGTGAAAAAGCTAAATGCTGACGTTTCAGTACAATATCAAGTACCTTCCTCAGAGGACGCTCTGAGGAAGGTACTTGATATTGTACTGAAACGTCAGCATTTAGCTTTTTCACTACACGGAATATCCCGCAAATAGTAATAATAATATGACATATATATATATATATGCTGCACACACACACATTAATGTAAAAAATATTAAAACAGAGTTTAAGTACAAAATTTAGTAAGATTTATTGTACCCACTATACTTTCAATGTTTTCGCGTTATATTCATGGTTAGTCTGCTGAGAAAATTAATTTTTTGCTGATTTTCAGCAGACTAATCATGAATATGATGCGAAAGCATTGAAAGTATTATTGGTACAATAAATCTTATTAAATTTTATATTTAAACTAGGTTTTAATATTTTTTACATTAATAGTTAGAATGGCAGAATATAAAAAATGTAATTACATATATATATATATATTGAGTAACATCTTACAGTAACAATGAAATGGACACCAGATTCCCCCTTTCTCCCACCACTAGGCTAACTTTATTATTAATTGAAGTTACACTTCTTTTTTCCCCATAAGAGAATATATATAGTGATATGCCCATGTTATTACTGTTAACATTTTATTGGCATAGTTGTATTGCATTACTTATCTTGACAACACAATTAAGTAAACATTTGTAAACAAAATTAAAGCCTTGCATGGTTTGGTGCAGTAATAGTTTAGTAGACTAGAGCTCAAAGCCAGTGGATCTGACTCTATTAATTCCACACCTAAACTTATTATGGCTGGAACAATAAAGCTCTTCGATTATTTACTAATAAAATTGAAAAGAAGATATTCATTGTGGTAAAGTAATTGCAGACAGAAATTCAATCCACAACATTTTGCATTACCTGATTGGTTAAAAAAATGTGTATATAAATCTTAAATATTGAAATGTGTGTTTTTTGAATGGTCATATTTACAGAGCACTATCATAAATTATTATAATTTTTTTGAATAAAAAAGAGAGTTTTTTATTTGAAACATCATATTTCTAATAGTATTTAAAATAATAAGCGTTTGTAAAATAATCAAGTTTGCTTATTGCTTGGGAGTTACATTTGACTATCGGAAATGACAGTTGGAGCAATAATCCATGGTCCTCGAGTTTCATGGTCAGACACTTTATTAATGCCCTCAACTACACAAAGTTAGAAGTTGAATTGACTATGGATTTGAAATACAATTAGGCTTTAATATATGGTTTAACATGCAATACATATCATCATCATCATCAACCATTATCAATCCACTGCAGGATGAAGGTCTCTTCAAGTTCAATCCATCTTTTCCTATCTTTAGCTTCTCTTCTCCACATCACCCCTGCACACTTTCTTATTTCATCCATCCATCTCACATGTGGTCTCTTTCTGGGTCTTTTACAATCTCTTGGAATCCAGTTTAAAATTTCAATTGTCCATCTATTATCATCTCTTCTAACAATATGTCCAGCCCAATTCCACTTCAGTCTTTTAATTTTTTCAATGAGGTCAATAACACCTGTTTGTTCTCTTACATTGGTGATTATTTATCTTTTCGTCATATATGTGTTCACGTGTTTCAGTGTTTTGAGACAGAGTGGTGGGTCTGGTGAAAGTCTGTGCTTATATATCCTATATATTACATATTGGAGTAGGAAATTACTAAATCTTTCTATTCATTATTTAACATTTTGACATATAATATTACTTTTAAAAGTATTCATTTCATTTACAATGGGTGTGGAACTTTTTATATATCATAGTTAGTGTTGTTGTTTTTTAATTATTATATTTAGACTAAAGATAAAGTTTTTTTTTCATCCTAATAGAAAATATTTATTTATTTAAATGTGAAATATTTTATTTTTTAAAAATAATATCGCTTAGCTTTATCTCTTAGCTTTATTAATGAATTTATTGTTTTATGTAAATATTATTTAATGTTTTATTTCACAATAAGCCCATTAGAGGGCACTTCAGTGTTTTGATTCAAATTAATAATGATCTTGAGAGTATGATAAATTTAAAGGTAACATGAATAAATTGGATAAAGATTTTATGATTTTTGTTTACGTCTTTACTGTCGAAAATAGTGAATACGAGAGAGTAGGATAATGGAATTAATAGAAAAGCTTTTATTTAAAAAAAAAAAACTCAAAGAAATGAATCAGTATTGGAGGAATGATTTTATAATAAAAAGAAATGAGTTTATTGTCGTTTGTAATGGTTGCAGAAGGGTTTCTGGGCATACAATCTATAAATAAAATCTTACATTTTACATCACATATTGTAAATTACAGCCCTTTAGTATAATAAATTATATCATTAATTTGATATATATATATGTATTCAGCGGTGAGTTAGGTAAAATTTATCAATGGGCTCGCTCTTTTTTTTTGTTTTTTAAAGATATTGCACTTTAAAAAACAACACTACATTATGTACTTTTATGTAAATAATGTAATGCTTCAACATTTATTCTAATCTTGAAAAAATTAATAAAGCAATTTAATAATGAAAAATATATAATTCTTTTATAATTAATAACACTGATATATAAAATATTTTTGCACAAAATATAAATATGAAATTATAAATAATATATAAATATCATCATCATTATCAACCATTATCAAGCCACTGTAGGATGAAGGTCTCTTTAAGTTCAAACCATCTTCTCCGATCTTTAGCTTCTCTTCTCCACATCACTCCTGCACACTTTCTTATTTCATCTATCCATCTCACATGTGGTCTCTTTCTGGGTCTTTTACTATCTCTTGGAATCCAGTTTAAGATTTCAATTGTCCATCTATTATCATCTCTTCTAGCAATATATCCAGCCTAACACCACTTCAGTCTTTTAATTTTTTCAATGAGGTCAGTAACACCTGTTTGTTCTCTTACCCATATATTGCGTTTTTGATCTCTTCTTGTTACTCCCAACATGCATCTCTCCATACTTCTTTGAGTGGTCTGAAGTCTCTGTATTGCTCTTCTATTAAGTGTCCAAGTCTCAGATCCATAAGTAAGAACTGGTAAAACACATTTATTAAAAACCTTCCTTTTCAAACACATAGGCATATTTCCTTTTAGTATCAAGTTATTTCTACCAAAAGCACTCCAACCAAGTTTAATTCTATGATTAATTTCATCCATTATGTTTCCATCTGTATTAATAATCTGACCAAGATATTTGTAGCTGTTAACTTCTTCTAACTCATCATAATCAATCTTTATTTTCATATTTTGAGAAAATCCATTGAACATTACTTTAGTCTTTTTAACATTTATCTTTAGTCCTACTTTCATCTGATAACTCCTGCAACATTTCCTGCAGCTCTAAAGCATTATTTTCAAAAACAACTACATCATCTGCAAAATCTAAATGACTTAAATAATCTCCATTTACTTTCACTCCTTTAGCTTCCCATTTTAATCCACAAAATACTTCTTGCAGCACTGCTGTAAAAAGTTTTGGAGATATGGAGTCACCCTGTCTTACACCCTTCTCAATGTTGACTTTCCTAGTATCATTATGTAATCTAATTGTTGCTGTTGCATTTTTATAAATATTCTTTAAAATATGACAATATCCTGGATCTATACCTTGATGATCCAATGCTTTAATCACTGAAGAAATGTTTATAGAATCAAATGCCTTTTCATAATCTACAAATCCAAAGCATAATGGCAACTCATATTCATTTGTTCTTTCTATAACTTCTCTCAATACCTGGATATGATCTACTGTACTAAAACCACTTTTAAATCCAGCTTGTTCTCTTGGTTGGTGGAAATCCAATGTTCTCTGTAGACGAGTTGTAATTATCTTGGTAAAATTTTTGTATAAAACTGATAAAAGGCTGATAGGTCTGTAATTTCTAATATCTTCTTTATCACCATTTTTAAATATTAATATTAATACTGCATTCTTCCAATCATCTGGTACATCTTATCATTTAGACACTTGGTATATAACTTTGCTAATTTTTTTTCTATATCTTCATCTGCTTCTTTTAATATATCAATTATAATTCCATCATTACCTGGAGCCTTTCCTTTCTTCATAAATTTAATTGCATATCTCACTTCATTTAAAATTCTGGGCAATTCGGAAGATATAATAGATATAGGAGGTACTTGTTCTTTATTATTATATAATTCTTGGTAGAAGTCATCTACTCATATGTCATCTCTCTTTTTAGTAATAGTTCCATCTTTTTTCTTTATTGCAGATATAAATTTTTTTACCAATAGCTTTTCTTGCTAGTTCACAGTTATACTTTCTTATGTCATTTTCAATTCTTTCCTGCACCATTTTACAGAATTCCAGGCCTTCAATCCTTTTTAATGCATCATTTTTGTATATCTTCATATTCCTTCTTTTCTTCATAAATTCTCTAGTCTCAGTAAAAAAATTATTGGCCAATTGCTACTTTTTTTCTACCAGCTATCTTTGTAGCAGTTTTTAAAAATGTATCAGTTATTTTCTTATTAATTTCATTCAAATCTGAACCATGTTCAAAATCTACTAATACTTGAAACCGATTTGTAAGTTCTAATTTAAATTCATTAGAATGTTTCTGAAGATTAGAAATATCAACTGTAAATATTGTTTTTTTTTAAAATAATTTTTGTCTCTCTAGTTTTGCATCAACACATATCTTACATCTTACTAATCGATGATCACTTCCTGTGTTAAATTTATTAAGAACATTACAATCTTGAAATACGTATTTTCTGTTAATCAAAATATAATCCAATTCTGCTGTACCTTCATTTGGATGCTTCCATGTTCATTTTCTTTTAACATTTTTCTCAAAAAAAGAATTAATAATATAAAGTTTTTCTCTTTCTGCAAACTCCACAAGTCTATAAGCTTTCTTATTTCATTACCATAACCAAAATTACCTATAGCACTTTCATCTTTCATTTGTTTACCAATTCTAGCATTAAAGTCTCCCACAACAATTTTTAAATGTTGTTTACTTTGATCAAAAGCCTTTTGTACATCCATATAAAAATCTTCTACTATTTCAGCACTATGCGAACTTATTGGGGCATAAACCTGAATCATCTGCATTTGGTATCTGCTATTAAGTTGTATAACTAATCTTCCATTTTTTTATTTATAATGAATCCTACTCCACTTGTATTTTTAATATTGTGCCTTTATAGTAGAGTACATGTCCATTGTTTAAATCAATTCTCTTCACCTTTTCTTCTAACTTCACCAAAATGTTTAATATACTAAAAAATGTTTAATATACTATATAATAAAACAAAATTATGATAGCAACTGTCATGCAGTATTCTTTTTTTTTTTCAGTTTTGTTTTTATCTGAGTGATGATTTTTTAAAAAAAAAGATTTTACTTAGGGAAATTGCATTAAATTGACTTAAAAACTTCCTATTTAATGAAATTGTTATTAGATCTGAAATATGTTTCTTTGTCAGATTTGCTCGTTTTATAGTGACAATATTGTTCATTTCACTAAATATCCATTCAGCTTTAGCATTATTTACTGCAATTGTTTATTAATTGTAGTAGGAAATTCAGCATGTAATTTTCCTTCTAAAACCATCTCATCTAAATCTGTAAAACCATTTATAATATTTAAATACAAGTATGGTATATATACCCAAGTTTAGAGGGGATTTGAACTCAGACTTTCAAGCTCCTCTCAGTCATCCATTCCAACTTATACAACCGATGCAGACCACAAACATATATGTATTTCAATATATGTATTTTATGTTGAACCAGCACTTGTCAGTTGGTCTGGATATTGGCAATATTATCGGCAAACAATGAGGACTGATTAAATATATTGTAACCGGACCGCCATACAACCCTTTTATTCCATCAGTTGTAACAATTTTCTGATGAGCATGCTGTAGGAAGGAACTATCAATTGACATTCCTAATGCAGATGTTAATGCCTCCTACAACAATATTTCCTGCTCATCAGAGGATGTAGTACCATAAAGACTGGGAACATCTAAACATTTATATGTTTGGTTTTCCAAACAGCGCCATTAGAGTTCCGTCTCACTACAACCTGAGTGGCCTGGGTCTAGTTATGTCAGACGTAGCTCAGAAGGCATGAGATTCTCATGAACCAGTGCTATAATTGATGAGTGATGCGATAAAACAAAACAAAACTGGACAACTGGATAACCAATTTAATTTTTAGTAACAAAAAAAATTTATTAAATAACAATTAGTTTGCAATTTCTAATAAAGTTCATTTACAAATTCATTTATGAGAAGAAGTTTGGAAACATTCTAATTCAACAATAGTTCATTTTGAATCCATTTATGAGAAGAAGCTTGGGAATATTCTAATTCAATAATAGTTCATTTTGAATCCATTTATGAGAAGAAGCTTGGAAATATTCCAATTCAACAATAGTTTATTTTTGTATTCCTTTGTGAGAAGGAGCTTGGAAATATTCCAATTCAACAATAGTTCATTTTTGTATTCCTTTATGAGAAGAAGTTTGGTAGCAGTTAAGCATTTATGATTTATATAACATTTCGTTATTTTATGAATCATTACTGATTGGTAAATATTTGAACTCAACAATTCTTGGTTTGTAGAGCATTTATCATTTGATAATTGAGGCATTTATAATTTAGCCAAATATAGAAGTATATTCTTACACATAAATTCTGTTACATTATAAGAAGCTTAGAAGCAGTCAAGTATTTATGATTTATAGAGCATTTCATCATTTTATGAATTATTACCGATTGGTAGACATTTAAATTCAACAATTCTTGGTTTGTGGAGCATTCATCATTTGGTAATTAAAGCATTTATAATTTAGTCAAATATAAAAGTATATTCTTATACATAAATTCTGTTTGGCTTGTGGAGCATTTATCATTTAGTAATTAAAGCATTTCTAATTTAGTCAAATATAAAAGTGTATTCATCTACATAAATTCTGTTTGGCTTGTGGAGCACTTATCATTTAGTAATTAAAGCATTTATAATTTAGTCAAATATAAAGGTATATTCATCTACATAAATTCTGTTTGGCTTGTGGAGCACTTATCATTTAGTAATTAAAGCATTTATAATTTAGTCAAATATAAAGGTATATTCATCTACATAAATTCTGTTTGGCTTGTGGAGCACTTATCATTTAGTAATTAAAGCATTTATAATTTAGTCAAATATAAAGGTATATTCATCTACATAAATTCTGTTTGGCTTGTGGAGCACTTATCATTTAGTAATTAAAGCATTTCTAATCCATATAGTAAATACGTTCAAATATTTTTATAAATAAATTTGCGTATAACTATTTCATAACTTCATTTTATAACGTATGATAAACATGTTTTAATATTTTACAAAACAAATTCTATGTAATTATTTCAAAACTTCACTTTGTAACGTATGATAAATATGTTTTAGTATTTTATAAAAATTACCTTCCAGTTTTACAGTCCATTTTATTCAAAAGAAGGCGGGTTATTTCATCGATGGAAAGTCATGGCATAGCGTGGAGAGATTGAAGCCACTAAATTAGCCCATTGACATTATAATTCCTCTATGAATACTTTCTTTTTCCATTCTCAGGTTTAGTTAAGGCTATATTTCAATTTGTCAAAAGAATTAAGTAATACACTTTCTTTTTTTTAAAAAAAAAAATTCAATATGTTCTGCTTCTTTGTGTAAGACGAAAGTTCTTTTTTTTTCGATAACGTTCCTAATTTGAATACTGCCTCAGTTTAACTCAAGTATCTTTTTTCTTTCTTTTTAATGATTGGATAATTAATTTCTTTCTTTTTTATTGAGACAGATAAAAAAAAAAATAAGACGATATAACATTTTATTTAAATCCATCAATACTAAAAATCAAAAATATGATTTTATTTTCCATTTTTAACGAATCACAACTTTATTGCGTTTCCAATTAGACTGAATCACGCTAGACATTTTTGAATGGGGGGGGGGGGATCTTATGAATATTTATATGAGGAACAGAATATCTGTTTCAATATATATGTGTGTGGGAGAGATGATCCGGACCAACTGATGAGTGCTCGTTCATCATGAAATACACATATTGGAAATCATTTATCATTTTCACATGTATTTGGTCATGTGCGTCTGTTGTATAAAATGGAGTGATGGCTTAAGGAAGCTTGAAAGTCTGGGTTTAAATCCTCTAATTACATCTAGCTTGGGTATATATACTATACTTTGTATTTAAATATTACAGATTCAACCAGAATTCTGCCTAGTCTTCTTCTTTGTATTTAAATGGTCTTGCATATAAGGGGTCAGAATGACTTACGGTCAACATGGATATGACAACAATATCGGCAAACAAGGATTTTAAACATGCTATCATCAGATTTTCAATGATATGGATGCCTGAAGAATTGAAAAATGGAGAATATTGAAGCCTGTCTGTTAAAGTTTGAAGATTTACTATCTTAATGGGTGTGTGTTGGAGATGATCCAGACTAACTATTGAGTACTGGTTCAATATGAAATACTTATATTGGATATCATTTATCTTTTTCACATGTGTGTGGTCATGGGTGTTGGTTGTATAAGATGGAATAGATGACTGAAGATCTCGTCTAATAAAATCATATTAATTTTATATTTTAAAATAAAAAATTTTCTTCCCTTCTAGCCGTGGAGAAGTAATTATTTCCATATCCCATATTTCAGGATAACAAATATTAAAAATGCTTTTTAGTTCTTCATCTGTTAATGTTAAAATCATTTTTATTTTTTCTATTAAAATTATTTTGCAGCAATAATCTATTCTTTAAGGACTGAATAAAACAACTTAAAGGTTATTTTCTTGATAATTTAGTAAATTTCATATTGCTTGCAAACTTAAAATTCTGTAGATTGTAAAGTTAATTCAATTTTACTTTCATATGAACCTTTCAAAATTTTTAAATTACTATCAGCATTTATTGTTCTCATAATAAAAAGAGTTGGCTTTTATAATACTGTACTTATATTTCTACTTTGTAGAGCTTTGGAAAGATACAAGAATTCTTGAAGAATGTCAGTCATTAATGCTATATCCTTTAAAAAACTTTTATTTAATAGGTGATTTAATAAACTTGAATATTTACTGTTAGATGCAAAATGTCTGCATAATGCTAGATAATTTCTCCACACTGCAAGCCTTGTTCTTAAACTGCATATTGCCACTCAAGGTCATAATATGTAATTAATTTTTAAAATTTCTATATTCAGCTCATCTGCAATCGTATTTAACCCTTGTTGATTTTTTGGAGATTTATGATAAAACATATAATTTATCTATGAATATTGTAAAATGATTTACTTTTTAATTTCCTTTATTACATCATCTAGTGCTAACTGTACATGAATGATGCAATGGGCAATGCCAAATTGTAATATTTGGAAATTTTTCTAAACGTTTGTTGCAATGCCTGATTTATTTCCCAGCATTCCACTTGTGCCATCAGAACAAAATGTAATAAGATAATCTCTCGAATAATTATCTGAAAATTTATATGTATGTGAAGTAGTAATTAATGCATTATATATTTTTCGGTGGTAATGCTTTCTAACTCTACAAGAGTACAAAAATCAAACATGAGTTGGTAAATTCCATTTTTAAGTAAATTATCAAATTGCTTTATTTAGATAGTTGTTATTTCATCTAATTATAATACACATTTTGTATTTGTTTTCTATTATTTTAGAAAATATTTCTAATTTTATTTCTTTGGAAATATGTTCCACTATTGTTTACTGCTTTAAATCTTGAATGTAATGATATTCCTAAATCAAGACCGTTTTTAAGTCAAGCGTTGGTGGTCGAGAGGTCAGCACAGCCGCCTTACAAGCAGTTGTCCCGGGTTAATGGGTTCGCTTCCTGGCCGATGCTATGACACATGGAAAAAAAAAGAAAGACCGTTTTTAATTTGCAATTCTATTAAATCAAGCCAATCAGACATTGGACGATTATTTTTTTCTAAATTATAAACAGTATTAAAATTTTTTGTTGATGTTATTAAAACATCTTTTCATTTAATTTATTAATAATTTTTAACACTACTGATTTGCTATATTCATTATCAAGTTTTATGGTTTTATTATGCACAATTGATTCATTATGAATAGGTAATTTTTTTATCTACATAAAGAAGCAGTTCTTGTATTTTTTGATGTTCCATTTGATTCTACTTTTGTTTACAACCATTCTTTTGATAAATGACAATGTTTGTCGCCTTCAACGCCCAAATTTTTATATTTCGAACAGGCAGAACATCCTAATTTACCATTTTTAATTTCTAGCCAAGTATTTTTTGAGTTTTGAAATAATTTTCTTGTTTGCTGTTCCAGAAAATCAAGCAACATAATTTCTTTTTCATTTTTTTTTTTTTTTCATATGTCAAATGCGTTGACCGGGAAGCAAACCCGGGTCAGCTGTTCGGAAGGCAGCTATGCTAACCACTAGGCCACCAACGTTTATCTTGTGATTTTAGAAAAATATGAATATCAGAATAAGTATCGTCAGATTGTATTTATTCTGATACATCATTAGTACTTTCAATGATATCTTTTTCCATGGAAGTGTTTTTATCAGAATCAATTTTTTTTTTTATCTTTTCCAAAAAAAAAAAAAAGATAACAAATTCAATTGTCTTTTGATGTTTATTAAATTAATTAATTATATATACTTTTAAAATTACGTAATAAAAATATATTATTGAAAATTAATATACTGTATTTAAATTTATTTTTACACAAGATGTTATTTAAATGTTTAATAAATTATGTTTTTTATAAAAACCATTCAACAACAAATATATGAGATGTTCCCCACAAATTATCTCAAGTAACAGAATATACAATTTTAAAATGTTTCAAAATGGAACAATGTAACCCTAGTAATAACAACAATTTATACAGTCTGTATTAACTTTATTTCCTTTTATATTCATTTAAAAACAATAATATTTAATAGGGTAATTAGATTTGTATACTATGTACATCTCTTTGTTTTTAATTGTTCTTATATTTTTTAAGCTGTAAATTTTTTTAACCTAATGTTATTTCACAATTTGACGTTTTAATTTATTTGACCTATAAATAAAAATATATGATAGTATTACAATTTGATGGGTAAAAACTCGCTATAGTAGTACTTCTACAACATGCATTGTCTACGAAAACTCTAAACCCACATACTGTTACCTAAATTGATACCCAAACACTGTTATCTAAATCAATATCTCTTAAGATTATTATATAAAATTGAAAAAAATTTGTAAATGTTTATTATAGAGATGATTTAAGTTTCAAAGCACGTTTTTTATATCAGTAGATGAATGCAACCTTAGTAGCAGTGGAATGCAACCACATTAAAAATCAACTATAATTTAAATTATTTTTATAAATAAATATAAATAATGTCATTGCATATTATTTGACATATTCTGTGATTTCTTACTTATATTTTTATAAAAATATAAATTTTTATAAATGATAATCAAAATTTTAAAAATGGTCTCGCAAATTTTTGAAAAATTTAACAATTGGCTCTTACGAGTCCAGCGAACACATTGCTGGCTCACCACTGTATGCATATCATTTTTTCTATTGTAAATAATTTGTTCTGAAATATTATGTATATTTAATTTAATGTAAATTGTTTGGGGAATGATATATATTTTAGAAATTGTTACGTTATCTAATACAAATTTGGATTAGAATTACCCACTTCTTATTTATTTATTTATTTTTGAAAGTATTTTTGAAGCATATACAAATTAAGCTGAATTTTAAATATTTAGCATACAATAATAAAAGCAGTTCATTGCTATACAGCTATCTAGAATAAGCTTGAGATATTAGTGATTACCAGATGCATATAAAATCCCTATTTTTTTTTTAAGTGTCATAGCATCGGCCGGGACGCGAACCTGCAACCCGGGCAACTGCCTGCAAGTGCAAGGCAGTCGCGCTGACCTCTCGACCACCAATGCAAGACAAATCCCTATTTTTAGTATTTGAATTCCCATCCTCGGAACAATTTTTGGCTTTTGGCTTTATCAATGAAATTTGAGACTCAAAGTTGGAAGAAATGTGGACATTTTTTCAGCAGACATCTTTAACTCTATTTCATAGGACAAGTTGAAAGCTTAAAATTCAAATTAGCCTAAGGGGTTGAACCCAAGTGACCTATTTGAATAGTCAGGAATTGGCCTGAGAATGGAGCTTTAAATACTAATGATAGTGATTTTATATGTATCGGATAATCACAAACAGATACTAGATGGTACTAGATAAAGAATTTATATCAGTATATTTATACAAAAGATGGAATGATTGTGATAGGAGGATTGTTGAGTGTTATAGTGGTAAGGAATGGGATAAAAGAATAAATTTATTAATAAAGAATAGATAGTTAGAGAGATAGAGAACTAGTATGGAGAGTAATTAAGAGTTTAAATATATATAGAAATAAACAGAATATTAGATACTAGTTAATATATGATAATAGTAAGGAAAGTAGTTTATTGTTTAAGGTTCGAACAGGATCTTTAGCAACAAGAGAATATACATGTAAATGGAAAAATATGGATGATTTAGTCTGTAAATTATGTAAGGAAGGAATAGAAAATATTAGACATCTGTTAATTGAATGTAAATGCTTGGAACCAGAAAGGGCACATATAATGAAGTTATGGAAGAATAAATATGAAAAAAGTGATTATACAGAAAGTGGATTATTGGTTTTTATGCTGGGTTTGGTAAAAAATAAGGGGGATTTAGATATAAAGGCCTTAGAGTTGACAAAGTTTATGTTGTGGAAAGGGGATGGAGCAGAATATGGGAAAACTTAGACTGGGGAATGTAAAATAAAGTAACTAACAGGTTTCTTTGGGCATAATTGCTGAGAGATTCTTGACTTCATTTAAGGAGAAGCTACAGTACATCATCATCACATATCTTCTATTATTCAAATTGAAGAGTTCAATAATTGGTTATTATTACACATAACATTATTATTATTATTATTATCATCATCATCATCATCATTTTTTAACTCCCAAAGATGACACATATTACTAAAAATTCAGTAGAAATAAAATGTAAAAAGCCTTGCAAAGCCTACCATAGGGCAAAAACCTCTTAATTTTTCGTCCTAAGAAGCAGGGGAGGAGAAATATTTTTCTCTAAGCCAGGGTAAAGGCTTTTGTGGGTTTTCCCACATTGTTTTAATCTCTCCCAAAGTAGTTACATATTCATTTACAGACCAATATGTGAATGGCAAATAATTATCCACAGGCCATTTGGGGTGTGTGTGTGTGTGTGTCTTAATTATATCTCGAATCGTCAGCTATTCCAAAAATTTAAGTTTCACATAGATGTAAAGATAACAAGCAAACTTAATACTGTTCCTGAGAAGTACACACTTCACATAAATGTATATTGTTTCCTACATTATTTGCCTTTGATAATATCCGTGTTTAATTTTTTTTTACTTAGTATTAAGCCGTTTCCAATAATTTTTATTATTATTTATTTATTTTATATGTCTATCATAAAAAAATATATTTTATAAGCATTTCAGTGCTGTTCTCTTTCATCTTTTAGTGAAATTAAAAATATTTTGTAGACATTTCTCAAAATACTTAATTATAATTATTATTTTTGTTTTAGCGTGGTATTCCAAAGTAATTGTCGTGTTCGTATTTATTTATTGTCCAGAATTTTTCTAACCATTGGATACGATTTTCAGTTTTTACTTGGTTAACAAGCAAGATATACACAGTAGTAGTACTCGCAGCTATTTTGGGAAGAATCCTCGCTGTGAATGCTGGTCACAGTGCACTTGTATTATATGTAAATTATTTATATCTGAAATAAATATGATAATATTTTAATATTGCTTTATATATATATTCTACATTTTCTTTGTTTGTTATTTGATTCATTGGTATAGTGGTAAGTTTGATGGAAAACAGAAGGCCATTAAGTTATCTATATCTGCACTTAGTTATATATATATTGAATATTATGCTTGGTTTATTTAACATATATGCTTATTAATTTTTGTTACATCAAAAGAAAAATAAATAAAGAGGAAACAAGAATAAAAAATTAAAAATGAGTTTCAAGGTGATTATGTAAACTAATCTGTGAAACTTAATATATCTTTTAATCCCAAATTTCTCAAACTATCCCCGGGAGTAGCGTTATAAAGATAATTGGAGTTTGAAATTTTTACTTTTTAATTACAAATGTATATAAATAAATAAATAAATGTGTTACCAGTTCTTAATTATGGATCTGATACTTGGACACTTAACAGAAGAGCAATACAGAGACTTCAGACCACTCAACAAAGTATGGAGAGATGTATGTTAGGAGTAACAAGAAGAGATTAAAAATGAAATACATGAATGAAAGAACAAACAGGTGTTACTGACATCATTGAATGAATTAAAAGACTGGATGGAGTTAGACTGAACATATTGCTAGAAGAGATGATAATAGATGGACAGTAGAAATCTTAAAATGGATTCCAAGAGATTGCAAAAGATCATGTGAGATGGATGGATGAAATAAAGAAATTTGCAGGGGTGATGTGGAGAAGAGAGGCTAGAGATTGGAGGTGGATTGAATTTAAGAGAGACCTTTATCTTGCAATGGATTGATAATGATTGAAAATGGTGATGATGATGATATATTAGGAAATGTCTGTATTATTCACTAATTTTTTTAATGGATTATATATTTGTAATTTGTCTTTAAAAGATATACCATTACTTTTTAACGAATTCTATCATTATTCTCAATTATCAGATCATTATATTTCACATATAACTCTTATCCATTTCTTCTTTCTCCCTCTATAT
The DNA here is from genome assembly GCA_028023455.1 of Epiperipatus broadwayi. Taxonomy (NCBI): domain Eukaryota; kingdom Metazoa; phylum Onychophora; class Udeonychophora; order Euonychophora; family Peripatidae; genus Epiperipatus; species Epiperipatus broadwayi. The sequence goes on from JAQFVV010006236.1 coordinate 2,106,810, forward strand.
TTTGCTTCTTTTTATATTTCACTATAAACTCATCAACACTCCTTTAACACTTTAAGCAAATAATTTTATTTATTATAACAGTTTCGACTGTACTAGCAGTCTTCATCAGATCTACAACATAAAAAAATTAGACAAATATTATATCAATACAACCAAAATTATTATTCTTCATATTCTCATATAAAATTATAATAAAACAAAATAATATAAAGCAAAAACAACTCAATCCAAAACCTTTCAACCAAAATTTTCCCATATCTATTAAAAACCCAAAACATAAAAACTAAACTATAAAAAATAATAAAAAAATTAATAATAAAAATGTAAAAATTTCTTTAAAATCATTTTTAAATTATTTTTTAAGATTACAAGCAAATAAATGTATTAAAACAATTCAAATTTTATCATCAAACCATTAAAAACAAAACCCTTAAAACCCATTAAAACATTAATCTAAAAATTAATACCAAAAATTATCATTTTTATCATAATTAATTACATATATAAGACCAAAAACCCAAAATCAAAAAATTAAAATTAAAAAATAAACTTAAAAATAAAAATTAAAAAATCAAAAAACAAAATATTAAAAATCAAAAAACAATAAACTAAAATCATTCTTTCCCCTTTTTTTTACACTCCCATTTATACCCTACTTACTTCATTTTATACCTTCATACCATCCCCTCAATTCCCTTTGTCATATATACTCTAATACTCCCTACCATCTTTACTTATTTAACTACCATCTTATAACATTTAATATCAATACAAACTTAACTATTTTACCTTAACTTTCCTTCTACCTTCACCTTTCCTCCATCTTTTTTTATTAACCACTTCCCAACTTCCTTTCTTTCCCCATCAACTAGCTCCCCCTATTAACCACTTCTATTACTTAATTACCCTAACTTTTAATTCTTTATTAACCACTTCCCAACTTCCTTTCTTTCCCCATCACCTAGCTCCCTCTATTAACCACTTCTATTATTTAATTACCCTAAATTTTAATTCTTTACCCTATCAAGCTTTACATTTCCCCTCACTTAAATCATTCTAAACTTTTCTACTGTTTAATTTCACACTACCAAAGTCCTTATCCCTTTTTCTCTATTAATACTAGGCCTTATTCTCTTAATTAACAATGATTCTCTTATCTTCCTGTCCCTTCTACTGTTTGCAAAACTAATCATTTTTATACTTTCCTTCTCCAAATCATGCCCTGTCTCCATCATATGCACAAATACTGGTGAACTTTTTTCATACCTATGTTGCCTCAGCCTTGTATATATAGAGTTCTTTGTCTCACCCACATATTTATTTCTAACCCCCTTATCCCTACACTTTTTACACTCTATCATATAAACCCCATTAACATAATTCCTCTTTATCTATATATTTATTATCCAAAACCTTCATCAATTTTTTTCTCTTCTTATTTACTATTCTGTATTTCACATCATTTCTATATTTTACATTAAGCTTTTCAATTATACTATTAATCTTCCTAACTATTCTATAATCATGTACTCTTATTCCTATATATTTGTTTTTCCTATCCCTTTCAATTACTCTTCTCTCATTCTCTTCTTCCTTTCTACATTTCCTTTCTACACTCTCAATACTCCTCTTTATTATCTTTTCTGGATACTCACTATCCCTAAACTCCTTAAATATCATATCTATTTCCTTTTTATAATCTTCTCTATCTCTGCAATAATTATTTGCTCTAAATACTCTTGATGTTATAGCATTAATTTTAAATTGCTTATCTACATCAGACTCCCAATTCACTATATTACCCTTCTCTATCTTTCTAAACACCCCTGTTCTCACTTTACACTTCCCTTTACTATACTCTTTTTTCATCATTATATCCAAATACACCAATTCATTATTCTTTTCCCATTCCATTGTGAATCTTAACTTCTTATCCAACTTATTAACCTTATCATAATACTTTTTTACTTGTCTTTCAGTCTTATTAAATATCAATAAGAAATCATCTACATATCTCTTAATTAAAATTGGTGCATTTTCCTCCTTCACCATAGCTTCTTCCATATCTTGCATGTAAATATCACTCAACACTCCACTTAATGCCCCTCCTATCAATAACCCTTCTTTCTGTTATAATAACTCCCATTAAACTGAAAAGTAATATCTCTACAACACAAACTCATTAAATTTTCCAACACTTCTACTGGCATTTCTACCTCTTTCTCTCTATCCCTCCTATACTTGTCCACTGCCAACCCTATTGCTTTCTTTACATCTATATAATTTTTTGATTTTGGGTTTTTGGTCTTATATATGTAATTAATTATGATAAAAATGATAATTTTTGGTATTAATTTTTAGATTAATGTTTTAATGGGTTTTAAGGGTTTTGTTTTTAATGGTTTGATGATAAAATTTGAATTGTTTTAATACATTTATTTGCTTGTAATCTTAAAAAATAATTTAAAAATGATTTTAAAGAAATTTTTATATTTTTATTAAAATTTTTTTTTTATAGTTTAGTTTTTAGGTTTTGGGTTTTTAAAAGATATGGGAAAATTTTGGTTGAAAGGTTTTGGATTGAGTTGTTTTTGCTTTATATTATTTTGTTTTATTATAATTTTATATGAGAATATGAAGAATAATAATTTTGGTTGTATTGATATAATATTTGTCTAATTTTTTATGTTGTAGATCTGATGAAGACTGCTAGTACAGTCAAAACTGTTATAATAAATAAAATTATTTGCTTAAAGTGTTAAAGGAGTGTTGATGAGTTTATAGTGAAATATTATCAGATCATTGCTAGTTAAAGATTTCTCCAATTTTCATTCATTTTCTCAGGTCTCCATAGCTTATCTTTTTTATATCACTCAAACTCACCTTCTTGTCTCATTTTAATCATCTCTCACATGATCTCTTTATAGGTCTTTTATAATCTTTTGATGTTCAGGATATTTCAACTATTCATCTATTGTCATATTTTGTAATAATAATATGCCCATTTTCCTTTTAATTTCATTTTTTTATTGGTATTAATGATGCCTGTTTGTTCTGTTTTCCATGTATTTTTGCTTTTGATATCTCCTTGTTACTTTAATGTACATTTCTGCATACTTTTCTGTGTGTGTTGCCTTCTATTAAACAACCAAGTTTCAGATCTATAAGTGAATGCAAATAACACTCATTAAAAATCTTCATTTTCAAACACAAAAACAAATTTACTTGTAGTATTAAGTTATCTACATAAAAAACACATCATAATTAATTTTATGATTGACTTTATTCCTTATATTTCCAACTGTATTAAGAATTTGATCAAGATATTCGTAATTGTCAACCATTTTCTAATTCATTATCAATTTTTTATTTTTATTGAAAATCCGTTAAACATTGCAGCAGGTTTTTAAGCATTTATCTTTAGCTCTACTTTCTTACTTTGATCTGATTGTACTTGCAACATTTTTTGAAGCTCTGAAGTATCATTTTTAAAAACAATCACACCATCTGCAAATAGATGACTTAAATAATCTCTGTGTATTTTTATTTCTTACTCCCATTTTAATCCATAAAACATTTATTGTAAAACTTATATGGAATCTCCTTGTCATAATCCTTCTCATCGATAATCTTTTTAGTTTTCTGATCACTGTTCCTGCATTTTGATAAATATTCATTAGAATTTGACAATATCCTAAATCTATGTCTTGTTGAATCAGATATTTAATCATCACCATGGAAATGCTTATATAGTAAAATCCTTTTTGTAACTTAGAAATCTAATGCACACACGTGATTTATTGTATTATTTTACATTTTGCAAATATAGTACATATACTTAAGCTAGAAGTAATTAGAGGGGATTTGAAACCAGACTTTCAAGCTCCCTTTAGTCATTCATTCGATATTATACAACTGATATTCATGATCACATATATGTGAAAAAGATAAATGATCTTCAATATACATATTTCTTGTTGAAATAGCACTCATCATTTGGTCCAGAATCATCATAACTCATACATATATTTAATCAGTGCTCAGTTTATATTAAGATAGAAAATCATTAAACTTTGATGGACAGGCTTCAATCTTCTCCACTTTCCAACTTTTCAGCCATCCACATCATTGAAAATCTGATGATGACATGTTCAAAGCCATTGTTTGCCTATTTTTGTTGTCATACCCATGTTGATATAAGTCATTCTGATCCCTCATATGTGGGACTTTAAGTCCATTTAAATACACGGAAGAGTGATGGGTAGAATACAGGCTGAAAATGTAATATTTTATATTTTACAAGTATGGGTATATATACTTAGGCTAGATGTAATTAGAGAGGATGTGAATAGACTTTCAAGCACCCTTTAGTCATCCACTCTATCTTATACAAATGATATACATGACCACATACTTATGAAAAAGATAAATGATTTCCAATATGTGTATTTTGTTCTGAACCAGCACTCATCAGTTGATCTGGATCATCATCTCCCACATCTATATACATATAATCAGTGCTTAGTTTATATTAAGAAAGCAAATCTTCATACTTTAACGACTTTCAATCTTCTCCACTCTCAAACTCTTCAGCCATCCATATCATTGGACATCTGATAATGACATATAAACCAAGCACTGACTATATATATGTGTGGGAGATAATCGTCTGGACAAACTGATGAGTGGTGATTCAAGATGGAATATGTATATTGGAGATCATTTATCTTATTCGCATGTATGTGGTCATGTGAATCAGATGTATAAGATGTGGTAGATGACTAAAGGGAGCTTGAAAGTGTGGGTTCGAATCTCCTCTGATTTATTATATTGTAATCAATTTTGAAACTAATTGCTTTTTACTTGATTTGAGTCTAAAATTTGTTGCAGAAAAATTTTAGTAATCTTAGTAGAGAATTTGAATTAAATTAATAGAAGATTGATAGATCTGTAATTTCTAATATCTTCTTTATCATCATTCTTAAATGTTAATATTATTACTGCAGTCTTCCAATTATCTGCTACATATTTATTATTTAAACACCATTTTCTCTTTTTTTTTTCTAATAGTAATAATTCCATTACTTTCTGGAGCTCTTCTTTGCTGAATATATTTAATTACTCTTTTATTTAAAATATTTGGCATTTCAGATATAGTACTTCGTTTTCTCTTTATTAGTATATAATTTGTACAGAATTCTATACATTGACAAAACTTGCTTTTCAATACCAGAATGTTTTACGTTTTTAAGATTTTTATTCTCTTCTACAGCTTTCCTTTCTAATTCACAATATATTTTTTATCATTATTAACTCTTTTTAGTACAATTTTACAAATATCTAAATATTCAATTCTTCATTGTGATTCATTTCTAAAATTTTTCATATATTGTCATCTCAGTATAAAATCTACTGGGAAATTGCTGCTTTTTTCCTGCTTTTTGCAGCACCTACTTTTCTTACAGTTCTTAATAAGCTATCAGCTATCTTCTTATTGATTTCAGTCGACTCTAAACCATCTTCAAAATCTGTTAATATTTTAAAATAATTTGAGAATTCTAATTTAAATTTGTTGGAATGTTTCTGAAAGTTAGGGACATCAACTGCTAATATTGTCTTTCATAACAGTTTTACGTTGACATGTCTTGTTTCCTGGATTGAATCTATTAAGAAATGTTACTATATTTCCTGTTAATCAAAACATAACCCAACTCTGCTGTACTTTTCTTTGCATGTTCCCATATCTATTTCTGCCTTTTCTCTCAGAAAAAAATTTATAATACATAGATTTACTTTCCCACTCATCTGCCTTCTCTTTATATCCAAATTTATGCCCTAGCAGTTTCATCTTTCAATCATTTTCCAATTTTAGAATTAAGGTCTTCCATGGCAACTTTAAAATGTTTGGTCTGATCAAAAGTATTTTGTATATCCATATAAAAATTATCTACTTCTTCATCATAATAAGTTATGGCATGATCTTGAATTATCTCTGCATTGGCCTGCTTTATTAAGTTGAATAACTAACTAATCATGCCATTATATCTGCTATATCTTCAATCTCCATAATGTTTAATATTTGACAAATTCATTATTGAATCATTAATTTTATATTTTTACAAATTGCAACTATCTAAGAGGATGGAAGCAACTTATGTCATTTACTTCAGTTTTAGATTTAAGATTAATATTTGTTACATTTGAAAAAAATTGTTTGCCACATTTGTTTTTTCAAAAAAAATATTTGACATTAATTACTCCCTAACTTATTTTGGACAGTTAACACTTTCAAAATTGTTTTTATTTATTATGTCAAAATAATATGATTTCCCTGCATAGTTTGTATAGTGTTGGACCCTGGGGATCATGTCCATGGACTGAAGGTATTTTCTGGTACTTCCAACCCCCATTTTCTTACTAAGTCCCAAGAAATAAACCTTGTGATTATGATTGAAGATAGTTTTATTTCTTGTTTCGCTGCACTAGCAATCCTTTTATTATAAATAATTAAAAACAGTTTTTCAAATAAATAAAACCCCTTTTTCATGTCTGTGATACAAAATGGTTTTTTGTTTATGAACTTAGACATGGCTGAGTGCACTTCCGGTGAGATCCACTAAATTGCATTCAGCCGTATCTAAGTTTCAAAAAAAAAAAAAACATTTTATGCCGCAAACATTAAAAAGATTTTGCAATCAAATTGAAGTGAAAACTTAATAATATAAATAAAATAAATATTTAGTTTTCACTTGTTTACAACTTCAGGTACTATAAAGATTAATTATGTATCACTTTAACAAGTTTCATAGTACAGCGATAGTGAATCCTCATAAAATCTTATGATTTGTGTTTGAATCAGGAATGATTGAAGTTTTAAAATTTATTCATGTTTTCATCAGATTTATATATATATATTTTCAGTTAGTGAGCTATAGTCAATTAACTAATAATAAAAAAACATCAAATGACCAATTATTTGGAATATCATATAATCAAATGACACATTAAGAATCCAAAAGTCTGCTAAATCACTAAGGATATAACTATCCAGTAAAAAAAAATCAAATGACTCTATTGCTCAGGAATTCTTAAGAAATTCAAGAGCTAAACATCACATAATCACTAGTCTGGGAATGATGAGTAGGCACTGAATAGGAATTTTATGCATAAACTTGTATCCATTGATTACTCTGGCTTGTACCAGGTGTCACTAGTGTATGGAGAGTTTTGTCTTAGTTTTAAATTCAAGAATTGGAAGTTGCAGAACTGGAATCGATCCAAGGGCACTGCATTAAATTATGCGGAGTAATTATCTAGCATTGATTGGTAAATGGATTTTAGCTACTCAATCAGAAGGTAAAACAAGAATGGAATGTCACTCAAACTTCACTCAGCTAATTAGCAGGTTTCATGAAAAAATCCTTTTTATCTATTTTTATCCTTGATATTGGAAATGCATTTGGATTATGATTGGCCATTTAAAGACTGTTTTCCCTATATAATTTTCTTTATACTTAATGTTTTACTTTTCATCTTTTTTGTCATTTTGCATTACTTTCTTTTAACTTCTTTTATGGCAAGCTTTATGTTTGAAAAGATTTCTCCATTCTGTTCATTCTATCATCATACATTTCCCCCCAAAGAAAACAATCAGTAATGCATGAGCTTAGATTATTTTTGATATAATTCGTATAATGAAAATAAGATCCACCCCCTCAATGCTGTGCCTTACAATAGAAGATTTAATATTTAATAGGACCATATCTAGTGAACAGGAAGAACTTAATGATTTTTTATTATGATGTTGTCTTCATGTTTTTATAATTATAGAAACCCAAAATGAAATACTCTAATAGGAACAATTTTTTTCTACTTTTTTCCAGAGCCATCTATTGTCAGTTTGAATAACCAATAGTATTAAGAAATGTTTTTAAATCTACCTTCAGTGCTATTTTATCCATACTCCAGGTCTTTTAGTGTGGAATATGGATCTAATGTACCTTGACCTTCTGAAACCAATAAATGTCTTATTCATAAATTCTCTTTGTTTATTGCTAAACTTCCAGACTAAAATTTAAAATTACCTTAATATTTGGCTTGTAAGCCAATTTATTTCTACAGTTATATAGCCTTAACATCAGGCAGCAATTACCTATTTTAATATCCTCAGTTTTATGATAATTGGATCTCTGGATTTAATGCCACAACTATCAGTGTTTTGATTTTCTAAGTTTATAAAAGATAATTGCTTCTAAAAGCATATGTAAGCAGTAGTTGTGATGTTATCAACAGTTACAGATCTCATGAAACTGTATAATAGTATAAAAGACCTTTGATTTATTCTATCGTAGCATGATTTTATTCTATTAATATTAAGAATACGAACATATTCAATGAAAAATCAGTTGTATTATTACAGTACCTATGATTATTTAACCAACGTACTTATGTATAATTAGAATCAGGTAACTAGGAGTAATAATGACATTTAAATTTTATGTAAGCCTCTAAATAGTTTTTGCTTATAAACAATTCACGTCAATCAATTATATGTTGAACTTTAGCTATATTATTGTCATTTTCAAACAACTATTCATTGCAGAAGGACTCCGGACTGAATCCAGTTTCTTCAATTCATAGTTTTTTTTCTCAAGATTTCAATAAATTTCCTTATATATTCAACATATATTTAACTTTATCCTAGGTCTTTTATAATCTCTTGGGAACTTGTTTAAAACTTCAGCTGTTCATCGGGCATCATCTCATCTAATTATTTGATCAACTTCTTAATTCTTTCAGTGATGTCAGTAATAGTTGTTTGTTTTCTCACCCATGTGATTTGTTTTTGATCTTTTTTTGTAATCAAACATAGATCTTTTTATATTTTGTTATATAGTCTGAAGTCTTTGTAATGCTTTTCTGTTAAGTGACCAAGTGCCAGAAGCATTTATTTTTAATCTTATTTGTTTATGTCTGATAATTTTTACAACATTTTCTGAAGCTCTCAAGCGTTATTTGAAAAAACATTCTGCCAAATGTAGACACCATTAAAAAAGATCCATTTACTATTATTTGCTTAACTTCTCATTTTAATTGACAAAATCCTTTTGTTCAAACAGGAAAATTTTTTTGGAGACTTTAAGTCATTTTATTGCATACCTTTGTTAATCACCCCTGTTGCTTTTGCATATATTTTTTTCTAAGTTTGACCATATCCTGGATTAATATCTTGATGTTCCAAAGTGTAATCACTATGAAAGTACTTATAGAATCAAATACTTTTCCATAATGCACAAACCTTAAAGATTAATGACAACTAATATTCTTTGTTTCTTTCCATAATTTTTCTTAATACTTGTATAAGATTTACTATGTTGCAACCAACTACAGCTTGGTCTGAATCCAAATTTTCTAAAGATGAGTTGTAATGATTGATAATTTCTTTTTTCATTTTTCTTGACTATCTTTTTTTACATATTTCATAAAATTAATAACTACATGTGTGAAGAAAACTCCATTAGGACTATTAATAAAAAACAAGTAGATGTCGCATGTTACATTTTTTTTATAATGCACAAGCAACCATTGAAATCTCCTAAAGCTTTTTATGTGCATTTTCTCAATATACAAGCACAGATAGATCATGAAAACAGGGCCATATAAAGGGAAGCATAAATTTATTAATGCTACATTTTGTACAGGCTAGGTAAGAACTCATTAATTTTGTTAAGTTATGCTACTTATTAAAGCCAGACTCGATGGGAAATTATGATTTTTAGACATGTTTAAATGAGCCCCATCATTCATACTTTTTGGATAACATCAGTTTGAAGGGATTTGAGGTGATTTGAAAACGTCTTGATAAATTTTTAAGTATTTAATAGCACATACAAAGTTTTGTTACATATGTTTTCTTTCAGAGCAAAATTTGAAGGTGAGCCTATATTTATTTAAGCCGAGTAAGTGTAAGAGACTATTAATGGACAAATGAGATTATTTTGATCCAGTATGTGTCAGCATTGTCTCAGGTTATAAAGATAGTAGATCAGTCTGCCATGTTTACAATCTAGGGTGTGGCCATGCAAAATTATCTTCAAGAGGTTCAACACATTGGTTAATAGATGAGTATTCATCTATATTTAGTTAGAAGGTAAAACAATGATGTAAATGAATATATCAAACTCAACAGACCAGGAAATTAGTAGGCATGGCAAGTACTGCCACTTTCACTCGTTCCTTTATTAGGACCATTTGAAGAGACTTTTTCTCGACAATGTTTATATATACTTTTCCAGGGTATGAATAAATAACTATTGATAAAAGATCAAGAATAAAATGGGTCCACTTTATGTTTACTAACATTGATAGAAATTCAGATTGAATTCATCAGCCAGATGAAAACAAGGTATTAAGTTATTAAACTAATAATTAATAGAAGGATATTGATTGAATCTCATCAAGTTAATAATTGTAAAAATTCAATTAACATGATTTAATATATGTAATTAGCAATTATTAATGCTATGTTTTTATCTGGCTCATGTCTTCACCCTGAATTCCCATTAACATTGGTGAGTGTAAGCTTATAGACATCAAAATCTTAAAAAAGTAGGTGAGTCTATTATTTTCTCGATCCTTTATCAAAAGAATGTTGTTTATTCATAGCCTGAGGAGAATGCATTGAGCTATGCTAATTTAATATTTACAGTTATTAATTCCTGTTTTATTATGAAAATAAACTTATTAATAGTGAGACTCATTCTTCATAATTATATTAATACCATACCACATCTAGTTGATATATTAAGTTCACCCTGAATTTTCATCAATGTTGGCAAAAGTTTATAAACAACAAAAAGAGTGTTTTCCTCTATTTATTATATATACATTTAGCTATGCAATTTCAATGCTTACATTTATATGCATAGTATGGAATCAGAGTCTCCAAGACTGCATGCCATACTTGAATCAAAACAATTAGTAATTGCATGGTTGTCATAATTACTAGTGTTTACATTATATGAGGAGTAAAGGGTTAATAAGACACAGTCTATTTATATTACCTTCATATATGAAAATATCAAACTAGAAGTGGAATTTTCTGTGGTGACTTTGCAATCGAAAACAAGGACTGAACAAAGTCCATACAAGTAAGATTTTATTTTAACTTTATTCCTCAAATACAATTATTGTGGATCATAAGTATCAGTTTTGATTATTATTTAATTAAGATAAAATTTTCCATAATAGTAAATTATGAATTGGCTACTTTACTGTATATCATCTTATATTGTAGATATATGGGATTTGAACTCAAGACTTTCAAGCCACTATCTCATACTACTGATACACATGACCACACACATGCAGAAAAGATAAATAGTCACCAATATATTTCATGCTGAGCCAGCACTCATCAGTTGGTCCAGATTATCATCTCCCATACATATATATAATCAGTGCTCAGTTTATATTAAGATAGCAAATTCTTATACTTCAATGGACAGGCTTCATTCTACTCCAACTCTTTAGCTATCCATACCATTGAAAATCTGATGATAGAATTCCCAAATCCCATGCTTATGCCAATATTGTTAGCACCCCCTATATTTACAATTGGGCTCCATGTATAAGTGTACCTGGTATTTCAAATCTTATATCGTAGATAAATATTGAAATAATAGAGGGCGTTAAATGCGTTAACATGTTTGCATAATTATTTTCATTATTGTGCATGTGCTTTTTGAATTCTGTAAACGTTTTATATAAACACTAATATTTTATGTATTTATTACATTTATAAATTTAAAAAATTCATTACTAAAACGTATGTATATATTTCTATTCTTTATTCAATATAAATTCTCCTGTAGTAATGAAGACAGTATTTTCATTTTCCCAGTTGATAAAATTTTAAGAAACATATATATTATATGAAAAAGAAATATAGTTTTACCATATACTTAAATTGATCTAGCTTCTTATTTCAGGCTAGGGATTGATCTGAACGTACTGAAAAAAGAATTATAATATTCTGTATTTAAAAAAAATGTGAGGGAAATATTTACATATTATTAACTGAAAACAAAGTTTTTTTTTTTTTTGTTTAAAAAGTATAATTATCAAGTGCATGCATTATTTCTAATCGATAATGATGATTCAAGGGTATAAGAGATTAAAATATTTACATATAAAACCAAAAAACAAATTCACATTGTGATGAGCTCCACAATCTCAAACGATATCGACCAATGAAAAATATACTAGACTGACCCCCTCACTATATATATTTCTCATATTTGATCATCAGGTGAACACACTTAAATCTGCACCACTGGAAATGATAGCTTAAATTTTTAATTAAATAATTTGACTGCAAAGTTATTGATGTTAAAATAAGGATATGTTTGCAATCAGATATACATACAGTATTAAATCTCTAAATGTAATACTGCAAACAGCTCTTAAGAGATGGAGATTGTTTCCATCTACAATGTGCAACTGTTGCTAAAATTTGTACTCAAATTTAAAATGTGGAATGGCTATTTTTTTAAAGTCTCGAGTGATATCTCTGAGCTACTGATGACTTCAGGTTTGATTGACAGAAACATGTCTAGCAAGATTTTGGCATCAAATCTTGTCACTTTAAAACACTGGAAAATTGCTATGGAGATCATAAGTAATTAACATTATATATATATATACTATATGACAAGAACATATGGAGTGGACATTAGGAATTTGCCCTGCTTGGTTCCTTTAAGGCATCCAAAAGGAATCAAAGGGTCTCCTTTCAGTTAATAGCAAACTCCTTTGATCAATTTTAATCACTACCAATTCATTGTAGGATAAAGATGTCTCCAAGTTTAATCCAGACATTTCATCTAATTTATCCATCTCACACTTGATCCCTTTCTGGTATTTGTTACAATATTTTAGAATGCAGTTTAAGGGTTCACCTGTCCATTGTTCAACAGTACATCCTGTCCAGCATTATATACATGCACTTAAGTTAAAAGTATAAATAACTAAGATTAATCAATATGATCACAATCATACTTTGGTGTTTTCTACTTATTTAAAAATAAAAACACAAAATATTTGCCAATTATTTTAAATACAATATTGTTTTTTTAATTATTTTCTTCTATTAAGTAATATTTTTATTAAAAATAAATTAGTGATTACTTTGTACTTTATTCATCCAGAATTTTTGTTCCTGCTTATATGCAATGACATCTGTGGTGAGAATGTGTAAACATTGTCACATATATTAATTATAATATCAAATTTTGCTTGTATAAAAGTTTTTAATAAAATATCACATGATTCTAGCTTACATAATACTGTTTTAGCAGTCTTTTACCACCTCTATGCCACTGCATTATCTGGTTATTAGTTCTTAAAGATTACAATAGCTGGTGTAGAGGTGATGAAAGAAAAATAGATGATGATAAAACAAAATTTAGTGGAGTACTTAATTTTAAAGCAAATTATGTAAGTTTATTACTCTATTTCTATATGTCATATCTTTATATGTAATATTTTCAAATGCTTCATTCTTGAGACATCAGTGAAAACATGAGTCACCAATGGAATCGTTTTGACATATTTTTCTTTTTTCATACATGTAGCTTTTAAATACTTGATTGTGGATAATGACATCCAATAATAGATTTTGGTAACTAGATAGTGTGAATAAGTATAGGACTGAAGTTTTTAGAATGATAATCAGAATTGTTTAAGCTATGATATTGCCCTATGACTATGGATGTGGAAGCTGGACACCTAAAAAAAAATTAAGAAAATTAATGCTGCTTTTGAACTGGGATGCTGGCTATGACATTTGAGGATATCATGAAAACAAAGAAAAGAAATAACTTAGAACTAAACATTTTCCTCAAAGTACAAATCACAGTTTGAAATGATCCTATTTTAATCATATTAGATGAACTAATTGATTGATGCTTGAAAAAAATGGTGATGAAAATAAAAAGTGATAATTGTTAAGCTCCATTAGCATAATAATTAATATGTTTGTGAGCAGTCCAACTATTATAATTTGTAAACAGTTTCATCCAATACTCACTTTAATTATTTTAAGAAGCATTCATATCATCCTCAATATACAATTTTATAAATATATTATTTTCGTTTTCTCAATATTTCAGATGAGATAATGTAAGAATTGTAATATTATTGCCATATGCCAAGTAAGAATTTAAATTCTATCATATAATATTAATTACAATAAATTTATGATATCAAGTACTGGGGATGATATAGATATTTTTTAAGTAATTAAAATACGTATTAAAAGCAAATTAAATTGGAGATTTAAAATATTCAGTTCAAAGAAATTTCATTCTCATTGTGGTAATTTTATTATATAGACTAAGTGTATTATGTATGACTATAATATTTTTACAACATTAAGAAAAAATGATAATATTGAATTAATATTTTTATTAGAATATTCAAAATTACAATTATATAAAAAATAGTTGCATTTAATTGTAAATATAAACAAAATGATTAAATAAAAAAATAAATGAATCGCAGTTTTTAAATAAACTAATGAAATTTTTAACATATATATATTTACCAAAAAAAAAAAAAATACATTAAAAATTATCCTAAATAAAACATCTATTTGTAATATTTTGTATTTTAAAAATATAAATACAAATTTTTCATTATATTTTTTCAAATCCTCCATTTACTAAAATGCCAATTTTTGAAGCTTAAAAGAGACATAAACTTAAAAACCTTTTTTTAAAAATATTGATATTATTAGAAAAATATATATACATATCTAAAGAATTGACAATATTAAAATGTTAAAAAAATGGTCTTTTATTTCAAGTTTTAGCTGTTGAATTACTTGGTAACTAAACAAATTAACCTGATTACAGAGCAAAACTGTTTACTATATAAATGATTTTTCTTCTAATGAATTATGTTTAAGAAATTTCTATTTTAGGATATGTAAGACGAAACTCGAAGCATTTCTTGTGTTCCGCTTCAAGAATATGGGCAGAGAAGTTTTTCCATGAAATTGAAAATAAATTACATATAGCACATGGGTAAATAGATGGCCCGAAAATAGCTGGATTCCTTTTTTGAAGGAGTTCTTCAACAAAGGCTCTGTATCGATGACTTAAATCCATTATATGCATTTGAGCTGCTTCGGGGTTATCAAATAACTTGGCACAACTGTGACATTTGTATGGTGATCCTTTTTCATAATCTTTAAAGGCGGATTCCCATCCTAAAGAACTCTGGGTAATTTCAAAGGCGATGTTATAATGACTGAAAGAGAAAGAAGATGTAAAATATTTTCAGAAAACAAACAAACATTTATGGTTTAAATTCATCACAGATATATAAAAAACACTTTTCTCTTCACAATTATAATGGATTGCTGTTTTGTAAGAAAAAGTGTTTGATTAGTGGATGTTATTTATTAATAGTAAATTTTATTAATTTTAGAAGATGTAATAAGAAGCAAAATAGTTTATTGGACAATATATATAAAATATTAAATTTTATTTAAAAAGTACTACTTCTTTATGTCAAAATCTCTGTCATGTGTCGAAGCCTGATCATTCTTAAGACAGCTGTTTAAAATCTGGTTGGCTGTCTTAGCGCATATGAAAGATTAGCAAACTTTCAATTATTATTTCCAATTTAATGGAGCAAAATGAATTTCAAATTAGATAAATTTGTTGCCATTTTTAAAAATTTCCATACTTTTATTATATTGCACTTTCATCATTTTATACCAGCAACAATATCACACTACTTTCTCCTATGCTTATGAGAGCAGTTCTTTTCATACTACTCTAGTGCCATCTATTATTAGCTTGAATAATCAATGGATGACAAATGGTATAGTGCTATAAAAAATCCATCTCTAAACTAGTTTGTTATAAAAAGATCTCTAAAATATATAAAAATTGATTTACAACTCTGCAAATGAGTTAGTTTAGGTTCAAAACTTTAAAGTTTTTTGTAATTTATATAGTATAAATGAATAAAAGATGTCTGCTAAATGCATTAATTCCAGATTTGAATCCTAGTCTTCATTACAAAAGTGAAATCAGAAATCTGGAAATTGGATTTTTTATCACTATATTGTGAAATCCATTGTCAGTAGATAGTGCTAGAGTAGGCTGATTAACACTGTCATTAGTAAAATTCATATACTATGCTATTTGACAATGTAAAAAGTCTTCAGTGAAGATTAGTTTTATCTATATTTAGCGAATCACATGTGTGATCACATGATCATATAATTATTAATAATGACAATTAATGCTAAATGGCGAAATGGTAGATTATTTATTCTTTCAAAAAACATTTAACAGAATTAGTTTACACTTGCATATTTCCCACCAATCTCTAAAATCTAATGTCTTTTTTAAACTTTAGGGGTATATTTTGGCTTTACAAGTTATCAATAAAGAATATAGAAATACTTAGAGACACCAATTGGTTTTGATTTTTGAACATATCAGAAGTGATAAATATTTAATTGCAATATTAGTTCATTAATAAAAAAAAGTTTTCTACATCATTTGTATAAGCACAAAGTTCGTGCCTCTTTGTCAAAGTTCTGAGGGCAATGTGTTTGATATATCAGTTAAACTGTAGCAATTGACTGTTTAGATATACTGAAAGTTAATTATTATTGGACTTGAATCCGAGACACCAGAGATGAGTTGATATTAGAACTCGACAACCGAGTATCTTCTCTGTACTTTTCTAATAGATTTGAGGCAGTAATCTTAGCATAGAAGTCTTCTATCCATTTCATGATGTCATCTCTCTTTTTAGTAATAATTCCATCTTTCTTTATTCTTATTATTATATCTTCTGAATTTCCCAGAATTTTAAATGAAGAAGTGAGACATGCAATTAAATGTATGAAGAAAGGAAAGGCTCCAGATAATGATGGAATTATAATTGATATATTGAAAGAAACAAGTGAAGAAATAGAAAAAAAATTAGCAAAGTTATAAACCAAATGTCTAAATGATAAAGATGTACCAGATGATTGGAAGAATGCAGTATTAATATTTTAAAAAAATGATAAAATATTAGAAATTACAGATCTATCAGCCTTTTATCAGTTTTACATAAATTTTTTACCAACATAATTAAAACTCGTCTACAGAGAACATTGGATTTTTACCAACCAAGAAAACAAACTGGATTTAAAAGTGGTTTTAGTACAGTAGATTCATATCCAGGTATTGAGAGAAGTTATAGAAAGGACAAATGAATATGAGTTGCCATTATGCTTTGGATTTGTAGATTATGAAAAGGCATTTTATTCTATAAACATTTCTTCAGTGATAAAGCATTGGAACATCAAAGTATAGATCAAGGATATTGCCATATTTTAAAAAGTATTTATAAAAATGCAACAATGATATTACATAATGATACTAGGAAATTCAACATTGAGAAGGGTGTAAGACAGGATGACTCCATACCTACAAAACTTTACAGCAGTGCTGCAAGAAGTATTTTGTGGATAAAATGGGAATCTAAAGGAGTGAAAATAAATGATTATTTAAGTTATTTAGATTTTGCAGATGATGTAGTTGTTGTTTTTTTTTTCAAATAATGCTTTAGAGCTGCAGGAAATGTTGCAGGAGTTATCAGATGAAAGTAAGACTGAAGATAAATGTTAAAAAGACTAAAGTAATGTTTAATGGTTTTTCTCAAAATATGAGAATAAAGATTGATTATAATGAGTTAGAAGAAGTTAACAGCTACAAATACCTTGGTTAGATTATTAATACAGATGGAAACATTAATCATGGAATTAAACTTGGTTTTGATAAAAATAACTTGATTCTAAAAGGAAATATGCATATGTGTTTGAAAAGGAAGGGTTTTAATAAATCTGTTTTACCAATTCTTACTTATGGATCTGAGACTTGGACACTTAATAGAATAGCAATACAGAAACTTCAGCCCACTCAAAGAAGTATGGAGAGATGCATGTTGGGAATAACAAGAAGAGATCGAAAACAATATATGGATAAGAGAACAAACAGGTGCTACTTACCTCATTGAAAAAATTAAAAGACTGAAGTTGAGTTGGTCTGGACATATTGTTAGAAGAGATGATAATAGAAGGACAATTGAAATCTTAAACGGGATTCCAAGAGATTGTAAAAGACCCAGAAAGAGACCACATGCGATATGTATGGATTAAATAAAGTGTGCAGGAGTGATGGAGAAGAGAAGCTAAAGATCAGAGAAGATGGATTGAACTTGGAGAGACCTTCATCCTGCAGTAGATTGGTAATGGTTGATGATGAATCCTAGTATCATGTATACATATGCTAAATTACTCTGCATATAAGTTAAAGTCACTAATCATGTAAAATAAAAATCAAGATCTTATGGACTCTTGGTCTTGGGGGCCCTTTTGATTTACATATTAGCATACACAGTTGGGGGGAGGGGTTCATTTTTATTTACAGGATGTTTTTATACTTTCAAAAATTTTTGAGTTTAAATCCATATTGGAAATTTGGGTGGGAAATGAATGAAGAATTTTTGCTTCTAATTAAACATAGAACCAAAAAATTACTGTTGCAGACTAGAGCAAAGTAGTTTAGCTTAAGGTTAGTTGGTGGTGATCCAACTGCCAAACGTAACTGTCTACATCTGGTTCATTCCTTTGTTTACACACACACACACACACACACATATATATATTAAGTATTAAGATAAATTTAGCACAGGGGGCAAAAAAATCTAACTATACCACTGCTGTTCATTTTATGCTTTTGAACATAACTGTTTGAACATCATTTGGAATATATATATAATTCTTTTGGATTTTTTGAAGATAATTACTGGAAAAATAATTAGAATACATGTGTAATTACCTGAAGTGATATTAAATTTTTTATGCACCATCAACTGTATTTTTTAAATTTTTAATCATCATCAATGGAAAAAATTGAGTCTTTACATGATCCATCTTTTAAGCTCTATTCATCAGTCATTTTTAAAATGATCAATATATCAATGGTATTTCCACTTAAATATTACTACAATTCTGCAAGATCTTTATTTCATGTCTCGCACTATCTATTTATTATTGCTGAACTTAAATGTGAAGTGAAGAGGCAGAAAACGTCTTCTTTAACCCAGCTCATATTTTACTAGTTATTTAGAATTTAGCAGATGCCATGTACTTTAACTTTAGATAAAGTTTTTATATGGCTATGTAACAGATGAGCAATTTATAGATCACTCTATCAGAAATAGTGGGAAGTACATTGGATTTTGACCAATCTTTGCAAATTATTGTTTGACTGAAAATTTGTACTGATGGCATTTTACTATGTGATATACTTGGACTACTTTCAGCATTAAAAGTGTGAAATATCTTCAGAAAAATTCAAACTTTATTCAACTTTTCAAATACATTAAACTATTAGTAATATCACACAGGCTAGGATATAATGACATCTTGAATGGTTTTATTCTCACTTCTTTTGGTTAGAGAACCATCTTAAATTCAGTATTCACAAATTTAAAGCTCCTTGATTCAGTACTTGTGCTAGACCGTTGCTGATAGACCAGCTATACCTGAAGGAGAATAATACCTCTCCATGCTGCTTTATATACTAACCTACGTACTATTACTGACAATTGAATGTATTTGCAAAGTTTAAATAAAATTTGAATTTTTCTAAGAACATCTGACAATTTTAGATGCTGGAAATCTCCCAACATGTAACTGCATATTGCCAATTATTTTTTGCTGTGGATTTTAATACAGTCTGTAATTATTCAAGGCTATTTAGAATAATTAAAAACATTTTTATTGAAGTATAATAAAAAATCTGAAGTCCTACAAGAGAAAATGGCAGCATTTGTTTATATCACATTTTCTAAATATTTTCAGACATTTGATTTTTAAATCATTATAATTTTTACTATTTTAAATATATTAAAGGCATTAAATGTGGAAGATTGAGCTTTGATCTTGGAAATCTTCACCAATCCTTGAGCTCATCTATTTCCTATTGAGCTAAGATTTATTGGTTTACCACAGTAGTAGACACATTTAAAATATAACCTACATAGATTTATATTATATATAGGAGCTGATTTCTCTAAGACATGTAAATAACAGATCATCATGTATTACAGTTGATCATCAACAATGACTGATCATTATGTGCCATCTTTACAGTGCAACTTATTTTAGCATTTCATGAAGTTCAGTGGATCATTTGCACCTAAAATTCATAACCAACTAAAACAGGAAAATGTGAACATTTGTTTACCCTATTGCATGTCCTCCAAATTCAAATAGAATTGCTAAAAGTTAAACATTTAATTAACCCAAATTGTACCATAACTGCAAATGTAATCAATTCATTATTAGCAATAACATTACCAGACTTTTAATATGTTTTCAAAAACAATTATTTTCACCCTAGCGTAGATGATCAGATGGTATATAGTGCATTAGTTCTAGCTTTGAATCCTAACCTTCGCTGACATGGGAAAAATCAGAAATTGTCAGCCTGATGATGGAGATTTTATAAAACTATACCATTTGGTATCCATTAATTATTCAAGTGTGTTCTGCATACAGTGGTAAGAGTGTTAGGTTGTGGAGCACAAGATCTTTGAATCAATCCCAATTCTCACATTTCCAGCACTCAAGTCTTACAAACTTTTGAGAAATAAAGCCATTTATTTTATTACTCAAACTTCCAGTAGATGGTTCTAGGATAGGGTAAAGATTACATCATGGGATTAATTACATGCAATATTAATATTTGATTGGATACAAGTATAATTTCTATGCTTGGAGTTTTAGATGAAATGATAAGGGACTTGAATATAGACTTTCAAACCCTCTTAACCATCCACTCTATCTCATATAACCAATACACATGTGAAAAAGATAAATGATATCTAATATAAGTGCAAGATCAGCATGAAATATGCGTATTGGAGATCTTTTTCATGTGTGTGGTCATGTGTATCGGTTGTATGAGAGAATATATGGCTGAGGGGGGTTTGGGTTCAAGTTCCTTATAATTTACACGTAATATTAATATATATTTCTTAAAAAAAGTTAATTGTCCCTAAATTAGGAAATTTTATTGTGCTATGGTTGGGTGTATGGTTTGACAAAAAATTGTCAGGTAGAACAAAATATGGGAAGATATAACTTTTTTTATAAATAAAATTTAAATTAGTGCAACATATTCTTCTTCTCAAATATATACTGTATTCCAATTAGACGAAATACTCAAAAATATTTTGAGAACAAATTAAATATCTTAATTACTGCTTAGGCAACACCGCTATTCTTATATTTTAGTACTGTTGTTGAATACTAAATGTAGTAATTATAGAGGTAATATTCGTGTTTTTTTTTTTTAAAAAAAAAGCAATACAGAAAAATATATGTATTAAAAAAAAATTATATAGATGAAGAAAAAATGTTTACCACCAGAGAATCTCCAAAGCTCTTCGAGGACTAACTCGCGGAGAAGTCACTTTCTGTCGAGGATATTTGTTCTCTAAAGAAGGCATTGATTTAGAAAACTTTCCAGAAAGAGGCATTAGCTTAAATTCTTCTGCTGACTTCAATAGAATATAGAATTTGCTAATCGTTCTATACTTAAAGCATGCATTGATTCAATAATAAACATGCGCTGACAAGTTTACTAAAATAAAAATATTTTATTTCTAAAAGAAAAAAAAGTCTTTGATTTAATGTTTAAAATTACTTGGTTAATATTAAGTAATATTTGAAAAATAATAATAATAGCATATTTTAAAACCTATTTATTTCAAAATCATTTTAACTTCTATGCGAAATAGTTATTATTCGTAAAAATTAATATTCATTACCCATCAATATAATAATAATAAACTCAGAAATTAATATGGCCATTCCAATTATAAAAAAAATGGGGGGGGGGTACTGTAAAATGAGTTTTGCAGTGATTACTAATCAAGCTTTATACCATAAATACGTACATATATATTGAATATGCTGGTTCAATTTTCTGTTTGCTTGATATTTTACGATATTGTTTTTGAGTTTTCTCAGCAAAAAAATTCTCTTTCTGAAATGCTTTAACACCATGCCTAATTGTAGCTCTTCAATCTATTCTCTGCCCTATCTTCCCATTGGAAAAAATTGACATTTGCATTTCTTTAGAATTGCTTTCAGAGAATCCTTATAGACTATGAAATCCATGTTCAAGTTGACCATAAAACATCCTTTTAGTCTTGCATTGGTGATCGGGAGGTCAGCGCGACTGCCTTGCACTTGCAGGCAGTTGCCCGGGTTGCGGGTTCACGTCCCGGCCGATGCTATAACACTTAAGAGAAAAAAAAACATCCTTTTAGGTAGCCGTCCAATTCAATGAAGATGTGATTTTACAATAGTATCACATCCTGAAAACTGAAGAATATATTAATTAGTTTTATGACCTCATCATTACATTTTTTTAAAATTTATGAAACACCTTTAAATGAAACTTTTCTAATACCTTTATATTGCACCAATAACAGGTCCAAGTTTCATTCAAACAATAAATTATGTAAAATAACAGCTGGCTTAGATATATAGAAATAAAAGTAGAGAGAAGAGTGGCCACCCTTTTTCTCGTAAAATCTTTGTTATGTGTTTAAGGTTTCATTGTCATTTGGACAGCTATCATAACATCTGATTGACTGTCAGTTAAATATTATGATGAGCACAAAGAGATTTGGCAGTATCTCAATTTATTTCTGCTTTATTAACAGTTAATTTACTTGCAGTAATTATTTCAAATCAATATACATTATTTATTCTAAGACATTCTTTAGTGGTTATTCTTTCATCAGATATCAGAAATGGCCTCATAGAAAACATATAAAAAACCATTAGGCAGACTGGACTTGCCTGTAACTTAAGGTATATTTTCACTACTTAAGGCAAAATTCCTTTTCTAGATAATCAACCAAAAGTCTACACACAAAGAATTATGGTATAAAAAAGAACTTTTTATGAGATTTCAAGGAAATTTGTTTTTTCAACTAACACTAGTAAAGCTAGTTGGATTTAATCTTTTTAGATATTACTGGGTCCCAGGAATAAACCATGGTTGTTGTATTCACCTTCTTTATAAATGGAATTGAACAGTCTCTGACCTATGTAAATATGGACAAATATAAACCACAAAATACATAGTTAATAAGTATCAAATAAATATAATTATAATGGTAGAAATGATGGACTTATTACTGCTACTGGTGAATCTATATCTCCTGGTTGGAATCTTGACAGATTTTTTTTAATGATATTTTGTTAATAGTTAAATGGTCTTAAAAAAAGTAATTCTTTAAATAAATAACAGTGCAAATTATATCCAGAGATATTCCTATACTAATAATACGTGCTTATTAAGTCATAGCTAATAGATTTTATTTTTCAATTTTATTTTTCCCTTTCCATCTTGCAAATAATCAATGATTCAGATGCCATTATTATCTTTTTAATCTTCTGTCAGTATATAATCTAATTGCATTTTTATTGATATTATCCTTTCCATTTTATTCTTTCCTTCCACATTTTTATTTTACACACACACACACACACACAAGTACCTTATAGCGAAGCACTAGATGATTCATAGCTAACACAGAGAACCATCCAATAATGGTTGATAAATGGACAGCCTGCTATTCTGTTTTAGAGGTAAAACAAAAAAATTGCTCAAACTTTCACTATTTTGCAATAAATGAGTATGGCTATCCCAACTAGAAGGAAAGAAGAAAAGAAAAAAAGACCTGTTTTAGAAATGAGTTTTGCAATGACTATATAAGCGATTCTATGAAACACAAGTATGTCCACATATAGAACATGGTGTACATTTTTATGTTTAGTGAATATTTTGCAATGTTGTCTTTTAATTTCTTCATCAGAAACTTTTTCGAAGTAAATTTTTCTTTGACAAATTTCCCCCGAGGAAATAATAGTGTACTTCTTTAGAATATCTTTTGAAGTATTCTTTATAACATAGATAAGGCCTACTTCTCCCATAAAAACCATCCTAAAATTCCTTTTAGGAAATCATCCATCGTTCATTCATTTTACTTGCCCAGTCTGATAGATATGTAATTTTATGTTAATGGAACTTCATAATATAAATATTCAGTAAGTTGAAGAACATATTGATTGATTTTATAATCTTGCTATTGTATTTTTAAAATTTTATGGAGCATCTTTGAATGCAACTTTTTTGAAAGTTGCTCTTATATTGTGCTAATAGGATGTTCAAATTTCACTTCCACATAATAAATTTGGTAAAATAAATTTTATATACAGATTAGTAGTTATTTCTCTATAGTGAACTCTATCTTTCAACTTTTAAAAGCAGCAGCCTATTGGAATCTATATTGTACCTTAACACCTATGTCTATCCTTTTATTTATAAAACAATGAAGATATTTAGGGTGGGTTACATCCTCAGGGGGATAAGAATCTAAGTAAAAAGCTGCTAAGGATTTTTCTTCCATCACTGATTATTTAAACAGTCTTTAAATGTTGCATTTAAAACAATAAGAATATTCTGTAAACTGGAATGAAAAAGTAAAAATAGTCTTAAATATTTCACTATAGAGTGAAAATCCATCAACAGTTCCCCCCTCCCAGTGAAGGACACATTATTTACCACCAGGTTTGCTATTTACCAGATGGTCACTACAAGTTATCAAGAGGGTGGATAGGTTACCTGAAAAAATTCAAAACTTTACTCATTTTTTTAAAAGTTTTACTCAACCCAGGTTTAGACCCATTTATGAGCATGGCAGACATCTTATCCAGGCTTGCTAATAATTTTCACCAAAACTACATGCATTAATAATCCTGTAAAGTTGAAGGAGGTATAAGCATATAAATACTGAAAAAAATAACAGACCAATATGATAATTATCCAAGCTTCTCCAGCTGATGTATTTATTAAACCTATGTTCTTTGTAGTCTCTTGCAAAAGTAATGAGATATTACAATTATAGTCTGAAAGTATACAACTCTCCCTCCTTTCTCTATATACATAAAGTGGGATCCTCATGTTCATAGTGTATAATAGCTCACAATTTTGTTGATAAACATTGATTAGAAATATAATACTTATTATTTATTGAACTGCAAATGCACAGTACTTTTTAACATGCATGCACACACACACATATATATATATAAGAACAATTTTTTATATTTATAGTATGCAGATAAATTAAGATTATAGTATAAACAAAATTTTAAAAATGATAATGATGTAGTTATTAACAATAATCTATGATCACTCATGCATTCACTGAAGCAATAAGAATAAGAAACTAAGTCTTGTATTTTTATTTTTAAAATAAAGTAAATAGTAAAATGACAAGATTTTATGATTATTCAATATGCTCTGGGTGATATTCTTTTTTTTTTTCAGTAACTTTTTTCTCTTATGGAAATACAATACTGGTCTTATCAAGAAATTAGGATATCTTTAATTGTTCAGCCATTTTAAAAATCAATGTCAACATTTAGAATATCCTAAAATTTAAAAAAGTGTTAGCATTCACCCAGAAAATATTTTATTATACAAAATACAGCACATCAAATTAGGAAAAGGATAATAAAGGAAGAATAAAGCACATCCTTTCAACTTAAACTGAATAATTTTTATTAATATATATAATCATTTATAATGTTCAGAGAAGGAAAAATGACTGTTGAATATTCCAAAATCTCATTTCCTAGAGGCAAAAATCTCCATACAGTAGTGCCATTCAGGGCAAGCCAAAGTAATCAATGGATGTAGGAGGGTTTGTACATAAAATTATTATCTAGTGCCTTCTCATCCAATATCCCCAGACAGTTTCTAGTTTGTGACTTTCATCAGTGAGGAGCCTTGAATCTGATAGCACTGCACCTAGATCTTAGGATTGTGTGATGTTTAGTGATTTGTTTATTTATTGACATTTTTGTTTGTTTGCATTTTTCTTTGGATAACATATAATTGAAGTCATGTAATAAGATATAGTGTTATTCATATTTTCACTGTATTTAAAACTTCTATATCATCACACATTTTTGAAATGTATTAATAAAAACACCTTAAAAAACAAATACTATCTAAGATGCATTTTATGCAGTTGGATTTGAGGTTTTAAATATATCTAAAAAGGATATTACATATGAATAGAGATGAAGTTGAGTTATTCCATGTGTTTGTATTTAATTGAAAACCGATGTATTAATATTTGAACTTTATATCTGCACAAGGGATAATCTATACTTTAATAAATGATTAGCAATGATCTTTAATTATTTATTTGAAATGATTGGTGTCAAAGTTGTGAGTGTGCAGAAAGTTTGGATCTCGTAAATCAAAACAATAATTTAATATAAATTTAATTTTCACATCATTATATATGTAATTTTTTTGTGGACAAATATGTGTAAGCTTGATGAAGTGGAATATTTTTTTCTTCTTTCTGCATTGTTTTCTGGCTTTAAATATTTGACTGAGTGAACTTTTAGTGCCATTCACCATAACCATAGCATTCTTAGTTTGTTGTGTTGCTGCTTCTTATTTAATCTTTATTTCTTATAATAATTATTTAAAGGGTATTTATTTTATTTGTAATTCTGTATATAAGCATTTTAAAATATTTTACCAGAAAAGATTAATCAACATATATATATTCTCTCTCAATTTAAATAGACTAATAAAAAACACAAAAGAACGATTGCCTCCAGATCAGATCCACAAATAGTATATCAGATCAGATGCAGTGACTCATCATGCTGTGCAATGTATTTATGGAGAGTTGTGTGCAAACATTGCTACCAGGTTAGCAAAACATAAATATAACCATGTGAAAAACAATAGTGTAGAATAATAAGTCAATCTTTTCTGATCATGAACAAGTCTGCAGCTACAGCAATCATAGAAAGTGCAAAATTAAAGAAGTATGGAATATCACTAACAACTCCCACACAATCAATAAAAAAGATTTCAGCATTGTGTTATCTAAGAAATGGAACATTTAATTCAACAGATTTACATGATGATATTCAAATACAAAAGTTCCTGCTACTGAACAAAGAATGTTATGAATTTGTCCATACAGATTAAAATCATACTAAGCAACTTAGAGTTTCTCTAGATTAGAACATTGAAAATGTGTTAATCTTTTCTGGTAAAACATTTAAAAATGCTTATGGATAGAATTGTAATAATTAAGTAAGTGAACTTATTTATATATTCCATCTGTAAGATAATTGAAATTTTCTTTATTGTTTATAACATTCTTGTGGTTAGCTATGACCCATGTGCCCTTTATCTTCCTCTTTCAGTCTTCACATTCAAGGCATACTAGATTAATGCTTTGTGGACTGAAAATGTGATTGTATTCTTTTTTGTGCTCTCAGAAAATGAGTCTATATTCAGGGTTTTCTTTTGTACATTTGTATAAATATTTCTATTGTTCAATTCTGACAGTGATGTTGATTCTGGATTTGTTGTAATACACTGCTGTGCATCCTGGGCCATTGTACCAAATCTTATAGACTACTTGTGGGATATAATCCTTTGTTAATTTGTCATTGGTATTGTTAATTAGTCTATTGAGACTGACTGGGATGGAAAGGTATATTTTTGCTTGCAGATTTTCTTTTTGTGGCCAGTTTTAATGTATAAGAACATCCTGATCCACAGTTTATGATTGTTTCCTGATCTTATATTTTGCCTCATTTTTATATTAAATCTTTTGTTTTCTCTATTTAATGTTTCATAGTTATACCATAGGCTGCACAAATCATTCATGTATTCATTGATATTTTGTTTCCTTTCTGCCTATTTACAGAAGAACTGGTTTCTATAGGAGAGAGCTTTAAATCCTATGAGTTTGTGTGACCTTGGGTTGTTTGATTGTAAGTGGATTGTGCTTATTTCCATTAGTTTTATAAGAATTTTATAATTCAGGTAGTTTTTGTTCTATTGGACTATGGAGTCTATATATTTGATGACTTTGATGGCATTTTACTTTTCCATTATCCATTACAGTGTTGATTCATTGGTTATAAATGAACCCAAAGAAAGATTATATTACAAGCAGTAACAAAATAAAGTAAGAATGCTACGATTATGGTGCTCAGTACCAAAAGTGCACTCAGCCAAATAATTAAGGCCAAATAATAAAGCAGAAAGAAGAGGAAACACTCCTCCCCACACTTCAACAACCATACTTATATATGTACATGAGTATGCTTGAAAAATTGGGGTATTTTCTCTCTTCTTTCTGCTTTATTGTCCTGGCTTTAATTATTTGGCTGAGTGCATCTTTGGTGCTGAACACCATCATCATAGCATTCTTTCTTCATTTTGTTGCTGCTTCTTATATAATATTTCTTGTATGTATTATTATGGAATGGAAAATCAGGGTTTAAACCATCAGGCATCTGAGGAATTGTTTGTTTATCCTCAAGTAAAAAAATAAAATTTAATATCAAAGGGATGAGCATGATAGATCTTCATGAGAGATCAGTCACTCCACTTAACACACTAGAGTAATTATAAGTATAATTAAATAAATTCACCAGCACTAAATAAGTAAAAGTAAGTATAAGTACTACTCGTTCATCATCATGAATGATTAATAATCAAAATAAATCAACAGTCAATCTTGTGACTGGATTTGAAATGGGTTTATTGTAGATCAGGCCAACTATTGATCCATTGCCAGCTTGGGGAAATTATTTAAAAATTAATTTGGATGCACAAACTTAAGTGCTAATCCAACAGAATATAACCATAAAACAATAATGCTGGGATATTAAAATATGCTGATCATTAGCAATGCTCTGGCCACTTAATACCATTAATGTATTGGCTAACTGTAAACTTAAATTCGAATAGAGACTAAACTAAAATAAAATGTAGTGCATAGACTTTAAAGGATATATTCTTCTTGCCAATCAGGATGTTATCATCATTATTAATGGGAATATCATCATCATCACTACATGCTCATACAATAATATTCTCTCCATTCATATATATGACCATTATGCATGAATCTAGCTCAGAGAACATAAGCTCTATAACTTAATATGATCAATAGATGATGCAACATATAATATTTTAAAACACATTTAGAATCAAGTTTACTGAAATAATTTTAACAATAAAATACAAGTTTATTAATAACAATTAAAAAAATGAAAATATGACCTGTAGAATATGACGATACACATATAATTTAAGCTTTTGATTTTGATTAATATACAAAAAAACTATTACATGATTTTCAATACCTCTTAATGGGTTTACATAAAACACACACACAGACACACATATATATATATCTGCACACATATAAAATGATCAAAATTTACATATATGTTTACCTGATACACATTGATATGCTATGCACATAGACACACAGTATAATTTATTAACCCATTTGAATTCATCAAAATAATAAAATTATTAACATCTTTCATAATTAATTCCATTTTGAATATATATAAAATTCACATATACATGAACATATAAAAATGATATGAATCATTATTAAACATACATCTATGTCCCTTTTTTAACAGATCACTCTCAATGAATTAATTACATCTTTAAATTAATTTAAAAAGATTTGTTTTTTTTTTCAATTTTTGTTTTTAATAGGATCATCAATAAATCAGTCATTTTATTCAAGCAAAATTCTATTTACATGCTTTTTTTAATATATAGATTTTAAATGTCTTTTTTCTTTAATAAATAATTTAAAATAATATTTTTGATTATTAAAATATCTATTCACAGTTAATTCCACATTGAAAATTTATCTATGAATTAAATGCTTTATTTTAGATGTTTAACTTAAGTAAAAATTATTTACTTGTACATTTTTTAGATGTTTAACTTAAGTAAAAATTATTTACTTGTACTTTAAAATGGCTTACCAGCTATACTTTATATAAAAATGACATATGTTTATCTGTAGTTTCTTGCTTGTAGATAAAGTGGCAAACATAGCTAATTCTTTATCAACTGATGAATTCTTCTGGATGGGGGAAGTCCAGGATTGTCATCATTGGGAATGATATAATCAGGTAACTATTGACATTCAATCAGTTCCAAGCTTCAGCCATCTTTTAAAACACATTTGTGCAGGCTAATGAACACAAAAGTGGGTCATACATTAATATGAATCAAGACTCCATAGTGAATTATAGAGCAGCTGCTGGACTTCCCTCTTTACCTTCTATTAAATATTCGTGGGATCACTGTCTAACTCTCCAACCAACTACTCTTATTTAAACTCTAATGGGGTGACAAAAATACATTAATTTAAAACTGTTTTGATCTTTTTAATTTTTTCAACCTACACAGAAGTATGGTATTATATAAAATGAATATATATTGAAGTGTTCAGTGTGTATGAACACACAGAGCTTCATGTTAGTTGTTAAAATTAGTATACATATATATATTTTAAAACTCAAATATCTAATTTTTCATTTTTTTTATTTTTGCTTGTTCGCTAAAGGGGATATATGCAGGTGCAGGTGTATGACTTTATGAATGAATGGACTTATGTATGTGTAGATTGTTCTATTGAAATGCATTTTTTTATGTATATATTTTTGGAAAGAAAAATATATTTCCATTGTCGTATATCTTTATCCTAAAGGCAGTTCGTTCCTTGCGAATAACATTTTGATGACTCTGTTTTTTTTTCATAAACATTCCAAAAAATATAGCTGCATGTAAGAGTGAATTAATTTTTCTCATCCTTGAGGCGATTAAAAGGTAAGTAAGATTTTATAACTTTGTGTAATCTTATCTCGATTGTGTCACCTGTTTTTGGTAAAAGATCAACTCAGCTAGTTGCAAGGAAGTGTTGAATTGTTTTTCTTATCTTTAAACTGAAAGATCAACTCAGTTAGTTGCATGGGAGTGTTGAATTGTTTTCTTATCTTTAAACTGATGTAAATCCTAAAAATCTTTAAACTGATGTAATTAAAAAAAGGAAAAATCAATCATGCGGTCTGTTTTCGTTTCTAACCAAGGAAAATATATTATAGGTGTTAAAAATATATATATATAGAAAACAAAGCCTTGCTTAGAAAAAGTTATTATAAAAAGAGCAAAGAAAAAGAACCAAGGATTCAAATTATTCAAAGTCAAGCAGTGAGAGTAATTGATTCAAATTATTAAAAGTCAAGCAGTTAGAGAGGAAAAAGTTGTTGGTAGTAAGAAAGTTGGTGTTTTTTTTAAAAGAAAAGTGAGTCTCAACTACTAGTGCCATTGACTACATTTTAATCGGAGAAAAGACCCACGATATGGCTTTTGAGTAGTACAAATTACTTTTCCTTTCTCTGGAAAGTCTCCAGAAAAATGCATCTAGAGAAGAGGAGGAGAGACCAATCCCATGTTGCTGCTATGAAAGAAAATGGAGAATCAACAGCGAAGTCAGTCTATCCTGAGTCCAATAAAGCCAGAGATCGATCCTAATAATGAATGAACCTGTAAAAAATATCTGCCTCAATCAAAGTGACCCAATGATCCATCGAAGAAAAATAAAGAAGCAACCTGAAGCCAGTCTATTCTGAGTCCAGTGAAGCCCAAGGTCGACCCTGTCAATGAATGAATCGGTAAAAAAAATCTGCATCAAGCAAAGTGACATTGTAATCGATCGCAAGTATAAACTTTCTATCTTTAAAAAAAAAAAAAATTATTTATATCTTAAAAATACCTTCTATAAAAAAAAAAAAAATGCGAACATTTAATTTCATTAGATTCATAAAATTTGCAAAAAAACTATCTTAAGAAAATGTGTTTCAATAGGACGGTTATACATATATGAGTGTTTAGTTTATTTTTATTATTGTTTTAACAAGTCAATTTAAATTTTAACCATTACTTATTAATGATTCAAACAACAGAAAAAAGTGTAATATATAATTCTAAGTAGAACAAAAAGATTATTAGAGAGTTTAAAATTGCAGCTTTTCTATGTTTTATTTTGAGATATGCCGGTATGTTCTTTTAAGTATAATATATATTTGATTGATTAATTTCTTTGTGCCAATTTAGTTAAATATGGGTATAAATGATATTACACTATGAAACTAATTTATATATAAATTTGTTTGTTTTATCCCGAATCTAAAGTGGGAAATGGGTAACGATTTTTATAGTGTTCTTTTAAGTATAATATATATTTGATTGATTAATTTCTTTGTGCCAATTTAGTTAAATATGGGTATAAATGATATTACACTATGAAACTAATTTATATATAAATTTGTTTGTTTTATCCCGAATCTAAAGTGGGAAATGGGTAACAATTTTTATAGTAAATAAATAAGAAACAGTCAAAGTTAAATTTCTAAATCGCGTCTAATTCTGACTTAGTGAAAAATGTCATTTATTTAATAATAAAAAAAAGAGATAGAAAAGAAATCAAATATATAAAAAAATCCGCCCTCTTCCCGTATATACATAATCACAGTATTTTGGTAAAGAAATTTAAAATATAAATAAGTTTTCAAATTATTTTATTTGATTTAGATTAAGATTCTTTGTGACAATTAAAGAAGGTAGAATGGTATATATATAAGTGTGTATGCGTTTATTTAAATGTAAAATAATAATGATAATAATCAGGGCCGGTGCTGGGTACTAGGCGCCCGCATGCAAATTTGATTTTGGCGCCCCTGTCAATATGTATGTTTACTAAGGTGACCCGACCGTGTCCCGTGGCGTTTTAAAAAAGTCATGATTTTTAGAAAGAATGCACGATGTAATGCTATTTTTGATATCAAAAATAGCATAAAATTGATTGTTAAATTATATATTATTTCATACAAACGGTTTGTATGAAATAATATATAATTTAACACGGCAAATTTAGATGTTAGAAAAATTTGCAGAAATTTTAAAAATAATGTGTTTGTTAAAAATAGACAGAGTGATTCAAATATATATATATAATAAATTAAAAAAAAATAATGTTTGAGATTAAAATATTTAAATGTTTAAAATAATTTTCGAAAAACATTTACATATTTTAATCTCAAATATTTTTTTTTTTTAAATTTCATATTTATTATTTGCGTCACTGTCTGTTTTTAACAAACCCATTATTTTTAAAATTTTTGCTAATTTTTCTAACCTCTAAATTTATGCAAATATTAGCAAATTTAATAATAAATTTACAATTTATAAATGAAATAATTTTAAAAAAAGATAATATTACAAACATACATATTTAATTTATTATTATTAATGTACGCTATATCTATATAAACGCTCCATATAAACCAAATTTTTAATCAGCCCCCCCCCCCCGGTCAATGGTGTCCCGTTTTACCAATGTTAAAATCTGGTCACTTTAATGTATACCACCTACATGTTATAAATATTAGTGTACAAAATCTTTCTAAGGGAAACAAACAAGGCAATGTAAATAAATAATTTTTAATATTAAAAAAAAAGAAAATACAGTTAAAAAAAGTAAATGCATTACAAAACATGCTATAATTATAATAATTTTATACTCCTTGACTTCATATTAATAAACCTTGATATGATTGTATTTATTTCCAGTTCTGCACAGATATCATTTTCAATAGCAATTAATGCCAAATTAACAAGCCGTTTTTGTGACATAGTTGTTCTCAAGTAAGTTTTAATTAATTTTAACTTAGAAAAAGAGCGTTCACCGCTTGCAACACTAACAGGTAATGTTAATAATATTCTTAAAGCTATTGATAAGTTTGGCATAGATAAATTATTAGAAACTATAAAATTAAGTGTTTCGAAAGGGTTTTGAGAATTTAAAAAATCCTTTTGAAAAATATCTCGAAAAGCACATAATTCATCGAATAAATCTGTAGCATTAATATCTTTACTGTTATCAAATTTCAAAATATTTTCTAAATCTTTTGCATTTTGCTTGTAACTCGCTCTTATTAATTTCTGATATTTTATATAGAAAATTGAAATTATTATAACATGCTTCGAGGAGTTCAAAGCGTTCTGTTAAAGAATTAATCGCTACATCTAAAAGTGTAAAAAACATGTTTATTTTAAATTTTTCTTTAGGTATTTGAGGTGTTTCGTCCTGATGCTCGTAATCAAATTGACGAGTTTTTTTCCGTTGTCGAACTTCTTTGGCAGTTTTAAATTCTTTCTCTCCATCAACCTCTTCGCTAAGTTCATCTGCAATTTTGAGAATGTTTTTGAAATTTGAATCTGATCGATATTCTCGTAAAAATTTATTTAGATTTGCGATCGATTCTAAAGCAAGTGAAGCATTCATATTTACATTTTGGAGCATTTTACTGACAGGATTTATTCTATTTAATATATCATGCCAAATTATTAAAGAACAAATAAATTTGTAATCCTTAAGGTTAGTGCAGAGTGATTGAGCTTCATGTTGAATTTCTCTATTAAAAGATTCGTTGTTCATTATTTCATAGAGTGCATCATAAATTTCACCCAACTGATACCGTAGAGGCCGGATTGCATCAATTCTGCTTTCCCATCGTGTTTCTGATGGTTGTTTTAGAGTTAAAGTTTTAATAAATTTTAAAAGGATTGACCACCGTTTATAAGATGATGAAAAAAAATTGTATATTTTTTGAACAATTGCAAAAAAAACAATTGTATCTACATTGACTTTGGCGGCATCGTTTATGATTAAGTTTAAAGAATGAGCAGCACATGGTACGTAAAATGCACGAGGGTTTTTGGTTAAAATCAAATTTTGAAGTCCAGCCTTTTTGCCTTTCATGTTGGCCCCATTATCATACCCTTGACCACGCATGTCTTCAATGGGAATCTTCCATTTTTCCAGTTGTTCAATTATTGTTGTACATAAGCCTCGTCCAGTGGAATCTGTTATATCTATGAAACCTAAAAAGTTTTCTCTAATTTTAACCGTTCCATTATTACAAAAAACGAAGCGAATAATTATGGTCATTTGTTCAGTTTTACTTGCATCTGGTGTACAATCTAAAATAATAGAATAATATTTGGATTTCTTTATCGATAATAAAATTGTTTCCCTAATTGCTGTACTTAAAATTTCCAATAATTCATTTTGGCTATCTTTGCTCAAATAATGTACTCTATTGTTTTGATCTAGGGCCCTCTCAACATGATTTTCCATAACGGGATCAAACTTCGCAAATAATTCAATTAATTTTAAAAAATTTCCATTATTTTTTTCGTATAATTTATCAGATGATCCACGAAATGCTAAATTTTGACTACCAAGGAATTTGATAATTTCAATCAGCCATTCCAAAACACTCCTCCAATGTTTCTTTTCCATTTCATATAAATTTTGAGATTGACAATCAATAGTAATTTTGTTTTTTAATCTTTTCTCAAGTTCATTCCAATTCAATAAACTTTTCATGTGAGCCATACTAGTTTCATGTCTGTGTAAAGTTGTACTTAAATTTCTCCAATTATTGTATCCTTCTATGAGGCTAGATTCAGTAGATCCAAAAACTTTGCAACAAAAGCAAAACACAGAGTTCAAAATTTCGGAATAAATAAGCCATTTTCGAAAAACTACTTCTCCGTTTTCCATTTTTCTATTATAATATACATCAGAAAATTTACTGCCATGTACATCGTTCGGATATATAATATCTTTCTTTTGAACAGGCCCCATTTCTACTAAAATAACACGTAGTTTGTCATCGATTTTATTCCATTCAGCTGGATCTTCTAAATTTGTACACATTTGATATGATATTGGCACAATGACTTTGTTGTCACTTAACTGTTTCTTACTAAAATCTTGTTCAATATTTTCAACAGTTCCCTGTGAATGTGATCTAGATGATGTGCACGGTTTTGGTTCTTGTTGAGTATAAGCTATTTCAGAAGCAGTTGATATTTTAAGATATTTATTAAGTGATCCACTTTGTTTTTTAATGTTTGCTATTTTTTCAGCTTGGCGTTTACGATTTTGTGCACCGGATAGTTTTTTCTTAGTTTTTGATTCCATATTACTTTTACTCATGAACGCCACTTTAAAATAATTTTCAAATGTAATAAATAAATAAATACGGACTCTAATTTATATATTTACATCATGTATCTTAATACTTAAGATTATATATCGCTAATTTAGATGTCCAACACAAATTACTTCTTGCGCCAAAATACAAAACTCTATACGCGGAGGGGAAGAAGTTGTTTAACTTGTTTACCTAAAAAAGGCAGCTAATAAATTGGAAATATTCAGCCATTGACATTAAAAATGGTCAGGTTTTAAAATAACTCAAGTGTCCAGTTTTTTACGCTTGATTGAACATTTTAGTTTTACCATTGGCAAGATTTTCTTTTGTTATCATATATTTTTCTAATTAACACAGGTGGCCTGCCAGGCCTGATTTGTGATTTCAATAGAAAATTTCCTGGGATTATAATTATTGTTTACAAGTTCTTACTAAGATTTTAAAATTTGTGATAAACATCATAAGCAAACGTATGTAATTAATTTGCAAACCTAATTAGTATGCAGAAAAAATAGACTTTTGACAACGATTAAAATATATAAAATAAAAAGTAAACTGAAAATTATATTAAGTTTACTGGAATTATACCTATAATATATATTACATACACGTTCGAATATTTATATCAAATTATTATTTAAATAAAAAATTAGAAAATGTTTTATTTTGCAATATTATAATCGATTCTTACGGTTTCAAAATTATGTACATGATCTAATATATATATATACGCATATACATACATAAGTTCTAATTTATAATACTTTTAGTGTGTGTTTATTTATATATTTGCTAGCAGAAAGTTACTTATAGTTTACTATAAGCAGTACTATATATATATATATAAACATTACAATATGAAATTTGTAATATAATAAACTTTATGTTTAGTTTATTGTTCATGATAAATAATAGATTTGATTGTTTTATATTTTTAATATTAAGCAGAGCTTGTGTGCAGGCCTGCTTGTGTGTGTCATTTAATAAGATATAATATGACTTCATATGATTTTCAATAATCTACTCTCAATAATTTTTGTAAATAAACATTTGAGAATAATATTCTTCAAATGTGAGTATTTTTGTTAGTAGAGTTTTAATTTCTCAGGGATGGCGCCTTCTTTTTCAGATGCTAATCTCTCAGTGATGGCGCCTCCTTCTGCCAGTGCCCGCATGCCTAGCATGCATTGCATGCCCGCTTCTGCCGGCCCTGATAATAATGCTAGTTCTTCTTTTAAAATTTAAAATAGACAATATTACTTATTGCAAAGATATGGGTTATCTCACCCTATATGTATATTTAGTGAGGCATGCATTTGGGGAAAGAAATCTTAGCAGTAGTATTTTTTTTGCCTCTTTAGCATTTTATAGTTAAGATTCATATTTGAAATACTTGGGTATTTTATAGCCTATAAGATATAGTTGTCGGATTTCTTCATTATTACTTATTAAAGACAGGTTTAGGAAAAACATCTATGCAGATATAAATTAATGCTTTTAATGGGCAAATATATCAGTAGCTTAATACATTGATCTGTGCCTATATGGCTTTTAATAATAAAAATATGTCGAGTATTGCTATGCGGTCTGCCACGCGGATATTTTACTGATCTTGGTGATACGAGATAGACATGCCTTTCTTTGAGCCGATGAATGGGTATACTCTATAAAGATAGTGATTCAAAACCCACGCTCTATTATTTCCTACACAAGCCAAGCTGAATGCGGATGTGTTACTATAGGAATATATATACATTACTGCTCGACAAAGAAGATTGGCCCATGTTTGCCAATGCTAATAATATAGCCAGCACAGGATTCAAACCCCGACGCTACTGAACGCTGTAATTAGATTTCTTAATCATACCTGTTGTTAATTCTGTGGGAAATAGATAAGCCATATTTTTCATATAATTATTAATAATAAAGGGTAATAAAATTATGCTTTTGTCCATAATTCCTGCTGAGAAGACTAACAATAAAATATTATAATGACAAATACATATATACTCTACTTCCCCTATGTATGTAAACACACGCATAAATTTATTATATATATTCATTTGGCCTCTAGCTTAATATAAGCAAGTATTGTGTTTGCTCTCCAAAATTGGCATATTAATTTTATAGTGGCATATTTCTTGATAAAATATTATCACTCTCAATATAAAATTTCGTTTTATGCTGACACACAGTATAATACTGATTATTTACTGTGCGTGTAACTATCATTTCTAGTTAATTTTTTTTTTTTTGTATTGAATCGTAATTGTTATTGTCACGAAATCCAGTATGATTTCATTGTAACGCACACACACACGTCTAATACTGAGGTT
Organism: Epiperipatus broadwayi; assembly: GCA_028023455.1. Lineage (NCBI taxonomy): Eukaryota > Metazoa > Onychophora > Udeonychophora > Euonychophora > Peripatidae > Epiperipatus > Epiperipatus broadwayi. Next base: position 2,145,249 of record JAQFVV010006236.1, read on the forward strand.
CATTATTGTAATTATTATTTTATATATTTCACAACCTTAATTGTCATTATTGACAGGTGACCTCTTGTAAAACCATATATTTATTCTGGGGATATTGAAATTATATACTATTATCACTTGATCATCAAACGTAATTGTTATTTATTTTTTTTGGTTAAAAAAAATGTAATCCCATACATGGATCATGATTAGATCCAAACATGATTGTTATTAATTATATTTTCTAATTGTATTAATAAATTGTATATATCTATACTGTTGTCATGTCATTCCCTGGTTCATCATATCCACTCATCTATATCCACATTGGATTAAATCATATGTGTATGTATTCAAAACCTATGAAATATTAATAATAATAGTTTGAGCTATATCAAAGTATTTAGTGAGTATCTTAGATTAAATTAATAAAGTCTAGTGCATGATAGGCTAAGTTTGAATTGAGAGTCCTTGTTTCTACCCTGACCACCGGGACCGAAGAAAAATGATAACCATTAGTAGCATCAGGAGCGTTGGTTGGATAGTGGAGATTTTGGAGCACTGGCAAATAGGTTAAAGCTTAGTACTGTTCCGCGACTACCATATCCTGAACATACTGTGTTTGAAGTACTTTTGCTAGGTCTCTGAATCTTGTTGGCTAATCATACAATTCTGAACGTTACAATATGAATGGTCATTTAATAAAAAAATGATTTGATATAAATACCTCAATTTAGGTTTACTTAAACATATATATCATTGCATTGATGTGTGGTATAATATTTTGTTAAGATATTGTGAAAATAATAAAATGATTATTAAAAAAATATTTTCACAATTAAATTTTTATTGAATGTATATAAAAATCCATTTGTTATTTTAATAGTTTTTCCCTTACTGATGACAGTTTTTTTTTAAAAAAAAACAACAACAAAATACTATCAATTCACTGATAGTTTATAATGGTCTTTAAACAGATCATTGTTGATTAAAATTTATAAACATCTTTACATTTAAAATATAGATTTTAAATGTCCCTTTTTAAACAAATGATTTAAAATAATGTAATTCCCTCTATATATATATATATATATCACTATCACAGATTGCTATTAACTAATTATAACATCTTCAAATTTAGAAAAGTGTTGGTGGTCAAGAGGTCAACACAGTTGCCTTACAAGCAGTTGTCCCAGGTTAGTAGGTTCACTTCCCAGCTGATGCTATGGCACATGGAAAAAATATAGATTTTAAACATTTTTTTCTTTTTCAATAAACATTTTAAAATAATATTCTATATAGATCTATCTCTTTTAAAATGTCATTTAATTGAATTGTTTGAAACAACTCACCAATTGCACTTTATATAAATATGATGCCATGCATTTATCTGTAGTTCTTTGTGTGTAGACACAGCAACATACGTATACAGATTTTTCTGCAAACTGATGGAATCTCTGGATATCATCATCAGGACAGCCACAGTCCAGGTAACTTCTGACATGCAATGATCTCCCTTCTGTCCAGGATTGGATAGACTTCAGTATCTTCTAGAACACATTTGTGGCTATGATAATGAAAGCTGACCCATTTCTCTCCAAGTAAATTTAAACACTACCATAATGAAGTAGTAGCTGCCACTGTATCCACTGTCTTGCCTTCAATTATTTCATGGTCATTCTGTAACTCTGGAAACCATTATTACAGCTGGAAAAACTATTATGGACAACTAACTCTTATTCACTTCTGAAAAAAAAACCATACTGCAGCTACCTACTTCTCAAAACAACTACAGATCTCTCTAATTTTTTATCTACCCTTTTTATAGTATGGTGGGGAGACAAAATACATTAATTAAAACTGTTTTTTCTTAGCTCTCTAATCCTTTTGAAAGCAACATTGAATTTTATCAAAGTATTATCTACAAAGATTTCAAAATAGAAAATCTATACAAGCATTAATTAAAAGATTTCAAAAACAGATAATAGAAATTTTTACAATTATCACATGCTTGTTTTTAATTTCAAAATCAGAATTTAATAAAAATATTTATTACACCTTTTTAAATATTTATTTCATAATAAAATTTTATTTTAAATTCAAAATTATTTAACCCTTTACTATGTTTTATTCCAGGGAAATGAAAAAATATCTACAAAATTTTTGTCTGCTTATTTCTACTTTTTCTTTCAACTTTATATATATATATTTGTGCACACACACACTATGTTATTATGTGCCATGTGATACAACTATTACAATATATATATAAATTTTGTAATATAATCTAAATACAATTTTCAGTTTAATGTGACTCAAAAATACGCTATTGTTATTACTACATCATGTGGTTTCAGCTTGCACTACTAGTTTGGTTACATCAGAGCTGAAAATTTTATCTAGACTATGGAAATTTCCATTTGTTTCAGTATTTACATCTCTAAGTTCATTAAAATCTTTATATGTATGCTAGTAGAGACTCAAATTGCTATATTTCAAATTTTCACATTACTTTTGTAATAATCTGAGTATTAAGACACAAGCAACTTGGTCTTTAATCTTAACTTAGCTTATATAATTAGGATTGCTAATGCTAGATCATACAGTTTTAGCTTACACTACCAATATCATCATCATTGCCAACCATTGTCAATCAACTTCAGAATGAAGTTCTCTCCAAGTTCAATCCATCTTCTCCAATCTGTAATCTCTCTTCTCCACATTACCACTGTACACTTTCTTATTCCAATCACCCATCCATCTCACATGTGGTCTCTTTCTGGATCTTTTACAATCTCTTGGAATTCCATTTAAGATTTCAATTGTCTATCTATTATTAGCTCTTCTAGTAATGTGTTCAATCCAACTCCACTTCAATGTTTTAATTCCTTCATCAATGTCAGTAACACCTGTTTGTTTTCTTACCCATATATTGCATTTTGATCTCTTCTTGTTACTCCTAACATGCATCTCTCCATACTTTTCTGAGTGGCCTGAAGTCCTGGTATTGCTTTTCTATTAAGTGTCCAAGTCTCAGATCTATAAGCAAGAAATGGTCAAATACATTTATTAAAAACCTTCCTTTTCAAACACGTAAGCAAATTTCCTTTTAGGGTTAAGTTATTTCTGCCAAAAGCATTCCAATCAAATTTAATTCTATGATTAATTTCATCCATTATGTTTCAATCTGTAGTAATAATCTGACCAAAATATTTGTAGTTGTTAACATTTTCTAAATCATTATAATCTATCTTTATTTTCATCTTTTGAGAAAATCCATTAAACATTATTTTAGTCTTTGTAACATTTATCTTTAGTCTTACTTTCTTCTGCAATATTTCATAAAGCTCTAAAGCATTATTTCCAAAAAAACTATATCATCTGCAATATCTAAATGACTTATATAATTTCCATTTACTTTTACTCCTTTAGTTCCCACTTTAATCCATAATATACTTCTTGCAGCACTGCTGTAAAAAGTTTTGGGAATATGGAGACACCCTGTCTTATACCCTTCTCAATGTTAACTTTCCTAGCATCACTATGTAATCTCTTTCTCTCTCTATATATGTACACACACATTTAATCAATCAAATTATACATAATGTGTTTGTATGCAATTTAATATCATCAAATCGATTTTCGTTCACAAATGAACCTTCTCAAGTGCTATCTTGAGAAAGTTCATTTGTGAACGAAAATCGATTTGATGATGATAAATTAAATTGCGTACAAAGCAATTGTCTATTATTTCGAGTTACGTACAATTCAATTCATTAAGTGTTTATGTTTTTGTCAACATTATGGTCATAGAAGTTATTGGAAAATGTCTGTAAGAAATGATATATATATATATACGAATTAAGTGTCCACTACTTTTCCGAGAGCTAAGAAGAATCAGCTATCGTATGTCAATAAATATAAAGAGTAGAAGGACCATTAATTCATCACGCTCATTGGGATTTGAGTGTTGTTTATTTAAGTTCTCAAAAGTGTAATTCTTCCTTCTAAATTTACGTATACATTATAATATGCATATTTTAATATATACATATACAGTATTCTAACGGAATAAATATTTAAAAAAAAGCATGGAATGAGGCATAACATCAAAATCGTATGGCTTCTAACCTGGAAACATTTATAATTTAATAATGATGAGGATGAGTACCATGCAAGGTAGATATTTATTTATACAACCAGTTGGATGCCACTGATTAATTCGGTTAGAGTAACCTTATGGTCTGTAATCAAAAGGCATGTAAAAATTATGACTACTTTAAACCTTTATATGCAATAACTGCAAAATAGAGAACTAAATAAATTTAGAGATCAAGGTCACCATGATAAACGATAAGAATAATAATTTTATTCTAAAAATATTATGATTATTATAATTAATACACTAAATAGGAATAATAAGTACAATAAATTAATGAATATAAATTATTTATCTACTTTCAATAATAATAATAATTTTAGATTTTTAATAAGAATATTTCCCGTATTTTAAACACTCAAATTGATGGAATATTATAAAATAGCATTTCAAAATCTTTTATTAGTATTTATTCTCATATGATAATTGAAATAATTTAACACAGTTATCATTTACAATTTAGATTGTGTTTTTGAGTTGGATATTATATTTGTAGCAGAAGTGTATCTCATTAAGATTTGACAATATTTAATTTTCCCCACAAGATAAAGATTAAAAATATATCTCTATTCTGCTTCAAGTTATATTTCTAAAGTATATCAAAAGTCAATGCTTATAATCTTGTTTTTGATCAAAGGTTTTTATATGTTTATTATATTAATAAAAAATAACTTACCCAACACAATCACCTTTATAAATGATTTGCATATGCATATAAGCATTAATATTTTTCTACTATTAATATTTACTAAACACAAGTATACTTAAAATTACTTTACAAAGAATGCATGGGGAAATTATATTTTTATAGATTAAAAACAATAATATTACCATTTTTTTAGTTTTTGCCTTGGATAGTGGGCGATTACGAATAAAATTGTTAATTGTCCTCATGTATTTGTTTCTTTTTACCCACCAATACTCTCGAAGCTGATGAAATAATGATGAAGTGGAATTATAGTGTTTTTTTTTATCTTTTTGCTTCCTTGTTGATGAAAATGTTCTAACTTACGATGTATCCATTAATTTTGAAGTGAGAAATTTATATTACGTAATATTTAATTGTATAGATTTTTAATTTTGAAAAGAGAGTTGCATTGTATAATTCTTATTTTACCAAGTCGTCCTATTAATTTTGAGGAGAGATTTGTTGTATAATTTAATTATTTCACGATAGTTTCTTCATTCAGTTTCCTGGAAAATGTTATAGAAAATGAGGGAACATAACCCTTTCTCCAACTTATTGATTTAGCAATCCATATTTTTTGATTTATGATTACTAAAATGTACGATTATAATAACACAGTTATGTTTTAAATGCAGGAGATTTTAAATACGTTATTCAGTTCAATGTATTCTCTTACTCTATTTTTTTTTATTTTATCCAAACTCACGCTCTTCCACTAAGTATGCAATAATTTTAGTAAATTTTATTATTTTCCTGACTTATACTACAAAGAAAAAATATTTTTTTATAAATTGTAATAAATAATAATCTAGAATAACATTTTTTTTATTATAGATACTAATTAAAAATATTATTAATTTTATATACAATATTTTAAGATTGACGTGCATACTTCTTATATAATTATTTATTACACTTGACCAGATTATTTATCCATAGCCAATGTGAATTTCCATTCTTTATTAATTATAAATGAATTTTTTTAACAATAACAATAATAATATAGCTTTTGTTTTTCTTTTGCTTTTTAAGTTCTTTCTAGCTTTTATATTTATTGTTTCAATTCCTCTTTGTTTCGAAAAAACAAAAGATAAACTGCTTTCTTCCCAATATTTTCTTTTAACTAATTATCTATTAATTTATATTTTCTAAAAGAAAATTAAAACATTTTGATTTTTATAGCAAGAATAATTGAATTTAATTTAGAATCTATGAAAATACTTCTTATATTATTCTTACATAACATTTAACTAATTTTAAACATAAACAATAATCTAATGTTTCTGAGGACTTTTGACATATTTTACAACTAGTTGTTCTTAAGAAATAACTATAACTTTATTCCCATTATTATTTATCAATGTGGAAAGGTTTCAAACTTCTGGTATTAAAAAACCCCTTTAATTTTAGCATTTTTTTTACATCCTAAGATAATTTTATGTGTCTAAGGTACTCTATTCCAAATTCATATTAATAATTTTTCTATTGTTTCACTACTTTCTTTATTTGGCTCTCCATTCTGTGCATCTTTCTTGACATTTTTGTTTTGTCTGACTAATTCTATTATTTCCATTGTGATTTATCCCAGGTCTAGGATTTGCAGTATTAGATTTAGTTCTAAAATTCTCCTGGTTTTTAGACAAAGGCAGACAATAATTTAGTACCTGTATAGCTGATATAGAAACTTATTACTTCTCTGTTTTTCAGTATAATCACGGCACAAATTACCCATGTCAATAGTGTTTAAAATATCTGCTAGTTTATCAATATGGGATAGATTAGCAGCTATTAATATTTGCTTCACATCCTTAGATAAATTGTAACAGGTGGTCCTAATAATTTGACTCTTTGATAAATTAAATTCAAAGTTCTCAACTTTGATACCTGCCTGTGAAAAAACATTTTCCCCCCATAACCCCATCTGCATCTTTCTTGAGACATGTGGTTCCATTTTGTCACTCTTCACTCCAAAATGTTATATGTAGAGAAGCTTTAAATCATTAAAAGTTTTAGGCTTAGTAAATAATGAAGTCCACCAATTCTCTGCTCCTCCATATCAATTATTATGATTATGACAACTTTTTCAACTTCTCTTAAATAGTGAAATGTAAATAACTCTGTCATGCATGAAGGTGCTCTAATAGATTTTCTCCAACCCCTCCTTTAAAAGATTTGCCAATTATAAATTTAATCACTGGATTAAATCTTCCAGATATATTCTCTGCAATTATCTTTCTTAAATTTAGTTGAGGCTCATTACTTGATTCCCAGATTAATCCGAATAATACCTTCCCTTTTGGTTAATGGATTTGGCAGTAAGATACCTATAACTGTCTTTGCTAATACCTCTTCTAAATTCTCTCCTTTAACAAAACCTACTTCTGATCTATAAATAGGTATATAATTCTTCACAACATCATGACAATAAGATTTTTCTTTCCTATACTTTACCTACAATTTGAGTTTTCATATTCAAAATGTCCAATTCTTTTATGTATTTGTTCCTCTGGTGATTGTAATACAATTATTAACTCCTGGACATCTTTTATGGTAATATCAACCTTACCCAACTGATCATACATCTTTAATGTTGGATTTTCTTCAAGAGTAACAGATAAATTATCTATTTGCTTAGTTCATTTATCATTATTCACCTCTATTTCTTTTTGAATGATAATAAACTGTCTTCTTTTTCTTTTTGGTTTTTCTCTTGACATCCAACATATTTTTTTTCAGTTTTGGTCACTTTCTGGAATTTTTCCATAATTTATCGTAATTAACTTTAAAGTCTTCTTGGGCTTTTAAACAATCTGTTAAACCTTTCTCTAATTTGATTACTCTTCTTTCATCTCCCCCCCCCCCCAATATTTTCTTATCCAATTTCTTTAATTCTTCTCCAAATTTGATATCTAAATAATGAAAATTTGTTTGAAACTTTGCTGAAGTCTTCCTTCTAAGTTCACAATTTGTTTATCCATTCTATCTCTGATACTAGTAAAATTCACTTCACATTTCTTACTATTTTTTTCTATTTTATTTTCTAATTTTAAATTTAAATGACCAAATTTAAAACCAATCTCTTCTAATTTAACACTATTTTCTTACAATTTGGAATTTATCTCTTCTTGCAGCTTTAAACTATTTTCTTCTATCTTTTGAAATAAGAGTTTGAACATTTTTTTCATAGGCAATGGAGGTTTTGACTCTTCTGTTAATGGTACTATTGTTTCTTATTCTATTTTAGATAATATTCTTTTATAATTAATAATTTAATACAAGAAAGTGGTTGAAATTTATCCTCCCATAAACTACAAATTCCACCAAGAATCAGATAAAGATATTTAAAATAGATATATCTCTCAAATTTTCTCTTTATTTTTTTTTTCTCATGTGTTATAGCATCAGCCAGGAAGTGAACCCACTAACCTGGAACAACTGCTTGTAAAGCAGCTGTCGCTGACCTCTCGACCACTGATGTTTGACAAATTTTTTATTACGAAATATTATTTAATAATTAAAAATTTTATTTTATTTTTTTATTGGCCGTCCAAAATAAAAATAAAATTTTTATTACATAGTCTCTTGATTCTTTTCATTTTTTTCTCTGAGTTTGTTTCATCATGTTACTACAATTTTTTTTCAAAAGTATATCATTGTCATATTTCACACAGTTTCATTTTTTCTTTTGACCCAATACATTTCACATCATTGGTGGTGCTATTAATAAAATATTAAAGTTCTTTAACAGTCTATTTATTTAAAATAACATAAGTGCATCATCCATACCTTATTCTTTTACTAAAGACAAGCATTCCTAACTATCAAAATGCATTCATTTATATAATATGCTAAACAGCAACCATGAGTATTCTACATGTAATAAATAAATATAAATATGAACCACTAGGAATTACATCTCTGGTATAATTCATTATATAGTAAACTAGCTATACTAACCTTAGTACATGAACAAATATAAATATGAAAAACAAGGAATTTCATCTCTGTATCTACTCCTTATTGATAAGTCAATAAGTCTTGGTATTTATCATATGGCACTCTATTAATATTTGCAAACATTTTCCTATGTGTATAAACTTATAAATTATTTGCTCATACTTAACATATTCTATCTTAACTTTTCCATATAAAAATGCATCTATATCTATTTACATATAAATTTATTTCACAAACATCAAAGAATCATCATGGAAACATGATTCAACTCCCACTTAATCAGCATGTTAGCTGGCACCATCAACAAAACCAACAATAACATTATAACACCAAATCCCTTATTAGGTCATCAAATTTATACATATATACTTCTACAATACATTTCTCTGCCAATATAAAAATATCTACACTTCTAATTTTGATAATTCAAAATTCTAATGGTGTAAGAGGTATATTAGTCTTCTCTCTCAGGGTACCATTTTATTGAGCTAATGTCAACAATCGTAAAGATATAAATAAATGAAAATAACTATTCCTCTATCTCAAGGTATGTTTATTTGAAGCCAAAGTTGGGAAATCAAAAACTGTATCAGAATAAATAAATAAAATCATGGAAATGAAATGTGGCATCAAAATTAGATTTACTAATGATGAGGATGAATGCCATGCAAGATAGATATTTATTATACAATCAGTTGTTTGCCAGTGATTAATCCAGTTACAGTGATCTCACAGCCTGAAATCAATGGGCATGTACAAATTATGAATACTTTAAACCTTTATATTAGAATATTAAAGTAAGAGTAACATAATGAATAGAAGTAACATTATGACTAGACGTAACAAACCCAAATGTAATATCTATCATTGACAGATCTTGCATTAACTCCAAAATAAAATAGAGAACTAAATAAATTTAGAGATTTAAAGATACCACTATAAATGATAACTATAATAATTATGACTATTATAATTAATACACTAAATAGGAATAATAATTACAATAAATTAATAATATAAATTTTTTATCTACTTTTAATAATAATTGTACAACTTTAACAAAAACATTTTACTTACCTTAAACAATCAAATTGATGGAATATTATAAAATAGCATTTCAAAACCTTTTATTAATATTTATTCTTATATGATAATTGAAATAATTTAACATAGTTATCATTTACAATATAGATTGTGTTTTTGAGTTGGATATTATATTTGTGAAACAGAGCAGAAGAATAAATAGCTCATTAAAAATTGACAATACCTAACTCTCCCCCAAGATAAAGATTAAAAATATAACAGTAATCCTCTTCTGTTTTAAGTTATACCTCTTTAAAGTATATCAAAAGTTAAAACTTATAATCATGTTTTTGATTAAAGATTTTTAGATGTTTGTCATATTAAAAAAAAAAATCACATGATCACCATCTCATTACTCTGGTTAGCACAAGGTGGCACTACTATATGGAGAGTTTTTGCCTGTTTAATAAAAAATAACCAAGACAATTACCTTTATAATTGATTTGCATATGCATATAAGCATTAATATTTTTCTACTATTAATATTTACTAAACACAAGTGTATTTGAAATTATTTTACAAAAAGTGCATTGGGAAATTATTTTTTATAGATTAAAAACAATAATATTACCATTTTTTAAAATTTGCTTTGTATACTGCAATTCCAAATAAAATTGCTAATTGTTCTCATGTATTTGTTTCTTTGGGTGCCTACCAGTACTCTCGAAGCTGATGAAATGAAATTATAGTGTTTTTTTTTATCTTTTTGCTTCCTTGTTGATGAAAATATTCTAACTTACGATGTATCCATTAATTTTGAAGTGAGAAATTTATATTATGTAATATTTAATTGTGTAGATTTTTAATTTTGAAAAGAGAGTTGCATTGTATAATTCTTATTTTACCAAGTGTTCTATTAATTTTGAAAAGAGAGATATGTTGTATAAGTTAATTATTTTATGATAATTCCTGCATCCAATTTCTTGGAAAATGTTATAGAAAATGAGGTGACAAATGACTTCCTCTAACTTATTTGTTTAGCAATTCATGTTTTGATTTCTGATCGCTAAAATATAGGATTATAACACAGTTCAATTTTAAAAACAGAGATTTTAAACATATCCAAAATCACATCCTCTTATCAAGCAGGTAGTAATTTCAATAAATTTTATGTTTTACCATCTTATGTCTAGCATTCTTACAAATTAACTAATTTAAGTAAATAAAAATAATGTGAAGAATTTTTTTTTTTTTTTTATGAATTGCAATAATAAATAAATGATAATATAGAAAAACAAACATATTTTTTTTATTATTTATTCTAGATACTAACAAAAATATTATTTTTTATACACTATTTTAATATTGATGTGTATACTTCTTAATATATAATTATTTATTTATAATATGCACACACATTGTGTATCGATTGTTATTTATTCATAGCTAATATGAATTACCATTATCTATTATCCATACTTTAAATGAATTTTTTTAAACAATAATAATATAGCTTTTGTTTTTATTTTATACACTTTACAACCTTCATATATACTTCATAGTTTCAATATATGTATATTAATGCTGATGGTAATATAATGGATGGAATTAATCATAGACTGAATTTTGAGTGGTGTTTTTGGTAGAAATAAGTTAATAAGAAATATTATTATGTATTTGAAAAGGGTTTTTAATAAAAGTGTTTTATCAATTCTTATTTATGGATCTGATATTTGGACACTTAACAAAAGAGCAATCAGAGACATCAGACCATTCAACAAAGTATGGAGATGCAGGTTAGGAATAACAAGAGGTCAAAAATGAAATATATGGGAGAAAGAACAAACAGGTGTTATTGGCATCATTAAAATAATTAAGAGATTGAAGTGCAATTGGACTATTGTAAAATAGATGATAATAGATGGACAGTTGAAATCTTAAACTGGATCCCAAGAGATTTAAATGACCTAGAAACAGACTACATGTGAGATGGTTGAATGAAATAAGGAAGTTTTCTGGTGTAATATGGAGAGAGGCTAGAAGTCAGAAAAATTGGATTAAACTTGGAAAAACCCTCATTCTGCAGTAATTGATAATAGATGAAAATGATATTTTATAGATCAAACATTTCCATATTGTAAGGGATGGAAAAATCCATTTGAAGTGCCATTATAGTTTTTTTTTTTAAAAAATCTCTTTGATTTGGTTTTTACATAAGGATTTGTATATAGGTTGTTAGTTGTTGTTATTTGGTTCATTTTTGTTTATTTATTGTTGGTATATGCTTTGTTTTGCGATGGTATGATTTTGATAGTGATGGATATTTATAAATTCACGAGTGTATATGTATATAAATAATTATCAACAGTAGCATTTAAATTGCTATTTATAATTAGAGGTTCTTGTCGATGAGCAACCATATCCCACTGGATGGCACAGTTATCACACTAAAACTATAAAATATGATCATTCACGGGCTGTTAATTATAATCATTTTGATGTGTTTTTTGTAATGCGAAAATAAAAACAAAAGAAAATCGTCTTTTTTAAATATTATTTAATTTTAAATATTATTTTTTATTAACGTATACAAATTAAATGATAATAATAAATGTAAAATAAAATAAAAAAATTACAATTTGATTCGTCTTTTTTAATTTTCTTTTTATTAGAAAAATCAATTTTCTATCGGAGATTTTTTTACTGGGGTTACGGCTTTTTTTTTTTGTTGTTTACCGCTATTTTTTATTTCAAATAGAATCACAACTAAAAGTAAAAGTTGTTACGGTTAGTTTTAGGGTTAGCTTTAGGGTTAGTTTTAGGGTTAGTCTAGGTTAGTTTTAGGGTTAGTTTTAGGGTTAGCTTTAGGGTTAGTTTTAGGGTTAGGTTTACGGTTAAAATAAAAAATATCAAAATCGTATTTTTGTAAATATTTTTTTTTACTAACATCTATAAAATAAATGATAACAATAAACGTAAACTATATTCAACAAAGTATAACAGTAGTTGGAGAAAAAAAGAAACTAAAACTTTTTTAAACAATGACAAATATATATATATATAAAATGTTTATAATATATGCTTTTTATGACATTTAAAAAAACAGTGTACAATTGTACTTTTCTTACTGGATATTTTTGTGTTAACGCTCTTTTTTATTTCAAAAATATACACACTCGTGGAAATGTTACGAACAGTACGTTACTTGACGCGTTACCTAATTCCAATTCACTTTATACATATATCTCGTCAACATTTACTACTTAAAACTTCAATACACTATGGTGTAAAAAGTCTGTTAATTATTACTTTACAAAATCTGAACATTTCAATACTTTAAAATAAAAAAAAATCCAATGAAAATAACATTTCCATCCAATTAAAAAAAACATACCCTCTCCCCAAGCCGTAACCTTTTTATAAACTGTGCGAATTGGGAAAATGTATTTGCTGTGTAAACATACATGCTGTACTGCGATGCGACATAGCAGCCTGCAATCTGTAGTACAACATAAAAGGTTGTATTGTAGAAAACGCGGGTTCGAACATGTCGGCCGCCGAAACGGCATTTTTATGTGTTTTAGCATGAAAACAGTGCCATCCAGTGGGATATGTTGGTTCATCGACGACAACCTAATTAGATTGTATTTTTATTTTGGAAATTATTTAGGATGTAATGTTATTATTTTGGTTGTTTATTTATTTTGTAGATTGCAAAAATAAATTTTTCAATGTAATATTTTTTTTTATTGATATTATTTGTGTTTTGGTGTTTAAAAAATATTTTAAAATCAATAATTGCAAGGTTAAAGATTTTGGGTCAGACCTTTGCTGATTGTAAATCATTCTATATATATATGATGCATTGAAAGCAGTATAAAGACCTAAGAAATGATATCCCAGTTCTATCAAATCCAGAAATTGTACAGAGTAACAATATTTTGAATAAGTGGAAAAATAATTTTATCACATTTTGAATAATGATTGAAATGATGACTTTTAACAGATATATCCATTTTATCTACTTATTTAGATTTGGAAAAGATATTCAGTTTAGTAAAGTTGAAATAGCTCTTTGTTATCTTAAAAATGGAAAGATGCAGATTCTGATGTAATACTTGGGAGAGTTTAAAAATATGTTATGTCAGTTTCAACAATATTGTAATTTTTTACTAATATATAGGCGAGGTGGAGGACCTAATCTTAAGAATATTTTTGTTCAATTTTAAAAAGCAAGGGAGTAGACAAGATTCTAGTAATTATCCTGAAATATCAATATTATTCACAGCAGCAAAGGTATTCTAAAGAATTTTGTCAAAGAAGTTGTTTCCAGTCATAATTGATTACTAAAAGCTGTGTGATTGTAGAGAAACAAGAAGCACTATAGATATGGTTTTTGTTTATAGGCAAATGCAACAAAAGTGTTGGAAACAAAGGAGTGATTTATATATTGCCTTTATTGATTTGGACAAGGCATTGTTGGAAAATAGTTGACTGCCCACCAAAATTTATTTCTATTATACAGTTTCTACATAATGGAATGGGAAGTGTTATCTGAGGATTTGAAAGAAGCTGATGTTTAACAAGAATACGTATTTTCTCCAACATTGTTTTCAATTTTTATGATAATGGTTTTTGAACTATTGTAGGCATCATAATCAAACAGTAATCAAAACACGATACAAATTTGATGATGGAATTTTTAATTTGAATCAATTAAAAGTGAAAATAAAAACTTTTGTCCTTTGCTTTCTAGATTTTCAGTGTGCTGACGATTGTGTATTTTTGCCAATTCAAAATACTATTTACAGAATTAATAATTTTTATTAGTCATTTATTATACTACAGATTATCCATTTAATAAATATTTCTAACACTAGTAGAGAGCTAATATTTCGATTAATGTAAATGCCTATATGTGCACTTATAGAGAAAAAGTTGTTTAAAATAATTTTTTGTTCTCTATACATGCGCATATATGCAATTAAATAATCGGTACGTTCTTAATGTTATGAATGCAGTATATAAAGACATAGTGTATAAAATACTGTTCAATAAACTCAAGTTCTTTATCAACCAATGACAGAAGAAAAATCTGCAGCAATTTTTTAAATATGATGGTTATCAACTTGATAACATACTTTAGTAGAAGTGAATTTAGATGTTGAAGTGCAACACAGATTTCAAGTTGCTACTGCAGTTTAGGTTAAAAGATAAAGCATTTCACCATATGGAAATAACTATTCCAACCAAGCTAGTTATTTTATCAAATTAATAGAATGCAAGTGAAACTCGGATAAAAGAATTAGAAAAGTCTCATTTAAGGATACTCCATAAAAGATTTTAAAATGTTCTTTAACTTGCTGGACATCATACTATTAGAAACCACTATGATTAAATTACACTTTTGTTGGCTTGGATATGTAAAATGAATGAACGATGCAAGACTTCCTAAAAGGATGTTGTAAAGTGATTTTAAGCATGGTTTCATAGAAGTAGACCCTGTCTATGTTATAAGTTGGCCTTTGCACTATTCCCATCTTGAATTGTCTAATTAACAATACTAAAGACAAGCTATCTTCTGAACTGAATTCCCAAGTGGGGTACAAAATTGGATGCAACAACATAAATTTCCATGCAGTTTGTTACAGGGAATCTCATGGCAATTTATCTACAACAATCACACAGTATCAATATCAATATAATCAAACTAAGTTGAACATGAAAATTTAATATTTTTTTGAGCAAGAGTCCAAACTCAATCACAGCATTGAACCTACATCTGCCAGCATAATCTGCTCTGAAAGAAATGATGCTAAACATAAAGTTAACGAGGTATGGTAGATTGCCAAAAACATACACACAATAAACAAAAAAGAATCCTGCACCCCCTTTTCAAAAAAGTGGCTCATTTATATGAACTTATTTACATTCTTTATGCAAATCCCATCTTATTATTTGATATCACAAGCTCTTCAGACAAACTATTGCCATGAATGACTACCAGATAGGCAAAAGCATATCATGCTATTAAGATGAAATAAAGCTTTTCTCTCTATATATTTTGTATGTCTTTTATTTTGAAGTACATTTTTATGAGAAAAGCTTATTAAAAGTTTGAAGGATTATCTTCACACATACTAGGTCATCAATTTTAAAGATGATTCTTATCGTATGCATTCATACCATGGAATACACTTAAATAATAGTATCATAGAGGTTAAGAAGTTAATAAGCAATACTATGATATAGAATAGATTCATTATGATATTGATACTCATTCAAATGTTAGATAAAAAGACATTCACAAAGTTTTATATTTTATAATCAAATAGAAATTTGGGATATTTGCGTTTGTTCTTTATTAGAGTGAGTCATAAGCATTAAACCTACTTGATTTCTTTTAACTTTGATACTGCTGATGTGAGTAATCAAACTATCCCTTTAGTTGTAGTTATTTAATTATGTTGTTTGATTTACTTGTTAATAAAAGTATTTATAATAATGTCTAGTTGTTTAGTATATTTTGTTGACTTTGGCACTACCAACATGAGGGAAGATTAAATAAGGAGTCTCATGTTTCTATCTGATGTAACAGACATTAAAATAATATACTTGTAATGGTAGATGCTATAGGATACCTCCCAGATAAATTTCATAAAATTTATAAATAGAATGTCTTTGAATATAACATTTAATTCATCGGGACTTCAAGACATTATTTCAGAAGTATTATTTGATGGGTGTTTATGTATCACTGTCACTTGGACCATATATATATACACACACAAATAAATTCATGATGTTACTGAAAAACAGCACCCCAGTCATTTAAGCTACAAAACTTGTTAAAAAAAATAAAGGATCATTGAATATGAATTATCATTGTACTGTGGATTGTAATTATGAAAAGGCATTTGATTCCATAAACATTTTGACAACCCAAGTTACTATAAGATGCTGAAGAATATTTATTAAAACACAAAAGCAATAATTAGATTTCATGGCATCACGAAGCTTAACATCATTATTATTTATCATATAGATTTTTTTTTAAGACAGCTTGATTATCACAAAGAAACCTGCATAATTCTGATTAGTAGATAAGTGCAATGGCTTTATTCATCCATTCAATCCTGCCATTGCAGAAAGATTTGACAGTATGTGATTCACAGTTTGTGTTTCTCCACATCTATATAGATCAATGGCTGATAAATTCTATTTATGAAGCAGATGATCACTATAACTATGAGTTAACTTAGATCTGTTGATAAAATACATCAAGGAAGATCAAATCCAGATGTCTTTATTCTCAGATCTAGAAAAAATAAAATTCTTTGAAACCTTATAAGAAATCCTTTTTTTTTTCGCTATAATTTTCCAGTACAGATTCTTAGTTGAACATTCAGAAAGGAGATCTTGATTTGAGTCCTAGGTGGTGAAACTATATCTTGAAATAATGGCAAATCGGATCTGCTTATGAGTTTTTTATGTATTATCTTGATAAGTAATTCCATATCTCCTAAACTTTGTACAGCAGTTTCCCATAAATTATTTGGGGGATTAAAATGGGAAGGGTATAAAAATAATTGAAGATAATTTATATCCAAATTTTGCAGACTAAATATGTCTGTCTTTGTGAATAACACTTCAGAAAATATTGCAAGAATTATCAGATGAAACACATATGATTAAAGATAAATGCTAAAAAGATTACTTCTCAGTAGTTTGTCAGAAAGAATGATAATCATGAATTAGAAATTAACAACTACAAATGCACTGGTTAGATTATTAGTATGGATAACATCATGGATGGAATTAATCATAAACTTAAATTTGGATGGAGTGCTTTTGGTAAAAATAATTTACTATTAAAAATATACCCGTTGATTGAAGTTTTTAATAGATATGTTTTACTAGTTCTTATATATGGATACTTAACACAAAAGAAATATAGAGACTTTGAAAGTATGGAGAGATGCATGTTATAGGTAACAAGGAAGAATTCAAAGTCAAATAAGTGAGAGAAAAGCACACATCATTGAGAGAACTAAGTGATTGAAATGAAGTTCAACTGATATATTGCTAGAAGAGACAAAGCAAATCTCATGAGATTGTAAAAGACATAGCAAGAAACCATAAATGAGATGAATAAGTATTTTCTGGTGCAGTGTAGAGAAATTGGAATCCACTTGGAAATATTAATCTTGCAATGAATGAAACTTGTCTTTTATACAAAGTTTAATTAAATAAGTAAATGATTGCAAGTATTTTTAGAAGAATGGATCAGGTGAATGGTAACTGCATTATTTGAGTCTTTTGGTATGTTCAATTTCTGGATTTTTAGAAGAATGGATCAAGTCAATGGGAACTGCATTATTTGAGTTTGTTCTGAAGTCTCTTTTGATATGTTCAATTTTTGGATCTACCAAAGAAAGACTAATGATATTAAAAATTTTGTACAGCAGTTTTGGGTCCCACTTTGTCAGTGGTTCATATCTTTAGATTCAGAAACCTAAATATTTATTTTCTATTCAAAAATTATTACATTGCTACAATTAAGAATACCCTTTTCTCCTTGGATTCTTTAATGTCTTGGTGATAATAATTGGTACAAAATTACTACAAATAATAATGATTTATGTAAAGTTTGCTGGTATTGATTTTTACACAGAATATGGATTGATTATCAAACTTTTGTTTATATAAAAAATTTACTGTAACAAAACATTGGATGTAGCCATCTTATGGATTACATTATAATTAGAAATAAGAACATTAGAGAATTATATGATTGTTGAACAAATCATAAATTGATAACTTCAAAGGTAAAATAAGTCACATTAAAAATAAATATTAATGCTAAATTTTAACATCTATTTGGACTTCATATTTGCCAAATTCATCAACATTTTCCAACAATTATTCCAATGCAGAATCTAAGTTTAATCAGTTTATCTGATCCTGTTTCTTTTCCATAACATAACAAACTTCTTTATTTCACCAAAGTCACATGGTTTCTTTCTTGGTGTTTTACAATCTCATTGAATCCATAATTCATTGCTTGTCATGTTTTCTAGAAATATTTCCAGCTCAGTTCCATTTCAATCTCTTCTTTCAATGATACTACTTTTGTTCTCTCACCAGACCATTTTTATTGCCCATTCTTCATTGGGTGATCTGAAGTATGTATTATTCTCCTGGTAATTAACTAATTTTAGATCCATAGACCTGATAAAACACAAAATAAAATTTTTTTCAAAGAGATTTTAATATCGAATTATTTCTATCAAACACACTCCATCCACGTTTAATTTTATTTATCATGTTTATATCCATATTAATAATTATACATTATTCTATTCTGAGAAAAATTCATTAATATTACTAGTCATTTTTCATATATATCTCTCTAGTACCCTTTTCTTAACTTCACCCTATAATTCTTCTATTTCCTTAAGCACTGAAATATTATTTATAAAAAACACATCATCTGAAAAATCTAGATGACCTAAACAATCTTTATTTAATTTTAATCCCACAAAATATTTGTTGTAAATTTGCTGCAAAAAGTTTTGGAGATATAGAATAATCCAGTTGCACTCTTTTCAATATTTTTTAAAGAATCATTATTCTGCTGTTGCATTTAGACAAATGTTCTTTAGAATATGACATTTAGAATCCACATTTTGATGATCAAAAGCTTTCATCATGAAAAGGCTTATCAAATCTCTTTTCATAATCTACAAATCCAAGCATAATAGCGATTCATGTTCATCGGCTCTTTTATAACTTCTTTTGAGAGTTGAATGTGATCCATTATGTTAAAACCAATTTGTTCATTTGGTAAAGATCTGTAATTTCTACCTTCTTCACCTTTTAGAAACATCCATATTTGTGCATTTTCCTCACATCATGACATTTCTTTATTATTTAGACATTTAATATATAACTTTGTCAATATTTTTTATTTCATCTACTTTTAAAATATCAATAATTTTATCATTTCTTGGAGTTTTTCACTTTGTCATAAATTTAATTGTACAGTATATCTTACCATTTTATTTAAAATACTTGACAAATAAATGTACTTTGTTTTAGTGTTCTTTATTACTATATAATTCCTTGTAGAATTCTTGCACCTATTTCATGTCATCTTTCTTTTTAATAATAATTCTATATTTTCTTTTTATTGCTAAGTTTTATTTTTTTGAAACTTTTAACTGTTATATTTTCTTATATTAACTTCTTTTATACTATTTTACACAACTTCAGATATTTAATTCTTCTTATTGGATAATTAAA
This sequence comes from Epiperipatus broadwayi, assembly GCA_028023455.1. NCBI lineage: Eukaryota > Metazoa > Onychophora > Udeonychophora > Euonychophora > Peripatidae > Epiperipatus > Epiperipatus broadwayi. Next base: position 2,165,360 of record JAQFVV010006236.1, read on the forward strand.
AAAATATACATTCCTTTTTTTCTTTCATACAAATAAAATATTTATTGGTAAAATACTGCTTTTTTTATACCAGCTATCTTTATAATTATCATTTCTTATCGGTTTCAGTCGTCTGAACTATCTTCAAAATCTGTTAAATATTTTAAAACGATTCAAAAGTTCTAAATTAAAATGCATTTGTTTTTGAAGGTTAGGAATATTAACTATTAATTCTGTCTTGCTTAACAGTTTTCATCTCTAGTTTTGCATTAATATATATTTAATATCTCACTCATCGACGATCACAACTTCTTGTGTTGAATCTGTTAAGAATATTATAATCTTGAAATACGTATTTTCTATTAATCAATAATCCAATTCTACTGTATTATCATTTGGATACTTCCATCTCCATTTAACATTTTTCTCAAAGACAGAATTCATAGTATAGGTTTTTTTTTGTAAATGCCACAAATTTCTCATTTCTATTACCATAGCTAATTTTATCCACATTTTTATCATTTATCAATCCTAGTATTAAAATCTCCCATGATAATTTGGACTAATCAAAAACATTTTGTATATCCATATAAAAATTCTCTACTTCATCTTTATTTTGAGAACTTCCTTTGATATAAATCTGAATTATCTGTATTTGATATATTTCATTAATTGGAATAAGTAATCTCTTGCCATTCTGCTTAATATACTATCAATCTTCACAATGTTATTTACTTTTTTTATTTATAATGAATCTCACTCCTTTTTATGCTTCCACTATTTTATTTCTCGGAAGTAATGTCCATTTCTTAAATCATGTTTCTTTTAACAATATCTCATTTACTTTAATATTAGATAATTCTTCCAATTTTTCTTCATATATCATCAAATGGCAGCCTGCATCTAGACTGACTGGCAATTCTATAGCCTCCTGGGTATGAAGACCAGAATTTAATTTTGCTGACATGATTGTAAATATCTATTTAAAAAATCCTTTACAGACCATCCTCCCTTCAAGAACACTCAATTAATACTATCAGGAAACAAAGAAGAAAAATCAAAATATTGGTGCCAGTAAAATCATCATGCTGGATGATGCAGACTGGTTTTAAGCCAATAAACATCACATGATCACCATTCCTTATGCTTGTTTATAACTGTTATTAAAACAGGCAAAACTCTCTGTACATATTTCCAAAGACACCAAAATGTATAGGTACTGAACTGAGTTCAGACCTATATGACTATATAAGCTAATGAGCTTGGATTGAAAATATTATAGTGTTTTCAATTTAAAAATCATAGTTTTGTAGTTAAGTAGAGATAAAAGGTGACTGCTGGAGGGTTGCATTAGATCCTAAGACCTAGGTGCAGTGCTCTCAGATTCAAGGCTCCTTACTGATGAAGGCCTCAAGCCAGAAACTAGTCTGGAGATATTGGAGTAGGCATTAGATGGGGATTTTATGCACAAGCCTTCTGACATCCATTGATTACTCTGGCTTGAACTGAGTGGCAATACGTATAGAGAATTTTGCCTGTTTTGATGCAGATTGGTGAGCTCTTACATCCATATTCATTTAATATAAGCATAATTTCTTTCATAGTAATAACAACTGCAATTATAAAAGGAATGAAGAATAGGAATTTGTTCTGCTTAGTATCACATTACTAGTCGGTAAAAAGATGGAAAACTGAAATGAACTGGTCATTTGCTGATTACAATTAATTTGGATTATGGATCTAAAAACACTATCACAATCCCATTAAATCAGTGATGGGAGTATAGTGAAACAATAATCCATTGTTTTTCAGAGAATGGAGAACAAAAAGATGTAAAGTACAACACTGCTTTTATAATTTAACAGTCTATATCTACTTGAAACTCTAGCTTCTCTTCTCCACATCACCCCATACCTTATTTCACCCATCCAGCTCACACAGTCACTTTCTAGGTCTTTTACAATAAATGTCTTGGAATCCAGATTAAGATTTTTAACTGTTCACCTATTATCATCTCTTCTAACAATATGTCTAACCCAAATCCATTTCAGTTTCTTAATTCTTTCAATGATGTCAGTAAAACCTGTATGTGTGTACATGCATATATAATAGTAATTGCATGTTTAAAAACAATGTTAATATAAAATATAGTGATTAGATATTTGAAGATCTTTTATATTTTCATTCATAACAATCTTGATTCATTTATGTAATAAATTGTTTTTCTCTTCACCAATAAAAATTGTAATTATACATATGCGATTTTAATTTTGCAAATAACTAAAGTGAAAAGATTTTTAAAATACTACATGCCGAAAAGAAGTCTATTACATTTGTACAAATTTGATATAATCTTTGTTATCATACTATGTGCACAGAAATATGATGCAATATTCCTTCAAAGTTCAACATAACTTCAAGTTCATCATATAGTTCTTTTACTTAATAAATTTCTGAAACAGATGCACATATATACATGAACAAATGCTTCCCATAAATGAAAACTCAAAAATATCTTGTAACCATCTGTGATGATCTTTTGACAAGTATTTTCAATTCAACTAAGAAAATATGGAAAAAATGAAGACAGTATATTATTTCAATTTTTTTAAAAAAAATTATCCATGTGATATCTTGTATCAGGATTATCAAACTCTGTACAATAAAATGCCAATTTGAGGATGATGAATCCTGAAAAAAATATTTGTATGATGCTAATTCAGCACCCCCCCCCACAAACAGAATTAATATGCGAGAATAATGGATCAAAGATATTCTGGATTGTAATGCCTTTTCAACAATAATACAAAAAATCAGATGACAAACATCAATGAATGATATGCCATCTTGCTTATTCATTTAAAATTGATAAAAATGTATACATAAATAAAGTTAGCTGCAGGTCCTGGTGAGATATCCGGAGGAAACTTAAAATGGGATATGAAATTTTTTAAGACAGTAGATTCTTCAAATTATGACCCCTACATATACTTCTATTGCCTCAATTTACAAAATTGCATAATCCACTAAGAGTAATCTAAAAGATTTTGTTGAATAAACTACGTTAAGCCTTAAACAATTGATATTCACATTTAAATGTGGTAGCTGGGTGGAATGCAACTGAAATGAAGGAATTTTTCAAAAGTACTGAGCAAAATAGAAACACAAATTACATATAAATAATACTATTTCAATGGCAAAAACATTTTCCTCCTTTCTATTGCTTATTAATGATAACCAAATGATTTATTGCTTGAGAATTCATTGGAAATTCAAATACTGGAAGCGATAAAGATGCACTACAATCCATGAATCTTGCGGTCCAGCATCTCCCACTCTATCCATGCACTAAAATGCACAGGATATTTGCTTTACAGAAAACAAATCATACTGAATGCATGAATTATTGACTCTGTAGATTCAGTATGCATTAATTGTGTTATATAAAGTATTCTTATGTTCAATATACATAAATCCTTTATAGCTCTAAAATGTTTAAACTTTATAAAAGAGACAGAACTGCACAACTTGTATTAGTAAATTTTCATTTATTTTTATTAAATAATTAATTCCTTTTTTTTGTTATAATAAAAATTATTAAAGGATTGAAAAACAAAATTAGAATTAATAGTGGAAAAAATTTAATCACATTACTATAATAATTCCTGCAATATATGTATATTTCCAAGCAACATTATTCAATTTTGCAGGATGCTTTCATTTTTCACCTTTGTCTTCCATTACCTTTTATTATTTTAATTGCAACAATACTAAATTAGAAAAAAACAAAGGATTTGTGATTAAATTTTTATAAAAATCAAATCATGACTATGTACAACAACGTTTAACAGATAAGAATAAATGTACAAACATTAATTTCAAACTAAAATATATTAAACTATTACAAAATTAATATATAAATTTTTACAGTGTTACTGACAATAAGCAATTTAATTATATATACACAAATAAAACATCAATTATGCTATAAGTAATAGTCCTTTTTTCTTTTGTTATTAACAGTTTAAATATTTTAAAAATTAATTTGAACTTTGTAAAAACTAAAGTACATGTAATTTATGATAGTAATATAAAATATCTGTATTATGCTTTAAAGAATCGATAGCATAGATACTATTTGGTTATGATTAAATAACCTATTTTTGTTTGTTTAAAGTCAGATTTTAAACAGTAGGATTACTTGCAAGTAAAATAAGGACTATTAAAAAATTTGTACACAAATAAACACATTGCTTGAAACAGTATACATAAACTATTTGTAAAACAATACAACAAAATACAAATTAAAAAGTGAGATTCAAAATTGGATCACAATCAAATTTGGTGAAAAGCAACTTAAAACAAAATTATAGGTACTTAAAATTCCATTTATAAAATGGAATTGATAGTATTCAACCACAGTCAAAAAAAAAATTTTTTTTAACTGACTATCACAGAATAAAAATGTATTATTTTGTTTAAATCATTACAACCCGAATTAAAATCCTATCTATTGCACTTTTCTAATTTATTTAAAGCAAAAAATTCACAGTACTAGAAAATAATCTATCGGTATATTCTTTTTCATAAATTGACATAAAAAAAAAGCACAATAATTATATATTATTTAATTTGATTTATATTATTCTATAAAACTGGCTCACATTGTAAAAAATATCTTAAGTACTTTAAGAAATTATTGAAATAGAATATATATATACACAGTCAATCCTTATCACAATGAATTTTGAATGTAACTGATGCAAAATGTTTTCAATTAAAATAATTCCCATGAAAAATATTTTCTTAATACATATATAAATTGACCATAAATAGAGACTTGTACGCCCTGCTCCCCTTTGTGGTATTCTATACCAACAAATAATTACAAATGTTTAATAATAGATAAACAATAATTACTACTATAGTTAGATGCCAATAAATCAACACTGACCCCTTGAGATTGTATGACATTTTTCTGCCCATTCATAATATTTTCTATACAAGGGTAATTTACACAATTTGAAATATTTTACTTATTATGCCCAATATTAGAAATATTTAAAAAAAAAAATAAACAAAATGAAATAAAAAATAAGGCAAAAGCAGAATATAATAAATTTAAGAAAAAAAAAAAGGTTTTCAGATAAAGATCCTTAAAATAGAAAAAACAAAATTCAGTACAGGTATAATCAAAATATAGTGAAAATGAAGTCTATCTAAAAAAATCTAGCAGTTTTTAATATGCCATAAATTTCATAGATGATTCTTTTTTTTAAAATTATGCCAAATTTAAAGTGAAATAAGACTTATTTGTCAAAATTAAAAAAAATAAAAAAAATCTACATTTTAAAAGTTGAGATATACATTTGTTGAATAATAACTGGGAATTATTTATTTTTTAGATAGTAAAATATAATACTCTTATTGTTTAAAAATTCACTATTTTCTAAAGAAGTTTTTCAATAGTTTACATTGGCACACTATCTCATTGGTTCACTATAAAAGGTTGACAGTATATAATATATAAACTAATCTTTAATTAACTTAAAGTCTTGAATAGTTAACAAATGCTGATTTCATTGTTATTTTTAAATATAAACTCCCATGAGTTCAAACGTGTTTAATAGTAAAAGAATATATATGCATAAAAGTATCTGGTCTTTTTTTTTAAAAAAAATCTTGCTTACTTCCTTTAAATTATTTTAATTGCCTTTAAATATAAGTATTGCATAAAGTATCGCATACATATTTGAATGGGGGAAATTTTGAGAAAGGTCAAAAATAACTAATTTTTTTCTGGAATTTCTCTTTCCAAACATTTCAAAAACTTTGAAAATGTTAGGGGAGAGAATAAAGCTAGTCAAAAGTACAAAAAGTAAGCTAGAATTAAAGAATCTAACTAAGGTAAAGCTAATGTAAAAAAAAAAACAAAACTACTCAAATTTATTACAGTATTACTTCAAATACAAAGTGCTCCCAAATTTAAGACAGAGTAGGATTTTAAGCTTAGAAAACTGGGAGAAAGTCTGTAAGTTAATATAATTTTTGTTTCTAATTTATGGTGCACCCCCACTTTTACAGGTCCAAAATTTGGATAAAAAGTGCATCTTATATTTGAAGTAATAAGGTAATAAAATTTATTTTTACATTGAAAATAATTTGATAAATACAAGAAATGAAAATATTTTTTTCCATTACATTATAAGTAATAAAAAATTTAGCAATTGAAATAAATTCACAAAAAAAATATATATATACAATAATAAAATCAACAATCAACATCAATTGCTGAAGGGTATATAAAGCATTTAGGACGTGTATGCACACATGTATCCAATTAATTGCTTGAATCATGTGCAAAAAAAAAGAGGAGGAAATAATATAATGCTAAGCAATTAGCGCAATATCATTAAGTATTTAAAAACAATATACAATGTACCTCTACTATTATATAACTATAATAAATAATGGATATACTGCTTTCTTTGGTACAAACATTAACGTTTTAATGTTTCGGCAGCTGCAATATCATTAGAAAATCAATCCCAGGCACTTATAATATATATTTTCCACCAAGTGAAATCAGCTTAAAAAATATTCAAATGCAATATTGTTTTAATTTAGCCATTGAGTTTTGAGTATGGCAATACACGAATCATTACTTTAGTGGAATTGTAACAGCTGGATTTTTTAAACGCATATTTTGTACATTAGAATCACGTATATCTTCATATTCGTATAGTTTCACTACCAAAACCTATTTACGACACAGTTCTAAATTTAAGACTGGAACAAAAAGTTTCTGTTGAGGAGACTGTAAGTAAAGATAAAACTCCTCCAGCAGAAATAGATTCTCAACCTTAAAACTATATTTTCAGAACAACAACATTCTTTTAAGCTTGAGAAACTTCTTTATACACAAATAGTTGCATTATATATATATATAAACATAAAATATTTAAGGTGAGATGCAATCTTTGACTAAACCTTTCACTTATGTATGTGCAAACCATACACATGTGTAAATTTAGAATATTTAGAACTATTTTCACTAATGCTAATAATTAATTTTTATGCTTTATTAGAAGCACAATGATGATGAGATTATGACCAAAATATAATATTTTTACACTTTGTTTGAACTTTATACAAATATATACATATAATAATTAAGTACTAAGCTGGAAAAATAAATGTAACCAAATTAATTCAGTGTTCCTGACATGAGCTCACACACTATCGACTAGTAAAAAAGATGATTGGCTGCTCCTGATATACACATATTAATAAAAACAATCTCTGATCATTAGATAATTGAGAAGTTTAAATATTTAATCTCTCCATCAGAAACGATAGCCTGGTTTTCTATTTAATTCCTATAATTGTGAACTCAATTTTTAATCTCTCCATCAGAAATGATAGCCTGGTTTTCTATTTAATTCCTATAATTGTGAACTCAATGGTACTAAACCTTGAATATATTCACAATAAAATATAAATACATATGAAAATAAACATTTTAATGAAACAATTTTCAATGTGTGGAGAAAATGTCTATCCAAATTATATCACTCATACATTACATGTTGAATAATATATGTGCAATAAATAAATATTTACATTGGATACACAAATATAATCAATCCAATTAATTCATAGCTGTTATTTTGAGTAGGGAAAAGAGTTATTTAAATCTTATCAGGCGACATCTTTTTCACTGATTAATAGTTTATGAGAGTGTGGAACTCATATCAAGAACACTAAATTAATTTAGCTGGTTATATATATATATATAGTAATAAAAAAGCAATTATTCCATCCACATAAATTAAAACAAAAACATACATCAAATACATTTATCAATACACATTATTATTAATGAATCTTTATAATTGCTTATTAAAAAAGATTATTAGTTAAGTATGTTTGTATCTATATGCATGAATGTGTACCTAAAAATGTACACAGCATTACATATATGTCAAATACATATTTTCATAAAAAAAAAACCTTAAAAAAAAAAAAGATCACTTTTGAATCTAAATCATTTTTACAATCTGAAAATTACTTCGCTTAATAACATTTACTGCTATAAAATATTAGTAATTATTTTAAACCTTAAATTTTCTATATACATAAATAAACATTAAATTTATTACACATATACATAGACAACTTCTCATTTATTAATTTCTATTTTTTTAAAAAAAGCACCGATCCCATAGATTAAGAGATTGGTATATAGTTGGCCAAATAATGAATTATATATCAGTCCATATTAAAAATACAATTAGTTTAACTTTACAAATTTTTAATTTTATAAAATAATTTATTTCTACAACAAATAATTCTTATGACCCACACAAATTTATATACAAAACTTTACACACACACTCATACAACATTCCTGGGATCAATGGTAACTAATATTTATATGTACAAACTATTTATATACACATAGCAGCTGCATAACGGACTATATACTAAATTATTTCCGATTTTTTTTTTTTTTAGTTACGAATAAGAGTCATATACGGCTAAGAGAAACAATCAGAACCTAAACACCGGGTTATAAAAGTTTGCTAAAAGCGGACGCTAGTTATAAAACACACAGGCGACATCGAAAATAGACCTGATGTGGACATTATTTTCTACCTGAGATGCTAAGAGTTACATTGCTTCAATATGAAAATGAAGAAATCACACCTAAATTACTTAAAATCATCTGAAATTATCTAACTTGTTGCAAAAACTTCAACTATTCTATTTTTTTAAAGGTATGTATCATTGACTACTGGGTCAATCTATAATTCTTTAACTGATTTAGACACTCTATATAAAAAATTCGCACATTCTTCTTTTTTTATATAATAGTAAATGACATTTTAAATAAGTCACAATGGTGGATAAATTACTGATATCACACTGTAAATGTATATACATTATCTCTTTGTCAATGTGATACTAACCATGAATTTTAATATGACCCAAACAAAGAATTTTATGAACTTCCAATTGGTGCTGAAGTTTTATTCATAAATTATATTATTTTTAGATATTTTACTTGTCTTATAGAAGACACTCAACTTTAAATAAAGCCATCTTTTTGAAGACAAATAAATACAAACACCTAAATATATTTACAATTCATATATATCAAAAAACGAACAAATATCATTTGTTTCTATTTATAAAAAATAAAAATGATAAGTGGATTTTTGAAAAGGTTTAAGCTAAATTTTTGCAAAATAAGTATAATTTTATATTATTTTTCATTTTATACAAGCACTGTCTTTATTTATTTGTCCATCTGTAAATACTATTTTACCACCAAAAAAATTTGTACTTATAAATGCACTACATTTAAGTACATAATTTTAGTAAAGAATGTTATAAATTTATAGTTAAAATAGTTTTATAGCAAAAGAATTTTAAATTAGAAATCTACGCTGATTTAATCAAAAACAACACAACAAAAGAAAAAGAAATCAATACTTTATTTTGACATCAAAATGAAGAAGAATTCCTGTAAAAATATAGATAAAATCTTCTCAAAGGATGGATTAAAAAATTATATCAAATATTTTCTTTAATTATTTGAATAATCATATGACTTATTTTCAAAATCAACTAAAAATCTAAAGATGATAATGCATTATTTTCATTTGCATAGATTAAATGTGTCATTTGGCACAGAAACATATTAATGAAAACTATACAATTTAAAGAAAACACACAGGAGTTCTGGTCTCTTGTAACTACAATAAAGAATTGTGTACATTATACTGACAAACTTATATCATGATTGTAAAGCAAGAATTTTGTACATAACATATCACACGAAAGAAATTATTGTTCTCAATGTAAAGAATAGAAATTACATACTAGTCATATTTCAAACAATGGTTTAATGAATGAAATCTTGATGAAAGAGAGGTAAAAACCCATGAATTATGAACCAACAATAATTGATAAAATTTAAAATGCTGTTTTACTTTCCAATCAAGGAGTATATATATATTAAAAAAAACCAGGATTAAAAGTAATTTTATCTAACTAAATAACATTTTTTTTTGGATACTTTAATTGCAGTAAATAAGATTTTTACACAAATATTCTCTTTCATGAGTAATTTATATACACATATGTTTCATCCTTGATAATTTTATACTGATCAGAAATATATCCAGTATGTTTGCCCAACTATATATAGATTTGATATATAGCTACCAAAATGAATAATTTTGACATTTTGACTATTCTATGATCTAAATGCTTCCAATTATTTGTTATAATAAACAAAAAAAAACTTTCTTAAAAATTAATACATTTTTACTTATTGTAAATTATTTAAGACAAAAAAAAAATGACAAAAATTAGAACTCCCAATTTTACAATTTATAAAAAAAAAAAAGGTATACTTATGTAAGAGATTTGCTGATGGAATGATAATGATTTATAATTTACTTTATTTAAAATTAATTTGAATATATATAAAGCAATATGAAAATCGCAAAAAAACCCACCTTTAATTTAATTAGTAGGTTGAGTTTTTTTTTTTTAAGTTATTTTAAAATTATTATTGGTAAACGGTCTTCAAACGATGTAAATACAACAAATTCAAAGCAACAAAATAACATTAGAATACAACAAATATGGAAAAATAAATTAAAATGATTTTCTGTTAAAAATGTATTCAATTTTTAAATGATATTATGTACCCAATGTTTATTCACTAAATTTTACAGTATCCTTAAAATTTTTGAAGGCTAAACTAAACAGGATGCTAATTTAATATACACTAACAGATAAATATTAAAATTAGCACATCAGGTATGTAAAAACAATTCTTCACAAAAAAAATTTACAAGTTTTGAAATAAAATTTTCCTTATTCTACATCTTCAAAATGTTTTAGATATAAAAAACATACAACTTTTTGCTGATTTGTACTGTTGATAAGAAAGCATAATTATAATGCCTCCCCCCCTTCAATATTAAACTAATTTTTAAAAAAATCTGTTTGTTTGCATTTGTGCGTTTTTTTATATTATTTGGTCAGCAGAATATTTGATTGCAAAATACGTTTGAAGTAAAATTTTAACTGTCACAGCAAGAGTGATATTTATAATGTGTTATCAGATTTGACCCTGGTATTTTACACAAAAACTTCACTTACAATTACTGAAATTTATAAGAGAGCTTTCATAAAAGTTTCGTACATATGGTTCATAAAAGTAAAACACTCATTAATATTTATGCAATCCAATAACAGTAATTTTGATAGACTCTTTTAGTAAAATAATTTAAATGATGTAGTGTACTTTTTAGTAAAAATGAAGAATATTATTTTTTAATTCCTTTAGATATTTATTTTTTTAATATCAGTTAGTACTGCCAAATTCTAGAAGTAGTCTCCTGGCAAATATACTCTCAACTTCCACATTATTCTTTTTTAATACAGATACATCATCATTAATTCAAAATCCTGGTCCCAAACCTTTTTTGGATTTGTAAATTTTTTGGGATTGTTATCTTTACTGTGATTCCAAACTCCGTTAATAATAAAAAAACAACAACACACAGTTTATTGCAGATATTAATTAGTTTTCTTTAACTTTGTTTGTAAACAGATGAAAATAAACTAATTTATTTGTTGTAAAAAATTGAAAATAACTTCTGAAATTTTGATTTGATAGTAGAAGTTCTTGAATAATAGGTATTTTTTAAATTTTTTTCGCGATCTCTTTAATTGATTATCCTCTTATATAGTTCTCCACTTAAAGCAGTGTATGTATTTATACAAATATATTAAACACACAGGTGACTAATACTTATACATAATTTTTTAAAAATATCTAATGTGTTTAAATTAGAATTGTTAAGTTGCATTAGGATAACTATATAAACAAGGCCGCAAGTTTTTCAATGATGTCTTTAAATTGTGACAATCATTTGGTAGTATTTTGAAATAGGATCACAATAAGTTATGTATAAATTAAAGACCCACTGCAATATCTGATATATTCTGAAATACAAATTCTGAGATTGAAAAAAGTGAAGCGCATATAAGAATTTTATATTTAAACACATCCAACGTATCACGTCTAGTAAAAATTCAAATGTACTACATTATGTAAATGTACAGTCAATCACTTATTATATATTTTTATGCTAGATATTTAACACATATGTGTAAACAAATGTAATTAAAGATCTCACTGAGGGGGCTATTTAATGGTTTCCTTATATAAGAATAGTAAAGAAAGTACGTTTCTCATAGTCAAACAGTAAAAAAAAAGGATATTATTTAACAGATTAGAAAATTTTGAGTGGTATGAAAATGCGTGTACAGTGGAACCGTGAACTAAGCCATATTTTATTCTAAACTACTTTCATTTTCAAGCATATATAGTGTATAATAGTTCAGTTTTGTCGATAAACATTGATTAGATTAGTATATTTATTGTTTATTGAACTACAAATATACAGTACTTTTCATCATGCAAATATATAAATTAAAATTATAGTGTAAACAAAATTAAAAAAAATAATATAATTATTAATAATAAATTGAGGAGACACATTCGCATATATGTTACTGAATGTGTGTTTATTCAAGCTTTCAGTGAAGCAATAATAATGAAAAAAAAATTAATTCCGATATTTTTATTTTAAAAATAAAGTAAATAGTGAAATGTCCAACTTTCGTCATTATTAAATAAGTTCTGAGTGATATTTTGTTTTCAAAATAGATTGTTTCTCTAATAGAAACATAATACTGGCCTTGTTATCAAGAAGTTAGTATTTCTTTAATTGTTTTGCCATTTTTAAAATCAATATCAACTTTTAATATGTTCTGAAATTTTTAAACTATTAGGCAAAATACTGCACATCATATTCAGAAAGGATAATAAAGAAAGAATAAAAAGTATGTGCTTTTGACCTAAGCAACAGAAATTTTACTAATAAACATAATCATTTATGGCTACTGTCACATATAATTTATTTACAAATTTTACATTTTCTTTTTTAAATGCCATTGCACACGGCAAAAAAAAAAAATGCTTCTCAAATATCATAAAATTTGTGAATTTTAATGGCTTTTTGTTTGTTTATATTTTTCTTTAGACAGCATACAATGAAGTCCTGTAATTAGGTACAACATAGTTCATAGTTCCACTGTACTTTTATACAAATGTATAAGGCTAAGCAGGCATCTTTATTAAGAATTAACACGAGTCTAAATTAAACATTAACTCACCAAACCACTTAATATTATAGAAGCCAAATTACAAGTCAACAGAAAAATGAGACTCATTTTTCCACCTGCTTATAATTTAGGCTATAGAATATTAGGTGATATAACTGGTTAATCAACATAGGTTATTATATCTGTTTTTATATATATGTTCACATATATAAAAATCAAAGTTATTTTAATAAAATTCTAATAAACCATTAAGCATCACATGATCACATTTCCTATAACTTTATGAAAGTAAGAGGATAAAATGCAAAACAAACATTCTTATCATGAATCTGTAATTATAATAAGGATTATTAAATTTATTCATAAGAGGGTCAAAACTTATTCTTAAGTGATCTCAGAATTATAACACATTAAAAAAATAAATATTGATGAATTAGAGATCTACATAATATTCAACTTTTATATATTAGTTAGAAAACAATAAAGCTGTACTAAAGATACTAATTGATAAATAAAAAAATTCAAATGATTTTTCCTATTTATTAGAATTTGTGCTTAAAAAAAACAGTTCAATCAAACAATGTTTTAAACTTAACCATTTTCAATATAAATTCAAACTGACAATTTCTATTTGAAATTTATATTTATTACTAATATTTGGATAAGTGGGCATCATAATTTCAAAAATTTTGCAATCGTACATGACGCTTGTCAGAAAAAATATCTCATTATGTTGCATACTTGTAAAATTTAATTAGTAGTTTTATAATAATGCATATAAACTATAAAAACTTGCATAATTTATTAAAAAATAATTGCTGAATAATACAATCTTGCATAATTTAATTAAAAAAATAATAAAACCATAATTTGTTAACAATTTCTTAATGAATTATACCAATTAATGCTAGTAATATTATGTTTGATTCATTTTTATAAATATAATTAATAGTTTGTATTATTTTTTAGTAAATTATAAAACTAAGAAGTTATAAACAATTACAATTTCATTATTTTATATTTACTAAATTATACAGAATTGTATTATCAGCAATTATCTTTAGCTAGTATTATGCAGGCTTTTATAGTTTGTATTGTATTATTATAAAACTATATATTAAATTTTACAATTATGCTGGCATATTGTTACCCCCCCCCCATTACACTGACATTTTTTTTTATGTCCAAAATATTATTTTTATTGATTAGCATCTTCAGTATGGGTTTAGTAGTTCTACCTAATAGGTAAAATTCAAATCTCATATAAAATATCTATTCCATCAGTATCAAAAAAAAAAATTGTTGAAAAATGAAATAGGTTATTTTTTAAAAAATGATATTACATATACAAAATATATACAACTTAAGTAATGAGAGGTATTCATGGAGATTTTATATTTTATTAAGAAACATACTATAAATTACTTTTGTAATTTATTCTGGACTTATGATTTCAGCAAAAATAAATTTTATAAATGTACGGTATGTTATGTAAATTTCACACAGATTATTAAAATTACTTAAATATTTAAAAATGTGATTAATAGGTTTATTTTTAAGTATAAGAAAAAAAAAGTATAATTAGAAAATAAAAAAATTTACTTCCGCAATAAAGCGACTTATTGTAGACAATAACTATATTTATTATCACTACAATTAAGTTTTTTATTCTTTTTTTGTTATTTTCTACAAATTGTAGAATGGTTTAAAAAAATAAGAAATTATGGCAGTAGCGTAACTAGGTATGTTAAAAATGTTACGTGGCACAGTGCAGATGGAATGACAGATACATATAAACAAAATAATTTAATAATATTCACAATTTTATATATTCTCAATACTTAGAATAGTTGGAAAAAATAATAATATTCAGCAACAAATCTAAAATTATATAAATAGTTATTTTGTTGATGCATGTGAAGATAAAGCAATTACAAGTCCTGAACGTTACTCCCTTTACTTGAAAATGAAATAATTGAACAAGCAAAAAAATTCCATAAATATGATTTTACAAGAGCAGTACATTTTGCAATTATGTAAATTAAATATTATTTAAAAATGAAACTGCTTGTGATTTAGTTATAAATCTGATAGATTTAAGGAAGTTTCCAATTTAATGTTTTCTTTTTTTTTTTTTAACAATTCTTATATCTGTATTACATACTGAATGATCATTTTCAAAATTAAAGATTAATAAAAATTATTTAAGAAGTTCTATGAACCAAATTAAACTATTTGATTTGAGTATATTATCAATGGATTTGAAGATGCTAAAATTAAAAAATTAAATAGTTTTTTAAAATCAAAGTGATATTACGGGGAAAGAGTGCAAAAAATTGACAAAAAAGCTAGTTACGCCACTGTTTATTAGCAAATTCTCTAATTACAATATGATTACTTTTTAATATTTAAAAATAGCCATTAATAATAAGAAAAAAAGACAGTCCTGGAATACTTTAAATTATTAATGAATGTGTCTTCACATAACAAAGTAAAAAAAATTTGAGGATTTTAAAACTAATTCCTCCGTTGTTTCAGCTACTTTTTTTATATATATATATATTTTGATAAATTTTGTATATTTAAAAAAAAAAAAAGTCATTTAAGCCACGAACAAAAATTTGATTCATAAAATGAATATTTCTTTAAAGGATATCAAAATATATACAGGTATAAATATATGTTAAATGGAAGTCCTGCGATATTTTTATTTATACAAAAAATAATCTCATATTTTTTTTTACATCACAATAAAGTCTTATATACAATGAAAGGGGAGAGGAGCATAGAAAAGGGAACTTGTAACACTTGAATTAAAATGTTTAATTAAAAAAATATATATATACATAGGTGGTGAAGTGGAGATGGTTTTGTCCTAATGTTATTTCCTTATTACAAAAAGATAGTATTTAATATACTTGATCTAATCAAATGCACAAAACAAATGCATATACTATTTTAGCAAACTTTCACACAAACATTTTTAAATAACTATGCTTTTGAACTGGAATAGAGAGGAATAACAAATTTGGAACCAAAAGGTGAGAGATACTGGATACCAGCTTGCTGAAACACATCCCGTGGGATCCCCAAATCGCAAAGATATATGCTACCAGCACTTCTGTGGAGATTAAGAGGCAAAGCTGGAACAAGAGACCACTTGGTTTCAATAATGACACCATCAGTAGGTGGGTCCAAACTAAGTACAGGAGTTTTGCTGAGTGTGGCCCATTGGATAATATTACGATACCATGACTGGTCTCGCAGATGTTTATTCTCATGACTGTCAAGAGCATTAACTATTACATCCACTGTACAAGAAGGTAAATCTTAAAACACAGATAAAAACATGCATTAAAAAAACTGTAAAATATTCAAACTTTCAAAAAATTAACATTATTTTTTTTAAAAAAAATTTAAACTATATTTAACTTAAAAAAGTACAAAAATATCTATGTTGAAAAAGCATAAATTTTGAATACTTATATAAAAAAAGGGCATTCACTCTTGAAAATTAAAACTGAAGATAAGAATAATAATCCATTTTCCTTCTAATCTTTCAAAAAAAAAGAAAAAAAAGACGCATTTCATTTTATGCTTTCTCTTTGAATGTTATATTATTTCTTTCAACTAAATAACTAACAATAGCTTAATTGATTTCATTGTTTTTATACAAATAAGTACTATAACTTATAAAATGTATCTTTATAAAGGAGTCATGTTTTCATTTATTATATAATGTTTACATATTATTTAATATTCAATTTTATTTACTAGTGCAGTGTCATGTGTAATTTAAATAGAAAAACCGAATTTAAACCCTAAGAACATGAGCTGTAATATTGTTAAAATAGCTCAACAATAAATTGTTGAATACTGAGGATATCCTAAAACCAAAAGCACAAGCGACTTTTGAAAAGAGACCGCCTTATCTTTTGTACTTACATTTAGTTATATAGGCAAATTTAAAGTGAGAGCGTGAAGATGTTTGTTTATTCATTTTACATCTATTAATTTCTTTCTATAAATAAACGTTTGCAAAATTTTTCAATTTACTGCGTATTAATATTGCAAATTATTAGAAACTATGTAATTTAAACAGAAGGGATTTACACCCTAAGCACATATGCTGTAATGTTGTTATAATATATAAAAAAAATTAATGGATGCAAAATGAATAAGGAAATAAAAATATTTCCTTATTCACTTTAGATTGGAATATATAACTAAATTCAGATACAAAAGATAAGACGGCCAATCTTATATTTTCAAAAGTTTCTATTTTGTTTGTGCTTTAGTTTGAGAGTACCCTCAGTACTCAACAAGACATCACTGAGCTATCATAACAACATTACAACGCATGTGCTAAGGGTGTAAATTCCTTCTGTTTAAATTATTATCTTTGTGCTAGTAAATAAAATTGAATATTACATAGTTTCTAGCAATTCATAATATTAACACATAGTAAATTGAAAAATTTTGCGAAAGTTAATATATAGAAAGAAATTAATGGATGCAAAGTGAATAAAGAAATATCTTCACGCTCTCAAACTAAGTTGCTTTAGTTGGCCTATATAATTAAATTTAGATACAAAAGATAAGACGGCCGCTTTTATCTTTTCAAGTTTCCATCTTGTGCTTTGATTAAGAGTATTCTCAATCCTCAACAAGACATTGTTGAGCTATTACAACAATCATGTGCTTAGGGATTTCCATTCCTTCTGTTTAAATTAAATGTTTATATATTATAAAAAAATATTTAATTCAAAAAACAAAATATAGATGTGACTATATGTAACATGCAATAAGAACATTAATAACTCTAGAACCTTAAATTAATGGAGGAATTGAGACTTGATTTCATGCTGTTTCATGAATTTAAAACTTTTTCTCATTCACAAATGCATAGACACACACACAAAATAAACACCACCTTATTATTATTGTAAAGTATGATGTTATTCTATTAATAGTTATATTTCATTATTAGTCAAACATTTATAAACAAAATTAAAAAACAAAAATAATAATAAACATTAAAGCAACTATTGGCAGAAGTCTATTCCACAATTTTTGCATCTTCCTTGAATGATATTTGCAGAGCAATAACAATGAAACTATAATATATACAGTATATAAAAAAGTATAATTATTGAAGCTCGTATTTCTAATAGTATTTAACATAATGAAAAGATTCTGTATATTGTTAACACAGATAGTTCTATTAATAGATGAGCAAATTGCATGCTATTAAGAAAATATTGGATCATGTACAAAAAAAAACATCTACATATACAATATAGGTTTGATATCGAATAACAGATTAAGTGGTGAAAATTAGCTAATTATTAACGTGCTGTACCTAAGAGCATAAGCTTCTATATATTTCTAGAGAAGGCTTAAATAAATATTATTAATATATTATATATACATATATGACATATAAATAATATTGGCATGTTTCAGAAATTCATAAATGTAAAATTATCAGAAAAACGAAATATTTTAGTTGCTTAAAACATTGCTATTCTGGTTCATCTTTATATACAAAATCTAAGTTACAATCATAATTGTAAGTTTGTTTTCCTACTGAAAAATATTCTAACTGGAAATATCACACAACTTTATTATTTTTATATCATATTTTATTATATATTCAATTTGAAACTAATAATTAATTACACAGTCATAAATCCAAAAAAACTTGTAGTATATCTATTCAACAATATACTCCCTTATTGATGTTAAATGAGAATGTGTATTGACTTTGTTTTCCATTTAACGACGTGATAGTGATCTTTAAACAGTTATAGATAGTTTGACAAATTACAAGCCTCAAGATATAGTATAAACTTGACAGGATTTTTTAATTTGAATCAATTAAAAAAAAAATCAAAAAGCCTAGCCATTTGACTCCTAGATTTATACGATGCAGTTTGATTACTACATTTTTTTTCCAAATCACAGAATGATCTACTGAATTTTCTTAAGTTTTAATTGCAACATAATTTGATTCAATAATTAATGCACAAAAGAAAAACTCAGTCTTTTTATCATCCATTGATGGGAAAAAAATCAGCAGCAATTTGGACTGTTATTATCTTGAGAATGTAAATCAATTTAAAGAAAACATCCTGTTAATCATTTCAATAAAAGGATAAACTCGAATGATGAGATACAATACAGATTTCAATGCGCTGCTGATATATTTAACAATTTTTCCACGAAGGCAAATGGAAGAACTGGTACATGGTAAATTGGTTTGTACATTCATTGCAAAACTCACCTCTACTATTATTTTCTTGACTTTCTTTCTTTGCTTTTATCTTCTGAAATTAAAATGATTATATTAATTGATAATAGGGCATTTCTTACTCCCTGGAATGTACATTTTATGTCTTTAAAGAAGTATCAGAATGCTTGAAGTTCGAATATTAAACAAAAATATTAAGTATCTGGTTTTCTTTTTAATATTTATTGAATATATACTAATATATTCTGTATCAATTTTTTTTTTTTAATACTTGCACATTTAATGCTTAAGGTTTTTTTTATTCTTTCTTACAGTAAGTCTCAATTGAAGTATGTTTCTTATTTTTATCTTTATTTTCTATTGTAATTTTATAATAAAATGAAAATCACAACTATTAAGAGTTGGAATCTCCCTGCCACCCTTTGGCTCAAAAAAAGAAAAGAACAGAAAACCCCTGGGTTTATGTCTGATAAAATGATTTATTTATTATACAGTCTTTATTTATTTATTTTTGCACTGGTACAGTATCAGATTCTGGAGGATAAAGTCCTTATAGCGATTCCAGTACTGGCATTTCCAGCGTTCAAACTTCTTATTAACTCCCGAGCAATAAAGCGATTTGATTTTTGGTTTTAAAATTTATTTTAAACATGTTTATATATATCAATTTATTTGATTAAATTAAAAAGAAAAAAACTTGCCTGTGTAAACTGTAACTCGTCAAAATAATAAAATAGTTGCTGTGAAAATTTGGAATATCTCATAATTTTGTCCCGATTAAAACATCTATCATAATATTAATTACAAAATCATTTTAATCTGTGAATATATATAAAGAACAAGAGAAAAAGATTGAGAATAACATCTTTGTTTCCTGATTACCCAAAGTCAAAGTAAAATTTTTTGTAGAAGTCTTTTAATTTAATGAACAATTTATTATGCCAACTGGCTATTCAACTATTGAAATGTATTATAGATAAGTAACCAAAATATTTTATTTAATTAGTGTAAGGATTTGTTTTTTTTTTTTAGACAGCTTCACCATTAACAAATATTTCTAAACTAATTGCAGAGATTTCAAGTAGGTAAAAAATTCACTAGTGACTTTATTAAGCCCTTCAACTCTACCATCGTACCCATAAATTTGACAGTCCTATATAATTCATAATTTGTGTTTGACCATATTTACATAAATCAGAAGCTGCTAAATTCTATTTATGAAATAGATTAGGAGTACCAATCATTTACTTGTCAAAGAGAATCCAAAAACATCTAGAAAGATTACCTCTAGCTGGTTTTACAGTTGAATCTGGAAATTAATTTGGAACCTCATAAGTCCATTTTTTATGCCAAAATGATTTGATTGTTTGAAGGATTTTTGATTAAATATATATATAAAAAGCATATTGATTTAATAAAAGTCCTTGGTGATGAAACTATATCTTGATTTATTGGCAAGTCTGATCTACATAAGTTTTTTATATATTTTCTGTAAGGCAATTTTTCTTTTGATATCTGTCAGGAATAGATGAAAAAATAGAAAGCTATTACGAAGAAGTAAATATGAATTGGCAATAAAAGAGTGAGCACTTTTTTCTCTAAACAGGGACACAGTATTCACTAGAATACAACATGCTACATTATGGAGCCATAATCCTTTGAAAATTGATTTATATGCTAGTTTTGAACATTGTAAATTTCCCCAAACCACATGGCAAAAAATAATTTCATCCAGTAACCATAGTGATAATTTTTTTTCAATACTAATACTGGTTTGTGAAAAAAATATTTTGATAAGAATTTTCATGAATAGGTCTTTTTTATTATCTACATGGTTTTTTTTTTTACAGCTTTATTGCTCTCTTTACATTTTCCTTATATGATCATCGCATATATAAGTTAAGTCAAATTAAAGAAATCTTTATAAAGTAGTTGTTGTAGGACAAAATCTCTCCAACAAGCTTTTCTTAAAGATCAGTGAAGGAGGTCATTCCCAGTAGGCTAGCTGAGGGGTGAGAATTTTAGTGTTTTCCCTTCAAGTTTAGTTTAATATTTAATTATTGACTAATAAACGAATGAGAATTTCTTCTTTCTCTACTTAACCTTCACTAGATAATCAGTGATAACCAATTCATTACCCATCTGTAAATCAGTTTCCAACTTGTGTCTTTATCAATGAGAATATAAAATTCAAAGCTGAAACTAAGGTAGTTATGCATCTGGTAGTCATTTAAATCCTTTTTTACTATCAAATTGATAATCAGGAATTAAAAAAACCTTTTTTGAACCTAGAAAATCTTGTGCATTTTGACTAGTTAGATTGTTACAGGCTAGATACTTGAAAGAAAAATTCTAAATTTGCTTGGACCCTGAAAAAAAAAATTTGTCACAAATGACAGATTCAAATCCTGAATTGTGGACATGCAGATGGAGGAGCTTATTAACTCTGCTTTGACATCTTTTATATTATAATGTTTTTTTTAAACTTATTTTTTAAATTCAGATTTTGTTCACATAATTCATTTAAATCTTATAAAAGTGGAAGAATGGAATAAAAAATTCTTGTTTCATTACTATAATCTGAAAAGTTTTAGAATATATCTACAGAACATGATTATATGCACTTTAAATATAAATATAAACATACCTTTGGTACGAGTTATATGAGTACCGTCAGTTAACTTAAATAATGATATCTCATTGGCAAGAACAGGTGCTAATTTAACAAAATTTGGTACAAATAAGACTACATTTACATTATGATTTGCTAAATGACGGGCACTGCAAGCTGCCTCGGCTCCCTGGACATGTGGGCCACACAATACAACAACACAAGGCCTTTGGTGAGTGTTACGAGGATTCAATCTAAAAATGATAAAATTAATAGCATAAACTAACTTAATTTATTAATGAGACAAGATTGAATGAAGTAATTGCTTATTAGGATTCAAGAATGATCATTAGCAAAATTTATTTATATAATATAATAAAACCATTAAAAAAAAGTTAATATATGATTAAAGATTCATTTAAAGGCATTATCATTTGATAGTTGTCAAAAAATAGATCTAGATTCTCTCCAAGCTGTTATGTCACTGATCTACAAATCTATTTCTCTCCTTAAAATCATCTATTAACTTCATTTTCTCCCTATTTCTTTTTTATCCTATACATTTTCAACATATAATTCATAATGCTACACTTCAAACAAAATATTTTAAGTAGAGTCTTTTTTAAATCTAATTTCAGTAAACTACATACAAACAACAAAAATCTATCTTATTAAAAACCTATTTAATATTACATCTTTTAATAATTTCTTTATTGCCACTTCTATCCAATTTCCCAAATATTTAGAAGTGTCTCCTCTTCACTTTTCTGCCCAATGATTGGTCTTAAATCAATGACTACTTTCACGAGTATAAATTTTCATCTCAAGTCTACAAATTCTACAAGACACACCATTTTGTTAATTCATCCTTCTTAGGCAGTCATACTTCAAAATCAGTAAATCTGTACAATGAACCTCCAAAACAACTTATCTAAATAGAATTACATCGCTGCCTTACAACTCTCCTATACCTAACTATTGTAACAATATTTATAAATTAATATAATATGTATTTGTAATTATTAAATTAATATAAAAGATATGTATTTGTAACTATAATTTGTAACTATTTTAATATGTCACATTTGTAACCATAATAAATATTTAGATAGGGGAAATTATTAATTATTAGATATATGCCTATCCAATCTGTACCATTTGTAACTATATTAATTCATCATAGCATAGATAAAGAAATTATAGAATCACTGTGCCACTTGAAAATATCAGCATTAAAGATTCTTGGTATTTATTTATATATTGGGGCAGTCATTTGAACAATAAAACATACTGGCCATTGTCATCTAATAAAAATAATATTAAATATAGCAACTGAATAAAAGTACCCACTGTGAGATTCCTGGAGTGCCTTATGCTTATCTCCAATACTAGGTTCTTCTAACAAAGAATCCTTCCTATTCTTCTTTCCAAATATATAAGACCATTCATGGTCATATGCACACACGGGTGCTATTCATGACAACTTATAAAAAAATATATTTTATAAAACTAATATTATGAAGTTGGAAAGGGATGATATCACTCTTTATTCAGTTTAGCTAAGTACATGTGTTTTCCCATGAGCGCCACTAGATTGTTTTCAATCTAGATAAGTATCTATTTATAGTGTACTTGAGTTCAAACTCATTCAGTACATATTTATTACACATGACTTGGATGACTATTGAACAAAAATGACATTCTTACATTTTATCTATATTGATAAAATTACAAGATCCCAATATTACCAAAGTTTATACTATAGATCAAAGATTCTTATAGACATTGCTAGCTCATTAGCGTATATTGATGAACAGACATGTATAATCCTATTAATGGCTTCCAAACAAGCATGTGAAGACCCTTATTGATATTGATGGCCATTTAACTAGATTATTTATCACAATAAAGGTAATAATGATGATGATGATAATAATATCATAATAATGATAATAATAGTGATATCATAATAATGATTATAATAGTGATGATGATACCAGCCATGGCTTATCAATAAACTCACAACAATAAATTCATCTTTATAAACTTATAGGCATCTATTAAAATTATCCTATTTCATACTGGGATTTAATAATACTAATGGTGATGATTGATCATCATGAATCTCTTTGCATAATATTCAATTTTCTATAAACCCCTATTTACTAAAATATATTCATTACGCTAAACATTAAATTTAATGATTATAATTTATTAATGATGATTGATGGCGATCATAACTTTTATATAGTATTATTTGAAACATTTTTAACTAATAACATGATATCCATCTTTGATGAGGATGATCTAAATTCATGGACACAACACAATTTTAGCTTTCTATGTTGAACTATAATTATCAAAATTTGGTTATTCTCAAGCATAATCCTTAAATACTTAAATATCAACATTCTAGTTTACCTATTATTTTGCGGACGCTTAATATTTGCAAGTGATTGCTCAATATATACGAATGGTAATACTTAATAACTGCGAGCAATGATGATGAATTAAAATGATAGAATTAAGACAAAAAAAACCCACAATATTCTTAATAATAACTCGGAAACCAATTAAGATATATAATTATATTTTATTAACACTACTACTCTTTCTTTCCTTCTTTAAAGTCAAATCGACAATTAAATAAATGGCTTATTAATATAAAAATTTATATAAGTATAAGCAAATAAACTTAATATATAGGTTTGTCATTTTTCTTGATATCTCAAAATAAGCTGACTTAAATCAATATTAGAAAAAAAAAATACATATTCTATAAAGGCTTATTTAAGACTTTTCTTACTCATCATATCATAAAATAAATTTCAGGTGAAACTTGTATATGTTATTTCATTTCCATTCAAATGTAATGCCCTACTTTTCAATTTACCATTTTAAACTAATCATATATAACCTATTCTTTGATGTGTTTGGATAAGCAGTTACACATTCACGCATTCGGTAATGTTAACATATATGTTTAAAATGTATACCCATAAATTACATATATAAAAATATCTTTTTCTTTTGCAACCTTATAGCGAAAGAAAATAAAATACATATATTAATTTTTAATATGCAACAAGATAAAATAAAAATAAAAAACATTATAAATGCATATATCTATAGGTTGCTCATTATCATTAACAACTGAAGAACAATTAAAAAAACATTTCAACATTACAATATATAATAAAAAAAAAAAAAAAAAATAATGAAAAATTTAAGTTTAAAGATTTAAACTATGTTTGTGCTATGTTGTGAGATATTGCAAATAACTATAGATAAACAAGTCTTTAATGTTTCTGTATCAAAAAAGAAAATTGCTTTGACCAGTAAATTAAGGTTTACTTTTAATAAGTAAAAGAATAAAATCGGTTAAAGAAAGTTCATATTTACCCGTCTACTTTTTACTTCTTATTAATGTCCTGAGTTTGAATTTTCAGACTGCTTTTCTTTGCTCACCAACAACAACAACAAAAAAAAAAGAAAGTTATTGCAGATACTTTTAAGATAATGCTGAATCAATTGACTTGCTTGTTTCTTCAATTCCATTATTATTCACTGTTGATTGGCTTCCTTCTACCATTTAAAAAAAAAAGTTATTATAAGTACTTTGAATAAGTAGGTACCGGTGGATTTGCTTGTCTCTCTCCTTTAAAAAAAATAATTGCTGTTGACACTTTAGATGATTGAGGTAAATCAACAAAAATTTGATTTATGGCTTCAAACTTGGTTCTACATGGCTGTTATAAATTTTCTTTTCCTCCTATTTCCTCTTCTCCATTCATTCGAAGGTAATGAGCTTTTAATAAGCCAGGAACTAGAAACAAAGCATTCCATATAGCTTGTGTGGTTGGCTTCAAAATCTATCATTTTGTTGGTTATTACTGGATACATGACTTCATAGACAGATCAGCGATTTTGACTCATTCTGTATTAACCAGGAAGCAGAAAAAAATGGTTTAGCAATGCAGAGGCATAGTATTATGCATAACCAAATATGTTAATATCATTTTTATATAATTATTACTAACTTCTAATAAATTCAATCTTGTTCCATTTCTCTCCTCTTCTTTAATATTGCTGGAAATTGCTTTATATAAACGCACATTTCATTTGCTCTTTTTTTCAACTTTCAAAGAGTGAGAAAAAAAAAATTAAAGCGTTCACTCTCTTTTAAAAAAAAAAATCAGAGCTTACATTTCTGCTTAAGAATAATAACAAGGAAGGACCGACTGAGTTGAGTCTCAAAATAATAATAATAATCCGAGTGACTCTCTCTAAAAAAATTAATGACTAACTCATCATCTCTCTAAAGAAATTTAAGACTAACTGATTAAAAAAATTGTTTCAATCATTTATATCACGAATTTCAACCAAAGAAAAAAAAAACATCTGGAAATCTTTATCTTAAAAAAAAAAATCAAAGCTTCACAAGTTTGACGTCGGTCACAATCAATAAAGACTTAAAATTGATCGCTATCGTTATCTACATCAAAGCACCTCTTTTGTAAAAATAATCTTAAGACACAGATAACAACAAACCTGGAATCTATAGCCATCAGGAATACGTGTAAAAGCATCTTTGTGTTTGTACAGATGTATTCATTCTTTCACACGTGTACATTTTTTATCTCCTAATCTAACAATCTTAATTGCCTTATTTTACACTTTTCTGATTTACTCTATTTTAACAAAATGAAAGTTAAATAAATTTAACACATATTATTTAATAAAAAAAAAATTATATAATAAATCACAAAACTGCTTATTCATAATAATAAATCTATACATATAAATCTCTGTATGTATAAAAGAAAAAAAAATTTTTTTTTAAATAATTGAATACTATATATATATCTACACTATTTTGTAAAAAAAAAAAAAAAAAAAAACATTTAATCTTATATATTTTGTTTCATATGCAGATAAAGATTTCTCTTTGCATTCTATGCATTTCTTTTAGGAATTATCCAATAAAGTCGGTCAAAACTCTTTACAAAATGCATTTTCAACATCAATCAAACAAAATATTAATCTTTTCTTTATCCACTTATAGATTCGTAAAGGCTCATGTTAAAATAGAAGCACCTGCATACAATCCAAATTTTTATACAGGCCGAGTAATATTGAAATTTTTTTCAACAAGCTTAGAAATTTTCTTAGGCCAGTTGAGGGTTAACTATCTATTTTTAGCTAGAGAATTCATCCAAACCCTCATCACTTGACAATTGGCAAGCACGATGAGTATCATCATCTCTTCTACTAATCTTTTATGAAAAGCTATTAGGAAGACTTTTGTCCATATGATGGTCTATTTAAAGGCTGTCTAATTCTTTTTTACATATAAATCCAATTGTATTACATTTTATCAATTTGATACCAACTTTTGACAATCATGAAAAATATTTCTCCAGAATGATCTTTCCCATTTGGTATTTTAAGATGCTCTCATGTTGATCACCATCTTTTGTTTGTCACTATCATTTTTTCAAGTACTGTATACTTTTCTAATAAGCTACATCATTTCAATATTATGAAACTTCTGATCTAATCTAATCATATACCTATTTGCTAATTTTGTTCTTTATATTTCTCAAAAAAATCGTTGCCATAACAAAAAATTGATACTTTTTCAATAACCAACTTTCACAGTCATGAGAGTCTTAAATAAAAGAGAGACGGGGAAGTATAATGGAAATGATTTCTGTTTGATCTTACATTACAAAGAATAATTTTATAAAATCTGTTATTTCAAGAGAAAATGTAAATAATCATAGTCTCAACAAAATCATATAATTTATAAAATAAATAAATTGTAAATGCAACATG
Organism: Epiperipatus broadwayi; assembly: GCA_028023455.1. Lineage (NCBI taxonomy): Eukaryota > Metazoa > Onychophora > Udeonychophora > Euonychophora > Peripatidae > Epiperipatus > Epiperipatus broadwayi. Next base: position 2,193,256 of record JAQFVV010006236.1, read on the forward strand.
ACAATACTTAAGAAAAAAAAGGGCTAATATAAAAGGACAACAGAGGAGCTCTTCCCCACATCTCTAAATTCACAATCCATACTGTACCTCTGCCAGATACCACTGGTGAGGTATAGCTTCTAGTTGCCTTGAACTATAGAAAGAAGAGATTTCAGATGCCCTTATACGTTTACCTACCAATTCCAGCTGTACCGTGACAGCCTGCCTCATGAATAGGTATGATGATACTTCTAGATGTAATCTGATAGCTTGCCTCATATCTGGTTTATGTCTAGCAGTTTCCAGTTTCTAATGTGAACTTGCCTTACTGCTCAGCCATATAGTGGATGTTTATACTGCCATTTAGCTTTGACAGTTGTTGTCTGCCCTTACCTTCTTATGGATTGACTACTTATGGCCAGATCCACTTTGTTAATAACAGTAATCTGATTCAGGAAGTATCACTGCCTAGTGGCACATTCTTATCCTTGGCCATATGCTAACTATTTGTAATATTAATAATCAGCATTAAGCTATTGCACATGCGCTTTGTAGATTTTTAACAATAAATGAATACTCCCACTTCAAACACAAGATAAGTCTTTGGTCAGTGGAGATGAATGTTCAATCACATCAAGATAAAATGAAATATGGGCTAGTCTATTATTCGAAGGCAAGAATGAGATATAACACATACTTTCAGGAAAATCTATGTTTCAAAAAAGTATTAAATAAATAATTAGAAATTTTAAAAATATGAATTCATTGAATATAATAGTTAAGCTTGGAAAAAAATGATAGATAAAATTTTATCATTTTGAGTATATGAATTGTCTAAAATATAGAGCACTGTATTCATCTTGAACATTAATTACTGACTCTCTTTGCAATAACTATAACTTTTTATGGCTTATAGCTTACATTTCTTATACAAATTATCTTAATATAATTTAAGTTTATCTGTTATTTTTATTCTCCCAGAATTTAGAACCCAAGTTATTATAGGTTATCATTTATGTGTTCTACTATCCTCTTTACATTTGACATGTTGATGATTTTAAGAATATATTTGTTTTATCTTGATATTTTAACGGCTAGAAAACTAAATTCTTTTTCTAGCTGTATAACTCCAAAATTTATGAAATCAATTCTCAGGGACTCCTATTATTAGTTTTCTTAAATGAGATTAATTTAAGCATTAAATTCATTTGCTATATGGGTAATCAATCATAAGGATTAATCACTTCATCTTTGCTATTCTCAAGAATTTTATCTTCCATATTCTCAACTTACTCAATTCTGAAATTACTTTTTGTAGATGCCTTTTTTTTAAAAATATGAGATATTCCTAAAAAAGAATTTGAATATTGGAGTGTGATGTGATGTAAAATGAGTTTTCCTTAAATGAAGTTACAATTATATACCCAAATATTTTTAGCTAAATTAAATATTGTCTCACTTTAAATTCTTACATACCATATTCATTCAACTACTTCTCACTCCTTATTACCCAGTTATTTTCCCAGCCCTGATTCTTTTTCCTCCTATACCATTTTAATATAAGCTTTTTCATTAATTCCCTATTCTATCTTCATTTTTATGAATTTCATTATAAAGATCTAAACAAAAAAACCTTAACATCTCTACCTCTTTCATTCCCTTTATCTTTGAACTTCTTCCACTTACATATAATTTATTGTAAACTCCAAAAATAAGTGTTTATATTCTTTCATCTCTATAAATATTTTATCAAATCTTTATCCCATTTTCACCCCACTCCTACCTCCAGCCCCATACTCTTGTACCAAAAAACAAATTTCTTTAGTATTATCATACCTTTAAGATTTTTTTATATTTTTTCTTCCTATATAATTGCAAATCATTTATTAAATTCATATTCGTTTTCTATAACTCTACTTCTTTCTCTCTAACCAACTTATATAGCTTCTTTTCCCATAATTCATAAATATTCTCTACTTGTAATTATTTATACTCAATTTTAATATAAATAAATGGAAAGAAATTGTTTAGCTATTTACTTTACAAATTGTAAAACCTTTTTTGCATAATGTATTTAATACCCTCTCCATATAATCCAATTAAATGCTTTTCATTTATATATTGAAACCTTCCAAACATTTTAAATTTAGTTTTAATTTCCTTCATTATTAAAATAAGTCCCCATCATTTAATCATGATTAACCTTATTTGGTGCCCAGAATTCATCACCAATACATATCTACCTATTTTTTTGTATTATTATCTAAAAATTCCAGTTTCCTAGTCAATATGAAGTACATCATTTCTAAATGTTACAGCTGGCACCTTCGGTCTTTTCCTAATAATTCTACATATCTCATGTTTTTTTTATGAGAAACATATCATATTTTTAATTAATTCCATTCTATTTTCTTCCCAATACTAATTCCCAACTATTTATAAAATTCCATTTTCCATTTAATAAAATACTTTTTTCTTCTTCTCTCCTTCAAGACAAATATCTCTCATTTTCCATTCTTCAGACTCACTCTGCTCATTAAATATTAGAATCTGGGGGTTTTTTTCCCTGCTGAATTTAATTTTCATACTTCTTCAAACCTCTCCATTCTTCTCTAATAATAAGATTACATATTTTACAATATTTGCAAAGAATGTCCTTTGATCTGCAAAAAGAAAAAAAAGCCAATATATTATGTATTCTAATTCCAATTATAGAAATTATCTTGTCTATTTTTAATCATTTTACTTCACCCTCAATTCTCTTAGAAATAAAAGAAATGATAATGCATATCCCTCTTCCAATCTAATTTTCATGTTTAACTTCCATTGAATTTATATTCCCCAACATGGTATTTATAAAATTTATCCCTGTAAGGACTTAATCATTCTTAACAATCCTAAGTTTAATGACATATTTACAAAATTTCTCTACAATCTAGTTCTTTTCACTCTATCATAAATCTTTACTATATCTAAAAATGCATATAATACTTTATTTTCTTTATAAAACACTGCAATCAACTAAGATACAATAAAAAAATTACTGTTCTCCCTGAACAAAATTCATTATAAATATCAAAATTTCAGTCTCTTCCAACCAAGTATTAATCCTTAAGATATATATAAAAAGTTTATAAAATAGGAAGTGTTTTCAAAATAATTCAGCATCACCAAGTGGCAAACTACAATATTATGACTAAAAAAATGCAAAAAATATAAACATAGCTTAATAAATATTAAATGGTCATATTATCAAAAAAAAAAAAAAAATGAACAAGTGATGTGATGTACTGTGACTTCTCCTTAAAGCGGAGTCAGGAATCTCTCAGCAACTATGCCCAGAGAAATCTGTTAGCCACTTTACCTTCCATTCCTCACCCTAAGTTTTCCCATATTCTACTCCATCCCATTTCCACAACATAATCTTTGTCAATTCGATGGCCCTTTATATCTAAATCACTTTATCTTTTCCCAAACCTAGCATAAAAAGCAATAACACGTTTCAGAACTAACGAATAAGCGCCATCTAGTAGTAAATAAAACATGATTTTACTATTAAAATATTTCCATTTTTATTTTGAGTATAAGCAACTATTTTTGAAAAAGATAATTGGCATCGAAAATGCATTAAGGTTATATTTAATATTTTATTTATGTAAGAAGCAGTGATGTCACATTTAATTGTTTATAATATTGGCATATGCAATAGTTTAATACATTATAAATGGCAATTATCTTACCTATAGCTGCCCCCAAGAAGTTGCAAAACCATTTCGCTAGCTGCTCTTCCCATTAATTCTGTTTTTCGGTCTTCAGAAAGATAATGCTTTTCCATGGCACTAAATAACTTTACCCTGAGATCATAGGATATACTTGGGATAATAAGTCCAGAGTCTGAAATTTAATAATTAAAAAATAATTTTGCACAATCATCATAAATATAAGAGCATATGCGTACTTTCAAAAAGCATAAAAAATAATGATATCAATAATCACACCCAGATATAAATATAGTTTTTCATACTACTAATAAACAATTGATATAATAAAAAACAAGGCTATTTTATTATTGATCCCCTGTAGGAAGACATCTCCCTTAAGTTTAATTCAGTTTTTTTGATCCTATTTTTTTCATCACATCATACCAGCAAACCTTATTTCATACACCCATCTCACGTGGTCTATTTCTAGGCCTTTTGTAATCTTTTGGAATACAGTTTAAGACTTCAATTGTCCACTATCTATTGTTATTGTTATAATTATATGTTCTCTAAATTATATACTCCACTTTCAATACCTTCTTATCACTTCCAATATATATCTCTCCATATTTTATTGTGTGATATGAAATCATATTGCTCTTTTGTTAAAAGTCTGAATTTCAGATTTGTAAGTAAGAACTCGTAAAAGACATCTATTAAAAACTTTTCAAAGACATTATTTCCTTTTAATATCAAAGTATTTCTTCCAAAAATACTCTGTGTTTAATTCTATGATTAATTCCATCCATTATAACCATAATTTTTCATTATTTTATTTCACAAATACTTCTAATTACAATCACACATAAAATAAAAAATAAATAAATTCAATTTTGGAAACTAAATGAATTAAAATTGTTTACAGATATGGATTAGATGTTTAATGGCAAGAAGATAGATAATCCTATGTTGTTGTATAATAAGTGTCTTCTGTCCATTAATCAAGCTTCAACATTAAATCATTTTAACATAAAAAATTGGCCTTTAATCACAGTTTCACAAATAATACAAAACCTCTGACATTTGGCAAAAGAAATAAAATTTATAACAGTCTCTTCTAGCTAAGTCATCAACATTATTAGCCACAACTCACAAATGGATTTGGTCAATTTTATATCTCTGGAAGAAAAAAAAGGAAAGAAAGATGAAGAATAAAAAATTAATGATGACTTTTACAAGAACTACTCAAACCAATCCAAGAATCACAAATTTATCCAATTATCCTTTTAATCTATTTATTTGATAGTTTTGTGATACTTTTAACTATTATGCAGCAAACTTTCTTTTCAAGGGATAACAATAAAAGCAATTATTAGCCATCTTTTTAGTGATCTATGAGACATTTTTATAATTTAAACAGGATATTAGATGTCATTAAGCCTTCAATCAGGCAGGAAAAACAGCTAGACACTTGGTTGTTTAGGTATATAAATCTAAAACAAATCCAGAATAAATATTCTAAAAACATCAATTATAAACTGACTTTTGAGAAAAAGATAATATATTCCTTTATTCTTATGTATTCCAGAGTAGAAGCAATATCACCATAGCTTATTAAAGAATTCAAGAGTATTTTTTTTGTAAATCTAAAACAAACCTTGCTTTTCTGCAGCATTAAATAACTCCTTTTAAAAACCAGGTTAATTGCCAAACAGTAAGCATTTCCCAAAGTCACAATGCAAATGGGGAAAGACAACTTCTGCAAATAATAATAATTAACTCAACAACTCAAGAGGACAAGTGCCATTTTAGCAGCAAAGTATAGCAATTCTATTCAAATGGGCAAATGATTTCTTTTTAAATATAGAATCTTTAGCTCTTAAGTCAGCAGTCAAATGTATAATTAAAAACATTATCAATGAACTCATGGCATAAAATTATTCATTATCACAAATAAGGGTTTAAGGGCACCTAATCCCATTACATAGAAATGTATTTATATAACTGGAAATAAAAAAGATAATAAGGATCCCTAATCCATATTTTGAAGAATGTAATAACTTTACCAAACTGAATAAAAATTTTATATTCGTTGCAAATCTGAATTTCTTACCCGAGAATGTTAAAGTTTATCTAGCCAGTATTTCACTTTATCTCTTGTGTTCAAATGCATTGAATATGATTGTTGAATTTAATGGAAATATTCTGTAATAGTATATTAGATCTACTTATCCAAATAAGCTCAGTGGAATTAATTAAGTTTGAACAAAATGAATCAATCATGAAAAGCAAACACTGACAAATATTCTGAGGTGAACTAATCTTGAATGGATAACTGTAGGCTCCTTCATTATCAGGTGAAAATGTGAAGATTACTAACCACTAAAATATATTTAGATAAAAGCAAATTTTACACCTCAAATATATACAAAACCAAGTACAATCATTTAAAATTATTATATGTATAAGGGATATAAACTCTTTCAATTTCTTAACATGTTTCATATTTTTTCATCTGAGATCTCTATAGGAATGCCAGATAATTTCATTATCAGGTGAAAATGTGAAGATAATTAACCACTAAAATATATTCAAATAACAACAATTGTACACCTCAAATATATACAAAATAAAGTAGAATCATTTTAAATATATAAACGTTTAAATTGTTTTATATATAAGAGATATAAATTCTGTCAATTTCCTAATAAATTTCATATTTCTTCAACTAAGATCTTTATACGGATGCTCAATAATTTTAACCATTGTCAATGGCAATAAGTTTCTCATTTTAATCTACTTGGAAAAAAAACAACAACTTTATTTATTGTATTTTCTTTAACAAAATCTCTTTACAATATGGAGTATTTACTATCAAGCTTAATTTAACATAAGGCAAACAACAGATCTCATGTTATTTTATCCATATAAAGATACTCGATAAACACCTTGTATATTAATCATATTTATGGTTACTTTCTTAATAAACTAACTAATGAAGTTTGGTGCAGAGATATGCTTTTAAATTTCTTTTGATTTCCCCATCACTGCCTTAAATAAGGGACAATTACAAATCTAATACAAATTAGTTTTAATAAATGTATTGTAGCCATTGCTAAATATATGTGAGTTACATGAAGAAATTAAAGACAGGAAGTGTCTAAATGGAGTTATTTTAAAATAACAATTGATAAAAAAAGAAAAAAAGAAGTTTTAATTTTAAGACAGTTGTTAAAAAAAAAAAAAAAAGGTTAGACAAGTTAATATAAAAAAAAAAAAAAAGAATCACTTTTAATTTGCACATTTTAAAAAAGATAATAATTAAGACTAATTATATTTATATTTTTTTGTTTACAACACTTATTTGTTTGAAATAAAGAAAGACAATAGAAAATACTTTAAAATAATTAATTAACGATAGTAGCTTATATTTTCTCAAAGTTATGAGTTTAAAATATAATATAAAAAAATTAAAAATTAAGGAACATTATAATTATAAAAAAATTTGTAGGAAATTGTTATCTAACAAAACCTAATCATATTAAGTCGTTTATAGATATATTAATCAAATGTTAGTTTATGTGTAATTAATTAAAACTAATGAAAAATTCAAAACAAGATAAGAAAAAAAGCAGGGGAAATTTCAGCTTAGACTATGGTTGATTTAAGAATAAAAAGTCATCAAAATTTTATTACAGATCTTATGTCTTGCTTTCATCAGTCTTTCTTCACTGAGACTTCAAGATATTGATTCAGCAGCCAAACTAGGAATAAAACCAGTGTTATAGAGTTTACTGATGATGCATTGCTGAAGTCCTGAGGCATGTGTTCATTTGTCTGGACACAATATAATTCTTAATGAATTATCAGGGAAGCAATGTGACTGAACTTAAACTGCCACTTTTTGAGTTGTGTTTGCACTATGTAACGTATTATGCTTGTTTAAAACATATGTCAAATGGAAACTTTCTCTCATGGATTGTGTGCCCACAGATAGGTGAAGAAATGTGATTTAAGTACTTCTACAGTTTAAGCCAGCTGAAAGAATTTTTAAAACCTTAATGTCCTTAAAATAAAAATAGGGAAAGAAAAAAAAAGAAGAATCTAAATAAATCTACAAAAAAAGACTCTGTAATATCCATTATAAAGTAAACGAAAAGACTGATAAATGTTAAGCTTAAAAAAACCAACCTTCAAACAAAGACTTACAAGATATTTCTTAGAGATGATTACCTAAAACTTAAAATGTATTAAGATTTATAATTACAGTACTTACTTGTGTGTGTGTGTTTTTTATTATATAAAATCCAAATAGATGTTATAATATTTTATTAGTATTAAGGTTAATATGAATAATTAACCCATGAGTGACTTAAAGTCAATATGGGTATGATAACAATATTGACATTAACAAGGGTTTTGAATGTTCCATCATCAGATTTTCAATGATATGGATGGCTGAAGAATTGGTGGGTGGAGAATATTGAAGCTAATCCATTAAAGTTTGAAGATTTTCCATCTTAATATAAACTGGATTATATTTATTTGTGGGAGATGATGATCTGGACTAACTGATGAATGCTGGTTCAGCATGAAATACATATATTGGAGTTCATTTATTTTTTTCACATGTGTATCGGCTGTATAAGATGAAGTGGATAGTTGTAAGCTTGAAAGTTTGAGTTCAAATCCTTTCTAATTACATTAAGTTCAGTATAGACAATATATTTGTATTTAAGTACTGTATAATAAATGTTCCTTGTTACTGTTAACTAGCCTCCATTCTCTTTTCTCATAAATTCTCATCATTTAAATTTAGCGAACTATTTACTGTCGGGTGAATATATTGTTTCTAAAATACATTATTTATTTAATTATAAATTTATTAAACGCACAGCACTTTGATTACGTAGTAATATTTACTGAGGCTATAACCTCGATAATATGCGTATAAAAAGAAATCAAATTGTGATAGCCAATAAGAAAGATTACTTTTACTCAACTGAGTTGGTCATAGCATAGATTTAATAATGCTAAAGGGTATTCAAACTCCTCCCATGGATTTCCCAGTGTTTGAGAGGGTGACCTGGTTTAAGACTAACATAAATTTTATATTCATGAAGGATTTCATTATTGTTAATTAAGAGTGGGTTTAATGGTCTTGAAATGTGGCCGTTGTCTGTTACATTTATATAAGTAGTGCCTGATCTGACTGTTAGTCTGATTTACAAAATTTATAAGTTAAAAATAAATGATATTTCTCCTCTTCTTTATGTAGTTGGCTTAATATTTAATTTCAAAAGAGAGAGATCGAGAATAAGTGCTCTTTCCCGAAACTCATTATTTCTCTTACAGTTATAGTATGGACAATCATCATGTGCACAGTTCTTTGATTTATAACTACAGATTAAATTCTTGATATGTGAAGATAGAAACAATCACTGGGAAATCAAAAATATCACTACTTTAAGAATCAACCACTTATACAAAATTTTGTATGATGTCAAATGAGTTTCATAACCCTAGAAATCTAGTGGGACCAACAACATCCACATAGTGCATGAGTTCATTAAGAAGTGATCATATTAGACTTGATTCAATAGCAAATATTTTTGTTTCTTTTAATAAAATGTTTAATGACTCATCAACTGTGAGTGGCAAAACAAGATGAAAGATATGAATTGAGAGACTGGAATAAAGTTTTTTTGATTTTCAGCAGATATTCATATTGTATTTATTGAACATTTTCTAAAACTTTTTTTAGATAACTAAAAAGTTGCCTTAAAATTTAACCCATTATAACAACTGATTCACATTTTACAATTGTACTGTCCATCTACATCTATTGAGGAATTTGTTCATTAACAAATTAATTTGCTCATGAGTTTCTAATTAATTCCTGACAGCACGAAAAGGAAACAAAATTTCCACTTTTAAGTTATTCAAAAAAAAAAAAAAAAACAACAACAAAAAACTATTAAAGTGCACAAAAACAAAATCTATGACTTATGATCTAAGCCTTAGTATGATTTCTAATGTTGAACTGGTACCTGAAGTTTTGAAGCTATAACAAAGGGCAACGGAATTATGAGAATATTATTATCAATGAATGTCAATGGCAAAGTTTAGCATTTATACATGCAAATAATATATATATATATATTTTATTTTGTATATCTTTTTAAGTTTTGTAAAATAAAATCTAGGTACAAAATCAAATGTCATATGTGATAAAGGAGGGCTGCAATCTTTAGACCTTGAGTACTAGAGTCCAGCACTTCGCCACTGCATTAAACCAAGCATGAAACTCTTTCCTATCATTGGTGCAAAGAGTATAACCTAGTTTCACAATAAAATGTTATATCATATTTGTTATCAGGAAATTACACATGCTGCAATTTATGCACAACTATTAAACGAGTGATTCATAAATTTCAGATGCTATACCCATTTGCAATGGGATGAATTATCTCTAAATCAGTCACTTCCTCATTTTGTATACTCAGACAGTTGCATGGGTGCTCTCTACCATTTATTATGATACTATCTAATTTCAAAACTGAAAAGATTCACTATTACCCATTGTTTCATATATCCATAAGGCTTGGAATCAGACAGAAACAGATAGGAGGGAGGGTTATTGTGCAAACTTCAAAATACATGATTTAAAAAACCCAACAACTTATTAATAAAATATAAAGTTAATGTATAAATAAAATGCCTTATAACTTAATTATATTATCACTGATATCATGATAATATAGTCATATTTTTAGTTTACAAGAAATATAACGTAACAATTTTATTTTCATGGTAGAATTACTGTAAAACTTTTATAATTGCCTTTATTAAAATTAATATTTTATTTTATATTCAGATACTTTACACAAGCAATTAAAATACAATACAATAGATTTAAATTTAGTGATGTGTAATATTAATAGTCATTTAGTTATAAATAATATATTCAGTTATGATGTGTGTGCGTGAATATTTAAAAATGGAGAAATGCTTTATTCAATGTAAATATTTTATGTTTTATTTTTCAATGCGACAACATTCAAAACATTAACATCATTGTGTGTGCATTCGAAACATTAACATCATTGTGTGTAGAAGATACATGAAGATCAGATTATGCGTTCGAAAAACTCCATGGAGATACTTAATCAATAGGAGATGTTATATACCAGCAAGAAAGTGTTTGAAAATGGCTACTCTTTACTTACTACTTTACTGGCCACTATTGCTTATTTCTGCTAATATTATCTAAATTCTATTGTGTATAAACAATCAATACATATGAATGGCTAAGAAGCTACATTTGTTTGAAGTTTCATTAACTTTTTGACTGTTCTGCCAATTTCCATCTGGCATGATAGAAACATTTCAAATCATGTGTTTAAAAATATAACAATCTATTAAATAGCCTGAGGAGAAATACCTAAAATTTTAACAGTTTTATAATTTATAAAATTTCCTAGAATTGCTAATTAATTTTACCAGCTTGCCGAAATTACTTATAAATAAGTATTATGAAGAATAGACTATAGAACTTTTAAAATTTTCATCTTCGAATACTAATGAATCTTTATTACAGTTTTCACAGCTTCCCATGTGGTTTTTCCTACATCGCTGCGGAAAAAATATCTGAAAACACCGTTGTGAACTGCATTTAAATAGGACTTTATTAAAAAAAAAAATTAAGATATTATTGCTCGAAAAAAAAAAGTTTTATGTAATACGATTTTTATTATACTATTTATTATGACATGTATTTTTTTAGCATTCTCCAAAAGGCACATGAATAATGAATGGAGAACAGGTATATAAATTCATTTATACTGCACACAGACATTTATTTGTGTGAATTAATTAACTTTGTATGCATGAAATTTTGTTTAGCAAAAGTTATGCCGATTTAAAAAATTTTCTATTTTATAATAACTTATTTTAGTTACTTACAAGTTTTCAAGGGTGAAGTGGGTTTTGGTGATAATTGTTTCATATTGAATAGTAGAGATTATGTATTTCTAAGCTTACAAAGGTGTTTATATTTTTAAAACTGAAGCCTTCCTCTTATCTTTAGTATATAGTGAAGTATGTGAGATTTTGTATTTAAGCTACTTGATAATCAGCCATAGCAAAATGAATTGCTACTATAATATTTTGAAGAGTTAAATGTAGGTTATTTGAGTCATCCATCTGAGAAAATATATTCTTGATTTTATTCTAAATTTTTTATTCAATACTAAAACAGTTTTAAGCTTAATAATTTATAACCTTTGTTAACATTTACATACACGGAAATAGGATAAACATTGTACCAAGGAATGCTGCTTTCATATATGCAAAATACTGAATTATTTAATGTTACCTCTAAGAAGCTGAAATAATAAATATAACCAATTATATTGTACATTAATATCCTTTTTTAAAAGCATTTTTAAAATGTATTAATGTAAATAAAATATGAATTTACTTAGTAAGTAAACTTGGCTTTCATATCTTTTATTTATAAGATAATATCACTTATCATTTCTTTACTTGGCATGTATTAATAGTAACTTAGATAACTCATATATTTATGTTACCCTGAGATATTTGAACCAATATCTAATTATTTTGAAACCTAATTAGAATATAGTTGGCTACAATGTTGTGGAGAAATTAGTATTATAAAATTATTAAGAATATAAGAAGTATGAACATGAATTTATTTATAGTTTACTTTAGCTAAGTTTGAAGTTAGGTTATCATCTATAATATTATTTAAAGAAGGTAATTTGAATTCAGTAAAAGAACTCTTTGATTCCCATTTGCATTCATATTCTCAGTATTTGTATTTATTTATTTAATTACAATTGGCTTACCTTTTAAACATGTTAAACAATTAAAATTGCAATCATAATATATTTTAAATCATAAATGCCAGATGCTTGAAATGAACTAAAATAATATCAATATGCTGTCAAGACAGCATTCATTTTTAGATAATAGATGATTCTATTTATTATCTAAAAATGAGCATTGCCTTGACAACAGACTGTTGACATTCGTGTGGTATATTCAAACCCTGGCTAACAGTGACGTGATTATATATGAAATAAATTTACTTTCCAATTGTGTATTTCTTAGCAAACATTTATTCATATAGAACACTTTGAATTTTAGATACAAATAAAATTAAATTATAATACTCCTTCTATAAGTCTAAGACAAATTCTCATCTTTCACCTTCATTACTCATGCAACAATGCTCTGCTATCCCCTTCGGTGTCTGCAATTCTATGATGAAATATAAAAGTGTACAGTTGATTTTTGGGTAAAATACTTATTAATCATAAAATAAATTAGGCATATAAAATGCTTTAAAAAGAACAAAATTTTTACCTGTAAAGTAATCTTTTCCACCATATTCAGGGACAATAATTTGTTTATAAGAGGCAGGTTTAGATTCTAAAACATTTTCATCATGTTTATATTTCAACTGTTTAGAATCCATATGTAGATCAGATTTTGAAGCAGCATCAATTTCTTCAAATATGGCCTGCTTATTGAAAAGAGCCAGATTTTTTTCAAAATCAAAGTCATTTTCCAAAATAAAACTATCAATGGGAGCACTAAAACAAGCTTCATCTCGTTCATTGTAACGTCTTCGTCCCTCCATCTTTTTAGGAGTAGAAGTTTTTCTTCGAAATTCAGACCCTTGAAAAGTAAACAGATAACAAAAATTTATTCTTAAAATATTTTGTCATTTGCCTCACAGCAAATTCATTAATTAAGCAAAGATACTTTGACTAAGTGATAACTTTTCATCATCAGAGATAATTTGCCACCACTTGCCACTTCCTTAACACAATATATTCTACAACTTAATAAATTCTTTATAGTATTAAGATGCAAAGGATAAAAAAACATAAGTATCTAAATTAACATAAGTACCTGAAAATGTACGTCGTCGGGCTTCTTCTTTGGCAGGAGTTGTTTGACAATTAAAAGAACCATTAGAAATTGTTCTATAACCTTCAATAATATTCACTTCATGACTGGGTCTAAGTTGATTTACAGATGCAGCAATAGTTAATACCTTCCCTGAATTTATACCGTTGCATTCTTCTCCAGCCGAACGGAGAATTTTCAAATCTTTAATATCCATAGCACTAAAACAAAATTAAACATTCTACTGTTTTAAATGACACCGATTCATAATATGTACATAATATATTTAGAAAATAAAGTTATATGAATCAGTCACAAAGTATATTAACAGTTTCAAAATAGGGCTTTTATAAATTTATATAATTTACACAGATAAATATATACCTATTAAAGTATTTATATAAAGACATAAAAAAGGCTAGCTTATGTAATGTTATCTATTCTGGTCGAAATTCATATTAGAAGTCTTTTACGTACTTTTCAATGCCTGTAATAGTGTATCTAATGGAACAATAGTAATAATTTACAGGAATACAGAATAATATATTATAATGCCAGATAGGAGCTCGCAATCTAAAGACATTCTCCATTGTAATATATACAATTTTTTATTTTATTTAAAAAAAAAAAAAAAAAGGTAAGTACAATAAAAGGAATGTTTTGAGTTATAATACTTAATATTTCAATTATATTAATTTAGTAAAACTGAGTGTTGAACTCGAAATTTATTCAAGCATGACTGTTTTTTTAGCATAGAGAAATGAATTTTTTTAAAAGTAGATTTATGAAATTTTGAACAAGAATGTCTTTATAAATTGTCATTGCTTCAATTCTGTAATAGAGAAAAGAAAGGAATTTATGCTAATAGAAAAATATGAATTCCATGTTAATCTTGTGATTGAAGATAGAAATGAAAACAATGTCTATTGATAAAATATGTTAATTAATTATTTTAAGTAAAGAATTTTGCATAGTATTTAAAAAAGAATAGAAAATATCTATATGTTAATGAAAAGAAATGTTTATTGATAAGAATAATATATGGATAATTGTTTTTATAATAAAACCTTTGATTAAATAATTATAATTATAGTTAAGCATTAGTGGTCGAAAGGTCAGGACAGCTGCTTTACAAGCAGTTGTTCCGGGTTAGCGGGTTCGCTTCCCGGCTGATGCTATGACACATGAGAAAAATAGTTATAATTATAGAGGGGTGGAAAAATTTAGACCATGTGGTAACAGCTTTTAAAAAGTTTGGCTTAACAATTAAGTTTTTTTTTTTATTAGCAGTTGTTTGAGAATTTCAATCCTTGAATCGTAGTATTTGATCAGAAATAATCAAGTAAACATGTAAGCCAATAAGTAAAAAATAAAAGAGACTACAAAATAGTAATTTTGAGAAGATCATTTGTCAAATTATACTGCTAATTTTCAGCAAAATTTAAGTTATGAGAAGTAAATATGAGTTGGGCTAAATTTTAATATATGCTCACTGTAATCCTGAAAGCATGCAGAGCTATCAATGGCTGAATCACTTGAAGTAGTGCCTTGCAAAAGAGTTTAAAGAAATAATATACGAGAAGCTGCCATTTAAAGTTGTTATCTACCTGTGCTAAATCTCTGTCACCTTTGAATAAATTGAGAATTGTAATTTATTAATATTATTAAATGTTTTATTCATTTTGTTTCTACTGAAATCATTAAGAAGACCGACCTTTGTTCATCATATGTCTGATGAAATTTGAATCTAATAGGAATATTGAGAAATTGCATTTTCTTTTCTTTTACAAATTGTTGTCTAAGTGATATAGAGATCTGTCGGTCATCCCAAGAATTACCAAAATAAAGAGAAGGATTCTTTAAAACAGATAGACTATTCTAAAACTAACAGACACATTTAAATGAAACTGTTTTGTTTAAATAGTAAGATCATACTTTTTCATCAGAAAGCTGCAGTGTTAAGATATTTTATTGAAAAAGGTCTAATATACGCAAGGTAAATATTTTTGTCATTTATTTTGTATATGATAGATATTAAATTATATTTAGTAACGTTTATGTATATCTTGATTAATGGTATAAAATATTTGTTAGAAATTTATTATAGCTGTGTGAAATATTTGTATGTGTGTGAATATATTTTATTAACTTATTAGTTGTTTTTTTTTTTTAAATTTGTGTTTTCTTTTTAGTAGTTTTTGATTAATAAATAATGTATGAATTTATCTGTTCCTTGCCGTTTTCATCTCGTTGGACAGTGCGTCTTATCGTAAGTTATCAGACTGAGTCTTTAGTGGGTATGTAATTGGGTTGTGTTTGAATTGCTGCTCATTTATCATAGTCTTTCCTTAGGAAAGGGGCTAAGGAAACTGGCGCTGATATCCATAAATGACCTACATAATTACATGTTTTTCCTTAATGGATAAAATAAAAAATGTACTTAGATGAGTAAGCAATTCAAGAATTATGTAAAGCAAAACTTTGATTTGCAAGCAAGTCCCCGCTACAATATATGAGATTATGTGCTATTCTCTTAATGATTCCAAAGTGTGAGCATTAATAAATGTTAATATAATAGATCAAGGTTTTATATTATTTGTTTTGGATAAATAATGACTTTTTATTAGGATAACACTGCTTTTAAATTGCGTACGTAGATGCTTTTCAGCTGAATGCAATTAATGTTTATTTGAGAATTTTACTGAGCTTCATTTTTTTAGATCTAGAATCTGTTTGAGTTTTCATACACATGTTTAGTAGTTTCCTAAACTTTATAAAGTTAAATACTGTACTGATGTACTATGTACATAATATTTCTGTATTAACTAATATTTGATATATATACAAATTTGTAAATTATGATACAAATTTAAAGAAAAAGTTTAAATACTTTCCTTTATCCTATATTTTTATGATATAATAAATATTATAACTACAAATCTATTTATTTTATAGCATATTCAGTATTATACAGCATATATACAAAAATTGAGAAATGCAGCAATTCATATTAAGTTGACTTTTTTGGGCCTATATTTATGAAAAATGAGAAAAGAGATTTATTAACAGAAAGTAATTTTATTTCTTTCTGAATTAAATAATAAATATATTTAAAATTTAATTTTGGGATAGCCATTAATATCTGGATACGATTAGAAATATGAAGTTTCAAATAATTTATATATATTTAAAAAATAAATAAAACTGAAAAAAAGTTATATATCAAATATTGTATTATTTATCCCCCTTCCCCCAACTTATTTCAGCATTTTATTACTCTCTTCAGTGTAACATATATTATTGAGAACTTTTACACATCATACTTAAGAGCATCTAGATTTTTTATTATAAATGTCACTTTTTTGTCCTCTTCTCTTTTTTTTTATTTTCATACAATAATAGTATTTTTAAACTCAAATATGCTGATTATATATTTGTTGCTAAAAAATACATTTTGATTTAAAAGGATAAAAATCATGCTTGCTATGAATAAAAACTGCTTTATCAGTGATTTGATCAGAATTATTAATCTAATGGAATAAAGACCGAAAATGAATGGATTAAATTTTATATTTTTGAATTAATGAAATGCTGAACACTAAAATTTATGGCTAAAATTTGTGTAAAGGAATTAAGTTTCTACTAATAATAAACTACTAATGTGTATTCAATGTCTAAGTAATTTGGATTAAGGATTAATTGTGTTAAATATGTGAATAATATTCGAAGGATAATGGATTATAAGTAAATATTTAAATCTTAATCTCGAATTATGGATCCTTTGAACAAATATTAGACCTAATAAACAATCAAATTATAAGTAATCTTAAGAATGAATTATCTTAGACTAATAAATATACATACTAAATAGAATTTAATAAATGGATATTTTAATAAGCTTTCTACCTTCTTAGTTAATTCATATTATAATGTTTATTAATGTAATAAAACTTTTCTCAGATATTACTATATTCAGATAAAAAGGTAATATTTTATTTAACAATATGATTAATCTTATGATTGAAAGGGATTAAATGTAATTATTTTAGGATTGGGTTGTACAAATGTAAGTATTTAATAAACTTATAATAAACAGCTAATGATAAATATTAATACTAACTTACAAGTTCTTAATATTTTAACTTCAAGGTTAAGTGAAGTTAATTATCCTTAATGTAGATAAGTAAATCTGTAAGGTATATTTTAAATATCACTCATACTTGTTAGAATTAATTTTCATTGTTATTTTGTGTAAGACAAAGGAGCCTAATGATTTAAGTATATTCGTGTTAGCAAAAGTAACATTTTTAATGTCCAGTAAAGGATCTTGAGACAAAAATAATTAAACCTAATATAGTAAATTATCATCTGGGCCTGCTAAGCGATGATTGTATTTGTTTACTTTAGAAAAGTCAAAATTTCTCCAATGTTTAGAACATTCATAAGGCATTGATATTTTATAATTATAATAATTACTATCTTCCAATATTGAATTGATCATTATTTAGTGAAATAGTAGTACAACCTATTCCTATAAATGTGAACATCTTCATACATGGTACAATAAAACATTGGATATATCCTGAGTTTACGATCTTGTCGTTGCAGCTGTTATTACTATGTGATTATTCATATAGTAAACGAACATGGATAGGCTGCTCACCAACACGCATTAGTCAGCATGGTGAGCTTATTGACTTTTTTATCTCTTGAATTTAAGATCAAGAAACATCAAGGTCTTTCTTTTTAGTTGCCCGATAAGGCAGAATGAATGTATGTGTAAATAATAAGTATTTTTCCAATAGATATATATAATCTAGACAGACAAAAATAAAGGATAGCCCTTATTCCCAGGAGGCTGTAGAGTCACCAAGACAGCGGTTGGTGTTCGAAGGCAGAGGGTGCTAAGAATCCCTTGATTGTGGACCCAGGCTGCCATTTGATGATGACTTTTTATTTAGGTACTTACAATT
This sequence comes from Epiperipatus broadwayi, assembly GCA_028023455.1. Lineage (NCBI taxonomy): Eukaryota > Metazoa > Onychophora > Udeonychophora > Euonychophora > Peripatidae > Epiperipatus > Epiperipatus broadwayi. The sequence goes on from JAQFVV010006236.1 coordinate 2,211,851, forward strand.
GTAGATCACTTTCAAGTAAAGAAAGATTGCTAGAATTAGAAGAACTGTCTTATATTAAATGGGACATTATTAGACTTTGTGAAGTTAGAAGAAAAGGTGAAGAGACAATTGATTTAAAAAGTGGACATGTACTCTACTATAAAGGCACAAATATTGGAAATACAAGTGGAGTAGGATTCATTATAAATAAAAAGTGGAAGAACAATATTGTGGAGATTGATGGTGTATCAGACAGAGTGGCAAGATTAGTTATACAACTTAATAGCAGATACCAAATGCAGATAATTCAGGTTTATGCCCCAACAAGTTCTCATAGTGATGAAGTAGTAGAAGATTTTTATATGGATGTACAAAAGGCTTTTGATCAGAGTAAACAACATTTTAAAATTGTTATGGGAGACTTTAATGCTAGAATTGGTAAACAAATGAAAGATGAAAGTGCTGTAGGTAATTTTGGTTATGGTAATAGAAATGAGAGAGGACATAGACTTGTGGAGTTTGCAGAAAAAAGAAAAACTTTATATTATGAATTCTTTTTTTGAGAAAAATGTTAAAAGGAAATGGACATGGAAGCATCCAAATGAAGGTACAGCAGAATTGGATTATATTTTGACTAACAGAAAATACATATTTCAAGATTGTAATGTTCTTAATAAATTTAACACAGGAAGTGATCATCGATTAGTAAGATGTAAGATATGTGTTAATGCAAAACTAGAGAGACAAAAATTATTAAGAAAAACAATATTTACAGTTGATATTCCTAATCTTCAGAAACATTCTAATGAATTTAAATTAGAACTTACAAATCGGTTTCAAGTATTAGTAGATTTTGAACATGATTCAGATTTGAATGAAATTAATATGAAAATAACTGATACACTTTTAAAAACTGCAACAAAGATAGCTGGTAGAAAAAAGCAGCAATTGACCAATAAAATTTCTACTGAGACTAGAGAATTTATAAAAAAAAGAAGGAATATGAAGATATACAAAAATGATGCATTAAAAAGGATTGAATATCTCGAATTTTGTAAAATGGTGCGGAAAAGAGTTGAAAATGATATAAGAAAGTATAACTGTGAACTAGCAAGGAAAGCTGTAGAAGAGAATAAAAGTCTCAAGAGTGTAAAACAACATTTTGGTATTGGTAGGAAATTTATATCTGCAATAAGAAAAAAAGATGGAATTATTACTAAAAAGAGAGATGACATCATGAAATGGGTAGAAGACTTCTATCAAGAATTATATAGTAATAAAGAACAAGTACCTCCTATATCTATTATATCTTCTGAATTGCCCAGAATTTTAAATGAAGAAGTGAGACATGCAATTAAATGTATGAAGAAAGGAAAGGCTCCAGGTAATGATGGAATTATAATTGATATATTAAAAGAAGCAGGTGAAGAAATAGAAATTTTTTTTAGCAAAGTTATATACCAAATGTCTAAATGATAAAGATGTACCAGATGATTGGAAGAATGCAGTATTAATATTAATATTTAAAAAAGGTGATAAAGAAGATATTAGAAATTACAGACCTATCAGCCTTTTATCAGTTTTATACAAAATTTTTACCAAGATAATTACAACTCGTCTACAGAGAACATTGGATTTCCACCAACCAAGAGAACAAGCTGGATTTAAAAGTGGTTTTAGTACAGTAGATCATATCCAGGTATTGAGAGAAGTTATAGAAAGGACAAATGAATATGAGTTGCCATTATGCTTTGGATTTGTAGATTATGAAAAGGCATTTGATTCTATAAACATTTCTTCAGTGATTAAAGCATTGGATCAAGGTATAGATCCAGGATATTGTCATATTTTAAAGAATATTTATAAAAATGCAACAGCAATAATGATACTAGGAAAGTCAACATTGAGAAGGGTGTAAGACAGGGTGACTCCATATCTCCAAAACTTTTTACAGCAGTGCTGCAAGAAGTATTTTGTGGATTAAAATGGGAAGCTAAAGGAGTGAAAGTAAATGGAGATTATTTAAGTCATTTAGATTTTGCAGATGATGTAGTTGTTTTTGCAAATAATGCTTTAGAGCTGCAGGAAATGTTGCAGGAGTTATCAGATGAAAGTAGGAAAGTAGGACTAAAGATAAATGTTAAAAAGACTAAAGTAATGTTTAATGGATTTTCTCAAAATATGAAAATAAAGATTGATTATGATGAGTTAAAGAAGTTAACAGTTACAAATACCTTGGTCAGATTATTAATACAGATGGAAACATAATGGATGAAATTAATCATAGAATTAAACTTGGTTGGAGTGCTTTTGGTAGAAATAACTTGATACTAAAAGGAAATATGCCTATGTGTTTGAAAAGGAAGGTTTTTAATAAATGTGTTTTACCAGTTCTTACTTATGGATCTGAGACTTGGACACTTAATAGAAGAGCAATACAGAGACTTCAGACCACTCAGGGAAGTATGGAGAGATGCATGTTGGCAGTAACAAGAAGAGATCGAAAATGCAATATATGGGTAAGAGAACAAACAGGTGTTACTGACCTCATTGAAAAAATTAAAAGACTGAAGTGGAGTTGGGCTGGACATATTGCTAGAAGAGATGATAATAGATAGACAGTTGAAATCTTAAACTGGATTCCAAGAGATTGTAAAAGACCTAGAAAGAGATCATATGTGAGATGGATGGATGAAATATGAAAGTGTGCAGGGATGATGTGGGGAAGAGAAGCTAAAGATTGCAGATGATGGATTGAACTTGGAGAGACCTTCATCCTGCAGTAAACTGATAATGGTTGATGATAATTTTTTTATTATTATGGTCATTTGTTCTTGTTATCTATTTTTATATTATGCAATAAATTAGTTGTTAATTTCAGTATTTCTCTGTGTCGTTCTTAAATAAACTTCATCATTTCATTTCACATTCACGATATTAAAAGTCACATTTGAAATATAGATTTATATGTAAAACTTATATGGATTGAATACATCATTATTATATTAATGGTATCTGAAACATACAATGTTATGAATAAGATGGTGCACATAAAACCCCTGTTACACTGTAGTATCCTAGAATGCATAAAAACACTTGATATCCATGTAGATATTAGATTAACTCTGAGATAAATTATTATTCAACCTTGAATTTTAAATTTTCTAGCTTTATTTTTAACACACAGATTAAATTATTCTTAGTTAAAGCTTGAAATAAGAAAGTACTAGTTGTCAACAGTTTTACAATTAAATAAAATAAGAGTAAGAGTACACAGATAAACTCTGAGAAATTTATTATCATTTTATTAAATATTTGTGAATGATTATTAAAGTCTAGAATAATTGCAAGTCAAAGTGAAAATACATATAGTGTAAATGCATTTTCTTTTCTTGATTGGGAATTTTCAATCCTAATACTTTTCTTTATTTTCTTGGATTTCAATTTTTTGATGCCTTTCAACTTTTAGAGTACTCGATGATGATTTAAGTGGTTTCAATTAATATATATATATGGCTTTAGTTAAAAAAATGATTTAATTTTGCTTAAATACTATTAGAGTTATATAAATCAAATATATATATCAAAAATAGACCATTTATCTGTTCATAGGTACCCAGCATATTTTAATTGTAGAAGTATTTGAGCTATTCATGAGATTACATCTGAGAATATAAAATGGCTTATTTTGTCAATAAACATATAGTACAAGTGAAGCAAACAGTTATTATAAGTATTGATCTAATCTGTTCTTTTATTATATTGCCAAAGATTAATAAATGGAGATATATATATATAATAAATGTATAATTGTTATTTATGCCTAAAATTTTGGCTTCCGCTCTAACCACTCTTCAGGAAAATTTTACATGATGGTAAAAATCTTTGTCTGAATTTAACTTTAAATATACCATTTCTTTTACTATTCCATTATACAAAGTACATTAAGTAATGAAAAAAGTAAGTTATCTGAAAAAAATACATCCAATTGCAACAATGAAAATACTCGATGGGGGGGGGGGGATTAAGTCGGTATTTTGAAATTGATGGATTGACTTATTACAGATCAATTATTTCATGAACATTATCAAAAATAGAAGAAATTCAAGGGTTTTTAAGCTATATTTATTGTAATAATGCTTTGCCAAAATTTATTTAGCCCCAAGAAATGGTACTTATTAGATTTGTTTGAAACATTTATTGTTGAAATAAAAAACATTTATGTTTTGGCAAAAAAATAAAAGTTCAAAATGAATTTTATGTACTTGTGGCCTTTTCTATATATGTTTCTATTATAAAGAACGGTATTTTCTATTATAACAAGTCAATCCATTATATAAAAATCATTTCTCAAAAAAAACAAAACAAAACAACAAAACAAAACATTTTCAACATTTCTAACAATATTAAGGGATCCATATCTTTTTTCCTTCCTCAAACTCCCATGAATATGATTCACTGTATTGGCACATAACTATAGCATTCCAATTCTCAAATTTGACATCATTTCTAAACTATGTAATAATTTCAAAATGTTATAAATTAATATTTGAAATCCTATAGACTTTTGCATTGTGATAAACAGATTATACAAACTTTGATATTAACTTAAGATGTCACTCACCAATATTTTATTAGTATTTTTAAAGACATAATGTTTTTAAAATTCTGTCAAAACTAATGGCATAATTTTAGATTTTTAAATTACAAACTGTTTTACTGAACTAGGCTAATCACAACAGAGTTATACAGGAGATTATTATATTTGAAGTGAAAAATATGTAATGTTTTCTTATGTGGTGAGGCTATTTATGACAATTAAATAGAATGCACTTCATGTCAACCTTTTTTTTTTTTTTTGATTTAGATATTTGATTTGTATAGTTATTGTAGAACTCATTTCCTTGGAGTCGGAATAGCCATATTTATTTATGAGTGATTTCAATATATATTATATAATGAGCTTGCCATTAGCTCTTAACAAACTTTTCAAAATATTCCTATTCTCAGACCGATTTCTAGCTCTGGCTGTTGTCAGTGAGGTGCTAGGATATTCCAGCATTAGATTTAAAATACCAGGTCAAGCCTAGCACTTTATCTAACGTTTAACTATTAAGTAGAAAATCAGAAATTTTCAGACATCCACATGTCTTCAAATCCAGCTATCTAACTTAAAGAGTCATATGGATTTGAACTGGTCTGAGAATAGGGATATTCTGAAAAGCTTGTTATATAGCATTTGCAATACACACTTATAAAATTAGGTAATTTGATATATGATTTGATTTCCTTGCAATTATTATTTTGCTCTTAAGATTTTGATGATTTTATATTGCTAAAGTGTATTAATATATGGTGTATCTGACTTTGGCTGTCCCATATGGCTATTTAAGTTGGATAGCTGGATTTGAAGATATAGGAATGTCTGAAAATTTCAGATTTTCTACTTAATAGTTAAACATTAGATAAAGTGCTGGGCTTGACCTGGTATTTTAAATCTAATGCTGGAATATCCTAATGCCTCACTGATGATAGCCAGAATTAGAAACCGGTCTGAGGATAGGGATATTCTGAAAAGCTTGTTAAGAACTAATGGCAAGCTTATTATATAACATTTGTAATACAAGCTTATAAATTTAGGTAATGTGATATATGACTTGATTTCCTTGCAATATATATATATATATGTTCTATCCCAATAAATTGCACAGCCAGTCCTATTATTTCCTACATACTTCTGAAAAATAATATTGCTACTTAGTATTAACTTTATTTTTTCTTGTGGCTTAATTACCAAGCTAAAAAGATCTGCAACACATGTTCCATAGCATTCTTTGATTAATCAACAGTCTAATCATTAATGTTAGAAATGATCATCTAATGTTGTCATTAACAATTCTCAGATTTAAATTTCACCAGAAGAATAACTTTACTTTGAAATTCTTATTGGGTTTCTACTAACATTGATTTTTTTTATATCAACACTGCTAAATCAATTTATACGAATTAAAATTGCCACAAAACAAAACTTGTTTATTTAAACTCATCTGCATTATATTAGTAGCTACAATTTAAAGAGCATTAATAAATAGCCGTAAACATTTTTTTAACGATATTGTTTCTGTGAATTCATCATTATCATCATCAACAATCATCATAACTTCAGAAGAAAAAATAATAAAACATGAATAATGTTTTATGATGACTAAATCAATCTGTAAACATAATGACAAGCCCTTTAACCTCTTATTTAATATCGTATAATGCTTTTTTGTTTATACTTAAACCCAATCGTTACTTAGTCATCCAAAGATGCAAATAGAAAAAAAAACATTATGCAATTAGAATGTTTTAAATAAAAATAAAAAATACACAATTCACAGTCTGGCAAATATATATAAAAAATATAACGTGTAAAAATAAATTAATAATTCAATTAACAAAGACAATCATTCATTTACCTTATCATAATTTGGGGTATCTTGCACTGGACACCATTTCGATAAGCTTTAATGAGAGAAATAGTTTGCTGTTCCTTATTAACATCTGAAACATGTCCTTGGTAGGTTCCAAGAATTTCACCACAGTCTATTGAGACAACACTACCAACCCAACATTCAGTCATAGTAAAAAAAATCTGAAAAAACAAAAAAAAAATTAGCTACTTAACTCACTGACTGAGAATTATGAGGTATATAATAATTAATGAATATAAAATAACAAAATCAGTTTAATGTTAAAAAACTATATTAATTCTCAGAAATAAAAAAATATGCAATATATTGAGATGCAGACTATTTCAGAAATTTTACAAATAAACCAGAAAATATTTAGAACAGATATCATTTGTTTATTTGTTATAAATAAATCTTAAAAACTGGTATTATCACATTGTTCGAATTGTACAGATACTTGAAAACTACCTCATTGTTCAGTTTCAACAAATAATTTTCCAGATATTCAATTACAAGTACTAAGTGATAAATCACTATTTATTACTCTGTATTAAAACCTCTTAGTAAATGTGAGTATTCAGTGGACTCCATTAGTAGATTCCCAAAATAATTTCTGGCTATTAGCTTCACAGTTTGCTTCTCTTCTTTTATGCTATTGTTCATTGATTACTCAGGCCTATATAAAAGGCTCCAGAGAAGAGATGTACAATCTTTTTCAAATAGCAGGCCCCACGAGATATTAACATATTTACCACAAATTACATCAAAATAAAATTAAAAAAAAAAGTTACAAAAACTTTTCAGAAAAGGCATGAATGATGGGCAAGAAGAAAATCTATAATTTTAATAAAGTTTTTATATTATTCCAATATAATCATTTTTATTTGGCATATGGATTTTTTTTTTTTTTTTGATACTATACCAATTAACAAATCATAAGAAACTTGTACAAATTCCAAACATAAGATAGATTCTTTAATGGTTTTATTAAGTCTTCAATTTTTTGACTACATCTATATATAGAATTTCGCAGTCCAGCTAGTTTACTATTACTGTTTTTAAAAAAAATGTTAGGGATCTGTCAATAAATCCACTTTTTAAAGTCATACTTTTTTAGTTGTTTGAAGAAATATTTAGTTAAATAAAAGGGATCATGATTTCAGACAAGTTTCAGATAGTGAAAAACTTTATCTTGAGTTATTGACAAGTCTGATCTATTCAGTTTATATATTTTCTGTAAAGGCAATTTTTTTTTCCTGATATATAGTGGAATATATAAAAGATAAAAAAAATCATTGCAAAGGAATAGACTTAAGAATGCCAGTAATATTTGATTGAGTATCTAAAAGTTTAGTATAGGCATTTTTTCTCCAAACAGGAACTACAATAGTCATTAGCAGAAAATACTACTGTTAAGAAAGCTGTCCTGTAAATTATTTGTATCATAACACTCAGTAATGCCAACCACCATTCCAAGGCGGCTATTTCTAAAAATTATTTTAGATATAGCCTTTGATAAAGAAATATAATAGGCTATGGTCCAAGACAACACTTAAGCAGCACAAGATATAATTATGTTTCAGTCTACAGCAGCAAATAAGTTATATCAGAAAATAAATTGAAAGTTGGATTAAAAAAAAAGACCCTAGTCTTTAAAATTAATTTCCAAACTTTCTATATCTTCAATTAAGAGATTTTTTTCTATTTCTATTTGGGTAGATGGATGATACTTTGCAAATAAATACATTACTTAGTGATAGAAAACATGAAAGCATTTAGTAATGAGAATATTAGGTTCACAAAAATTGAACTGAATGAGGCAGGGAAGAGATTGAAAAGTGGAAATTTATGGCATAGAGCAAAAGTAAAGTTATTATCATGTTTTAATAAGATGGCACAGAAGAAAGTTTTTCCGTATAGTTGGAGTAATACAAGAATAAGATTATTATTTAAAGAAAAGAGTAAGGATCATAGAAAGTTAAATAATTATAGACCGATAGTGGTAATATCAATTTTATATAAATTTTTCTCATATATGGTGGCTGGAAGTGTTGTAAAATGGACAGAAGAAAATAATGTAGTGGGGGAAATGCAAGGAGGTTTTAGGTCAGATAGATGTATAGGAGATAGTTTATTTGTAGTTCAGGTAGATCATTATATATGTTTTATAGATATAGAGAGAGCATATGATAGAATAAATATAAATAGATTATGGATAAGTTTAGCAAATTTGGGAATGGATGAAGCTTTAGTAAATATTAAGAAAGTATATGAAAATAATTATTATACTTATCAATTAGGAGATATAAAATCAGTTAAAGTTAAAAATGGGGTGGGACTAAGGCAATGATGGCCTATGTCACCTATTTTGTTTTTGTTGTATTTGAGTGAAATGGAGAAAGCAATAGAAAGACTAGGAAGAGGGATAGAGATAAGTTAATAAGTGGCAAGGGAGTATATACTTTGTCGGGTGTTTTTTTGCGGATATCTTTTTGTGTGCAGAAAGAATAGAAGATATAGAAATTATGCTGAGGATATGTGCAAGGGTGGGTAAAGAGATGAGGATTAATAATGATGGTTAATACTGGGGAAAGAGAAGATGTAGAATTTTTATTGGGGGATATAAAGTTAAGTGTGATGGATAGATATAGGTATTTGGAAATCATCTTAAGTAATCAGGAAAATTGCTTGGATGAATGGGAGAAAAAATTGGTAAATGAAGCAAAGAAAAGAAAGGGTTTGGTAAAGAAACTAACACTGTTTTCATATATAAATAAGCATTTATTTTATATAGCGTATGTTTACAATTGTATACATTCAAATATCAGCCTTTTAAGCTAATTGTGCATACGCTTTGCGAGTGTTAATAATAAATGAATACTTTCTCACCAATACAAGATATAGTATTTATGCAGGAATAAAAGGAATCCTCTTATTCCTACGACTCAAATGCTTATATATGAGCAAATCTGAAGTACTGGCAAGTAAAGCATGAGGATGGAACCGTCACTTTAAATTACTATATACGATGTCTGAATGAATGACGTGGGTGAAATTGTCTAACCCACGTCATTCATTCAGACATCGTATATAGTAATTTAAAGTGACGGTTCCATCCTCACGCTTTACTTGCCAGTACTTCAGATTTGCTCATATATAAGCATTTGAGTCGTAGGAATAAGAGGACTCCTTTTATTCCTGCATAAATACTATATCTTGTATTGGTGAGAAAGTATTCATTTATTATTAACACTCGCAAAGCGTATGCACAATTAGCTTAAAAGGCTGTTATTTGAATGTTTTCATATAATAAATATGATGTAGCTAGTACGGAAGGGAATTGCAGTAGCAGGGTTAATGTATGGTAATGATGCATTATGTGTTAGTAAAGGGGTATTAGATTATTTAGAGAAAGTACAAAGGGATGTAGGAAGACATGCATTAGATGCAGAGGTGTGGACAGTAAAAGAGGCAATTCAAGGAGAAATGGGATAGTCAAGTTTTTATGAGATGCAAAAAGTAAAATGAAAATGTTTGGTAGGTTGCAGTTTATGAATAGTAAAAGAATAGCCAAAATAGTGTTTAATTGGTTATGAGTAAAGGGCAGGCAACAAGATGGGTGAGAAAAGTAATGCGGTATGCAAAAGATTTGGATAAAGAATTTATATCAGTATACTTGTATAAAAGGTGGGATAATTGTGTTAGGAGGATTGTTGAGTGTTATAGTGGTAAGGAATGGGATAACAGAATAGATGCATTAATAAAGAATAACGAATTGGATAGATGGAGATCTAGTATGGAGGGTAAGAAGAGTTAAAATATATATAGAAGTAAATGGAACATTGGGTGCGAGTTAATTTATGATAAGAGTAAGGAGAGTAGTTTATTGTTTAAGGCTCGAATGGGATCTTTAGCAACCAAATAATATACATGCAAATGGAAAAATATGGGTGATTTAGTGTGCAAATTGTGTAAGGAAGGTATTGTGCCGGTCGGATTTGTATGTTCACGTAACAAGATCTAGCATCTAGGCAAAAGTACCTCGAATCCAATCGTGCGCAAGATACACAGGTCAGGAACACTCATGAACTCTGCTCTATTTGCCTATTTCCCAGATCTATAACATTATAAACAACAATCCCGATGACATCGACTTAATTTACTTCTCACCGCTGGCATCGGTCATCGGAGACATAAAAAGATTCTAGGCTAAACTTATATGATAGATTAACTTAATAACTAGCTATATTTGATGAGCAATGAAAGCTCGTGACCTAGCATATTAATTATGTATTAAATGGAGATCATCTAGTCATATTTGAGCTTAAGTAATAACTTAATATATTAACTTAACTAAAATAAAGCAGTGGTTCAAGTTGATATATATATTTAAGATTTATTAATAACAAAATTATGTCGGGTTATTTACCTGACATGAGCCTCGTAAGTATTATATATATGTGTTTGATTCATATTTAACGATAACATAAGATTTGCGGCTATGCCAATAATATATATGTGTGATTTAATGAATTAGTGCTATTAGAATACATTACTGGAATACTATTACACCCCCAGAGACGAAAAGAGCATTTAATTAATTTAAAAAGATAATAATTTTACAAGCAGATATTATATTTGGTTATATTCAATATGATTATTAATTGGAGTTACAGATAATTAATGCGCGGAATGGATAATGAATAATTATATAAACGATACTAAATCTATTGCATTAATACGTATATTAAACTAATGGAAATATGTCTATTTAAAGAAATCATTTCATTACAGCTTATGACTATTTCTGGGCGACTAATAAGACCCTGAAAGGTGGTGCATGCATGGCAGCTGATTGGGTTGGTCCAATTGTGGATCCTGGAGTGTGCTTCATGAATTTTAATAACGAAGGGGACTGATTTCCTCTGCAAACGTAGGCAGGGTCGGTTTGACCAATGAAAGAGTCCAAGATTCCCTGGAGTGAAGTACAGGCGAATCATGGATGACGAAGAGTGGTCGGCAATGACTTTATTGGGCTGGTTTCCCAGATCGCTCCCCATAGAAAGTATGCACATAAGACCAAGTATGACCCCAGGGTCGTTTTACAGCCTGGTTCAAGGACATTGAGAATGACGAAGGGGCTCGACTGCGTGAATACCTCCATGTGAGAAAGAAGCACGAACATATATATATACGAAATGGCCTTTATGCATGTAACGCTTAATAATATAATATAAACAAAACTCTAAAGATTAAAGATTATCGAACATATTTCTTGCCCATAAATTATGAAATATTCGGCGTAATGACATGGCTTCATTAAGCAAACATGGATAATAATTATACTTAAATATAAAACTAAGATCTTAAGATCTCCCTCCCCCTTACATTATGTTACTTAATATTATTCATTATTTCCCACACATTTAATACATCTCAATTTTGGTTAATCAATGCCCTTGTGAAAATATATAAATTATTACAAAATAAGTGGGTGGTGGTAATAGCTAAGATGGGTTTTACATATATAATATAAATTAAGAATAAAAGATAGCGCATTATTTAGGAAGGAAAATGTGAAAAACAGATGTCAATCTGTTTTTCTACAGTAAACATAAAAATATAATTAGTTTATTTATCTAAAATCGCGAGCACCTGGGCAAGTCGAATAAGACTTGTTTTGATCAAATTATAAGTTATTTACCCGGTAAATGATGGGTGGGGAAATGAAAATGAATTATATGCTTGCGATTTTAGAATATTATTGGCATAAATACATAAATCTAAATGAAAATTATTTGCCGCTTGGAAATAAAAGAAAAGGAAAAACATTTTATAGGAGGCTTAATATAGATTAGTTATATAGAGTTATACGAATACATATTTTGAAGACATTTAAAATAGGTGATTAAAATATAAATATTACAGAGAAGGCAGGATTTAAGAATTGCAAGCGGTCAAAGTTCTTTTACCTTGCTTATTTAGAAGAGCGATTTCACTAGGAGTCAGTCAATCGGTATTGTTTCACTAGATCTAGGGTAGCATTATTATTTGAGAATTAGCATTTTATTTTTACTGGAAAATACATAAAGTTCATCGGTACGGGATGCAGAGCTTCGTTCATGGGAACAGCATATTAGAACGGAGGGAAAAGGCGAAATTTCCCCTACTCACGGCATAAACTGGCGTGGAATATGTATAGCAACAGTTATTTAATGGTTTCCTCCCTTGTGGATTCAAATCTAGCAGTATATATACTTTTATTTTGAAGCTGTAACTTAGCAACTACTGCTGGGCCTGAGGCGGTTTAAGCACTTAAGTTTCATCTGGAATAGTTTGACCGGATACTCTTATCTAGTAAGATGTTTGAAACAATGCAAGTTTGTTATCAGTTTTTCGAACGATTGTTTTAAAATGAATCTTATGTTTTAAAACAAGCTAGCATGGACAATTTCCACTAATGGGTTTATTTTATTATTACCAATTCGTAATCTTTTACTTTAATCTAAGGGGTCTTCCGGGTAATTGTTTTTCGAGAGACTTCTTAACAAGATTGCATCATTTCTGGCTACAAAATTATATATGAAAAAATAATAAGTTTCATATATAATACCTTATATATAATATAACTTTATTAATTTATTCCCAATCTCCTACACTGAAATATATAGATATTTATTATTTATGCCCGTATACACATGAGAATATTATTATGAAATAAACTATTTTTAAATTAAAATACATACGTGTTTACATTATTTATGTTATAATACTAACCAAAGAAATATATATATTATTAGCTATGTATATACGTGCGTAAGGGTGGGTTTGCTTCAGTATAGAAAATATTAGGCATCGGTTGATTGAATGTAAATGCTTGAAAGCAGAAAGGGTACAAATAATGAAGTTATGGGAGAATAAATATGAACAAAGTGATTATACAGAAAGTGGGTTATTGGTTTTTATGCTGGGTTACAAATAATGAAGTTATGGGAGAATAAACATGAACAAAGTGATTATACAGAAAGTGGGTTATTGGTTTTTATGCTGGGTTTGGAAAAAGATAAGAGAAATTTAAATATAAAGGCCATAGAGTTGATAAAGATTATGTTGTGGAAATGGGAAGGAGCAAATTATGGGAAAGCTTAGGGTGGGAATGGAAGGGGAAGATAAAGTGGCTAACAGGTTTCTTTGGGCATAGTTCCTGAGAGATTCCTGACTCCATTTAAAGGGTCACAGTACATCACATACTGAAGTAACAGTTTGTGTAAGAATAAGAAATGGTGATCTTTGTGATAAAGAATCTATGTGTAGAATACTGTATATAATGTAAGTTGTTAATGATACTTAATATTTGTTCAAGTTTTCAACAGCATATGGATATTTTAAAGACCTAGGATACTTATAATAGATTGGGGTAAAGAATATAAAAATGTTTTGTTGAATATTTATTAATTAAAAAAAATCTCCTAATTAGCTCTAGTTTGGGAGCTAATTTTTTACTGAGTATTTGTAATAATTTATTAATGAGTAATGTAATAATATAAACCAAACAATAATGTATCAAATTAAACTAAAAATTAATTTAAACAAATTACAAAGAACTATAAAACTAAAAAATTGTTCATGTAATTTTGCTGAATTCAAAAATTATATATGATAATAAATTTGAATACTTTTATCTTATTTGTAATATTGTATAAGACAAAATTTAATTTTCAATAGTAATGTTATACCTTATCTCTTATCAGATAAACTTCCTTTTATAATTTACTTAAAATGTGTAATTTAAACTCAATTTTTAACACTATTCATATGTAACTATTCAAATTTACCTAAGAGAAGCATTTCAAGATTTCTTTGTTATGCCAGATTTTATAAATTTACTCATATTAAGAATTACAATTTATTTATGGACTGGCTAAAATTACTATCACATTTTCCATTCAGGTGTATAGAAACATTTTTTATCACTAAAAATAAACACTACCATCCATCACACGAGATGTCTATATATCACTTTTTTTTTTTAACATTTCATATATGCTAAATCTGGATTTACAAAAATAGAAAAGTGCAGAACATATAGTTCACTAAAAAAACAAACAAGATTATAATCATTAGAGGGGGAAAAAACACAAAAATAAAATAAAAACAATTTGAATCTTTTTGGACAGAAGGACTAAAGCCTTTGCATAATTTTAGGATAAAAAATATAAATAGAAAGAAAAATTTTAAAGCTGGGACTGAGCATCAAATTACTTGTGAGAGGGGATGAATATAAGGAGTTAACAAATAAAAGAAATTAATGAAATATATAAAAATGTTAGCAAATCATAATAGATAGAAACGAAAGAAAAGCTGAATATAATTTACTATTACTATATTAATAAAAAGGTTAAAAACAAAAATTGATGTCAATGATAAGATATTCATTAAAGAGAAAATTCACTAGTGATATACCCCATTATACAGCTCGTATTTTAGATTCTGAGGATTGAAATGACATACATACATTTGTGAATGAATAAAAATAGTGACAAAAAAAATAAAAATGCATATAAAGTTAACAATAATGAGATTTCCCAACATTGGTTGAAATAAAAAGAATATAAGACACCAAAAAAAGCCTACATATATTTTTCTAAGAGACTAAAGTTATCTTAATAAAAACAATTATATAGCTAAAAAGTTAAACCAAAGATAGGGAGGAAACTATTAAAAAAAAGTTTATAAAAATGTAGAGCTGACATGCCAATTTTATTAAACAAATTCTAGATCATTTACAAAAAAACAAAAACAAAACAACAATAGGGTTACAAAGACTCGTGTCAGAAGTAAAGATTGTCGAGCCTAGCAAATAGTATTAAAACTGTCTAATGTGTATCTAAACAATCCAAAGTTAGTAGTTTGATTTGACATTTACACAAAATTGATCCTATGCCTTTGATAAAAAGTGTTTCAGTACATGCTGGCTATTATTAGTAAATGATAATGAAAAACTTTATTACTTTTCAATCTTTATCGAAGAGTATGAATGATAAAATGTTATGGAAGTCCAACTGGGTATTTTACAATATGTCAATTTTCATTTTGAATCCTAAAGCTGAAATGATCAAAGTATATTTTTAAACGGACAGTCAGATTATTTCAGAAGGTCAAAAATATTTCACTCCCAATGAAAAAAATCTCTGTTCAGTAATAATGTGATATGTCTTGTTGAAGCACACCAGTTTACCCTAAAACTTTAGATGAACGCAGCAAAGTTTTAGTAAAAGCATAAAGCCATTCAAATAAAATTGTTTTGCAAATAAGTAAAGGCCATGTAACAAATAAGAAGAAAAACCAATTTTTACTAAGAGAAAGCAAAAATTATATAAGACTTAATCCAATATATCTTTGCAGGTTACATCATTTTGTAATATGTATATCATTGAAAAGAGAGCAATAGGCAAACCACATTTCAATAGAAAGAGGTAGATTTGTATGGAACAATAATAGTTAAAATGTATTTAATAATAAAAATTGAGCAGAAAAAAAATGGAGATAATTTCATTTTCAATAAAATAGGCAACATTCTGATAGATCTTCCAATTTTTTTTTACTTTTCTTAAATATGTATATCACTAGTACATTTTCCAGTTATCTGACAAATCTCTATAGTTTAAAAATTTGATATATAGCTTAGTTAACAATTTTTCTTTCTTCACTTGCTTTGATTAAAACATCTATTATAATTCCATTATTTTATGGAAATTTTTTATTCTTCATAAATTTAGTAACATGTTTCATTTCTACATTAATAATACTTTAAATTTCAAAAGATATAATTGCAAAAGCTACGCTGTTTATATTAGGATGTAGTTATTTGTAGAATTCTTTCACACTCTTTGTATCATTCTATTTCTTTTTTAAATAAAACTGATATTTTTTTCTTCTTTATATCTAAACTAACTTTTTTGCCAATTCACTAAATTCCTTTTTGCACTATTTTACAGGAATTTCAAAGACAGTTCCACTATACAGACTCCTTTTTTCAATTTTTAATACTTCTTTTCTTCATATATGTTTTGTTCCAGTTGAAAATTCGTTAAATTGCTATTTTTTCCTGCTGAGTAGATGAACATGGTAAAATATTTAATATCTTCTTATTGATCTTATTCAAATAGAAACCATTTTTCAAGACCACTTAATATTTTAAAATTACTAAATTTTACCTTAAATTCATAAGAATAATCATTAGAATTAGTAATGTCAAAGAACTTTTTTAATAGCTTTTTGTCTAATTTTGCATCAACATATCTTATATCTCACTGATTGATAATATTTTCAGAATTGAATTTATTAAAAATATTACGATCTTAAAATATATTTATTGTTAATCAGAATATAATCCAACTTCATTGTAATTTTATTTGGATATTTACATATCCATTTCCACTTTGGATTTCTTTAAAAAAAAGTAAAAAAATTCATAATGTTTTTTTTTCTACAAATTTATGTCCTCTCTTATTTCTGTCTCCATATCAAAGTTTATTCACAACATTTCATTTTTCAACACTCAAAATCTCCCAAACAATTTAAAACTGTCTGACCTAATCAAAAGCATTCTGTAACATCTATATAGTGTAACAGTAAACATATGCCGTTACATTATTTTAAAATTTAAAAATAAAAGAAAAAAATAATCTTAAATAAAATCATTTGTCAAAAACTAAAAGCCAAAATTAAAGAGTTATGTTTAACATATATATATATATCGCACAGATGGAAAACTTTAAAAATATTTTTTTTTAAATAAAAAAAAAAGTATTTGAACTTACTTTTTTATAAAAAAAAGTAAAGATCTAAAGATAAAATATTTTTGTTAAAAAGTAACATAAATGAAAATAGAAATGTAAATTTCTATTTTAAGATTCCTATGTAATCTCAGTAAATGAAAATGATTGTTTTATTAATTAAACGAAAAGCAAACTAGCCCTTTAGGCTCTTATATAATTAAAAAGTCAGATAGGAGATATAGATAAAAATTAAAGATTGTTTCCCACTCTGAAGTAGAATGTCCAATAGAAATAGCAACCAACGCTTGGACCCTAATGAAAATCATTGGATCAGAAAACCATATTTAATGAATCCGGAGGATTAGGATAAAGAGAAAAAAATTTCTAATCAAAGTTAGTTCCAGCTTGATTTTTGAGGAGGGTGAAAAGACTGAATTATGAATGACACTATTGTAGACCCAAATCATATGGGTCTTACAATAAAGTAGTTCCAGGATCGAACCAGCTAAGACAACCTTTGGATTGATAAATATGGTATGAACAACAGACCAGTCTTCCATGAAAGTATGACTAATAAAGACTTCACAGGGATTGGCATAAGGAACCGGGAGCTAATCTACTGTAAAGTATGAATGATAAAATATTAAAAAGTAATTAAGAACTTTTGTCAATATTTAACAAGCTTTTACTAACCAGCTAAACATAACTTTTAAAATGAACTTTTATCTGACTTATTAAAATTTCAAAATCAGTTAATGTTTAATTATATATTTTTGAGTTTGCTAATTTAATTAAATCATTTCCATTTTCTTTATTAATATTTATTGACTAAATTATTAAAATATATTAAATTTAAGTTGGGTATAGATGAATGTTTATATTAGGTTTTTTTTCTAAGATTTTCATATGCTTGAAATAGATATATCGGTAAATATGACACCTCATGCTGAGTGTCCAAATGTATTTATTCGTATATCTTTTAAGTTATTGGTGTCAATGCGGCACCTTATGATGAGTGCTATTGAGTTTATTGTAAATTTCCCTCTGCAATTCCATCAATAACTTTATATTTTAATTCTTTATGTTTATTTTAAAGGGCTTTAATTTCAGGCTATTTGTTTCATGGATGAGTCAATGCTGGTAGAGAAATATATGGGTGTTAATATCAATGTAATGTGAAATGTGTTAGCATACAGGGCAACGTGCGCAACTGAATGCTTGACCCAAAGATGTCATTGCATTGCAATGTATGCAGATGTATTTCCTGCGACACTGATTTCCATTAGCTCCATGGACAGGAACTATAAGTCGGCAGATAGACTGCTCTCCCCCATATGTAGCATTTCTCTAATTATTTTATATATGATTCCTTCACCAGACACACATTCCTGTACTGGACGAGGATCATGTTCTTCAAATAATATCACACTATCAGATGCACATTCCTGTCAGCATGGTTTTATGCTAGCATCTTCATATTGCATTGGTTGCATCTGTATATCAGGAAGCAAGCTTTGCTTTAGCTACTAACTTTTAGTCTGAGATAGAATGATTGTTTTGAAAAGTTTTTAACTGAGAAATCTATGTAGCCTATCTGTACTCAACATTCTAAAATAAAATTTATTAAATTGTCCATCTGTGCGGACTTTCTTAAATAATAATTTAAATTAAAAAAAATAAATCTAAATTTAAAATTAATATTAAAATCAAGATAAATTTTATTCCTCAATTTCAAATATTTATATATGTGCATTAATAAATAATCTCTGTGGTAGTGGCTTATTTTATTTTTTTAATATTAAAAATTTATTTTTGATTTCAAATCTTTCTTGAATGAAGTGTTGAATAAGTACTTATTATAAATCTCTGCATCTCCTTGAGCTAGTGGTAAGGGCTAATGGACAATATAAAATAAATTTGGATCTTAACAGTATTTGCCTACTATATAAATTTTCCAGATTTGAATGGCCTGGTGGCGCCCTGTACGGCAGATGCGGTAAGACCCAGATACATCCCGACTGTTATAATTGGCTTCTCAACGTGTGGCATGATATTCATTACCACGAATACCTTGAATTTTAAAGGAAAAATGTGCCAGTAATTTTTTTTTTGAAATGAAATATTTTACTTGTATTAACGTAAAGTTATAATTTGAATTTTATGTAATAAGTACTGCCAGTAAGAAATCTTGCACATGTGTAAATAAATGCGAGGAATAAAAACATAATAGTTAATAATAATTTTTTTAAAAAAAAGAGTCTTATTTAAAATCCAACTAAACAACTTGTCTAAGGTAATAGTTAAAAGTAGGAGAAAAAAAACTTGGGAGGAGGCAGAAATTTAGCTGGAGCAAGGAAACAACAGTCAACATTTTTTTTTATAGTTATATTTGTGTCTAATTACTAACCAAAGTTTTTTTTTAATTTTCATATATAATCAATTTGTGTAATGTAATTACTAATACTAAGTAAATTCTTTTTTTTTATTGTTTTTGAGGAAGTTCACTGATATGTATGCTGTTACATTATTTTAAAATTTTAAAATAATGGGGAAAATAATCTTAAATAAAATCATTTATTAAAAACTAAAAGCCAAAATTAAAAAGTTATGTTTAACATATATATATATTGCACAGATGGAAAACTTTAAAAGTATTTTTTTTTTAAAAAAAAGTATTTGAAAGTACTTTTTTTATAAAAAAAAGTAAAGATCTAAAGATAAAATATTTTTGTTAAAAAATAACATAAATGAAAATAGAAATAAATGTTAATTTCTATTTTAAGATTCCTATGTAATCTCAATAAATGGAAATGACTGTTTTATTAATTAAATGAAAAGCAAATTAGCCATTTGGTCTCTTATATAATTAAAAAGTCAGATAGAAGATATAGATAAAAATTAAAGATTGTTTCCCGCTCTGAAGCAGAATGTCCAATAGAAGCAGTAGCCAATGCTTGGACCCTAATGAAAATCATTGGAACAGAAAACTATGTTCAGTGAATCTGGAGGATTAGGATAAAAAGAAAAAAATTTCCAATCAGTCAGTTCCAGCTTGATTTTTAAAGAGGACGGTAAAAAGACGTACTTTTCACACTCTTACTTATTTCAAATGAAGTGACTGTTGAATTAGACCCGAATCATATGGGCCCTACAATAAAATATTTCCAGGATCGAACCAGCTGAGATAACCTCAGGATTGATAACTATGGTATGAACAACAGACCGGTCTTCCATGAAAGTATGACTAATAAAGACTTTGTGAGAACTTTCGTCAATATCTAACAAGCTTTTAATAACCAGTTAAACATAACTTTTAAAATGAACTTTTATCTGACTTATTAAAATTTCGAAATCAGTTATTGATGTTTAATTTTATATATTTGAGTTTGCTAATTTAATTAAATCATTTCCATTTTCTTTATTAATATTTATTGACTAAATTATTTAAATGTATTAAATTTAAGTTGGCTGTAGACGGCTGCATAGATTCATTAATGTTTATATTAGTTTTTTTTTTTTAAGATTTTCATATATGTGAAACAGATATATTGGTAAATATGACAACTCATACAGTGTCCAAACGTATTTATTCGTATATCTTTTAAGTTATTGGTGTCAATGCGGCACCTTATGATGAGTGCCATTGGGTTTATTGTAAATTTCCCTCTGCAATTCCATCAATAACTTTATATTTTAATCGTTTATGTTTATTTTAAAGGGCTTTAATTTCAGGCTATTTGTCTCGTGGTTGAGTCAATGCTGGTAGAGAAATATATGGGTGTTAATATCAATGTAATGTGAAATGTGTTAGCATACAGGGCAACGTGCCCAACTGAATGCTTGACCCAAAGATGTCATTGCGTTGCAATGTATGCAGACATATTTCCTGCGACATTGATTTCCATTAGCTCCATGGATAGGAACTATAAGTTGGCAGATAGACCGCTCTCCCCCATATGTAGCATTTCTCTAATTATTTTATATACGATTCCTTCGCCAGACAGCCACACATTCCTGTACTGGACGAGGATCATGTTCTTCAAATAATATCACACTGTCAGATGCACATTCCTGTCAGCATGGTTTTATGCTAGCATCTTCATATTGCATTGGTTGCATCTGTATATCAGGAAGCAAGCTTTGCTTTAGCTACTAACTTTTAGTCTGAGATTGAATGATTATTTTGAAAAGTTTTTAACTGAGAAAATCTATGTAGCGTATCTATACTCAACATTCTAAAATAAAATTTATTAATATGTCCATCTGTGTGGACTTTCTTAAATAATAATTTAAATTAAAAAAAAAAAAAGTCTAAATTTAAAATTAATATTAAAATCAAGATAAATTTTATTCCTCAATTTCAACATAAATAATCTTTGCATGTTATTACTGGTAATGGCTTATTTTATTTTTTTAATATTAAAAATTTATTTTTGATTTCAAATCTTTCTTGAATAAAGTGTTGAATAAGTACTTATTATAAATCTCTGCATCTCCTTGAGCTAGTGGCAAGGGCTAATGGACAATATAAAATAAATTTGGATCTTAACAGTATTTGCCTACTATATAAATTTTCCAGATTCGAATGGCCTGGTGGCGCCCTGTGCGGCAGATACGTAAGACCCAGATAGACCCCGACCATTATGATTGGCTTCCCAACGTGTTTTTTTCCACGAATACCTTGAATTTTAAAGAAAAAATGTGCTAGTAATTTTTTTTTTTTTTGAAATGAAATATTTTACTTGTATTAACGTAAAGTTATAGTTTGAATTTTGTGTAAAAAGTACTGCCAATAAAAAAACTTGGGCATGTGTAAATAAATGCGAGGAATAAAAACGTAATAGTTAATATAAATAATTTTTTTATAAAAGAGTCTTATTTAAAATCCAACTGTTTAACTTGTCTAAGTAATAGTTAAAAGTAGGAGAAAAGAAACTTGGGAGGAGGCAGAAATTTAGCTGGAGCAAGGAAACAAGTCAACATTTTTTTTTATAGTTATATTTGTGTGTAATTACTAACCAAAGTTTTTTTTAAATTTTCATATATAATCAATTTGTGTAATGTAATTACTAATACCAAGTAAATTCTTTTTTTTTATTGTTTTTGAGGAAGTTCACTGATATGTATGCTGTTATATTCTTTTAAAATTTAAAAATAATGGGGAAAATAATCTTAAATAAAATCATTTATTAAAAACTAAAAGCCAAAATTAAAGAGTTATGTTTAACACACATATATATATATCACACAGATGGAAAACTTTAAAAGTATTTTTTTTTTAAAAAAAAAAGGTATTTGAAAGTACTTTTGTATAAAAAAAAGTAAAGACCTAAAGATAAAATATTTTTGTTAAAAAGTAACATAAATGAAAGTAGAAATAAATGTTAATTTCTATTTTAAGATTCCTATATAATCTCAATAAATGGAAATCGACTGTTTTATTAATTAAATGAAAAGCAAATTAGCCCTTTGGTCTCTTATATAATTAAAAAGCCAGATAGAAGATATAAATAAAAATTAAAGATTGTTTCCTGATCTGAAGCAGAATGTCCAATAGAAGCAGCAGCCAACGCTCGGACCCTAATGAAAATCATTGGAACAGGAAACCATGTTCGGTGAATCCGGAGGATTAGGATAAAAAGAAAAAAATTTCCAATCAAAGTCAGTTCCAGCTTGATTTTTAAGGACAGTGAAAAGACATACTTTTCATCCTCTTACTTATTTCAAATGAAGTGACTGTTGAATTAGACCCAAATCATATGGGTCCTACAATAAAATAGTTCCAGGATCGAACCAGCTGAGACAACCTCCGGATTGATAACTATGGTATGAACAACAGACTGGTCTTCCATGAAAGTATGACTAATAAAGACTTCACGGGAATTGGCACAAGGAACTGGGAGCTTCTCTACAGTAAAGTATGAACTATAAAATTTTAAAAAGTAATTAAGAACTTTCGTCAATATCTAACAAGCTTTTAATAACCAGCTAAACATAACTTTTAAAATGAACTTTTATCTGACTTATTAAGATTTCGAAATCAGTTATTGATGTTTAATTTTTGTATATTTGAGTTTGCTAATTTAATTAAATCATTTCCATTTTCTTTATTAATATTTATTGACTAAATTATTTAACTGTATTAAATTTAAGTTGGGTGTAGATGGCTGTATAGATTCGTTAACGTTTATATTAGTTGTTTTTTTTTAAGATTTTCATATGCGTGAAACAGATATATCGGTAAATATGACACATGCTGAATGTCCAAATGTATTTGTTCATATATCTTTTAAGTTATTGGTGTCAATGCGGCATCTTCTGATGAGTGCCATTGGGTTTATTGTAAATTTCCCTCTGCAATTCCATCAATAACTTTATATTTTAATTGTTTATGTTTATTTTAAAGGGCTTTAATTTCAGGTTATTTGTCTCATGGTTGAGTCAATGCTGGTAGAGAGATATATGGGTGTTAATATCAATGTAACGTGAAGTGTGTTAGCATACAGGGCAACGTACCCAACTGAATGCATGACCCCAAAGATGTAGTCATTGAGTTGCAATGTACGCAGACGTATTTCCAGCAGTATTAGCTCTATGGATAGGGACTATAAGTCGGCAGATAGACCGCTCTCCCCCATACGTAGCATTTCTCTTTTATTATTTTATATACATGATTCCTTCACCAGATAGATGCACATTCCTGTCTGCATGGTTTTATGCTAGCATCTTCATATTGCATTGGTTGCATCTGTATATCAGGAAGCAAGTGTTGGTTTAGCTACGAACTTTTAATCTGAGATTGAATGAATGTTTTGAAAAGTTTTTAACTGAGAAATCTATATAGCTATCTATACTCAACATTCTAAAGTAAAATTTATTAAAATGTCCATCTGTGTATACTTTCTTAAATAATAATTTAAATAAAAAATAAATAAATCTAAATTTAAAATATTAAAATCAAGATAAATTTTATTCCTCAATTTCAAATATTTATATATGTGCGTTAATAAATAATTTTTGTGTGTTATTACTGGTAGTGGCTTATTTTATTTTTTTAATATTAAAGATTTATTTTTGATTTCAAATCTTTCTTGAATGTGTTGAATAAGTACTTATTATAAATCTCTGCATCTCCTTGAGCTAGTGGCAAGGGTTAATGGACAATATAAAATAAATTTGGATCTTAACAGTAAGTATCTGCCTACTATATAGATTTTTCAAGTTCCAATAGCCTGGTGGCGCCCTTGTCTGGCAGATATGGTAAGACTGATTCACCCTGACCATTATAATAGAAACCATCTATTTTCTAAATATAAGTCTGCTTATATTTTATGCATACAGAGTAACTATATATATATTGCTAAAAGAGATTATAATAGATGGACAGCTGAAATCTTAAGCTGGATTCCAAGATATTCTAAAAGACCTAGAAAGAGACCACATGTGAGATAGCTGAATGAAATAAGACAGGGATGATATGGAGAAAAAGGGTTAGAGATTGGAAAAGATGGATTGAACTCAGAGAGATCTTCATCCTGCAGTGGATCAATAATGAGTGAAAATGATGAGATACTATTTAATATAAATAAATAAAAACAACAAAAGATTATACTACAATAACTATTATATTTTTATTACATAAAAACTTCTTTGAGCAATGTTTTATGATAGTTATATGAAAAGGGACAGGAGGAGTTATAATTAAAAAAAAAAAAACAAACATGTTGTATGTATATGGATCTGAAAATATTCTTAATAATATATATATTACAGTGAGGACAATAAAATATTGATGAAAAAATTAAATAATACAATATTTGTTGTATAAGTTTTTTTTTGATTTATTTCTTTATTTACATGCAAAAAATAACTCAATTTATACTTAGTTCCATTTTACAATAATTTTTAATATTTATGTATACATGTCCACGTGAATATATATTGAAGTGTATATTATAAATAGATATGGGAGTGTGTGTATAGATCAGCAAATTATATTGGTATACTGGTGCATTTGGATATTAGTGTATATTTAAATTTTTGATAGAGATGAATATAGGAATTTGTATATAACGAACCATATGTTTATGTATTTAATATTATGTAATATATTTTATTGTGTTGTTTAGATAACATATATTTACAATTTTATATATTTATAATTAATTCCTTGTTGCCTTTTTTATTATTATTTAGACAATACATATTTACAATTTTACATTATATAATTAGTTATACATGGTTTTTTTTTTTGGTTTTGAATAATAATCTTGCAAGTATAATATTTCAGAAAATAAACAGTATCTGTGTATTAATGCTTTGTTTTTTGAAATGAGCTATAATAATATAGCAAATTAGTTTAAACAAATTTTTCATTTTTTAAAAATGATTAGAGGATTTATTATATTACAAAGATATAGTGTAATGGAAAGCATTGTAAAGTTTTTTTTTCTTCAGATTTATATTATAATTTATTGCACTGTATTGATGACCTTGTCAAGCAGATAGAGAAATACTTTGATCATCTTTTGAATATTATTACAAAAAATCAGTTAATTGCATCTAATATTAATTTTATTGACTCATAAATTTGGAAGAAGACATTCAACTTAATGTAACTTAAAAAATAAAAGGCTATGTAAGTCCTGATAACATCTGAGAAGTTTTAATAAATGAAGTTTGTGCTACCTGATCTTAAAAATGCATCTATCATTATAATTTTTAAAAACAGAGAATATAAAAGACTTCAGCAATTATTGTGGAACCAATGTCTACTTTAAAAGTCTTTCAATGCTTTTGCATAATAGATAAATCAATGATTTATCCAGATTTAGATTATAATAGCACTACCATCTATTCTTCACTGAGTAGTCAAGCTCACAATAGATGGCTCTGAAGGAAGGCAGAAAATTGCTTCTCCATAATGGCATAGCTCAGAAAGACTGATGCCTTAAAGTTCCTTACAAATATCTGTCTGACAATCATTTATAAAATTATTCGGGATTCAAACTCAGACTTTCATACGACCCACTATTCTCAGTGCCATCTCATATTGCTGACCTACCTGATCACACACATGTTGAAAAGATAAATAATCACCAATATACGTATTTCATGCTAAACCAGCAATCATCAGTTGGTCTAGATTACTATCCTCACATATATATATAATCAGTGCTCAGTTTTATATTAAGATAGCCAATCTTCATACTTTAATGGACAGGCTTCAAACTATTCCAACTCACAACTCTTTAGCCTTCCATTTCATTGAAAATCTGATGATGGAACATCCAAAGCCCTTATTAGTGCCAAAGTTGTCATCCTACCCATGTTGACATATTAGTCATTCAGTCCCCTCATGTACAGGAGAATAATCCATTTATACATACATATGTGAGAGATGGGCAGACCTTTTGCACACTATTTATATAAATTAATACATTGTACAGGCTTAAACCTGCATTTATATATGTAATATATGCGGGATTCAAATTCAGACTTTCACACGACCCACTACTCTCAGTGCCATCTCATATTGCTGACCCATAAGTCTGAGTTTCACTCCCGCATATATTACATATATAAATGCAGGTTTAAGCCTGTACAATGTATTAATTTATAAAATTATTGTAGTTTTCGCTCACAAATTATTATTAATAGAAAAAGAGTTAATAATACAGAAAACTAATTACAATTACCAAGAGTTAATTATGATGAAAGAAGGCAAGTATTTAAATGTATTATGAACATCTAAAAAAAAAAAGACTCGAAAAATTTATGTAGTAAAAAAAAAATAAAAATACATAAAATTATATTATAAGGGATTTGAACACAGACTTTCAATTTCAAGCTCCCCTCAACTATCCAGTTTATGTTCAAATTCCTTATAATTTACATCTAAAACTCCAAGTATATAAAGTATAACTTGTATTCAATCAAATATTATAAATAGAATTAATAAAGAAAAAAAAAAAAACAAATCAATATATTAATGATTTTTATTAGTCATTCATTAGACTAGAGATTATCCAATAACGAATAATATTTCTGTAATTTTCACTATACCACTCTCAAGCAAGATAGGAAAGTTTCTATCTGCTTTTAATACCTTGTGGAGGTATGTAATCTATGATCTCCAAGAAGCACATACTATTTGTCAGACAAATATGAAAATTGAGATGGGCAAAAAAGAATAAAAATTATTATAATTTTATAATAAAAAGTCAGATCAAATTTGAATATATTTTTGTAAAAAATATCCAGTTTACTAAGAAATCATTTATAAAACAAGAATTGTGATTTTTCATTATAAAAGCCATTTAACAAGTCCACGATCCGAGGATAGCAAACTAAAATTATCATCATTAAAATACTGAGCAGCAATCAATATCCATATATTTAAAATTTGGAAGTATTGTACATATTATGAAGTGTAGGAATATTATAATGAATCCAAATATTTGAGAGCTTTTAAATAGTATTAGAGGTTTTAACAAAATAACTATACTAGACTAATTTGCAATACAGAAGCCTGATATTTTGAGCATATGAATATGTTTCCCCTTAATGAAAAATCCTTGAATATTGATCATAATTGAAATATTTTATTAAATGACAATTTGCAGTTCTCATTAATTACATTATTAAATGCACTGAAAATTAGAACATAAAAATATTAAATCACCAATAATTCTTTTCATTGTATACAGATAAAAATTACTAGAATGTTGTGATATTTAGGACCCATGAGTAGCTAGTTTATAGGACTGACTTAAGAGTTTGAGATAAAAAAAACATTATTTTTTTCTAGATCTTAGTAAGAATTAGGATTTCATTTTAAATAGTTCAAGTCAATTCACCTAACTATCCAGCAAGTAATCAATAAATGGATATCTAACCATTATAGCATAGGCTAATCTAGATTGGTCAGATCAGTTTTGAAGCACTGACTAGAACCAATAAATATGGTTGAAATATAATAGTCTTCAGGACAGTCAAAACAGTTTAATACAAATAAAGGTATTGATAAAGTGTCTAAGAAGGTGTTAATGGTATGATATGTTATAATAGAAATCAATACATAGGAAAAGAAGAAATAGAAAATTATATTACTTCCATTGAAATATAATGCAACACTCACCACTAGTAAAGGGAAAGTTCATATTCTTATGGGTCTTTTTATTTCATGTCAATTATAAATATTAATTACAATTTCAGAAATTCATGGAACAATTTTCATTACTTGGAATTAAAAAAATATTTATTGTATCTTGTTTTTAAAAAAACAAAATAACTTTTTGCTATAATAAACTTTGTAATGAGTTACATTAAACCAGATACATGGAAAAAAATAATTTTCTCATATCGATTAATGAATAGAAAGATGGCAAATCATTATTAATTGACTAAATTACTTAGTACAGATGATACAATATTCTTGAGAATATCAATGGGTTAACCACCAAAAACACACGTTTATTTCTTTATAATCCTTTAGAAATAGCCTCATTCTATTTTATAATGATAGTCTACAAATTATGCATGTTCATTTTCTTGAGTAGCCGCTTATGATTATGAAATATGCTCAACTAACTAGGCCCCTACCAGCAGCCGTATTAATAGGGACTGGATTTTTTATAATTATATTTCAATCACATTTTTTTTTTTCACTCCTTTAATTTTAGAGGCAGCTATTCTAACGTTGAATCAACTGCCTAATATTACTCAGAAGACAGTATATTATAGAAAAAGCCTGTAATAACATAAGATCACATCATCTACAGTTCTATGGTATAGAATACATTCCTTTACAATAAAATAAAATAATCAAATGGTTTATTGCTGAAGTGTTTACTTGAAGTTCGAGCACCCGGAAGTGACAAAGGAGAGACACGGACAGTGAACCTCATTATAAATTGAATTTAGCTTTCCCAATTGTTATTATTAATATCCGTCAATCAGTTTTTTCAATTAAAAACTTAATTTTTGCAAATTATTTTGGCATCCAGTTTTATATCCTACATTCTCTTAAATACCTAATTATAGTGATTTTGGAAATAATAATAAAAAATGATTGGCAATAAAATTTGCCGAAACATTTTTGATATGACGAATATATTGCATGACTTTGCAAATACGAGCAGAAGACGTTTTTTTCAATTTACAGTTTGCTTTTTTTTAAAGTAGACTATTTTCAAGCCCTTTAACTTTTTTTTTTTTAGAAAGAATGAAAGCTCTTATAACACATACACAATATTTCAAACATGAAAATAATCTATACGTTGTGTTTAAAAATACTTGGTTAAAGTTTTTTTTTTTACACCTGTAGTTTTGCTCATTCATAATATTTTGTAAATTATCCGGAAACATAAGTTAGTTTTCAATACCTATAGTTTATAAAAAAATATGAATTATCATTAGTCTTTTAAATTAATAGGCCTAAAACCTTGATAACATATTCACCAACGTAAAGACATACAAAAATTTTAACAACTAAAACTGTTCCCGTAGATTTTCACGGCAAAAGTCACGAGAAAATTTATAAAAGAATTTAAAAATATTCATTTAATATACATTTTTTTTGTAATAAACAAATTATATCAAACATTAAAATATATTTTATTTTCTATTAGAACATTGTT
Organism: Epiperipatus broadwayi; assembly: GCA_028023455.1. Lineage (NCBI taxonomy): Eukaryota > Metazoa > Onychophora > Udeonychophora > Euonychophora > Peripatidae > Epiperipatus > Epiperipatus broadwayi. The sequence goes on from JAQFVV010006236.1 coordinate 2,241,707, forward strand.
TAACATATCTCACCTTTGTTTCAAATTTTTAATAACAGTATATGGAAAATTAAACATATCTAGCGACTAGTCAGACTTTAAAATCCAATATGGCTTACCAAAGCATGATGGGAAATCTGTAAATATTGCATCCATACCCTCGGAAAAATGAAATAACATAATAAAAAAATATTTCCCATCATGCAACAAAATGATTTTATTGGGCTCGTAGCTATTATTTTTGTTTGTAGAAAACAAAACAAATAAACATATTCATAATAGAGAAAAATATTAGTTGAGGGAAGTATAAAGTGGAGACTTAACTAAGCAAGTTTACAGTACTGTGTGTTTATACATACTACTATATATATACAAGTAGATTATAGTAACTTCAAAAGTATGATTTTTTTAAACATAACTACAGTAGCTTTAAAAAACTATTTTAGAATTATTATAAAAATTGTTTTTCTGTCTAGATATATAGTACATGATTTATATTCTCCCCTTTTTTTTTGTTTGTTTATAAATACCCACGTAAATCTCGTTTTTTCCCTCAGGCGATATTACTCATATTGGCCTGTTTTTCTCCAAACATTCAGTCTCTTCTTATGCGAGAGGTTATGAATTTAGATAGAATAAATTATATTAAGAGAATGTTTGGTTATACAGTTAAGATTTTAAAGTTATTCATACATGTTTATACAATGTTGACAATGGTAAATGAAAATGTAACAATTTATAAATATAGGAAAAGTTATAAGTTACTAATAAACTACCACTCAATAAAGTGTAAGGGCATTCTAACTCCAAAAAAAAAAAAGACAGGAGAGAAAAATTACTCTAAAAATGGATTTTGCGGTAACTATACAAACCAATCTATGAAACACAAATACATCCACATATAGAATATGCTGATTCAATTTTCTGATTACGATGTTATTTTTTTAGATCCCTTAGCAGAAAACATTTTCTAAAATACTTCAAAATCATGTCTAATTGTAGCCCTCTAACGTATTCTATTCTCTACCGTATCTTCCCAATAGAAACAATTGACAATGCACTTAAATGTCTGAGATAAACTTTATAATATAGAGAGGGTCTACTTTCCCCATGAAACCCATAAAACACCCTTTTAGACTGTTTTATTGCTTATTTATTTTGTATGTCCACTTCAATGAAGATTGATTTTACAATAGTGGATTTAATAGTACAACATTCTGCAATCTAAAGAACATATCGATTGATTTTTTGATCTTTCCATTATATTTTAAAAACTTTATGGAGCATCTTTAAATGAAACTTTTCTAATGCATTATATTGAGCAAATAGGCATCCAAGGTTCACATCCATATAACAAATTAGGTAAAATAACAGCTTTATATACAGCTAACTTCATTGCAATAGTTATTTTCCTATGATGAAGTACTCTATCATTTAATTTATTAAAAGCAGCAACAGCAACATATTGCCATCTGTGCTGGATCCTAAAATTTAAATACACTCTTCTGCTTATAAAACTACCAAAATATTTCAACTGATTTACATTCTAAAGTTGTTAACCATGCAAGATGAAAGTTGCTGAGTATCTTTCTTCCATCATTGGCTGAGAAAGATTTTTTTTAAAATATTAATTAATAAACAGATCTTTTTAAGTTGCATTTAAAGCATTAAGAATATTATAAGTTTAAAAAAAAAATGACGAAAAAGATCTTAAATATTGAATATAGAGGAAAATGTTCATTGATATTCAGTTATAGTTTGCAGAAAATGAATAGTTATTGTGTTACAAATAAAAGAATTATGAAGAATTCTTTATTTCTCAGGATTAAAAAGAATCCTTTGTCTCTCTAGTATGTAAAATAGTTTAATTAACTACATTAAAACTTGTATCACTTGGTAGTAAATAGAACTATGGGAAAAATAAGCACGAATGAGGATAGAACAGAAAAAGATATATTAAGAAATGGCTTATAGATTAAAATTCAGATCTAGAGAACATATCAGATTATAATGATCTTTATTATAATTTAATTGGATGTTAGGGTAACTTGGCAGAACTAAGAGTTTATTCTATAGATAGAGCTACATAATATTTACTATAGTTTAGGGGTCCCCAACCTTTTTGCACTTAAGAGCACATTCTATAATACCGGCCAGTTGGCAGGCACCATTTATTTTTTCAATGTAAATTTATAGTTGGATATTGTTAATAATACACATAATGTACAAAAAAATATTTATTTCAAAAATAAAATTTTAACATATAATTAACGTTTATATTTTTATTCTGTAAACGCATAGTATGCCCTACAATTTGAATACAATATAATACAATAATTTATAAGAATTTTTAAAAATTAAATTTATTTGTATCAGATAAATAATTTTTTATCGTGTTCGGATAGCGGCGGGCACATGCAAAATGATCTGCGGGCACCATGGTGCCCACGGGCATAGGGTTGGGGACCCCTGATATAGTTTGAAAGAATAACTATTCGATAAAAAATAAAATGTCCAAATTTATTACTGAATTTACAGCTATAAGAATATATTAAATTAAGTTAAAAAATAAAACAAACATATTTTGCAATGAAATTGAATTACTTACAAAATGAAATTAATTATTTAACCCCTCTCTCTCTCTCTCTCTCTCTCTCTCTCTCTCTCTCTCTCTCTCTCCTCCCCCCCCCCCCCCCCCCCCCCCCCCCCCCCCCCCCCCCCCCCCCCCCCCCCCCCCCCCCCCCCCCCCCCCCCCCCCCCCCCCCCCCCCCCCCCCCCCCCCCCCCCCCCCCCCCCCCCCCCCCCCCCCCCCCCCCCCCCCCCCCCCCCCCCCCCCCCCCCCCCCCCCCCCCCCCCCCCCCCCCCCCCCCCCCCCCCCCACACACACACATATATATATATAACACAAATAAAATGAAAAATCCACATTTATTTTGTTTAGAATTTACTGTTGCAAGTGTATATTAAATATAATGAAGAAAAATATATATTTTGCTAAAAAAACAAAAAAACCCCATGACTTAAATAAAAAAAAAGTCTACGCCCACAATGTATATAAAATAAAATTAAGCAATGTTTAATATACACTTGTTGTAAATTTAAGGATAATGGTGGGCATTGTAAATTCAAAAATAAATGTGATTGTTTGCTATAGATTTGCATTTCTACATATATATGATTTGTCATTGATGTATTGTTTTTGTTAATAATTGATATTGTTTGGTAAATATTTTTTATTGTGAATATATTATTTACTTAATTTTATTTAATATACTCATGACTTCAAGAATAATTACGGACATTGTGATGTTTATCCATTAATTATTCTTTTACTCAACAATAAGTATTATGTAAATCAATAAATGTAGATTGCACACTATATTAGTATCCTTTTAGTTATGCATAATTAGATTATTTAAAGAAGTGTAAATAATTATATTCACATTGATAATAGAATGTGGCTATATAGCTTGTGTTATAATAAATGTTATCTATAGTGTGGATTACTTTGAATAGTTTATCGTTTATGGTTATGCATTTAAATTTAGAAATTAAATTATGATTTTGATAAATTGAAATTCATAGACTTTTAACTTAGAAAAATGTATATTTCCAATTTAAAGATGCCTATGCAACTATTTTAAGAAGGAAGTTATACATTTTTTTATAGCATAGATTTATGACAAAGAAATTGGATATGAAACATTATAAAACTATAATGAAATAAAACAAATACTTGATAAAATAGCAGCAACGATGAGTTAATTTACAAAACACATAATATTCACATAAATGTTCTGAACATTTATACATAATTTTTTTTTCTCTTAACATCACAGAAGACAGGCAAAATTACTTCTTTATTATATCTCACTAGCATAAAAGTTATTGATTATGAAATCCAGCATGTTTATGTAAAAGTGATATAAAAAATAAATAAATATTGTCAATCACATTGCAAGATTACATTATAGAAATTCATATCAAGATAAGGGAGAGAAGTTATGGACTACAATTTAGCATTTTATGAATTCACAAAATCATATGTTTATGAAAATTTCCAAAAGAAGGGCTATCTAGAGTAATTTTTGTGGTGAATGTTAGAGAATAAAACCCGAGACTAACTATTCACAGAGCTGGTAATAGAATAAACCAGTGATTTTCAAAGTTTAAAAATAAATAACAAGCTTCAGAAAATTTAAAAAATAATAAACAATCCAATGTTACTATTAAGAAGCTAAGAATAAAATCAAGGAAATAAAGTATTACAGCTATGAAAAATAGTCATTAAGCAAAAAGTGCAGATGTGAAAATGAAATCTGTAAAATATGTAAATGAAGGGAATACTTTGATTGAATATGTAACACAAAAGAAGTTGAAACTTTAAGAAAAAACAGAAAATTAAAGCTATGACTAATAATATTTTAAAAGTGAACCATCCTAATCATCATTCTCATATTAACTGTAGGATAATTTACTTGTAAAATAGAAATTTAGCACAGTTAAGATAGGGATTTTATGCAAAAGCCTTCTGGCATCCATTGATTACTCTGGCTTGCACTGAGTGGCACTATTGTATGGAGAGTTTTGCCTGTTTTAATAACAGTTATGAGCAAGCAAAGAAATGGGGATCATGTGATGTTTAGTGGTTTAAGAAATGGTGACCATGTGATGAAATGATTGTGTGACAAAATTTAAGAAATTTTAATAATAATATAAATGTTTAATTTTTATTATGTATATTTGTAAAAGAAAGGAATGGATATTTTTTCTTGTGTAGATTCATTTTTATATATTATACCATCTTTGGCTAGATTTAAAATAGGCATTGTCATATTTAAAAAAAAATACTGTCATGGTTTTGTGTGTTAGTTACTGTTTATGATCATCAAGTGATATTTACCCTAATTTTGGAGTTATTGTAAATATACCAGAATACAAAGTAAAATTCGTGATTTATTTTTCTTTTATTTTTTAAAGTAATATGATAAGTAATTTACTGCATTAAATTTTATACCTTATTATAAAAATATTGCACAAAATTTGAATATATATTTTGATAGATTTTGCATTAATGTTTTGTCTATTTGCATATTTTTAACAACAATAGGTTTAGATAAATAAATAAATTACGTTTTTATATATATGTATAAATATATATTGTACCGGTCAAAATTGTGTGTTCATTCAACAAGACCTAGAATCCAAGCAAAAGTACATCAATCTAGCATCTGCAAGATACATAAGTCAGGAACAATATTAAATGTAATGCTATTTGCTTGTGCTCCAGGGTCTATGACTATATGAGCAACACTTTTGAAGATACTACAAGTTTTTCATTGACTCCGGTCCCAGCAATGGAATAGGGTGAGCACAGAGACTTGGAAATCAATAATATATTCAAGTGATTAATTAATAATTTCTATGGAATATAACAATTAAAGAATGGTACAGACTATTGTTTAATATTTATTAATAATCAGAGCTGCAATAATATTTAAGGCAACATTAAACAAAAGGGAGTTTAATTAATAATACTAAATAAAATCTCATTCACTTATGGAACAATATAACTCAATCAAATAATTAATACTAGAGATTTGGGCCAGGAATGACAAATACGAGAATGCAGAAAAATGATAGAAATATAAAGCATGATTTTAAGAACTGACTTCAAATAGACACAGGCAATACATTTCAAAATCTCTATTGAATGGTTAATAAACTACCAATATCATTACACAGGATAACACAATAAATATACTTAAAATATAATAATTTAAGCTTTCATATGTTACTAGAAACTATTGACTTTTTGTTTTAATCTATTTATTTAGGCTAATAAACAACCAACACTGCTTTAAGAATCAAGACTATTATTATTCTACCTTTTAATTATTAGTTTTATCTTATAGGACTTTTTAAAATTAAAGAAAAATGTCAGCATTTTACAACAACTTGGATATAAATGATATATAACATAAATTAATGGTATAAATGGGATCATCTCGGATGGATAGGCATTAAGTAACAATTTACCATAAAAATAACTTTTAACTAATATTATCTTTTATCATCGTTTTGCTCAGTGCTAAGTACACTCTACATTTTGAAATATATTTTAGAAACAGTTCTGCTGTTATCAATACTAAACCATTAGAACTTTATTCTAATTTATTGGGAATATGGAACATAATAAGACATATGATATAATGGGGTTGAGCTAAGGCAAAAGAGAACAAATTGACAACTTAGACCAGATCATCTCTTTACTGCATATGGTCTGTAATCCTGGTGTCATTCCTGGATCATCTTTAGGGATATAAAAGGAAGTGGCAATGAATCCCTTGTTTGAAATAACTATATCAACATATGGTTTGAAATCACAGTGTTGTTTCTGGATCACTTTTAGAGATATGAGAAAAAGGAAAGGGACAGTCAATCCCTTATTTAATAATTAGATCAATACACCACAAAAGTATGATCTTAATCTACTCAAAGTTTGATACGCATCATTCATGATTCAACCCATGATTGTCATTATATATCATTACTCAGAATAAGAATAAATTCACCTGATATGATGCAACATAGATCTACCACATATTCCAAAATATCATACACTTATCATTATAATCATTTAACATGTAATAGATAAATGTAATACTAGTATTACTTACCATCTATATACAAAGACCTTAGCAAAACAGAATATATTACTATTTGATACATGAAGTCTATAACCATCATTATCAATTCAAGGATGACCTACGACTATATCTGTTATTAGCTATTAATTAATTAAACATTACACATATTAAATACTATATTTAACACACCTACATTAACTAAACTTATATATTGCCCATTTATTATTATTATTCAACAATTGTAGCTTTTTATCCTAGTTCTGTTCATATTTTAAACATGAACAAAATCATAAGTTTCATTTTTTTACACAAACTGAATTTTTATATCTGTAATAATAATGTATACAATATTATAAAACAAAGCATATATCATTAATAGTAATAAATATCACTACATAAACTTTTTGTTTCACATTCCTTCTTGTGAAACTAAGAGAATGAAATCTTGATTGCAACCCTTTTTAAAATCTGCAGCATTATGTGATTGATAAATGTTCTTTCCCACATGGAGTCTATTTCATATTTATTTATTAGTTTAAATTATAATCCTAATATGTTTCTTGATCTAAGAACAATTGTAGTTTTCATCCATTAACTCCAACACCTTCTAATTCTGGGAATTAAAAATAAGTTGAAGATAAACATTGATTGTAATCTTCACCACCGTATATAGGTTTCATATACTTTATTGACTAATGGCACTATTTAGTAATTAACACATTAAAAGTCCGACCCACAATATGATTAATATAATAATTAATATATCAAAATTTAAGTTGACATATGATTCACTTTTAATGTGATTTTACAACTCGGTTTAATAAACATATCAATTTTAAACCATTAAGCATCACATGATCACCATCTTTTATACTAGCACATAATTATTTATGTGGTGACTATGGTTGTTAAAGAGCCAAAGACACCAAAATGTATGGGTGCTGAACTGAGTTCAGACCCATATGACTATATAAGCTATTGAGCTTAAATTGAAAATATTATTGTGTTTTCAATTTCATAGTTTTATAGTTAAATAGAGATAAAAGGTGGTTGCTGGAGGGTTGCATTAGATCCTAAGATCTAGGTGCAGTGCTCTCAGATCCAATGTTCCTCACTGACAAAGGCCACAAGTCAGAAACTAGTCTGGGGATATTGGATGAGTAGGCATTAGATAGGGATTTTATGCACAAGTCTTCTGGCATCCATTGATTATTCTGTTTGGCACAGGGTGGCAACTACTGTATGGCAATGTTGAGAATATCTCATATTAAATATTTTATAAACTCTCATAATTTAGTATTTTCATTTATATTGTTTTATTAGATAAATATGTTATTAATGTACTTTTATTTAATTGCAATATAACATTTTTCTTTTTTATAAAATTTGTTTTTTCAACATAATGAAATTAATATAGCATAATAAAGTTATGATAGTTGGTGTTAGCTTTAATATAATATCTCACATTAGTTTAAAGATGTCGTGAATGCCTTATAAATTCAAAACACTAATACAAGATATTAAATATCTCACATCATAATTCTGCTTATTTTTAAATTTATTTTAACTGAAAGTACAAAATAATTTTCCTTTCTTTCTTCTTGTTATCTCAAATAAGTCATAATTATTTTTAAAACGCACATAGCAAATATAATAATTAAAACAGTTACAAAACAAAGAGTAAAAGTTCATGCTTACAAACATCTGAGTTGGTTTAAATTTGAAGTCCATTTTGGTGCTTTTTCTTTGAATATCTATACCAATTTTAAATATGAACTCTTATAATTATCAATTGATATTAGCGATGTGTTTCATGTAAGTAAGTCAAATGGAGTTTCCTACTCCATTAGTTGCAAATCAAAATACAATTCATTTCTATTTTTAATTCAATTCAAATTCAATTTTACTTTTTAATAATTTTTATCTTCTCAGTTCTTTGTTATTTTAGTTCTTCCATTTTGTTCTTAAGTTCTCCCATTCTTCCTAGTTGTTCTCCCAGTCTCTCCTATAAAAATTTATGTTAGCCTATTTATAAACTTTTATCAGAGAGGATCATTGTACAAATTGACAAACCAATTAAATTATTGTGTGTGCATACATTAACATACAATTAATAATTCTCCATAATTTCTATACTTTTAATTCAATCCCAACATTAATCAATTATTATTTTTGATACTATTGAAATTAGTCCATTTGACAGGCTGTGTATAAAAAGTCTCATACACAATCTGACAGAGGGCCCAACACACATCTTGAACAGTCCAATTCTTTAACACTCGGGAGATTTATTGACCAAATTTACTTATTTTATATAATTTATCAATTATGATAACACACCACTAGTATAATATACCTATTTAATATTGGATAGTGACTATCAATTAAAATTTTATATAATTGACCATTTAAATAGGGCTTGACAAACATTGAGCCCATCTATATTTTAGTAAAATATAAAGATTGATAGAACTGATTTAAAAATTTCTGTCTTCTTGGTGATTTGATTGCTTAGTTTGCATTTTGAACAGACTATTTACTTGCATTCAAAATAACATTGGTGAGAATAAGTAGTATTTTGCCTTGCTTGTTGCCTGTATTATTTTAATGTATTTAAAATTGCTCTTTTCCATCCACTGATTTAGGTCAAATATGTTTAACCTGTAAGAAATCAACAGCATACATTAAGTTTAATAAAGTATGGTTAAAAATAATAACAATCTTTACTATTCAAAATAATCCTTGAAATTATTTTCATTTAATTCAAAAGCCTTTTATTTAACTAATTTTTAATCATTAGATAAAAATATGATGAACACGTGTGTGTTTCAGTGTAAGAGAGCATTCATATGATTATTAAGAGACAAAATGGTGTCAGAATAACATGCAAGCAAAACATGTTATACATATTTTAAAAATAATTGATAAGCAAACGGATTAACCAAGAATTCTCATATGAATTTAAATATAAAATGGTGATATTTCATAATAGTATGAGTTGCTGAATTTAAAGAGTCTGTTCAAGTCTGCTGGCCACTGAGTCAAATCGTTAATAATTTTCTCAATATCTACATTTGAAATATGTCAGAACGTTTAACTTTAAAAGTAGAATTAACAGCAGAAGATCAGTATGTTTTGGAATACTTTATTGCATGCAAACTGGCAACATTAAATAAATATTTTAATTGCAGATGTTTTTCGGACATGAAAACTTTACTTTTTTTTAAAAAAAGAAGTGGTTTAAAATCTAATTTAAATTTTATTGAAATGCTACTTTAATGTTTCTGCATATCAATTAAATAATAAAGAATTGATTATCTTATCTGAATGTATTTGTTTACTACTTGAATAATGATATCAGTCTTTAAACAATTAACTAAAACTACTTTCTGATTTCTATCACCAATGTTGATTTATTAAATTATTTTGCTCTGATTAGTATTCCTAGATTTAAATGTGGATAGATCAATTAATATAGCCTGGATATTATAAACCTGGAACAATGCTAGATAAAAATGTAGAATTTAATAACTTATGAAGAACATTTTCATTTGAACTCTACATGTCACATTTTTGAAATTATCTCATATTCATAGAGCCCACGTAAAATCTATTAATTTAAAGGTCCTCATAATAATTAGAACAAATGGATATAATCACATTTATTGAATTCAGCTATAATTTATAATTATTGCTTTGTGTAATGTGTATTTATTGTTCAAGACATTTTATATTGATTTCACGGATAATATTTAATATTCCAAAAATGTTGAATATTTTTATTTATGTATTTGAGTAAGAATGAATTCATTTTGATTTTATTGTCATTTGAACTTATATGTGAGGTTCAAGATATATACTTTTACTATGTTTAAATTAAATTCATGGAATTGAATAGAACATTTGTTTGAGGGAATAGCGCTTGCGAAAAGCTTGAGAATTACTGATAAATTTATGGTGTGTGTCAACCTCTCATGAAGTGTCTTATGAGTCTTTCCAGGTTTCTGTTTCTATACTTGTGTCACCTGTATTAACATTATTATTATGTTTGTATTTTAAGCAGAATAAATCAGTATATTAGTTGTCCTTATTATTGAAACACTTTTCATTATGTATGAACCCACATCTGCTAAATTGCTGTTTTTTTTTGGATTGTCAGAATAACTGAGGAGGATGATTTTGCACTTTAAATATGAAGTAAATATTAATATTGTTTTACAATGTTAAATGGTATTAGTCTGTGCTGGTGGTTAATCCACAGATTAATTATTTGTCACTCTCTGTATTTTTACACTCATTCCTGCACTGGTAGTTAATCTGTGGAATTGTGTAATTATATTTGTTGCTTCATGGTGGTGTATAAATCCACAGGGCATTCAGTGTTGTATCATTCCTATGTGTAGATGAATGCATCCACAGGAATATCATTTTTTTTATAAATGTAAGTTTGGGCAAATTATTTTGTATTATTATGCTAAAATCATCTTCTTCCATCTATAAGTATAACTTATGAGTTCAGTCATAAATGTAGCAGGGCATCTTATCTAAATTATCCCCATAATGATTACCTGTTTGTTAATTAATATTTTATCTGAACTGAAGTTTGAATTTTCACTTTGGTTTAGCATTGCATTATAGCCAATTCCTGCAAATATAATATTATTAATTATATTATTTTAGGTTTATAGTATAGGTTTATTTGTTCTGGAACTGACACATTAGGTATTTCATGATTTGATGTTTTTCTCAAGGCAGAAATTAGATCAAATAATAATAAAATTTATGATTAGGCTTTTATAAAACAGTGCCTATGATATATTTATTGAAGTAAACAAATGGAATAATATTTTATTTATTTATTTGTTTATTCATGTATCTAGTTATTATATTAAACATCCTACATCAATTATTTGTTAATCATAAAATTAATATAATATTAATTTATAATTAAACTTACTGTGCCATTGCTATTTGTCATTCATAAAAACAGAAATCCTATATCTTGAATAGAGCATACATTGGGATACATACTATTGTCAGTATGACATAAGAGTCTTAGTAATATTCTGAGAAAACATTTGAATGCTTTTGCCCTTTGTAGTTTATGATGTGTAGGGTGCAATAAAATCCCATTTGCCTTTTCCATCATTTTAGTTTTGCATTGTTGATTCTAGTACATCATACAAAATTGTTTTATTTTATAAACTCATTAACAAATTTACCAGATAATGCTATGATAGAATTTATTCTTTTAATGCTATAATTTGCAATTCATTAAACATAAGAAGAGTCTCATTGCTATTATTTAATTATAAATTTAAATTAATAAGGAAGGACCCAAGTTTTCCATACTTATTATTATAAAGCACATACCTAGACTAGCATTTGTACCAAAACCATACATGTCATTCTGAAAGAATAATCTTTAATAGTTCCACAAATTATGCTATCTCGTCTATGGTAGGCCATATGGTCTCATGCAATGAAAAACCCACAGATTAAAGTTTTGAAGGATAATAAAATTACATAAAATTTGTCTAAAGTACTTTCACATACTGCTACGATGGGCCTTCATGGTGTACCCTGACCCCCGCAACCAGATCAGATAATAACAATTTTATGTTATATCATTAATTTTGTTTATTGTGATGTGATCAGACTTTTTGGTTACAGTTTTTAGCATGCAATGTGGTAGGATTGATTACTTACATTCACCACATGTGCACCAGATTTCGGTTACAATATTCAAGGTTAAATAGGTTTATAAGTAACCATTAGAAACAATTTAACACTTAGACAATCCCAATATAGATAACAATCAACAATCATTTAAATAATACTTGAGTACAATTCAAAAATTATAATTGCAATTTGTAAGGTCATAATTGACTACTTATTAGTCTGCATTCAGAATAGGTTATATTTACCTGTTTAATAAGATTTATTTAAACTTCTCTTTGTATTTATAATTTCAATCTGTGTCAAGTTGCAATCTTTAGTGTCTAATATAAATATATGTGACCATAAATAAAGGTGGGATTCCACTGTTATTGCTAAAAGGAAGTTATCTCGGCAACAGTTTCAGATTATTGATTATTATCTACATTGGGATTGTCTAAGTGTTGACAGGTTTCTAATGGTTGTACATGTTTCTATAATTTCACCTTTATTGTTAAAAGGAGGTTACTTTCACAACAATTTGAAATTGTTGATTGTTAAATGATATTGGGATTGCCTAACTGTTGACTGGTTTTAATGATATATATATATATATATAGTGCCCTTATCTATAGGTCATAATAAGGTAGAATGGTCAATTACTAAAAAAAAATTTTAAATTTTAAGATATGTTTGTATGTTATATGAATAATAGTAGGATCGATTAGATCTTATAGTACAATTTAAGGCTGAAAATACCTGGTATATAAAAGTGTAATGGATTGTTTTAAAAGAAAACAGTTAAATAAAGCTTAATTATATCCTTGCTTATGGTTGTAAAAGCTGGCCATATAAAATAACACAAGCTATAAATAGTTAAAAATATATTAATAATTCGAGTATGATATTTTAAAACTAATAAATTAAATAAATGCTGTATGTAGTGTTATAATTATATTTAATAGTCAAAATTAATAGAGTATATTTTAAAATAAACTTTAGGATGGTGAGAATTATATTTAGTTCTACAAGTTTAAATTATTTTCCAAATTTTTTATAAAATATATCAGTTTTGGTAATTTAGACCGAGACGTAAATTAAAAAAAAATCATCTGATAAAGTTAGTAATCATGTGACTGTATATTATATACCTTCACACACACGCTTGTTAGAATATAATAATAAAGTTTGTGAATTATGGAACTAAATGTAATTGCTGTCTATCGTTGAAATGAATGTTTAAATATTAAATAGTTATTTTAAATGTTTAAATGATGTAATATTTAAGTAGTGTTTAAAAGTTGAATACAGTTAATAAAAAAAATTAAATATTTTATTTAAATAAAAACAAGATAAATTAAATATTAATATTAAAATAGATATTAAATGATATTTTAATAATTGTTTTAAAGTTTAAATGATTTTGATAAAACTATAATGGAGTTAAAAAATACATTCTAAATAATATTTAAGACATGACGTCATAAATTCTTTATTTTAAAGAGGTTTAATCTATTATAAAACTAAAATGTGTAATTTGTTCACGCTAAAAAAGTCATTAACCAATCAACGGAGGTATTTTAGCAGACAAAATATAAGAATTAGATGAAGCGGGAGAAAGTAATGTGTAAGTGAAGGAGGGAGTAACATATTTTTTTAGCTGTATAACATCGTAAGCTAGAAAAGTAATATAATTTTAAAATTTTGTATTTGTTTTTAAAAGTTTTTTTTAAATATAATATTTTGAACTGCCTTTACATGGAGGGCTAATTTTTAAAAGTTTTCTTACCAGTGATTTTATTCAAGTTTAGCCAAAACCTTACAGTAAAATGGAAATACTACAGAAAACAGTATATAGAAGTTATGATAAAGGAAAAATATTTGTAAAGTGCCTTGATACAGCTTTATTTATGCTCAACCAGAAACTTATTATTGTAACTCAGAGGAATATAATTTGGACGCTATACGGAAAACTTAAAAGAGAAGTTATTTGCCGTCAGGAAAAATTATGACGCACAAATTTATAAGGCTACTCTGAAGTTATTTTGTTCTTCTCTATTGAAAAATTAAGATACGTATATCATAAAGAAAAAATTATGTAAAAGTTATAACAGAGAAAGAATGTTTATCCTTTTTTAAAGGAAACATTACAAAGTATATAGTTACCAGAACTTTAAAAGAAAGGAAAAATTACCGAATAATGATAGGAAAGAGTCATTATTTTTTTAAAAAAGGAAAGAAAAAACTTTATCTAAGAAGAATTAAAATATTATAAAGTGTTCATTATAAAAACGCTTAATAAAGATAGAGATTAGGAAAATGGAAATTTAAATTACTTAATGAAAATGGATCCATGGAGATAGAAAAATTTACTGAATATTTAAATCAAAGTACATAGAAGATGCATCATAAAAGTTGCGCGGGAAAATATTAGCAGAAAATATTAGAAGAGAATATGTAGACGTTTTTTTCTTTACGGGATTAATTGATATCATAATTAATAATTGTATTAAATATTATAAAAAACCAAGGATTGTCATCTATGAATATTTATTAAACAGAGCAATAATTGTTTTGCCTTAAAATAGAACATTAAGTGACTGAAGAAGAAATAATAAACATTTTTTTTAGCTTTAATATGAACGTTTTTCAAGGAAATTTGATGAAGAAGTACAGTAAATATAGTTTGGAATATTTTTTACTAATTTATTTTAAAATATAAAATGTTATGTGAGATGAGGGAAAACATATAAACATAAATTTATTAATATTAAAATTTAAATATAATAACTTGATAAAATTATAGAAATAGTGTTTAAAAATAAAGTGTATGGATGTGAGTCTTATATCTACAAGGATCAAATGGATGGTGAAGCCTACAGAACGTGATCGAGGAGATAAAGGTCGTTTGGTAATTTTAATAGTTGTTTATAATGCATAATGTATTTTTTTTAGATCATCTATTGACTAAGAATGGAGTGTGAAAGTTTAAATTATATGTACACACTTTATACAACATTTTTAACATATTATGAGATAGGAGTAATTCGGAATATGCATGCAATAATTTATTTAAAGTATATTAATAATATAATTTAACAGAACAATTGTGTGATTCTTTTGAACTTTCATGTGATAAAGTATTCAGATATTCAAATAGTTTGTATATGATTAAATATACGGAGGAAAGTAGTAAGCAAGCTGTCTTATAGAACAGTGGAATAGTTTTAAAATATCAATGAATTTTATTATTGTTAGTAATGCAGATATGTATTTGTCGATGGACAGTATAGAAAAAATCTTGAGAAATAAGATCGGATAGTGACTTGGAAGTACTAGTGGAGAGGAAACCAAGATGATGTTTTTTTTTTTTTAAGAAATAGGAAAAATAAAGGATTTGGATCATATTTAGTTTTGTGTGATTTCAGTATAATTAACTAAGCCCTATGACTGAACACATATAGTTTGGACAGTGTTTTGCATATCTTTAAACTTTGGATGTTATAATAAAGCTGAAGAAATAGCTTTAACATCGTTCCTATGATAGAGGTTGGTAGACAGATACAGGTCACTCCTCTATAGTGTCTTTTAATTCACTGTGCCATGATTGTCAAGATATATGACGAGTAATATTCTAGTTGTATTGTGATCCTATGCATCTATCTTCGCTATCCTTATTTTGTGAATCTGCATCGGTCAGAAAGATATTTTCAAAGAAATAATGAATAAAATAGAACTGAAGATATGTTATCGTTTATGTAAGAATAGTTTATTTGCTGGAATGTATAGAATTATGTAACTTTAAAATTGAAAGTCCAAAATATCATAAAGAGATAAAGAATCATATAATACATTGTAAAATTAATACAGAAATGAATATAAGATTTTTTGAAAGAGAAATCTAAACAAAGTTTGAATTTTTTAAAAATAATATTTAGAAAATAAGTATTGCATATTTATTAAGAAAATAGTCCAATAATGTACAATAAACATATACTTGTGCATGGTATATTAATAGTTATAATTATATCATCCGAAGTAAGGCTTGAATGAGAATATTAGGATTAATAAACATCGGATAATGAACAATAAAAACCTAATACCGAATGTAGAATAATGTTTTGACTTTGTAAGATTCCATACAACCAATATAAAACTAAAATTTGTTATTTTGTAGAATTTTATTACAAATGTAAAATTTTGTAAAAAATATAATTTTAATAATATTAGGGATGAAAAGTGTTTGTGATAATCATCTAAGAAATGCAATTTTGTAATAAGCTAACCATAATAATAAATCAAGTAAAAATACTGTATTTTCTTAAGTGTTAAAAAGATAAAATTTAACTAGAAAAAAATAAATAATATTTTGATTTCATTTTATAAATTAATAAACTAAGTTGAGATAGGAGAGTAAGGGATATCCAATGTAAATAGTGTAAAAATATTGTTAATTTATTTATGTTGTTAATAAACTTTGTTTTAAATTTGTTCTAAAGTTTTTGTGTCCGAGTTGTTATTTCTCCACATGGATGCATGAAATCACGATACATTTATAATTGAAACAGACATATAGGTTTTGCATAAAAAGGTAAACATAAAAGTGTTATAAGAATTTTGAGAATTTATTGGTATGTTAAAATTAAAAGATAATAATTTTATATTATTTATTGGTCATAAGTCGGTTGCCACAATATTACATTAAATTATATGCTAATGTTGCCACACGTATTCTGTTGTCAGATTATTAAATACTACCACGTACGTATTTATTTATTTCATTTTAGGAAGAAATAAGATTATATTATATTTATTATTGTTATTATTATTTTTATTATTGTTAGTTGCTGTGTAGTAGATTATGACATAAAATTCCCTTTTCATGTTTTACTACCGTAATTTTAAATCAGTTAGAATACAATTTCTGAACCTGAGATTTTATTTATTTTACTTCATTTTATTTAATTGAGCTAGATTCTTGTTATAAAGAAGATTAAGATATGATTATTATTTTAATCGTAGTGAATAGAGCTTAGAAAGTCGTAAGAATACTATGAGTTAGTTATTTGGTATAGTAAAAAGGGGGAATAGTGTTCTTATGCCATTGAGGTAGTATCGTGTGGATAATGGCTCAATGTAGTCTATCTCGTCCCCCGTATTGTCACTCCATGTCTCATGAAAATAGTAGATAGTTGTTAATTCATTTTAAAATTGAACCGTATTTGTATTTTAAAATTAGAGCTAGTAATCATTTTAATTAATGCTGAATATTTCATTTATTTATTTGTTAATTGAGCTAGAACCCGTAATATTCGTAATAAACAGTATATTTTTGGGGTGAGAACGCACGGGGGGGGGAGGTTAGAATATATATATATATATTTGTGGAATCCACACCATTCCTAGAAAAATATTAAGAAAAATAAATATTTGAAAAGATGTCAATACTGAGTGTAATTTATGTGGGAATTGAAAACTAGATATTTGATTATGCTTTTCTTTTATTGATCCATTTTAATACAAGTTAAATAGGATTAGTCACTAATTTCTCATTACTACAGATGTAAGTATAATGGCTAGTGTACTTACATTTTTTTGACACAAATATTAAAATCAGGTTTGACTCATGTTTGTTCATAAGAACAATCCATTAGTAACATCTAATTCCATATTTCAATTTTCACCATTACATAGATTGAAAAATTTTCACACAAGTAAGTTATGAAGATTGTAAAAGACCCAGAATGAGACCACATGTGAGATGGATGGATGAAATAAGAAAGTGCGCAGGGATGATGTGGAGAAGAGAAGCTAAAGATTGAAGAAATGGATTGAACTTGGAGAGACCTTCATCCTGCAGTGGATTGATAATGGTTGATGGTGATGATGATGATGAAGGTGTGAAGCAAGCATAGTCTTTACTGTCTTGTTAGAGATTTGGGAATAGTCTGTCATGTGCATAATTAAAAATCCAAGAAATTATTCTTGCTAATATTTAATTTGTAATGCTGAATCTTATGAGATGTCAATTAATTAAATTCTTGCTTCATTACCAATGGATCTGATCTATTGTAATTATGAAATGAAGTTTTGATCCAGCCGTAGGGTATGAAAAATATTCTCTGATAGTTTTTTTAACACTTTATCCAACACTTTATCCAAATTTAATACATTCTTCATGAGAAAAATATTCATTTTTTAAAAAAAAATTATATATACATTATTCCTTTTTGCATATGATGCTGTCATATCTGACCTTGCCTACAGAAGTGAACTAGTCCAGATTCCTTCCTTATCTGATCGAATTGAACATACATCGCTGTTAAACAATGTATAAACATGTGGATAACCAATGTATAAACGTGGCCAAAAGGTAAAACATAAATATGGACGATGTGTAAACATGCATATAAAATCCTCTCATGGGGTAGGCTCTCTGAATCCAATTGCTGCCAGTAAGGGAGAGGATCTGGCAATAAATAGCCATCCTTTTTGGAGCCAGGCAGAGAACATCTGACTAACCTAAATGACAGTATGCAGTCTTAAGAGAGATAGTGTTTGTCTACCTGAATGACTGAATGTGTCCTCCATTAAAACCACTTCCAACTGAATGTCTTTCTACTATATTCTTTAACAATATGTCTATGCAGTAAGGCAAGTCCACAATAGGACTGGAAGCTGTTATGACTATGGCAGTTTGATCCATACTGTCTAGTACAGCCAGAAGAGTCATTTAACAAATTCGAGGCAAGCTGTCCAAGACTAGAACTCATGCGGCAAGTTAATATATATATATATATATATATATATAGCTGGAAATGAATCCAATCATTCAGCATGACCAGCTTATTATTGACTAAGTTATACATCAAATTGTATAATATGTATATAATATGTAAGTATATTTGTTCTAATGAATTATACATATTAAATTGTGAATGTTCATAATTTGGATATTACTGTTGGTTGGAGTCTGAACCCTGCAATTCAGCCAAATACAACAGATTTATCCTGTTGACTGCATCAAATCTGTTATGTTTGGCTTAATTGCAGGGTTCAGACTCAAACCAACAATAATATCAAAAAATATGAACACTTACAATTTAATATAATTTATTAGAACAAATATTCATACATATTATATACATATTATACAATTTGATATATAACTTAGTCAAAAATGAGCTGGTCATGCCAAATGACTGGACTCTCTTTTAGCTATATATATTAGCTTGCCTCATGAGTTCTAGTCTTAACTATTTTGGCTCAGGGAATTCAACAATGGGTACAAAGCATTGTTATAGATGCAATAAACAAATGCACACACATACAGAATGCCTGCACAACTATACAACATATACAATTTGCAAGCAAATTGGACATATAAATGCTGCATGTCTAAAATTAAAAAGACAGCTAATATGAGAATGGAAAAACCCATTCCAAAAGACAGCAAAGACTATTATAAAAAAATAAACAAGTTGCCTGTATAAATCATATTAAAGATGATCAGTCTGGATTTAGACATCATAATTAATGATAAGCCAGTTACAATTGAACTGGACACAAGGTTTGCAGTGCCTATTGTTTAAAGACAAACCCAGGCTACATTAATAAGAATAATGAATATAAGTTGCACCCTAGCAGTAAGTCAATTTCAGACTATCAAGGTAATAAAATAAAACAGTTGGGCCAAACAACAATTAAAATTACAATGCATAACAAGATTATATAACTGATAGTGGCATTAGGTAATCATAGTAATTTATTAAGCTGTGACTGGTTCAATCATTTAGGTTTTGCAGTGACAAACGTAAACCAGGTTACAATATTAGCTAAATTAAAATCTGATTACTCAGAAAAGTCTTCAATAAAGAGATGAGTCTGTACTTAGGACAACCAATCCATTTATCACTAAATATAAAACCATTTGTGCATATCACTTTCACTAGCTGAGCAAACTAAAGTAGAAATGGAATTTGAAAAGGAGAAGAAGCGGGGATTATAGAACTTATTACTCAGAATGGGTTAACCTAGTAGTATCAATCATCAAAAAAAATGGTGATGTGTATATATGTGGGGATTATCATTGTACAATCAAAAAGCTCTTGATCCAGATAATTACTCACCTCCACCAGTCAAACAAATCCTATCCACATTATCAGATAGTAGGATTTTTTACTAAAATTGATGTAAATTATGCATACTTGCAACTACCTGTGGATGATCAGGCTGTAAGAGCATTATCAATAATAACCCATAAAGAGTGTATTCAAAATGAAATGGTTGCCTTTTGGTATATAGGTT
This sequence comes from Epiperipatus broadwayi, assembly GCA_028023455.1. Taxonomy (NCBI): domain Eukaryota; kingdom Metazoa; phylum Onychophora; class Udeonychophora; order Euonychophora; family Peripatidae; genus Epiperipatus; species Epiperipatus broadwayi. Next base: position 2,262,301 of record JAQFVV010006236.1, read on the forward strand.
ATCCCAGCAATATTCCAGAGAGTCATGGAATCAACTGGCTGCTAAAATACTGGGAGCACTACCATATTTGGATGATGTCTTTTTAGGCATAAACACCAGAACAACTCTGGAGTTCCACCAAGCTCTGGCAATTAAAATAAACTTGGATAAGTGCACATTTGAAGCCAATGAGCTCGAATTTCTGGGATACAGTATAAATGCAAGTGGCATTCATCAAACTCAAAAAAAGTTTTGCCAATAAAAAAGTCAAAATGCCTGAAAATAAGAGGAATTTCAGTCCTTCTTAGGGATCATAAATTATTACAAAGGCTTCTTATACCATAAAACCAAGGCTGCTGAACCACTACACAGGTTACTAGACAAAAAGGCAGCCTAGAAGTGGATCAGTAAGCATGATAAAGCCTTTAACAACATAAAAAATTTAATATAAGATACAGCAGTGCTGTCATATTTCAACCCAGAAAAGGTGCTAGTACCAACATGTGTTGCATCACCAGTTGGAACAGGAGCAGCATTGTCCCATAGAAATAATGATGGAACACATAGCCCTATTGCCTTTGCATCAAAGTGCCTCCCAAGATGTGAGAGAAACTATGCTCAAATTGATAGAGTTAAAGGCATTAAAATTTTTATGACTACCTATATGGTAGACCATTTATCCTACAAACAGATAGACCATTTATCCTACAAACAGATAATAGACCTTAATGGGAATATCTGCATCTGACAAAGATAATCCTCAGCATGCCTTACCACAAATGCTGTGGTGGTTCAATTTCTTGTCAGGTTATAACTTTATACTGCTGTACATTGAGGGAAAACATACTCCTCATGTAGATGCATTAAGATGATTGTCTGCAGAGGCTGCAAAACATCTAACACCAAGTCAATCAATTAACATGATTTGCTTGTATTCAAGAATACCACTGAACAGTAAGTGAGTGGCTGTATGGACTACTAATGACTCTGAATTCCAAAAAGTACAAAATGGATCCAATGAGGTTGGCCAAATAAAAAACTAGATGAGTTGCCTTCAGCCTACTGGATGCATAGGCTGAACCTCTCAACTGAACATGGTTGCATTATCTGGGGATCCAGAGTAGTGGTTTCCCTAGATGGACATTACCAGGTGCTGTTATCTAGGGATAGTCTGAATGAAGATGCTATCAATATCACGTGTAGTGGCCTAACTTAAATGCTGATATTGAGGCAAAGTCCACAATTTCTGGCAGTACAAAATAAAAAAAAAATGCCAACAAAAAACAAAATAGTCCAGTAGCCTAAACCTGAAGGGCCCTGGTTTAGACCCCGTGTAAACATGTGAGTTCATGGAAAGGCAAACTGCTGTTAATAGCTGTTGATTCATACTCCAAGTGGCTGGAGGTAGTAGAAATCCCATCACTTCAGTCCACATCCACAATAGAGGCACTTAGAAGGCTATGTGCAACACATGGCCTACCTAAGATATTAGTGTCAGATAATGGCACAGCATATACAGCCAGTGCATTCAAAAAGTTTTGCATTAACAATAACACTGTGCTAGTGAACAGCACACCATTTCATCCAAAAAGCAATGCCAGGTAGAGAGATTAGTTTAAAAAGCAAAAAGTTGATAACAAAAATGGATACAGGAAGCTGGAATACCAGGATTTCCAGAACACTACTATATAGCACTCCACACCAAGTACAGCAACAGGAAAGATTCCAGCAGAACTGCTACTCAATATACCTCTGCAAACTAACCTGTCATCCCTAAAAACTGATTCTGAATCTGCAGAAAAAGAAAATAGCAAGATAAAGGTAAAAATAGGCACTCAGGTGCTAGATAGAATGTACTTTGGATGCACAAAATGGATACCAGCAGTGGTTACACAACTGAAAAGACTACTCTGTAGTAGTTCAAACAGCAGATGGGTATCAACATCATCACCACCTAAACCAACTGAGACTGAATCACACAGAAACAAGTATATCAAGTGGGAATGAAGACAACAACAACCCAGGCAAGCACCTAGGGACAAGACCACCAAACAAGGAAGATAAATGACAAGAACAGCAATAAACCTTAAAAACCAACAAAGCAGACAGCATGTCATCCAGATCATCTCGATGACTACATTCTCCAGGGCTAAATTTAGCCAGGGGAGGGATGTCATATCTGACCTTGCCTTCAGAAGTGGTATTCCAGATTCCTTTCTTATCTTATCGGATTGAGCATGCATTGCCGATAACCAATGTGTAAACATGTGAATTAAAAATGTATAAATATGGCCAAAGGGTAAAACATAAGTGTGGCCAATGTGTAAACATGCATATAAATCCTACCAATGGTTAGGCTCTCTGAATCCAATTACTGTAAGTAAGGGAGAGGATCTGGCAATAAATAGTTAGCCTTTTTGGAGGCAAGGCAGAGAATATCTGTCTAACCTAAATAACAGTACACACTCATAAGAGAGAAAACATTTGTTTATCTGAATGGCTGAACGTGCTCTCCATTGAAACCACTTCCAAAAGCAAAGCTGTTTCTACTACATTTACTACCAATACCTTATGCAGTGAAGCAAGTCCAGTAAAACTGGAAACTGCTACAACTACAGCAGATTTGAGGCAAGCTGTATAGTACAGCTGGAAGAATCATTTACAAACTTGAAGCAAGCCATCCAGTATAGTCAGAAGAATTATGACTAGAACTCATGAAGCAAGCTAATATATACAGCTGGAAGTGAGTCCAGTCATTTGGCATGACCAGCTCATTATTGACTAAGTTATACATCAAGTTATATTTATTGATTGTATAAATGGTGATCATGTGATGTTTAATGGTATATTAGTTCTATGTGAGTGTTTTTTGTTGGTTTGAGTGTGAACCCTGCAATTCAATCCAACACGACAATGCCTAGATATAATTCTACAAAGAGCTATATTAATATACTTTAAAACTGAAAATATTTATGGTCAAATAGACCATCAATTATATCCATATTTTATCATTTAATTTTGGAACATAATCATGCTTATATTCATTAACAAAATTCTTTCTTTACCTTTCAATTCCAAAAATCTGATTAAATTTTTTTCTCATAATCTCATAATAATCATCACATTTCTGCATACGAAATCAAGGTTTATGGCTGCTAGATAATTCGTTGCTCAAGAAACTAAATTATATTGAATTAATGATTAACAAGTAGTTATTTATATTGTAGTGCACACGTTTGAGTGTGTATGTAATGTGTTCTATTTAAGACCATTTACTATTTATATATCTTTAAGTCATAATTTAAACTTATATTGTTTTATTGTCAACCTATGAGGTATTTAATATCTATGTGTAATTCAATTAATTTATTTATATTTTAGAATATTTATCAAATTTTTAATTTATAACTGTTATTTTGATTTATGGATTAATAAATTTATTTAAATGCTAGATTAAGTATTTTGTGTATTTTCTTTTGTTCTCATATTTTCTGTAATCTCTATTGACATTCAAAATTACCTGTGGAGATAATGGAATTCAGAGTATGTACGTGGGCAGCTCTATTGACATTCAAAATTAGCTCTGGAGATAATGGAATTTGGAGTATGTACGTGGGCAGCTATATAGTTCTCTTTAAAATTATTTACATGGCACTAAGGTGATGAAATTCACCTTTAGAGTTCAGATACATTATTATATGATTCACGATTATGACTACCAGTTTATTTATGGCCAATAACTCATGATAACAGATATCTATGAATATTGATGATGATCAGGATTTAATAACTACAATATTCAATGATTCAAACATGCTTTCTGCTTGGCATTGATTGATAATGACTAGTTAAGTTTTTAGAGTATGTCTCTTTGAAATCCAGTCATCTAAGAATGGCTGGTGATTATTTGTTGCTAATGCTATACTTATTATTTATATTTTCTTCTTCTGATGATCTACTGATTTTTCATTAAAAACCATTACAAAATAGCACACCAGTTGTGGACAATCAATTATGATGTGTTAATAAACATTGTATTATGTCTATCTATTTTCATGTTATGTTTCTATACAATCCTATATCACCAAACTACTTTAGTAGAGAAGGTTGATTAGATTCCATGTTTTTAGATTCATAGGATTTTAACTAATTATTACAAATGACTTTATCACATTCAACACATAACTCATATCCTATCCAAGTAAAACCAAATGTTATATAATTACCATCACATTATCACTTTCTGTTTACCATGTAAATCTTCAGAAGGTAAACAGATATAGATATTTTTGCATTATTTATTAGTAATTGTTTTTCATTGTTATTCCTCATCATGGACCGATTTTCTTTCTCCTGAATTGTCCAGTTTTTAATTACTCATCTATTGTAGAAATTGGATTTATTATTTTTTTTTCTTAATTTTAAAAAATTTTAAATCAACAAAAGTGGCTGAACTTTTATGTAAAGTTGTTGCACTCATATTGTAAAGTTAATTTAAAATTATGATATATAAACAAGAGTCAAAAATAATTTAACTTATGTATAATTATTTCAGAATGAACAAAAGTATAACCTTTCTTGAACTCTAGACCCACTATGAATCCCGACTGTGTACAAGAACATTAAGAGTGTGCAATCACAGATATTAGAAATTTGTGAGTTCCTAAAAGATTAACTGTTCATGTAAGCTGATTTCAGGTGTACCCTACCAAGAGATATAACCTTGATGCAATTCCCCTCTACTCTGATATCAAGAAAGTTACACAATTGCACACTGTCCTGGATTCAATGTTAAACCTTCTTCTACAAATACATAATTTTGCTACAGATGAAAAAATGGCCATGTCATATAGTTTCTACTTTAATTGTTACATGAAAAAATTGAAGTAACCAAAACTGCATACCCAGAAGTTTTGAATAGCAGCCATCTTATTTAACTATATTTTGCTTATAAAGCAGGATTGAAATGTGTACCTATAAATTCAGTTTTATTACACAATGGTATAAATTTAGTTTTACTGCATAATAATATGTAATAATAGATATTTATAAAAATAAAAGAAATTATTAACCCTGACTCAATTTGAATTTTTTTTTTCTTTGAGATTTATATGACTTTTGACTTAACACCCTCAAAGAGTTTGTGAGAAACTTAACACCCTCAAAGAGTTTGTGAGAAACCATAGGTTCCATAGTACACACTTTAAATATTATTGTATTAGATGGGTATATATTTTCTGTCTAAAATAAATTCAGAAGTTAAAGTAATAAAATACTATATTCAATATATATGATAGTTGTAGACGATTTACCATAGTTATCCATCTTTCTTATTGCATTGCCAAATCCATATAATGTTGATATCATCTATGTTCTTTATTACTTTTTACAATGTTTTTTTTATAACCCACTATGACAGTTTCAATTACCCAGTAATCTTCTTCAGAACTATATAGCGAGGGCGGGGATCGAAACTGTCATAATGGGTTGTAAAAAAGCATTGTAAAAAGTAATAAAGAACATAGATGATATTAATATTAAATGTAATAAATAAATAATTTCCATTTTAAGTTTCTACATATACTGTTATGGCTCAACTTACCTTCAAACAAAAACAATGGATTAACTCAGATTCAGCATTCATAGCAAATTAATGAATAAAATAGATGAATGATGAATTAACCAATGATAGAAATTGGTCAATAGGTGAAAGTGTTTAGTAAATCCTGTTCCCATTAAGGAAAGGGACTATTATGAGTAAATAAGCAAATATTTTATCTAGCGCCGTGCTTGCAATTATATTTCATTCCAATATCAGCCTTTCAAGCTAATTGAGCACGCGCCTTTCGAGAGTGTTAAATAAATGAATACTCTCCTCTTCAATTAGCTTGAAAGGCTGATATTGGAATGAAAGGGACTATTATAAAATAGCAGTCTTTTTGGAGGTCAAGCCATTACAACAAATAACTGTCAGAGCCGAACGGACAGTAAGTACGTTGTATACAATATTATTCGAACAATGAGGGAAGTTCGCGTTCAATTGGAAGATGCTAGAATTTAAACCTAACAAGAGGTAAGCTGCTACAGTATAGTTGAAAATATTAGGCACTACATTTGTATGTAATTGGATAAATATTTAACCCTAATCGTGAAAATTCGTATTTATTCAGCGTTTATATAAACATAACATACATCTTTTTCATATACCTCTATGTAAAATACATCCATCTCTTTAATCCGCAGGTTTGTGGATAACATAGTCTTCATTATTCTCTTCATCGCCACATTTTTTAATACTGCAGTTATTCCATAATTGTTATGAAAGAGTTAGAAGGTATGCGATATTTTATAATAATTTGTAGATTAATTGCTCTAGAGATCATGTGATATTTGAGTTTCCTAGTAGCAGACTGCTATATACAATTAGTCTGAACCGAGTTTTTAAAATTATATTTACAGTTGAGAATCGATTTTTGAATTCCTCGAATTGCCATCTTCACTAGAGCTTTAATTATTATTTACTTTCAGTTTTTACATTATCTTGACTTGATTTAATTGAATTCTAAAATTTTGAACGTACTTATTATTCTTTAGAAACTTATTTCAAATTCTCCGATTTTTTTTTTTTTTTAGATACCCTCTATGAAGTAACGACATCTAGTAAATTATTAAAGCATTATAGCTATTTTTTTTAAATCTCTTTTTAATTATTACATTTGTATTTGGTTAAAAAACAAACAAACACGAAATGATAAATTCTTTATAAATGCAGCAAATAAAAAATTATTAGCTTCATATTTGGTATTTATATTTAACACTATCATACATTTATTTAAAAATAATCTAACGATCATCTCTAGCATATACAGATCCGTTACTCACGTTTAAGAGGGATTATTAAATTATGGGTCTTTCAACCAGAGTAAAATTAATAAAAGTTTTAAAATCTTTTATCAAATTTAAATTTTGAGGCACCTATACCAACATGGTTGATGCTTAGATCACCTATTTATCAAATTTAAATTTTGAGGCACCTATACCAACATGGTTGATGCTTAGATCACCTATGTATAAATTTTGCTGGACTTTATAGATATATAATGCTTGTATACTCATTTTTTAAAATATTATTTCGCGTATTTGATCTCTGATCAGTAACAAAGATCATTAACATTAACGCCTTTTTTTTTGTGAGTTTTTTAAAAAATATATCAATTTAACATTAACGCCTTTTTTTTTGTGAGTTTTTTAAAAAATATATCAATTGCTTCATAATAATTTTTATTAGTCATTTCTGTAGTGTATTTTTTACTACACCATTCTCATACAAGGTAGGGACTGGTTTCTAACCACTTTTAACACCTTGTGGAGAGATGCAATCATAAACCTATGACCTAAGACATGTGAAAAAGATCTATGATTCCCAAGATGCACATTTCGTGCTAAACCAGCACTCATCTTTATCATTGTTCAGTATACATATATAGATAGCAAATTACTACAGTTTGTTTGATAAGTGTCAAATGTGCTGCTCTCACAATTTTGACCCCCATCACTTAATCAAAGCATATTAATAATTTTTATTAGTCATTCATTAGACTAGAGATTATCCAATAATGAATAATAATTTTGTAGTGTAATTTTCACTATAATATTCTCCCTCAATATTCAATAATGAATAATAATTTTGTAGTGTAATTTTCACTATAATATTCTCCCTCAAAGTATGGGGTTAGTTTCTCTTTACTTCTATTTGTCCTATGATTTTAAACAAGTTTAACTCTCATATTTTATGCACATACACACTCAGATCTCAATGCTGCAGATTCATTTTGCTCTACTTATAGACACTTCATGCTTTTTTAATTTATTTTACTTGGCCATAGTTATTACATTTTTTAAGATTGCTTTTTTTTATTGTGATATAATATAAACAATGAAATAATCGACCGGATAATTATTTTACAGTGTGCACAGATTTTCAGAACTGTAGAGAGAGCTCTTGAAAACATTTACTAACATTGCGCGGGATGACATATTTGTATTGGTGAAGAATACATTTAAATGACTAAAACATCACATGACAAATTTCTTATGATTACACCAACTATTGATATGTAGCAATTCTCTCCATAAAGTAGTGCCACCTAGTGCAAACCATAGTAATTAATAAATGCCAGAAAATTTGTACATCAAAATCCCTAGCTAGTATTTACTTATCCTACATCTTCAGATTAGTTTCTCTCTTGTAGCTTTGATCAGTGAGGATCTTGGATCTAAGAGCACTGCACTTAGACTTATAGATCAAAGGCAACCCTCCAGCAGCCACTTCTTAATTTTTTAGTTAACTGTAAAGCTATGAGCCAATCCAAGCTAATTCACTTTTATAATCATTTAGATCTGATCTCAGTTTACTATCTACACATTTTGTGTCTTTGGATTTTTTAATATCATAGTCACCAACAGACTTTCACCAGGACTGGTATTAGATGATTAAAATGTCACATACCCACCATACTCTCCATATAGTAATGCCATCTAGTGCAAGCCATAGTAATCAATGCATGCTACAATGTTTGTGCATTAAAATCTCGATCGAGTGCATACTCATCCAATATCCCCAGACCAGTTTTAAGCTTGTGGCTTTTGTCAGTGAGGAAACTTGGATCTAAATGCACTGCACCTATATTTATGGATCTAATGCAACTCTATAAACTATTAAGTTTATAGCTTTATAATTAACTAAAAAGGTAACAATCCATGGAAATATTTAATTCAAAAATTTACGATTTTATTTTTTATTTATTAATCAGATTATCTCTCTTATGTAGCTCTTTTCTTTTTAAATAATCCCACTTCACAACTACTTCACAACTATATGATAGCCCAAATTTATTACTAGACATGTATCTCTCTTTTTGTTTTTTTAATATTTTTTAAAGTCAATTTGATAGGATTGCATAAACTGAATTATTTTGAACTATTTTACTAGATTTGAATGAAAAACTGATCACTTTTCAATTTAAATTAACTTGTGGAGTATATGTGGCTCTACTTAACAATACAAACATTAATTTAAACAATACACACTAGTATATTTTCTATTATTTAAGGGACCATGGTAGTTACTGAATTCCTATGGGCAAGCCAACAAAACATGTGTAGAGACTTGCACTTGGATGTAATTGCACAAATATTAGAAACATAAATGAAATGGAAATGAATAAAAATAGGAAGAGCAGCTTTGGGATGATTGATAGTAGATTATATATTGTGACAGAATTAGTGATTAAATCTAATAAAATATATCAAATAAAGGCTGCAAAAAGAGTTTGTTGTTAACTGCAAGAAAGCTTCTGAGGCTCAACTAAAAAAAACGTTAAGGTAAATTGTTAATGTCTATATATTTTTGTCATTGCCACTGTTATTACTATATGATTATTAATATAGTAAACAAACATAGGTGGATAGCTCATCAACAAGCATTATCAAGCATATTAAGTTTATTGGCTTTTTACCTTTGAGTTTAAAATCAATAAACACTATGGAAAGAATTTAAGACTTGAAATGGATCTGGGCTGGACATATTGCTAGAAGAAATGATAACAGCTTAAGTGGATCCCAATAAATTGTGAACCACTTAAAAAGAGGCCATATGTGTGTTGAATGAAGCAGTGTTATGTTAGGAAGAAGGGACAAGAAAAAAAGATCAAACTTGGAGATCTTCACCCTACAGTGGATGGTTGAAAATGATGCCCAAATAAAAATAATTTAGTTTACACTTTTGATCAGATCACATAATATTTTGAAAATGTGTACAGAAGATTTTAATGCTAAAATTAGAAAATATTTAAAGAAAGATATGAAATATGGAAATGGAATTGAAAAGAAAATAGATATTGTAATGGGATTTGGGAATGAACTCTAAACCAAAGTTTAGTGATAAGCATTCTGAAAGACTCGATCTGCTTATGAGTTGATTACCAATATGCTGATCAAGTGTCAGTAATATTTCCTGCTCAGCACTGTTCATTTATATATTTACACCTATAATAACTACACTTATATCACTATACCTGGATTGAGAATGCTGTTTAGACCCAAGATCACTGGACATTTTTATTTTATTGGACTGGTTCAATCAACCAAGATCCATTTAGGGTGCCACTTCTTGACTTCTTTGAGGAATGACCAAAAACCAGGTTCAAAGCTTCATCCTTTAGGTGATAGCAATCCCATCAAGCACTAAGCAGTAGCTTGTAGATACATTAGACTTAAACATGATATTTGCACAATTTAACTATTTAATTTAAATATTTTAATATATAGAGGTTTGAACTCAAACTTTCACCTGACCCTCAAACATCCATGCTATCTCATACGACTGATACCTTGATCACACACATATTAAAAAGATAAATAATCACCAATATCCATATTTCATGCTAAACCAGCCCTCATCAGTTGGTCCAGATTTTCATTTCCACACATATATACAATCAAAGCTCAGCTTATATTAAGATAGCCAATCTTCATACTTTAATGGATAGGCTTCAAACCACTCCACTCCACAACTCTTCAGCCATCTATTTCATTGTAAATCTGATGATGGAATGCTCAAATCTCAGCTTAGGGCCAACTTTCTCATCCTACCCATGTTGACCTTGTCACTCTGACCTCTCATGCACAGGACCTAATCAATTTACATACATATATGAGGGATATGCACTTTATTTTGAAATCTGAATTTTTTCTATAGTACAGGATTTTTTATACCTGCACTTATATATGCAATATAGAGGGGTTTGAACTCAGACTTTCACACGACCCTCAACCATCCATGCTAGTCATACCGATGATGACACTTGATCACATACATGTTGAAAAGATAAATAATCATATGTATTTTGTGCTAAACCAGCACTCATCAGTTGGTCCAGATTATCATCTCCACACATATATACAATCAAAGCTCAGATTATATTAAGATAGCCAATCTTCATACTTTAATCGTCAGACTTCAAACCACTCCATCCCACAACTCTTCAGCCTCCATTTCATTGAAAATCTGTTTACCATGAAAGTTTTTCCATCTGTCAAACACACAATTGTCAATCAAGTAAAATGAATCTCAATGTCCTTTGCGTGAAGAATTTAGATAAAATTTTGCATCATATTTTTCTAATATGAGACACAAATACATACACACATATATACACAGACGGACCCTCAAATCTTTACATAAGTAAAAATGATTACTCAATCATTGGGGGAGGGGAGGAGGTAAAAAGTAGACTATTAATCTTCTGGTGATGTGTTATCAATCATTTGTGATAGATAATTTTAGGGCACTTATTGATGCAGATGAAATAAACTTCTCCACCTGAAGAACCTTAAATAATATTTAAAACAAATGAAGTACTTCTTTGTAGACAGAATTAATGGAGTTTTTTTTATATATTTATTCCATGTTAACATTTCATTTTAATTTATCAACTGATTTCATAGGAATTGTAGTTCTTTATTAATCATGCATGTAACATTAATGCAGCATTTTATGTATTAAATAAAGAAAGCCTATGCCCATTTTGAAAATAGTTATCTAAAAAAGTGCTTCCACATTGTACAGCTTCTGCATGATAGTATTAGAGAACACATTATTAATAGTCATGAAAATCCAAGGTATTTTAAATGAAAACATAAAAAAATACATATTATTATGAACTTCATCAAACGGTTAAGGCATAAAATAAAAGTGTAAACTACTTAAGTTGATAAAAATCATGAGTCACAGATCAAACATACTATATTCTCACTCAGAAATATTAATTAATTTTTTATTACTCCTCTTTTTTGGATTATGTATATAATTATTATATGTATATAGCAGAATAGCAAAAAAAAAACCCCGAACTCGCCCCTCAAGTTGTATACAAAATCACTTGCTCCCAAAGAAATTGCATGGCAATATATTATGGAGAAACTAAAACCAATATTGCAACCAGAGTAGCTCAACAGAGATATCTCTGTAACAGAACTAAAACAAAGCTTGAAGGCAATTCAATTTTCATTGAGCATGAGAGAGCCACTGGCCATACCTTTCTACCCACCAGAGCCAGTGTCATTTGCTCTGAAATAAATATTAAATGCGAAAGCTTACTACATAGTAAGTGACCCAGCAGCAATCAATAGAAGAGAAGCTTGCTTTTCTCTGTCTCAAAAATAGTCTATGTAGCATCTTCATATGAATTTACATAAATTTGCATTAATATTACAGTTCTCATCTAAACACAAGTAGCCATGAATATGGGACTATAAACTGTCCCAAAAGCACTTGGCGGTAACTTTTGATAATTTTACGTTTAATAGCTTCATTATCTGTACGCAGAGCACATATATATATATATTAATTGATTTCAAACACTAATGAAGTAAAGCCTTAACTATATTTTCTTAGATAAAGATATCCTTAGTAACCAAAGTTCACTGATTAGTAACCATAAAAAAGATGTCTGATACATTACTCAAAGCAAGAATGCTTTGAAATATCTTGAGCATGCTATGTCAGCCAACAGTATTTGTTGTAGCAATTGCATCAATTCTGGAAAACTTAATTCAGTAAAAACATATCTAATTTTTCCAAATCCATTGTAACAGACTCCATAACATTTGCAAATAAAATTTTTATTTTTAAAAATATAACATATAAATGAAGATAAAGTAAGGTCCTACATGATTTAGTTAAGTGATCGAGTATCAAAACTCTAGAGCATAAGATCCTCAGACTAATTCCAGTTCTGGCAATTTCAGCTCTCAAACTTATTTGAACTCCTGAGTAATAAAGCCATTGAATTATTTTGATTTACTATATTTTTAATATTTTTAAATCATTTATATATAGTATATAGATTTTCATAGTTTTTTTAAAAAAAATAGATTTTCCTAACAGAAATTTAATGAGAACTCTCTATTTTAAATTATTTTCCAGTTATGATATAATAAAGCAAATTACCAATTAAAAACTGGCATTGCAAACTAAAATTATGTCATCTAGAAAATACTTGAATCACAAATGAAATTTTAACTTATTATCCAAGGTTATATTAGAATCCGAAATCTTTCAACAATACTGTATAAGTATGAAAATATTTTTTGTAGGATAACTTTATTTAATTATGAGAACATTTAGTAAATTGTTATAGTTTCAATATTTCAAACTATACAAAATAATATTGTCTGATTTACAATCTTAATATAAGTTTGGATAAAAATTTAAAAATTGATTAAGTATTTCAGAGAAATACATTTCTAGATTACAATGTCAGTTTTTAATTGGTACTTTGTTTGAATACGTCATATCCTGTAAAATTATTTAAAATATATGTAAATGTAATTATAACTTAGATTAGTTACCATCTAGCTTTAATTATTAAATATTTATAGAAAAATTAATACTTAATTCAAAGTTTAAAATAAACATCTTTTTTTGGTAAATATTAAGTTGTTTATTTATAGAAACAGTAGCTGGCTTTAAGTGCTCTGTGTAAATTTGAAGTCAGACTTGTGATTTGAAGTTCATCCAGTTTTATATTTCATTTAAAATTCCTTTAAGCAATATTTTCAATCTCAATGTTTTCAAATAACTATTTATAGCGTTATAACTTTCTGCAAAAGTAATAATGTTCGAAATATTTATTGCACTGAAATAATTTAGACTGTTTTCCAAAATTTACAAAAAAAAGTTATTTATTTATTTTTATATATGTTTTTGAATAATATAATGTTCGTTAAAGTTTGTGACATAGCTCTAAAATTTAAATGCTAAAATAAATAACATTAACATAGTGTCATGCAATGGCAATCTAATACCGATGATGATTAAGTATTATCACGTGATCATAGAATTCTGTTGCCTGGTTACTATAATCTACCATCGAGCAACGAATTTAGCATACATGGATATGTATTTAAATGATATTAATGACCTGAAGTAATTATATAAAGCATAATATACCTTCATTAATTACAAAATGCAACATTAAAATTATAAATAGAATTTTGATACAGTATATATATAACTTCTATTTGTAGAGATTAAATTTTTAGAAAATATTTTTTAAAATTAATTTAAGACATTATTGACTGGTTTTTAGAAATAAAATTTATTTATAGCACTATTTACCTAATATTTTTATTTAGAATTATTAAAATGCTGTACAGAAATAAATTATGTCAATTTACATTGGGTAATGATTTAAATTGAAAGGCCGAAACCTCTCGTATGCGCTTAATTTTAAAATAAGCAATAAATACACGCTTTTTTTTTTTTTTATTACGCAGTCTTAAAATTTTTTCCGTCCTCAAATAACCAGCTGCATAACCAACATATGTAAATAGTTTTCTACCTATTTTTAGGTAAAAGATAAACAATGTTGTAAAACAATTTAATCCTTTGATGAGAAACAGGCAAAACTCTCCATACAGTAGTGCAACTCAGTCCAAGCCAGAGTAATCAATGGATGGAGGAAGGTTTGTGCATAAAATCCCTATCTAGTGCCTACTCATCCAATATCCCCAGACTAGTCTAGCTTGTGGTTTTCATCAGTGAGGAACCTTGGATCTGAGAGCATTGCACCTACATTTTATGATCTAATGCAACATTCTAACAGCCACCTTCTTGTATCCATTGATTACTCTGGCTTGCACTGAGTGGCACTACTGTATGGTGAGTTTTGCCTGTTTTAACAGCTTGAACAAGCACAAAAATGGTGAGACCTTTGGTGCGAATTGTCTTGTCAGTTATTTTCCTTTTAAGATTGAAAGTAGGGAATTTTGAAAAAGTGTTGGTTCTATATTGGGCTTTTTAACACTGTTTTATGCACACACACATATCACACACCTGAATATCATGTATATGGAATAATAAAAGATTTTTCACTACTTTAAGTGTCATTATTTATTCACTAGCTGGCACTTTAGAAAAAAAATAATGAAGAAATTAATCCATAAAATATTAAATGTAACAGTAGTATTTATTTGTTTGTGTAGAATAATAGTAATCCATTCCAATTTAAATGATGACAATTCTCTACTCTACTGACTTCTACCGTAAATTTGAATTGTCAGCGGTAAGCCCCCATCCTGAAACCTAGCTTCTGACTTTTGTCTTTATCAATGAGGCTTTGGGAAGTAACACACATTTTTTTATTAACAAATTTAAAACAAAGAACTAATTTTTTTTAAGAAGAGATGATTTTTTTTATTCTACCATTGGATAAAACAATGGAAGAACATCAGACTCTTCAAATGGTAGTAAAAAATGTTTAGTGAAGATACTTGTGGAGAAGGAGGTTAAATTAATAATCGGATACTAAATGTAATCTGCTCTAAGAATTTTTTTTGGATAGGTACATATTATATTTAATTTCTTACAAATTAAAGTGTGTCAAAAAAAAAAAGCAATTAAAAAGTAATCCATATAAAATAAAGTATTTTTGCCAAAAAAAAAAAAAAATCCATATCACATTAAGATCACATACTAAAGTATGTGGATTATGGCTACTTACAATTTTAAAAACATAATTTTATTATTATTAATTTAAATGTTTTTAGTTTTTATTTCTTTAATGTTGCAACAAAGAATATATCTTACATCGGTAATAACTGATGATCATTTCCTGTGCTGAATCTCTAATCCTGAAATACATATTTTTTGCTAATCGAAACATAATCCAGTGCTATTGTATCTTCATTTGGATATTCTCATGTTCATTATTATTTAGAATTTTCTCAAAGAAAAAATAATTATATATTTTTTGCCATGCAAATTCAATTAGTTTGTAACCTCTCATTTCTATTCCATAGCCAAATTTATCCACAACACTTTCATTTTTAAATTGTTTTCCAGTTCTAGCATTAAAATCTCCTGTGGTAATTCTAAAATTTCATTCAAAGTGATCAAAATCATTTTGTACATCTACATAGCCAATTCTTCATGATGATGATAATTTTTTATGGTATTAACCTGAATGATCTTGCCATTCCGACTGATCTCCATAATGTTGTTCTTCACTTTTTATTTATAATAAATCCCACCCAACTTGTACTTGCAGTATTTTTATCTTTGTAGTAAAATACATGCCCACTTTTTAAAATCAGCTATCTTTTCATTTTTTTCTTCTAATTTTACAAAGTTCAACAATCTCCAATTCATTATTAGACAGTTTTTATTCCATTTTATGCAATCTTTGTTCACACGAAAGAGACTTCCAGTTGTAAGTATCTAAATAAAAGGTCATTATTAAATGTTAACCTGGATTCACAATCAAAAAACTTCTATCACTCTGCTTCAGCCACCAAACCCTACTTTGGCTTATGACTTCATAGCCTCCTGGGAATAAGAGCCATAATTTAGTTTTGTCTGACTTGAATATATATATATTGCAACAGGGCAGGTATAATCAAACCCTGTTGCGATAATTAGACAAATACGTAATCGTATATTTAATGCATTATTAAAATATATATATACCTTATTACTAACGTATTATTAAAAATATGTATTACTTTACTAACAAAATTAATATTTACAGTTTGATGTACAATCAACGGTCATTTGCGCGGTCATATTGAATTGATTTAGTTATTTTAATTAACAAGTACTCGATAGAAAGGTGTCATGGGAGGTGGGTATACACGTTAAAAGCTCTGCATTTTTTCGTCTCCTTTGCTATGTATATGTGTGAGTGCGTTGTTCAACCATTAAAAATGAAGAATGTCACAAAATACAAACTGAACAAAATATTTTGTTTGATAAACTTTTAAAAATATAAAAATTAAGTCAACAATTTAGAACTTTAAATATCAAAATATTTAAGACGTAATGCAGAACACTATGGAAGTAATTATTATAAAGATCGTGGAATGTCTAATAATAATTAAATATTATCTGGAAAGCAATAGGTGTTTTAAACAAGCTTTTGTGGTACATTCCATACAAAGGCATATAGCCATATGAATTTAGGAAATATAATTTGATATTTGTGAAAAAAACCAATAAATTAGTGAAAATTTACATGCATGAAATACAAAATAAGGTAAATTTATATATTTTAGAAATATAATTTTGGAGGTAGCAGATAGTGGACGGTCAACGTGATATACATTTTGATAAAATATGGTCAGACTGGGGTAGAGGCTTCAACGTGCGGAGGGTCTGAATACTTTGCCCCCGAATGTATAGCAGCTGCCAATAGCGGAGAAGGACGTCAAGCCCGGAGAATGCGCCTCAATAAGCAACAATATTGAATTGACAGAAGAGAAAGAAAATAAATAAATAAACAGACTTTAGCCATGTAACCCGAACTTCAAAGAAAAAAAACAAAGTTCGTTCACCGACAAAGGACCGGAGATTCCATTTTCACCAAGAGGATTCGATCAATTCCCCGGGGAAACCAGGTATTTTCTTTCTAATTACATCTATATATGTCACTTTTAGTAAGCTTATTCCACAAATTTAAGAAAACTGTTTATTTGACACAATTGTGAACTTAAAATTTATTTTCTTTGCCCGGAGAGGTCAAACTATTTACTACGGAATTTATTAGTGTATAAATTAGGCCAATTAAATCTTCGGTGCAAAATACATATAATAGCATATTTGTGTGTGTGGGAGTTTTGGCAAAAAGAGAAAGGAGCAAACAAAGAAAAAAGAGAACTGATATGAATCTTTGATTTAAAAGAGACACTAATTTAACTTAAGTAAATAATATATTTTTTTGCATACATACGTAAATATCATAGCTAATAAATGTATATAAAATGAATGGTTTTTTTTTGTTTTGTTTTTATGAGTTTTTTTTTTTAAAAAAAGAGAGTTAGATCTACTGCCAGTAAATTTTACCACAAGCCTTGAGCAGAGCTAGTCCAGGGGCATTTCCATATTGGTATTCCAGTTCTCCCAGCATAATTCTTATAGAAATATGGGATTAGCGCTTGAGGTCATAAATTGATGCTCATAAATATGCTGGGGCAATAAAATGGAATAATTTAAGAATAGATATTCTTTTAAACCATTACGCATATACGTGTATCGTTATATATACATACACGCAATCGTACAAGACTACATATATGCGTAAAATACATATGGAAAACGGTAAATCCCGTTATAATATATATATATATAACTACAACCATTAAATGTCTATTTTTGTCTGACTTGAATATATATATATTATAATGATCCGGAGGATTTAAAGCTTAACGTAATCTGCACAACAGGGCACCATCTAAGCATTTGAACCTAGAAAAATTTATAAAGTAGGCAGATACGTAAGTCAAAAAAAAATTTTTTTTATTTTATTTTATATATTTTGATATCCAGTCGTTAGCCCATGTCACTAGCTCAAGGAGTAGTAGAGGTTAAATAATATAATAAATTCTTATCTAAGAATATATAAAAAAAGAATAAAATAAGCCACTGCCAGTAATTAAGACACAGACATTTATTTATGCACATAAATATAAGATTTAAAATTATTTTAGTATTAGTTTTACATTTTAACATATATATAAGATTTAAAATTATTTTAGTATTAGTTTTACATTTTAAAATTTAACTTACATTTTTATCTTTGATTTTAATTTACATTTAATTTTTATAAATTTACATTTTAATTTTTTTATAAGTTCGCACAGATGGGATTATAAAAGCTTGTTTTATAATGTTGAGTATAGATCAGTTACATAGATTACACGGTTAAAAACATTTCAAAATAAACATAAACGATCAAAATATAAAATCATTGGTGGAATTGCATGAGGGAATTCACAAGAAACCCAATAGCATTCATCGTAAGATGCCCGCATTGACACCAATAACTTAAAAGACATCCGAATAAATACATTTTAGATACTCACCGTAAGGTATCATTATTTACCGAATGTCTATTGAATATAGTACATATTCCTGCTTCATCTAGTGCCAATGACATCAGCACTAGTCTGGGTTTGAACCAATCTTTATTAACTGACACCCATCTCATAATAGGTGGTAGTATATTTTAATCAATATTATAATCTTTTATATTTCATTAATCTTATTTTATAATTAAAACTAACCTTTTTATATTAGTTTATTTATTTTATATTTGTAAAAATGTATATTGTGTTTATTTTCTTAAATTGAGTTGAATCCTAGATATCTATAAAATGTTACAAATATTTCAAATTCTTTATTAAAGTTCATTTTCTTCAATTAATTAGTGGGTAACATTTTATATTTATCTTTTAATCAATGTACACTTGAGAATCAATTATTTAAACAATGTAATATTTTAAGAAATATTTTGTAAATTTCTACTTAAGTTTATGTCAAATATGTTTGAAAGTCATTGTACCAAATTCCTAAAATTTTTCTGAATAAAATCTACATTTTTGTTAATCTAAACCTTAATTAAATAGATTTTGTTAGTACAATGACTGATAAACTTAATATGCTTGTTGTTGTTGTTTTTTTAATTAGCAAATCAACCCTTGGGGCATGTTCATGCAGAGTTAGAGATTTTCCCTCCAAAGCAGGCACCAACCTCACAGAACTGCTTAGAGTGATTACAATTGGTGGAGGTCAGTGTAGATTTAATCCTTTAGATAAAACCAGATGACATAAATAGTGGATCTTTGATAAGGATTGATTATTATTGAGTTTACTGAAGAGAAGTGATTAATCTATATATATATATATATATATATATCGTGCCTAAAGAAATGACAGGGCGAAATGATCAGTCGTTTGCTTCTCAGAGGTCTGTTCCACCAGCCCATCCATGCCTTTCCAGTGCTTTAAACATCTATCCAGAGACTGTCTGTGTCGAGGAAGCCTGAAATGATCTGACTGTATTAACTGCCTGTATTAACTGATTGATTCTGAGGTAACATCCAATTCGCAGCAAGCCATTGATTTTATTTTACTTGTTTTCAAAATCTATATTAATTTATATTTTATATCTGTGTAATGTTTATACGGCTTGGTTTAAAATGCGTCTTTTAATTTTATTCAATTTAAAATATCAATTCTTATAAAATCTTACATTATTTTGATGTGGCAAATTAAATTAATTTTTGTCGGTTTGTTTAGATCATTTGACTTACTGAAATTGCCAAATACAAAATTCAATGAGCTATTAACTTTAAATCCTTCCCCTGTTATTTTTTTTTAACTTAAAAATCATTACAAGAGACTTACTTCTCGTAAATTAATTAATAGAAAGCTCATTTAGTTTTGTACATCATATATAAATTTATTTGAATGATTGAAATTATTTTAAAAGTATCTTACTATTACCTCCAATTTAAAATAGCCCTGTAATTATTTCTGAAAGAATAAATAATTTTAGTGAATCAATTAAGTAAAATGTATCATAGAATTTTATCAGTATATATATTTCATACATATATTTTATTTGTCAGAAAATATTAAAATTATGATTTACAATTTATTAGTTTGATATTTAATGCCCGTCTATGTTAATTAAAAACAGTCTTATTTTGTAATCTTTAAGAACTTATTAATAAATGAAATATTTGTGAAGTGTGGAAAACAATTTATATTTTAGTTAATTCTTTATATATATATATATATTATATTTATGATTCATTCATTAGTGGACTAAGGTTTGTGGGGACTTTCTATCGATGTCAGGGAACTGATTAATTTAATCAGGAATTCATTTAATAATTTTGTTAGTGATACACTATCTATTTATATATATCTGAGGCATTATGTATTTATAGCTACAACCAATCACTTATTATTATTATTTTGCTTTGCTAATCACCTCTTAGGACCTTCGGAATCTGACCAGTCCAACCTTTTACATTCCCTCAAAGTTGACGTAGTTCATACCAAGGGATCTTTTTGAGCATTGCCATTAAGATGTATATGCACATCAAAATATTATTATGATTATTTAGAGACATGTTTGGCTGGAGGGCTAGCATTTCTCATCATCTAGTTGTATTTACTGGGAAATTGTCTTTAGTAAAGCCACCCAGAGGTTCATAACAGACCTCATTTATTTTGTTGTAATCTATAATAGCATACTGCCTTCTTTATCATTTTATATCTTTATTTAGCAAACCTGAAAGGCTCTCTGCCGTGGTGGCACGTCCTTCACAAAACAAATTTCATAATTAATTAAATCTGACTGTATAATTGTCAATTATTTATTTAAGAACTATTTTGCTTCCCACACTCATTATATACAAATGATTTTAAATGTAATAGTGTTTTAAATGCCCATCTTTCATATTTTGTAATATATATATATAAACAGATTTATTTGTAATATCTTATTTTATTGCTGATTGGTTTTTGGCCGACCAATTAACAAACTTTTACATTGTTTGTCAAAGCCGCATCAAAACAAATTAAAGAAAATAACCAAGTTGTATAAACAAAGACTACTTATTTTGTACTAAATTCCTTAATAAATTCCTATAGTATTGTTATTTTAAATAAGCTTAGTTTGTCATCACTCCCAATCTCTAAGGTTAATTACTCTATTTATTTAAATATTTCCTTGATTTAAATTCACTTCTTTATAATGTTGCCATAAAGAATTATCATTATTATGGTTCAAACCATTAGTAATCGATCAAATCATATCTGTACCATTCTGCAATCGTCAGAATCCATTAAATCATTGATTTTTCATATAAACCCTTTTATAATTTTGAGTCTCTATGTGAACCATGACCTCCAGCTGGGACAGAATAAAACCAAGCACTGCTAGTGTCATCACAAATGTTATCCATTAGTCAGAGAGCAATAGTTTAGGCAAATAGGTTAGGATTCATCCTTGTCCTGACATATGTATCTTGTGCATGGTTGGATTCAAGGTACTTTTGCTCGGATTATTGGTCTTGTTGAATGAATACATGATTTTGACTGGCACACTATATATCTTGATCAAATATGAAAACCAAAACATAATTAACCGATAACGAATCCATGCAAACATATATACCCAACCTAAAATTAATGCAATTTTATTTAGAGTGTCGAGTATGAATAGACTACATAGATTCGCATTTGAAAAGAAAATATTCTATCCCTATTTAACCTTAGGCTAAAAGTTCGCAGACAAACTGGCATCAATCCATCTGATACAGTATAGGCAGAGAATCCATCTGAACAGTATAGTTAGAGAAGACATTGACTCTTGTCCAATACAGGAATATGACATCTGTATGGCAAGAAGGACAATAAAATAAAAACTCCATAGGAAGGGACTGCGATCCTTTTTGCTGACTTAAATCCCATCCATAGGCAAAAGGTGGGTGCGGTGTATACAGCGATTCTGCACATAGCGAAACTCATACTACATCTACTAATTACACAAATATATCCAATCCACCCTTCCCTAATATAACTTTACAAATCTATACAGTCATTCACGCCCGACTTAAGTTTAACATTTATATAATTTAATTTATCGAAAAACAAAAATCATTATAAAAACTTAAAAGGACAAAAAAAAAATAAATAAATGGAAAGGATTTTAAATAAAAAAAAAATACATCAAATTACATTATTAATATTAATTTACGTTGGTCAGATAGGATTCTATTTGTATTATTTACTAAAAGGTTTAGAATTTAGAGTTCTGATTGTTTTCAAATGAATATAAAGTTCTTACGATTTTTAAAACGTCCAGCTTTATCCATTGCTTGCCATTTGAATGTGAATTCCCACACTATCCTAAAGAGATTGGTATTCTGTTGGCCGATTTATTTATTCATCTGGAGGTCTTTTGCTTTGGCTGGTCCTCAACGTAGAAAACGATGTCATTTCTTTTTTTTAACAAAACTGAAGGGATTGAAGAGTGCATCTTTTCAATCCTTTCTCCCACAACTCCGCACTAATACATATCACCACTCTTAATAATAACTAACTAATAATTTCCAAACTTTTCCTTTTATATTACCTTTAGGATCCAATGGACATTACGTCATCGTTGATGATGATCCTTCCATTGAGGTCCGATTTTTCAATGGATTTCTCTCATTTGCTATTAGTTTCTATTGTTTTCCTATCTGACCATTGCTTATACATTTTAAATGCCCAAGGCTAGTTTACATTTGACTAATTAAATTAATCACTTCCATTTTTTCAATAACATTAATTAATTTGTTTTGTACAAACTTACGATACATTTTTATCTTTAAATCTTTACAGATAATTTAGTTTTAAAATACTTTTTCCTTTTTTTAATAAAGTTTCTTTTTTTTAATTTTTCATCTGTGTGATTTAAATATATATATGAGTTTAGTATAGAATTTTAATTTTCAATTTTTAATTCTTAAACGATTTTTATTGGTTGTTAGTAAAAATAAATTTAATTACTAAACTGAAGACAAATATTGTAAAACATATTATAATATTAAATTAACTCAGATACATTTATAAAAGATATAATTTTTAGGTCATGAAAAAACGAAAGTTCTTTCAAAAATAAATTGCTATTTATTTATTCTAAAATATTCAACATCGAACATAAAAGTTTAATGTAAACAAAAAGATCGATTTAGAAAATAAATATTTCTTTTTCTACAACTTCAATATTTGACAAAATCTTCAATATTTTTGAAAATAATTTTGTTTTTTTTATTTCTCTGAAAATTATGTTTAATTTCCATAAATATTATTTAATAATAATTTAAATCGTATTCAAATGAAAATCTCAGCTTTTTCTTTATTTTCTTTGATCAGGAGTTTTTTGTTCTTTCCAGCCAATCAGAATGTCTTTTGTGAGAGCATGTAAGAACCAATCAAAATAATGTTCCTTCTTTGTTTAGGTTTAAATGCTTTTTTATTTTTATTCTAAATAAATCGGAAGATTCACCATAAGAACTTTAAAATAATTCAATATATTTAAGAATTTTTGTATAAAGAATGAGTTAGAGGATAGATGTAGGGAGGAAAAGGGTTAAAAAAGAAGTTTTATTTGTGAACTTTTATTTTTTTCATGTTTACTAATAAAAAAAACAATGTAACGACGTCTGTGCCCGTTTCAATATATATATATAAAGATCATTCATATATTCATTTATCCTGCCTTCAATAAATTAAACTGATGTTTCAGTTAAGAATTATTAAGCAACTGAGAAATTTTATTTTGGTATTTATTGATCTTAAATTCAGAAGACAAAAGTCAATAATCTCACAAATTGCTGGATGATGCATATTGTCAAACAATCCATCTACATTTGTTTGCCATACAAATAATCATATATATTTTTGAAATATAAGCATAATTCATATTCTTGTAGTTTAAATGTAATTATTAGGGAGTTTGAACACATATTTTAAAATTCTCTTCAGTTATCCACTCTATCTCATACAACCGATATACATGACTACATACATGTGAAAAAGATAAATATCTAATACATGTATTTCATGCTGAACCAGCACTCATAAGTTGTTCCAGATCATCATCTCTCACACATATATAATCAATGCTTGGTTTACAGTAAGATAGCAAATCTTAAGCTACAATAACAGGAACATATGGAATAAATATCATTAAAGAATTTGCCTTGCTCATTTTCTTTAAGGCTTCAAACTTAAACCAGCATTTTGTTTCAAGTAATTCTAAAATAAATACAATATATATATTGTACCGGTCAAAAAGAAGCCAACACATCAACAAACCCAAACTCAAAGTCGGATTCAAACTCAGGTGGTTCAAACTGAATTCAAATCCAACTCACGAGCTCAGATCAAATCAATGGATGACATATATCGATGGTACATGACTATGCGCCAAGGAACTAGCTCAACGGATGATGATGATTAATTAGACCCCTGATTTAACTCTAATGAAGTATAATAAAATAACTAAGAATCTTTATAAGTCAACTCATATGTATATGTTCGGGTTGCCAATACAGACAGTGAGCATTAATATTAAAATAATTTGAATAAAAAGAAAGTAAAAAAAACCAAATGTGTTAATAAAATGTTTAATAATAATTATAATTTTGTTCAACTTTTAGATTGTGATTATATAGATTACCTCTAGTCTTTAAACAGAATTTATATTTACAACAAGAATGGCAGTCCTTATTATATGCCAATACTATTACGCAATATTATATGATAAATATATGTCTATGCCCCTGACAAGAAAATAAAGGTAGATAAAGGTATTTGGCTATGACTGAAATTATTATTCTGATTCTAAAGGAAAGAATGTGAGATTTATTTTCACATTCGCAAATCAATTCACAAAGAGCAAGATACGTGTTTAGTGCATAACTTTAATATTTAATAGAAAACTTACTTAATTATAAATAAACATGAATTTGTTTGACTTTAATAAAATCAATTCATCACGATTTACAAGCATGAGAGCGGGCTTTACTGGAACTGAGAAATAAACGGTACTGACGACTTATGAGCTATAAGAATAAATATGAAAAACAATGGCTTGTCTATGATTTGAGAAAATAGCAGGGCTGCTTGTATTTGACAAGTCTTTGATGCCCTATATGAAGAATCCATAGAACACAGGGAAAACCAGGTTGGGTCGTAGCCTCGAATCTTTGGTGTTCCAAATATAAAACGAGCAAGTGAGGAAGTACTTTCTTCCTATGTAATTTAACGAACAGTAATATCACCGAGGACAAGCCTGTGAAGCAGGAGATGGCTCGTGTCAGCAACGTTCGAAAAATGTTGACTTGGTAATCATCTTTTAATTAATAATAAAACCCATTTTATATAACGAATGCTCTACATGATGACCTGATCAAGTTAAATTAAAGTCAAACGTGCTTTAATCAACAAATATTTAATGCAATTAGAAAATACTTTAATTATACCCTAAATCTTATGCCCTCCCTGAATATTAATAGAAAGTATAACATTTGAATTAGAATATATATTCATTTAATTCCTTTATCGACCTTTTTGCGAAATAATATATTAATGTGAATAAATAACTATTATAAATTCAGTAAAGTGGCCGGGAGCATAGGTTAAAAATTGAGTTAATAATTTGTTGTTATTAGCCATTAATAAAATAGCAAAAATTGTACAAATCCTTCAACTCGATAATTAATAGAACTGTATCAAAATAGTTCTAGTGGGTAAGAATTACTGTAAAAATAAATATAATATTATTTTGCAAGGCAAATGCAACGAAGGAAATTATTATTGAGTTGAAGTTATTATCGGCATGTAATAAAAAAAATAAACAACATTAATAAATCACACAATATATATAATATAATAAATGAACCGCCATCGTAAGAAAAGAGAAAGTTAACAAATATTAAATTTAAAGACTAGAGATTAAGATAGAGAATTACTACATAATTTAAAATAGCATTAATACATTAAGGAAAGAGAAGAGCTTTTAACAGTACTTAATTTAAAGATAGTGTAAAATAAAGTTCGAAGACCAGCCAAAAAGTAGCGGTTCATATAAGAAAGATATTACCATTTCTTCATGGTTGGCTTCTTAAGATTACACACGGCAGAGTCCAGTTGGATGAAATGTAGATGCGCATTTTGGAAAATTATTTGAATGACATTTTGAAGGACTTCTCTAAGGTTTCGGCAGCTTACGATTGGTATATGAAGTTTTATATTACAGCCACATTGAAGATTTTCAGGGGACTTCAGGAACCGTAGTTAGACTCCTGAAGTTAAGCTCCCCCCCACCATGGTAGAAACACTATTTTACTTCATAATTTAACTGGGCAGCTTCTTCTCTAATCAAATATATATGGCTTCTCTTAATGAGGAATAATAGCTGCTTGGAAACTTTTCCTGGGCCCTTTATACTCTATCTGATGCCTTCAGGCTAGCGCTCTTTTCCTAATCAATCTTACAAAAATTTACTGGTTGTTTTTAGATACATTCCTTCGATAAGGCTTTCAAACTCATTAACTTGAATTCATTTTCTAATTAGAAAATGAATTTTTAAAATCAGAAAATGATTTTAATTAGGACCGTTCTTACATTTTAAATACTTATCTTTTTCTAATTAATAAAAACTTTACCCATTGTTTTTGGAAAGCGACAATCTGAAAGCTTATCGAAAGAATGTAGCTTTTAATCACTAAAAATTTGAATAAACTATTTAAAGTAAAATAAAACATTTCCGAGGCAATGAAACTTTAGAACGAATATGTACATTTAAATATTTATAAATATATACGCACAATCCACGCAGTTATAATATACATAAATTCATGAATAATTCTAACATGAATTTATTAATAGAAATGATTAGTTTAAATCTCAAATGAGTTAATTTTAACACACATTTATAATAGTTTTTGTTTAAGGAAACTAGCGTGGACTGAACGTATAAAGCCCCATTGCATCGGAAATTCAAGGTTATTACAAGGGTTTGAAGTTGGCTACATGTGAAAGATCATGAAGCTAGGATCGAACTTAGATCCGACTGCTTCAATATATATATATAGGTTACATTTTATTATAGAAAAATAACAGTTAGATGTTAATAGACAGTGACCAATGAAAATAAACTATAAATGCTTTTTGCATTCAAAAGTGGTACTGCTTTTAAAAATTCATTCGATGTCAATTCTGCCTGTCAAATTTTTGAACAGAGCAGTGAATATTACATTAAACACAGCTTCATACTTGATTTGTTTTTGAAATTAAATTTTTTTAATGTATATTATATAACAAATGTATATTTTATAACTAGATATTCAAGCCTTCTAGTGATTTCAATGGAAAGAAAGTTATATTTAATATTTTAAAATTTATGAAAATATTTAAATGAAATTCTTACTTATAACAAAGAAGCACATAACCATTGGCTGCATGTTATCTATTGACAAAGTTAGAACAATGAAATATTAAAATTTTGTTATTATAAAAATGATATATTTACAATTAGTTATCATCAAAGAAACAAAAAAATTTTTAAAAGTTAATAAATTATGTATTGTTATTAAAATATTTTACTTAAGTTTTTGCAAAAGCAATTTTTTTTCAGCTGCTAGAGTAAGCTTCCAATTCTCTAACATACTTTCTAATAGTGGTCTTTTTAAAAATAAAATGTTTTTAAAGACAATCCCTTATTAGT
This sequence comes from Epiperipatus broadwayi, assembly GCA_028023455.1. NCBI lineage: Eukaryota > Metazoa > Onychophora > Udeonychophora > Euonychophora > Peripatidae > Epiperipatus > Epiperipatus broadwayi. Next base: position 2,290,413 of record JAQFVV010006236.1, read on the forward strand.
GATGTAGTTTTGTGTTTAATAGTCTTTTACAAAAATATTGCATCATAATCATTACCAATCATTGAAAATCACATTTTTGTCTTATTTAACCAGGGTAAAACAATCTAAAGCATCAGCCAATGACACATCTCATTTTTAAGCCACATCCTTCATAGATTTGTCATAAGAATACCAAAAACTCTCTATGCAGTAGTGCCACTATCTGTAAGACTTCATAATCAATGGATGCGGGAAGGTTTAAAAATCCCTATCTAGTGACTACTCATCCAACACTAGATAGGGATTATATGCACAAACCTTCCTGCATCCATTGATTACAAAGGCTTGTGCTTGGTGGCACTACTATATGGAGAGTTTGGTAATTCAAGGAGAAATGGGATGGTCAAGTTTTTATATGAGGGATGCAAAAAGTAAATTGAAAATGTTTGGTAGATTGCAGTTTATGGATAATAAAAGAATAGCCAAAATAGTATTTAATTGGGTTACAAGTAAAGGGCAGGCAACAAGATGGGTGAGAAAGGTAATGTGGTATGCAGAAGATTTGGATAAAGAATTTATGTCAGTATACTTGTACAAAAGGTGGGATGATTGTATTAGGAGGATTGTTGAGTGTTATAGTGGTAAGGAGTGTGATAGAAGAATAGATGCATTAATAAAGAATAGGGAGTTGGAGAGATGGAGAACTAATATGGAGAGTAAAACGAGTTTAAATATATATAGAAGTAAACAGAACATTGGGTGTGAGTTAATTTATGATAATAGTAAGGAAAGTAGTTTATTGTTTAAGGCTCGAACAGGATCTTTAGCAACAAGGGAATGTAAGGAAAGTGTAGAAAATATTAGGCATCTGTTACTTCAATGTAAATGCTTGGAAGCAGAAAGGGTACAAATAATGAAGTTATGGAAGATTAAATATGAACAAAGTGATTATACAGAAAGTGAGTTATTGGTTTTTATGCTAGGTTTGGGAAAAGATAAGGGGGATTTAAATATGAAGGTCATGGAGTTGACAAAGATTATGTTGTGGAAATGGGATGGAGCAGATTATGGGAAAACTTAGGGTGGTCATGGAAAAGGAAGGTAAAGTGGCTAACAGGTTTCTCTGAGCATAGCTGCTGAGAGATTCCTGACTCCGTTTAAGGAGAAGTCACAGTGCATCACATCACATCACATTACTCTTATTAACAGCATATATAAGGATATGAAATAGTGATCATGTGATGTTTTGAAGACTTTGTCATAATAATAGAAGGTATTGTCAATCACACACAAAGGTCTGTAAAGGTTCATGTAATGCTGACATCTTGAGGATTTTTAAAAAAAATAATGCATTAAAATGGAAGCTTCATAAGACAGAACTGATGCAGATCATAACACATCATAATATAAGTTATACATATGCTTTAAAACAATGCAGAAAAGTATTGATCACAGCACCATCATGATGCCTAAAAATGTCAAATATGAGTTTCATCACAGCTCAAAAGACTGATATAATTAAATGCAAACTCTTATTATTATATGAAGATAAAGTGATACAGTAAACATATATAAGTTTAAGGAAATAAAGACTCCCAACATTCCCTACTTTCTTTATTATAAGGAACTCTTTCACCAGCAGCTGAATGTTATAAATTAATAATTTTTAACAGAGTATAATATGTTGAAATATTTTTAAATATGTGGAAATATCTATTACATATTATAATAGAAAAATCATAGTCAGATGTTAATAGAGATTGATCAATGTAAATAATAAGCTGTAAATGCTTTTTGCATTCAAAAGGATAACCTCTTTTAAATACAATCTCTAGTTATTATATATATATATATATGAAAGAATAAAAAACCAACTTCCTATTCTGTCAAATATAAATGTATACACCCATTTTAAACATCAGAAAAATGTATAAATATAGTGATTTTATTATTAAGTTTATCTGACAAAGAAAGTGGGTGTACACATCATTTATATATAAATTTTGCAGCCATATTGTTTCTAAGGTGACAATTAATTAAAACTTGTTGTGCAAGATGGAATGCTTTTTAACAAAAAATTGGCTCTGCTTTTGATTGGTATTCAAGTTTTTAAATGAGTTTATATCGAGACAAAGAAGCTATATAAATTTGAGAATTTGAAATATAAAAAACTCTTTTAATTCTCATTTGAAATCAACTCCCTTACAGTGTATATATATTAATTTAGTATTTTAACAGACTTATCATCAGGGAAGCATTTTTAATAAATGGGAATTCTATTTTTAGAATCTAATTAAAATTTGCAACCATGATATTTCCAAGGCATGTCGTAATAGACAGATATCAGAGTTAACTATTGATGATTCTATGTTAAATTGTCAAAGGGAAATCTAAGGCACATTGATCATACTACTTGAAATAGTGGTTTTTTCTAACTTGGTCTCTAAGAATATTTTCATAACGATCTCAGCTTATCACTATCAGATATTTACCTTGATGGCTTATTCTTCAAATGAAAGTACTAAACTATTACATTAATATCCTGCATTTTTATATACACTTAAAAGCTCTAACCCTCTTACCATTTCTTCATTGAAATATATATTAAACAGAGCAAAACTCTCCATACAGTATTGCCACCTGTGCTTTAATCAATGGATGCCAGAAGGCTTGTGCATAAAATCCCTATCTAATGCCTACTCATCCAATATCCCCAGACTAGTTTCTGGCTTGTGGCTTCGTTAGTGAGGAGCTTTGGATCTGTTTAGCACAGGTGGCAATACTGTATGGAGAGTTTTGCTCTGTTTATCAACAATTAATGTGCTAGTATAGGAAATGTGATCATGTGATGAAATATATATTATAACAGTCATAAGCACTTTTGTAACAAAGAAAAAGCAATCTAAATCATGTAGAAATTTAGACATCATAAAATTCAATAATTTGTATTATTAAAAAAACTATGAAAGTTTTCATAGCTGTATGCTATAGCTTATTTTATATCTTTTCTTGTATGATTTAATGAGATTATTCAAGCCAAGTGTTCTACTGGAGAATCTCTTGACATTCCCCCAAAAGATATATTCAGAAATTGTTTTACTATTTGTAGGCCTTAGTCAGAATTGCTTGAATTTGTAATCAATTTTTCTTTTTCATGGGTTCTCTACAGTTCTTAGTATGTTGCTGTTATTTCTAATTATGCTTTTTTTTTTACTTACTACATCACCTGATGAGATTGATCAATGTACTCACTTATTACCTTTTGCTCAATCTTTACTTAATGAATCTTTTCATCCATCTTCTCTTGAATGGTCTTTAAGGCTTTCAATGACAGACATCTTTGCTCTTCTTTCAAGTTTCTTTTCTATATTCTTGTTTTACCTATATATTTTTCTATCATTTTTTTCTTCTTGAACTTCCAACCATCTCTATTTTTATCTGTACAGTAGTTTCATTATTTTCTAGTGGTATTATCATATTACTAATAGCTTCTTTTATTTTCTGCACACTTTGTGTAATGTTTATCTAATCGTATATTGTTGCTCTTTTTTGTAAAATTTAATACTTTTCATATCACTGACAATTTCTTTTGTCTTCTCTCTATAAGTTTATACATATATATGTGGGTGCATTTAATCACACACATAGATATCCATGCACAGTGGCTTCAAGTGTGGAGATCTGACCTCCGAACATGAGAACAGTCAAATAGAACTCTTAAAGGTTGATCTTAATTATTATTTGTGTATGCCTTTTGGGCTTTAATATGTTAATAATTATATATATGTAAATAGTTAAACGCTGTAAAGGATCATATTGTAAAATTACTTAAATATTAACTGTTAGTATTGATTTGTACTTATGGGAAGTGCATGCTTAAATCAGCTAGACATAGCATATATATATTGAGATGCACAGTTTATCCATGTCAAACATTGCTTCACAAAAATAAAACCAACTTTTAGTTTTTTTAAAGTTTAAAAAAAAAACTATCTAAAAGTGTTTATAAGAGTATGTATAATAACGCACATACTCAGTTATGTTTTTAAATTTGTCATTTTTACTTTATAATAAATTTTAATTCTAAAATAGTTTTCTTTTACCACTTGTTTTTTTTAAGTAATTAAAGGCAAGCAAACTTTTTAATTGCATTCTTGTTTTGATTATAATTAATTTCTAATTTATTTTAACTAAGCTGAGACTTGTTTTGAAATATTTTTGAATTAATTATAAATAAGATTAACCTTGGGAAGAATCTTTAATTAGGATTAAGACTGACATAAATTTGCCCTGTTAAAAAACCACTAATTAAAAAAAAATGTTTCGGAAAGAGCTCTTATAAATAGACCTGGGATCGCGGACTGATTATTCTCCAGTTGTTGATGCTACTTGTTAGTTTTTCTGCAACTTTAGTACACCGATTTAGAGACTTGTTTGAATTGCTGTGTTGTTATAATTTCTTCAATGCCAAAACTATATGCAAGAATGAATTGCTTCAATAGCATTTTCACCATGTTGTGCTAGGCCAACTTAAAGATGAGTCCCGGAGCCAAATTGTCCTGCAAAATTATGCCATAAAAACTCAAATCGGAACTGATCCCTAACAGTGCTTCTTTTTTTCTCACAAAAATGAAAACCTAAAGTCTGCTGGAGTTTCCCATGGAATGAACTATATATGTTGTGCTGGAAGACATCAGCCAATTTTAAATTTATATCTCGAGGTAATATGTTTCATTTATTCTTTCCAGGGTAAAATTTTAAGTCTCAGCTTAATCTTAAAAGTAACATATTTTATTATATCGTGTGTTTATTAAATTTAAAATATTTAGAGCATGTATTCTATTTGCTTAGCATTGTATTTATAGTAACTCAGAATCTTAGTTTTAAGATTCAAAATTTGCTTTCAATTTTATTTATCAGAGAGTGTATGGTGAGTTTTATATGCTTAATATGTCTCTGTTTATATGCTTAACTCTTTTTAAATGCTTTGGCAAAGTTTCATAATTTTCTGTAAATCACCTGTCCCTATTTTATTGTCCAATAATTAATTTAAATTCTGTGTTTGCACTTTTTGTAAACTGCAAATCTTTTGGCTGGCAGTTTATCATGTTTGTTATTCTAGTTTTTCTGTAGTTGGAGATTTCATTTCTTCTTTTCTAGATTATGTAAGATTGTAATCATTAATCATTTTCTCTTGTCTTGTATGTGAAATCAATCATCATCATGGGCTGTCCTGCTGGCAATATGACATTCTTGGACACCTTATTCTGGGCCAAGAAATGCTCACCGGCTTGATTTCCTACAAGACCATATTGTTTTCATATCTCTGAATTGGAAAACTGGAATTGTTGTTCTTTTATAAATCACCAACAGGAAAATACTATTAATTCCCATTTAAATTTTAGGTAATAGAACATTTCTTTCTGCTAAGGCATTTAATGTTTTAATATTTTCAGCTCATATACACTCTCTAATGAATTAGCTTATAAAAAATCTAGGTCAAACTTTAGTATTTGGCTTGCTAGATTTATTTGACCTTTTAATTGTTTTTTCAGCTTTAAATTTATTTGTCAAAGCATGTACTGGGAATTTAGTTTGTAAAATTATTTGTAATTCTAATTATTTCACTTTCTTTATAAATGCTTGGGCAGACATAAATGATTTTCTAAATTACTTATCTGTTTTCTATTGAGACTTTTAATTATTCTATTCAGCTTAGTTTTGGCCAGTTGTCTGGTTAGTGATTCACCCGTATTATATGTCTGCTTTCCTTAAATCAGGAATTTAATGTTTTATTAATTTTAAATCATTTACACCGGAGTATTTTCTAACTTTACTATTCCATTAAATTGGAGATTTAAGTTTTCTCTCGTCTTATAATTCATACTCCATCGTATTCATTTTCCATTTATGTGTTCTTGCATTGTAATCAACCTTGGTAATCTTAAAAATGATTAGTCATGCATCAAGTTCTGTGGACATTATGATGTCATTAGTCTAAGCTAGTGAATGCTCGCCCATGCTGGTTTCATTGATTCATGCAAGAAACTTTCCATTGCTTTTCATTTTAGAACTTTCGAATAAGAGAACCAGAATTGCTAAGGTGAATTGTCAGCTATAGGAAAATCATTCCCTCCTTTTCTAATTCAGTTTTAGAAAATTAGTCTGTCTGCCAGAGTGATGACACTTTATTTTTTTTAGTACACGCCTGATATAACCACATTTATTGTGTGCAAATCTTTACTTTGAAATTTTATATTACTGTTAATAAAATTAAAAACATTTAAACTTAATTTGGCTGACGTTTGTCTTAGTGCTTTAATTTCTCAGTTGTCTGAACAATATTCATGAGCTCTTGCTATCTCCCTGAGTCTAGTCAGGTAAACGATCATCACCATCCACTTTGGAGCAGGGTAAACAAATTTTTCAGATATGCAGTGATCTTTTGGCACCCTCCATGATCAAAGGTAGATTGAGTGACCGTTACAATATATATTAAGTGCAATATCAATTTTTCCCATTAAGGAGATAGAGAATATATGGTGTTGAAATATTTCAGAAAGAAATTTTTTCTGCTGAAGAAATTGAAAGACAATATCATAAAATATCAAGTACACAGAATGTTCTACATGACGTATTTGTGGCTCATATATTGGTTTATTGTCAATGGAAAAACTCATTTGTAGAAGTTTTTTCTCTTTTTTTTCTTGGAAATAGAATAGCATATTCGTTTTCGAGTATTATTACTATTATTACACATGGAAAATAATATACACTCCTATACTTCAAACATACGGTTGGAAATATTAGCGAAAAATATTTACGATTTAAAAAAAAAAAAAAAATTCTGCTTAATAAGTAATAATTTGTAATCATTTATCACCATGTATTTAATTAAGGCACTCGCTGTCAATAATTACCTATTAAAACATGCGATTATAAAGTAACTTTGTATTATATATATATAATGGTTTTATTCACCACTAGCTGCCTTGAAAATTAGCTCATAGTCATATTTTCGATTCAAACATTTAACTTCTCTTCATGTGTCAGCTTTAAAAGTCTCTGTTGTCATATAAGCTAGCATATATTTATAGCCTTGATACAAACAAGAAATGTAAATGTATAAAACAGTTCAAAGAACTCGCAAATATTTATCTAAATTCATGAAACATTGGAAATATTTGTCAGAAAACTATGACGAGTTTCCAGACTTGTTTTCTTGATCTATATACGAAATTCGAAAGCAATTTTTGCCAAAACTACACTTGTCAGATTAAGAATTGCGATTTGTATTTTTATTTCACGAACTTTTATTAAGTCAGAATAAAATCTTAAAATGCTTATAAAAATGTATGAATAAATCAAATTGCTTGTTAAATTTTATACAATTTCAGAAATAAAGTAAAAACTTATAAAGATTTTTCTTTCCTGATTAATTAAAACTAATATATTTTAAGCAAAAGAAGAAAATAAAAGGAAGTGGAAAAGAATTTCGAATTACGTCGTTGATGTACGAATATAAAAAAGCACATTGAAAGTTCTTTTCTTAGATAAAACTGAACCAACAAAATTTAATTCCAGTGAACTCTCTGTCCATCACTTATCAAGGGATAAGAGAAAACAAATAATAGATACGAAAAACTGATAATACTATAAATCTATTAGACATTATCAATAAAAACAATTTAATAATGATTTACTCGTATATTATACGGTTCAAATGTTAGTTTTAAGGACAACACATTTATTAAAATTCAAAATGTTCGAAATTTATTTTATGTAACTTTATGTTAGTTTTAAGGACAACACATTTATTAAAATTCAAAATGTTCGAAATTTATTTTATGTAACTTTTTATGTAATTTTAATATCAAAATGAATATAAGTAAGTATGGACAATTTTTCTAAATTCAAATCCTCTTTCTACAATAGTATAATCTAATATTATATTACTAATTCTAATCAAAATAGAAATAACAATATAGAAATAAAAATACCAAATTATTATAATTTTTTTTCACAACTATGATTTCCTATTAAATAAAAAGATTCCAAATAAAAAGTTATTTATAAAAACATATACATAAATACATACATGTAACTATTTACAATTCAATACGAACGTCAGTCGTTTTTATTTTTAAAGCAATTTTGTGCAGATAATCAAATGAGAGGCCAATGTAAAATATTAAAAAAATGCTTGTTCTATCTTTTTTTGAAAAAGAACTTTTAAAATCCTATTAACATTTAATTAAAGTAAAAAACTTAAAAGACAAAACTTTATAAATTAAAAGAAAAGTTATAGTTAAGTAGAAGATCAATGTTCATATAAAATTTGAAAACCAACTCTTTGCAATATTAGACTTTCAATTGTCATTTGACCATCTTGCTATTTCCCGAATCTTTACTCATTGTAGATAACAAATATATTGCATGGCCTCACTTTTGAACTGTTTAGAAAGATATTGAACTGAACTTTTAAATAAATCGTTGAACAACCTTAGCTATCTTTCTTATGTTACATGAGTGCATTTTATTAATATTATGAAAATATACATGCCATATGAACTTAATTTACAAGGGCCATAATTTCAACAGTTAGTCACGACAATAATTCTCAAAAAATAATAAATGACCATTTATCATTCTTTATGAGATTAGAAATTATTACCTTTCCTTTCACAGTAGTTATAAACCTTGAATTTTACTAAAGATCAAATAGGTCTACTATTCTTTATAAAGTAGCATAAGAGTTTCATTCTTTTTAATGAACTGCTTCTGTTTCTATTCATGGTAGGTAATCTTTTATTTTTTGAAATATTATGATTATAATACTTTAAATATGTAATTGTAAATGTAGAAAAAGTGTTATTGCTTCTAATATGATTGGTTTAGACTGTCAGGAAATATAAAATCAATACTAATTATATATAATAAAGGAGTACAAACCATTCTCCCTCAAACCATAAATAAGTAACATTCTATGTTCAGCATAGGTCCTTTCTAAGCATACAAAGTATTATTTCTCCATAATCTAGGGGATAATGGTTTGCATCCCTTAATTAAATATATATTAAGTTATGCTAATTTCAAGTTTACAATGATTAATTTCTATTTAATTAAATCATTAACACATCACATGACCACCATTTCTTTGCTTACACAGTCTGTCAAAACAGTAGCAACTCTTTCCATACAATAATGCCACTTAGTACATACCATAGTAATTAATAGATGCTATAAGGTTTTTGCATTGAATAGGATTTTTGACGAATAAACCATTGACAACTCTGGTGTGCACTAAGTGGCATTAGTGTATCAAAACAATTGCTATTGTTTTTGTTTGATTAATTATTAAATAAAGATTATTAAAGAGAGACTTTGTCTAAATCCCTGAATAATTAATTATTCTTTTAATAATAACTGCTACTATACTTGATGTGGCTGATGTATTAAGTTTATTTTGAATATCTTCTAATGTTGGTTTGGATAAGCTTATAAATATCAAGAACTTTAAATACTGATGAATATCTTTTCTATTCTTGTTTTTGCTGAACATAGAGCACATTATTTATTTATAACCCTTTAATTATATGTATATTAAACTATGGTAATTTCAACAAAACACTTTTAACAAAATATTCCAGCAAAAGAACTATTGTAGGTTCATAAGCCTCAGGGATTGTGAATTAGTAGTAATTGATAGTTTTGTGGCAACATAAAAAGTTAAAAGTTATCTCTGTTACAAGGATATAATCTTTATTATAACAACAATCCATGAAAATATTTAATTCAACATATAAATATATTGGTAGTTAATTCATGTTTATATAAATATTGTAACCTTCCTGAATGAATGATGCGATACACTTCAATACTAGCTAAATGGTAATGCACAAAGTGACTTGACAAAATGAGATACTCTACCTAATCTGAATGTACAATAAGATAATACATAAGATAGACTTCAGGGATGGTCACAAACATATAGGTTTTAACATTGGGAAGCATATAAAATATATTCCATAATGGCATTGTTATTGTAAAAACTCTCCAGCTATCATCCTACTTATAATCATTTGAAAAATTCCTATAACACACAATGACTTATCATAATACTTCATGTAAAATAATTGTTAAGTTGCTCTACTTTTTTATTATTTAAGAAACTCTAAAAATAATAGTATTAAAACACAGATTAAATTGATTAAAATAATTAATGCTATATCTATGGATATCTCAGGAATCATGATTATTCCTTTCTAAAATATAATAATAATTAACAGATTATAACAAGAGGGATTTTGTTGATATCCAATTATCTAAAGAATAATTACAATCACCATTACAAACATAAAACTCATTATTTGAGGATTAATGTAACCATAATAATAATATATTGAGATTATTAATAATAATCTACTCACTTAAATAATTTATTAAGCTTATAAATATTTACTATTCTATTTATACCAATAACTATCACAAAAACATAATAATCATTTAGTAATAATAAAAAGCTTTATAATTAACCATCACCTCATATTATCTAACCCAATTAAATATACTAATTATTTTTAACAGGTACCCACTCTATTGTATCTTTTAAAAACAAACATCATAATAGACTTTATTTGTTCCTTAGATTTGAAATAATATAACATTTTGAATTTCTTCCATATAATAAATACACCAGGCTTGTCAATTTACATCACCACAATACCAATTATAATATATTTTATTATTATTATATATTTAAAATGATTGTATTTGTAAATAAGCATATTTTACAAGACACAGTGCTTTATGAATTTTATTCCAGATGAGAACCTCTTCCTTCTCCCAATTTAACAGCATTCAGAGCTTTGAAGAGGGCAAATACAAAACTGATGGGTTATAACAAAACCTTACCTCTGTGAACTACTTATGTATAATGCAATGTAGCCATGATTACCAATATATTTTGTTTCAAGCCCCTCTCACATATGACATACATTGTTGAAAAGAACATATCTTGTTGATAACTTTGATTAGAAGAGAATATGTATTGTTCAATGAACAGCAAGTATATAATATTTTTTAACACAAATGCAGACGCTTTTTATAGTTATAGTGTACATACATAAATTAAGATTATAGTATAAAGAAAAAAAAATAAAAAAATAAAAATATAATCATTAATAATAAATTGGTAGGATATACCTCATGCTCTGTCAATTTGTTTGACTTTCATCACAATTAAATATGCTCTACATTTTTTTCCCCCAATAACTTTTTCCAAAACTTTCAGAATTATACTTAGAAAACATTTTATTATGCAAAATATTGCACATTAGATTCAGAAAAAAGAGTAAAGACAGAAAAAAATGTATGTACTTTTAAAGAAACAAATGAAATTTTATTGAAAAACATGATTGCACATGGTGTGCTGAGATGGCATATTGTAAAATTTATTTACAAACTTTATTTTATTTTTTAAAATGAGGTTGCTTATGATGCTCAGAGAAGAAAAAATGGCTGCTCGCACATTGTAAAATATATTAAATTTATGAATTTTAATGTTTTTTTTTGTTTATTTACATTTTTATTTCTTTGTTTACATTTTTTTTTTAAATTGATTTATGTATAACTGAAGTTGTGTATATTGTTAGAGTTTAGTTTCCATCTTCACTATATATATATTCCAATATATATGATGGATAGAATTCTCATTTAAGATTACTTTAGGAATTGCCCAGAGTGATGGGCAAATTATCAATTTGGCTATGGATTTTTATAGGTTGTATAATTATTTTAATATTCTATTTAATCCTATTAAGGGTAATATATGCTTTTGTATTATTCACCATTCAAAGTTACAGTGTCATATTGTATTTTGGTTCAACTTAATATTACTCATATAAAGTAACATTATTGGGTGATTTTCCGGAGGGTTTGTGATTACAGTGTTCTAGTTATATTTTTATATTGGACTATTTACATCATCTAATATGTGTATTGAATGTCTTTAGAAAAATCTAAAGACATTCAATACACATATTAGATGATGGAAATAGTCCAATATAAAAAAAATACAACTATTGGGTGATATTTTAATTTTATTTATTAATTTCGTGCTACAAAAATTGATTGAAAAAATTATCCAAGACAATAAAAAAACATTCTATCCAAAATTAAACATATATGCTTAGCTTCTTTAGTTTATTATTATAACATTTAGAATATCATCTGCATTTATATTGTTTAGTTTGTATTATTTTTTTTTTTACCTTAGTATGTGCAGCGATTTCGATTTTTCCGTTTTCTGTGAAATCTTTGAAAATTATTATGTGATTTACTGTATTTATAAAATGATATTTATAAAATCGACTACACGAAATTATTTGTCTATAAACTTGTAGTAATTTTTATCTTGCTAGGAATTTATAAAAATGCTTATCATATTGAAAGAGGCATATTCAAATATTTGCGTTTGATTTGCATAAGAATTAGAGTCCTGTTTGCTAATGGAATTGAGAAATTTATTTTAATATAGTTCATTTATATAAACGTATTAGTATGTTGGGTCATATTTATTGCTCATTCTTTTTGCCCTATTGTTAGACTTTTGCTTTTTATTCTTAAAAAATGATTTGTAAATTAACCAGGAATATTTATTATTTAATTTAATATTATGTAATTTATGAGGGGGAAAGAGATAATGAATTGTTTTATTTCTAATTAATCCGTCTTATACGTTACAATATAGGTACGTATTATCATGATTATAATGATTTTTTTAAAAAAAAAACAGTTTCTATTTATAAAACAGCTCCCCCTTCTCCCATTTCCACTCCTGTCATCATTGGTATTCTAAATGGCTAAAGAGATCCACATTTTAGTAATGTCATGTCTCGTGACTAGATAAGTTATTTAAGACATTTGCTATAAGTTTATGATCTTTTTAAACTTTTTTAAAACACGTTTCACTGTTAGTCATCAAAACGATAACATGCAATTTAATTTATCATGTGTAGTTTTTATCTTTGTAACAGCGTTCATAGTAGAAGGAACACTTAATAGCAGAGGTAAGTGGTGTGCATTTGATTTTTAAAAGAACTTTAAAACTTTTAAAACAAATATGGCGATTCGTGAAATTACGTCATTGAAATGTTCAGTGAACCCTGTTCGTCAATTAACTAAAAACGTCTGATGAAAATCGAGTTATTTAATGAGAGAAACGTATTATTAAAAAATAAAAAAATGAATTATATATGTATTTTAAATACAATTTTATTTTATATTTCTGAAAGTAGCTGCAAGGGGATTTTAAAAATAATACGTATTACGATATATATTATATGATTTTACATGAAAATTGATATTTATGATTTGAAATCATTTCTAAACGCGGTAACACTCTGGAAATAATCGCAATATATACGTTGCATTAGGTTCTTTGTTAAAAGAACGTGGTGATTCAAATTTTTTTTAAAAAAATTACATCTTATTACTTTGCCACTTCTAAACACATGTAATTTTTGTTTATGTTATCATATAATTTTAAAAAAATAATTTATATTGCATATTTATCATTTTCAAATCGCAATATTTTTAAAATGTAGCTTATGAGCATTTTTGTGTCCAATCGACAATGTTGCATCATTCATAATTTTTCAGTTATTTAATCATACTTAGAATTATCGCAGAGAGCTTGTAAATAGAGGATAGTGCAATTATTTTATGATAAAAGTTTTTTAAATAACAAGTGTTTATATAGATATTATTTTCTAAACGATATCTGGATTCTAAAATAGGTATTTGTACTTCAGAAACCAATCACAAGTAACTGAAAGGTTATTCCACCAATGATAATTTTACCCATGGAACTGTTAAATTAAAGCTACCTTATGACATAAGACTAGGGTATAAAAGGAACAAGAAATCATTTTGGGAAGAAAATTAAAAATCTCATAAGCAAACATTTTCTGAAGGCCATGGTTTCTAAAAATAGTTCGGAGTATGCTACACATCAGCTGGACTCTATTATTTTGATAAACTTTGGGTGTATGAATACTTATTAATTTATGTACTTATTATTTAATATGACTTGTCACTTTCGATTTTTTTGTAACACACCAGCCTTGCAATCAAATATAAATTTAATTTAATGCAGTAATATTAATACATATTTAATCCCAATGTCTTATGTTTTTTATTTTAATATATTTTTTAAATTTGTATTATTATTTTCAGTGGTAATTGTATTTAAGACAATACCGTTTCAAATAGATGGTTATGTAGTAGATTGAAGAAAATTGCTCTTTAAATCATATATTATTGAACAAGTTAAGAAAGTTATGTGATATTTTGTAGGTATTAACCTATCTAATAAAAGGGTAGAAGTCAATGCAAAATTGAAGTCACTAAATTATGTCTGATCTATGCAAGCAAATTGGCTTGAGTTCAAAATCTTGGGTTCTTCTGAATTTTAGGCTATTATAGAATAATGTATTTAACTAAATTTTTTTTAACCGTTACTATTTTATCTGATTAATTTATTCATTAGGTTTAGCATGAATAAAAAACATCAATGCTTTTTTGGCAGTTGAAATTAAGTTTTACTATTAGAATAATTCTCCTAAAATAATAATAATTTGTTTTATACGAAAGTAAAAAAGAAACAAATTTTGAAGTGATTTAAATTATTTATATAAGAACCATTTTACTTATGATATTAAAATAACGTGAAAGCTAAACACCTTCAAACAGATACGCTTTAAACCTGCTTACGTGACAGCCAATCAGATGGAATAATGACATCACATGGGACTCTCAATTCTAAAACACAAGCCAGAACTATTAGAAAAAGATGAAGCCAGAACTATTAGAAAAAGATGGACCCATCTTTTTCTAATAGTTCTGGCTTGTGTTTTAGAATTGAGAGTCCCATGTGATGTCATTATTCCATCTGATTGGCTGTCACGTAAGCAGGTTTAAAGCGTATCTGTTTGAAGGTGTTTAGCTTTCACGTTATTATAATATCTGTTTACGCTTAAATTTGATATATTTATGATATTAAATAAGTGGAAATGAAAGATTAAATCATTTTATTCATACTATATTTTAATTGCTTTACTCCAGAAGATGAAATCATTATGGAGGAACAGTTTTTTTCTATAAACCATAATGTTATAATACACCATATACTCCTTAAATTATACTCTACAATGCAGTTTAACATATGATTTATTTTATTTTATAAATCATATGTTAAACTGCATTGTAGAGTGTAATTTAAGGAGTATATGGTGTATTATAGTATATATAATTAAGCAAAGCAAATAAGAAGTGGAATGAAATTTAATACTTTAAACCATAATGTTGAAATTTCAAATTTTAATATTCTATACATATATATTGAACAGAAAAATAAAACTATTAAACTTTTAAAAATATGTATCAACTTTTCTGCTTTCATTTTTGATGCTATTCATTTTAAATAACTACCTTCATGGTTATTCATAATCATTTATTAAACCAGAAATTATATCATTTCCAACTCAGTTATAAAGTTTAAACTCAGTTAAAGATCAATAAATCAATTGGTTTGTCAATAAGCATAACCACATACTATCATTAATCCATTTTATCTGTTTTTCCTATATATTTTTTAAAACCAACAAAACATCACATAATCACCATTTCCTGTATTTACACAAGCTGTTATCAACAGTAATGTGATGTGATGTGATGTACTGTAGCTTCTCCTTAAACGAAGTCAAGAATCTCTCAGCAATTATGCCCAGAGAAACCTGTTAGCTACTTTATTTTACATTCCCCAGTGTAAGTTTTCCCATATTCTGCTCCATCCCATTTCCACAACATAATCTTTGTCAACTCTATAGTCTTTATATCTAAATACCCCTTATCTTTTCCCAAACCCAACATAAAAACCAATAATCCACTTTCTGTATAATCACTTTTTCATATTTATTCTTCCATAACTTCATTATATGTGCCCTTTCTGTTTTCAAGCATTTACATTCAATTAACAGATGCCTAATATTTTCTATTCCTTCCTTACATAATTTACAGACTAAATCACCCATATTTTTCCATTTACATGTATATTCTCTTGTTGCTAAAGATCCCATTCGAGCCTTAAACAATAAACTACTTTCCTTACTATTATCATATATTAACTCGCACCTAATATTCTGTTTATTTCTATATATATTTAAACTCTTTTTACTCTCCATACTAGTTCTCCATCTCTCTAATTCCCTATTCTTTATTAATAAATCTATTCTTTTATCCCATTCCTTACCACTATAACACTCAACAATCCTCCTAACACAATCATCTCATCTTCTGAACAAATATTTTAATATAAATTCTTTATCCAAATCTTTTGCATACTGCATTAACTTTTTCACCCATCTTGTTGCCTGCCCTTTACTCATAACCCAATTAAACACTATTTTGGCTATACTTTTATTATCCATAAACTGCAATCTACCAAACATTTTCATTTTACTTTTTGCATCTCTCATATGAAAACTTGACTATCTCATTTCTCCTTGAATTGCCTCCCTTGCTGTCCATACTTCTGCATTCAATGCATGTCTTCCTTTTTCTAAGTAATTTAATACCCATTTACTAACACAATGCATCATTACCATATGTTAATCCTGCTATTGAAACTCCCTTCCATATAATTCTTGCTACATCAAATTTATTATATGAAAACACTGTTAATTTCTTTATCAATCCCTTTCTTTTCTTTGCTTCATTTATCAATTTTTTCTCCCATTCATTCAAATAATTTTTCTGATTACTTAAAATAATTCCCAAATAACTATATCTATTCACCACACTTAACTTAATATCTCCCAATAAAAATTCTACATCTTCTCTTTCCCCAGTATTAATCATTATTATATTTGATTTTTCTTCACTAAATTTAATTCCCATCTCTTTACCCACCCTTGCACATGTCCTTAGCATAACTTCCATATTTTCTCTTCTTTCTGCACACAAAAATATATCTGCAAAAAAAACCCTCACAAAATATATACTCCCTTACTACCTATTAATGGTATCTCTCTTCCTAATCTTTCTATTGATCTTTCCATTTCACTCAAATACAACACAAACAAAATAGGTGACATAGGGCATCCTTGCCTTAGTCCCACCCATTTTTAACTTTAACTGATTCTATATTCCCTAATTGATATATATAATAATTATTTTCATATAATTTTTTAATAATATCTACTAAAGCTTCATCCATTCCCAAATTTGTTTAACGTATTCATGATATATTTCTATTTACTCTATCATATGCCTTCTCTATATCTATAAAACTCATATATAACTGTTTACCTGAATTTCTACTCATATCCATAAGTTGTGTAACTACAAATAAACTATCTCCTATATGCCTATCTAATCTAAAACCTCCTTGCATTTCCCCCACTACATTAGTCCCTTCCATCCATTTTACAACTCTTCTAGCCAGCATATATGAGAAAACTTTATATAAAACTGATGTTACCACTATCAGTCTATAATTATTTAACTTTCTATGATCCTTACTCTTTCCTTTAAATAATCTTACTTTTGTATTACTCTAACTACTTGGGAAAACTCTATTCTGTGCCATCTTATTAAAACAGGATAATAACTTTATTTTTGCTCTATATCCTAAATTCATCACCATCTCTACTAAAACTCTTGACTTTCCACTATTTCTTCTCTACCTCATTCAGTTCATTTACTGAAAACCTAATATTCCCATTACTATATGCTTTCATGTTTTCTATCACTCTATCCTTCACATCTAACATTTTTTCTATATTCATTACATATCTAATTAAGATTCTCTCTAAATCTTCTCTAGAGCTATACTCTATTCCCTCATCATCTAGTAATACTATCTCTCTCTT
The DNA here is from genome assembly GCA_028023455.1 of Epiperipatus broadwayi. Taxonomy (NCBI): domain Eukaryota; kingdom Metazoa; phylum Onychophora; class Udeonychophora; order Euonychophora; family Peripatidae; genus Epiperipatus; species Epiperipatus broadwayi. The sequence goes on from JAQFVV010006236.1 coordinate 2,308,325, forward strand.
TTCTACATTTCTCCTTTTAATGTAATTCCAAAATTTTTTACTCCCATCTCTTCCACTTTTATTAATATCCTCCAACAATTTACTATTCAATTTCATTCTCTCTTTATAATTAACTATTTTAGCCAACTTTTTTTCTAGGTACTTTTCCCATTTAGCATTAATAACTTTTTCACTTTCCTTGTTCTTAATAGCACACTTATATTCTCTGCATGTTTCTTTCCTCTCTTTTACACTTTTACTAATTCTCATTTTTTTATTACTTTTATTCTTCTGAATATTCTCACCTAAAACCCTATTTGCCATATTTTCTACTTCTTTACACCAGTCCTTATACTCATCCCCAACCAACTCTTCCATGATTTTTTCAACTTGTATTTTATACTCTTCCAACTTATTCTTATCATTCTCTTTCTATCCACATCTTTCACTATTATTTCTACTTTTATTTCTATTCTCCATCACATTACTCACCATTTCAATTACTATGAAGTTATGATCATTAGTGCATACTTTTTCTTCATTATCAAACACTTTAATTTTCTGTATTTTATTCATTCCCTCTTTCTCTACCAATACATAATCTATTGTGTATTGTCCCTCATAAATATTTAATATATTTTCAATACTCAAAATTCACTTTCTGACAAAATTTCTTCAAAAGCTGTCCATTTTTATTATCTACATCATCGATTTCTTTAATATGTCTATTCATATTCCCTATAAGCATTATTCTCTCCATATGGTAATGCCACCTAGTGCAAGCTTTATAGTCTCAAATGGTTTTATGAAATGACATGTTTTTTAGTTGGATTACTTTATTAGTCAGATTTCTTTGTTATTTTCTACTTTTTACTCAGCCATTTACATAAAAGCAACTTTTTAATTATAAATAAAACATATAATTTAAATTTAAATAAAATAATTTTCTTCATTACTCTCTTTTTTATTATGTTTCTTGCTCTTTTCACAAGAGAGCACCTGCTGACAATGATTTTGACAGTTCTATTTTTTCATTTTGATTTTGGAAATGAAAACAATTCTCTAACCCTTTTTTATACATTTATTATTTTTTTCACAAAATATGTATGAACTATTAATTATTTCAGAAAAATAATGCAGAGTTTAGTAGAAAATATTTAATTTCAATTAAATTAAGTATGAGTTAAATTAATATTAACAAAATTTTATTCTACAAATATAATATTTCCTTGGGCTCAATTGCTAAGGATTTTTCTTGGGAAGCATAAAGATGTGATTTTGAGTCCTAAATGGGAATACATTTTCTTTTCATTGTTAACAATTCAAAAATGTGGACATACCAACAGAACAAGTTAATATAAAAACATATAAAATAAAGCTGGATTAGAATAATTTTATATGTGATTATTGTAAAAAAGAATTTCATAGCTTAAAACACAAAATGGCTGATTAATGCAACCAAGAGAATGATATGCATTGCTTAAAATTTTCATCTGTTAAACAAAGTAAGAATGATAACTTGGAAATTTCTTTAGATAGTATTATTACAAATTACAGTAGAAAATATCAGTTTTGTTTTGTTCCAATATTATTTAGGAACAATTATTGTACTGGAATTTATTCTAAAATATTTCATATAAATTGTTTAAGATTATCAACAATAGATTTAAAATTATTAACATTTAATGAATATAGTTGTTATTTATGTCCTGATTGTAATAAAACTGATTTAGATACATAGTATAATTTTAATTTTATTAATAATAAGGAAAATATTTCTTTTAAAAATATTTCTTTTCAAAATAGTTGAAATGTTACTTTTAATTTAGATTCATATTTTTCTTGCTTTGATGAACAAGAAATAACAAATCCTATTCATAACAACAACTATTGTAAAAGTATCCTTTTAAATTTCAAATCACTTTTATGTTATGTAATTAAAATTGAACAAAAATTAATTAAAAGAAATACAACTGAATGTGATAACGTGTTGAACTATTTTCATTATCTATCAGTAAATGTTGAATGTATAGAAATTTTTAAACTTTATTTAAACTTTTCAAGATCTTTAATGTAAAACATCTTGTTAATAATAACACATAAATAGACAACACAAGTTTAAATAAAGTTTAAAATTTTCTATATATTCAATATTTACTGATGGATGTTGGAAATAGTTCAGCATATTTTCACATCTAATATATCATCTTCACAAGCTTTCAGGCAAATACCACTGAATGTGATTGAACAAAAGAGTTTTAATCAAGTGATCATAAACCAGATGCTATTATTAAATCTGCACAAAGTAATAATGATTATGATGATGACAACAACAACAACAACAACAACAATAATAATAATAATAATAATAATAATGATGATAAATAATAATAATGATGATGATAAATAATAATAATAATAATAATAATAATAACAACAACAACAATAATATCACATGATCACCATCTCTATACTAGCACAAGCCAGAAACTAGTCTGGGAATATTGGATGAGTAGGCACTAGATAGGGATTTTATGCACAAGCCTTCTGGCATCTATTGATTACTCTGTTTGGCACAGGGTGCACTACTGTATGGAGAGTTTTGCCTTTGTTTATAGCAACAACAACAACAGCAGCAACAGCAACAACAACAGCAACAACAACAGGAACAGTAACAGCAACAGCAGCAGCAACAGCAACAACAGGAACAGCAACAAGAACAGCAGCAGCAACAGCAGCAACAACAACAACTATCAATAAAATTAAAGAGAGTAAATGTTAACAAGCTAAAAAAACTGGAATCCAATCTAATTATGAAAACTATATTAGAATTTAATCAACTGATATTGACACTAATAGTGACAAAAAGAAAAATTATAATGAAACTGAAAAACAAAATGAAATCACTCAAACTTGGGCTAACATTGAAAATAATTTAGTAATAATAATAATGGTAATAACTGTAGATATAAGCCAAAAACTATACAAAAAGAAATCTATTGTAGTAACCAAATTAACTAATAAGAAATTAAAGATAGTGATGATTTCATTATAGTATCATAAAAACAATAAAACAGCAATTAAAAAGGTTATAAGGGAAATTCAAACAAGTCATAATATTTTGATTGCAAAAACGAAAATAATTTATAGAAAATTTTCTTCTCACAAAAATTGATATAACAATGGTTGAGAAATACATTGTTGATTATCTAACTCAAATTAATATGTCAATTGTATGTCATAAAATACATTCTGAAAAAAAAAAGCTTTTTATATTTAAGTAGAAAAGCAATATATAGATCTTATAATAAATCCAGTCATTTTGCCAATTTGTTCGATCTTATTCTCTTTCTATGGAAGATTAATTAACAAATCTGTCATCAATTCTATTGATAATAATGAAATGAATAAAGAAATAAATGATACAACAGTTAAAAAGAATAATGTATTAATTACTACATACTGATTAGACTATTATTGATGAACAAAAATATAATAAATATGTATTCACAAATATAAGAGTATTGCACACAAAGTTGTGCAAAATTTAACACAAAATTTTAACCTAAAATTATGTTATTATACATTCAACTTAGGCTGCAGAAAGAAGTTTGCTATTAACTGAAAGGAGACCCTTTGATTCCTCTTGGAGGCCTTAAAGGAACCGAGCAGGGCAAATTCCTAATGTCCACTCCATACGTTCTTGTCGTTGCAGCTGTTATTACTATGTGATTATTCATATAGTATACGAACATGGATGGGCTGCTCACCAACACGTATTAGCCAGGGTGGTGAATTTATTGGCTTTTTACCTCTGAGTTTAAGATCAAGAAACACCATGGTCTTTCTTCTCAGTGCCTGATAAGGCAGAATGAATGTTTGTGTAAATGATAAATATTTTTCCAATACATATATACAATTATGACAGACAAAAATAAAGCATGGCCCTTATTCCCAGGAGGCTGTAAAGTCACCAACCAAGGCAGCGGTTGGTGGCCGAAGGCGGAGGGTGCTAAGAATCCCCTGATTGCAGACCCAGGCTGCCATTTGATGATGACTTTTTATTTAGGTACTTACAACTGCAGATCACTTTCAAGTGAAGGAAGATTGCAAGAATTAGAAGAAGAACTCTCTTATATTAAATGGGACATTATTGGACTTTGTGAAGTTAGAAGAAAAGGTGAAGAGACAATTGATTTAAAAAGTGGACATATACTCTATTATAAAGGCACAAATATTGGAAATACAAGTGGAGTAGGATTCATTATAAATAAAAAGTGGAAGAACAATATTGTGGAGATTGATGGTGTATCAGACAGAGTGGCAAGATTAGTTATACAACTTAATAGCAGATATCAAATGCAGATAATTCAGGTTTATGCCCCAACAAGTTCTCATAGTGATGAAGTAGTAGAAGATTTTTATATGGATGTACAAAAGGCTTTTGATCAGAATAAACAACATTTTAAAATCGTTATGGGAGACTTTAATGCTAGAATTGGTAAACAAATGAAAGATGAAAGTGCTGTAGGTAATTTTGGTTATGGTAATAGAAATGAGAGAGGACATAGACTTGTGGAGTTTGCAGAAAAAGAAAAACTTTATATTATGAATTCCTTTTTTGAGAAAAATGTTAAAAGGAAATGGACATGGAAGCATCCAAATGAAGGTACAGCAGAAATGGATTATATTTTGACTAATAGGAAATACATATTTCAAGATTGTAATGTTCTTAATAAATTTAACACAGGAAGTGATCATCGATTAGTAAGGTGTAAGATACGTGTTAATGTAAGAAAAACAATATTTACAGTTGATATTCCTAATCTTCAGAAACATTCTAATGAATTTAAATTAGAACTTAGAAATCGGTTTCAAGTATTAGTAGATTTTGAGCATAATTCAGATTTGAATGAAATTAATATGAAAATAACTGATACACTTTTAAAAACTGCAACAAAGATAGCTGGTAGAAAAAAGCAGCAATTGACCAATAAAATTTCTACTGAGACTAGAGAATTTATGAAGAAAAGAAGGAATATGAAGATATACAAAAATGATGCATTAAAAAGAATTGAATATCTCGAATTTTTTAAAATGGTGTGGAAAAGAGTTGAAAATGATATAAGAAAGTATAATTGTGAACTAGCAAGGAAAGCTGTAGAAGAAAATAAAAGTCTTAAGAATGTAAAACAACATTTTGGTATTGGTAGGTAATTTATATCTGCAATAAGAAAAAAAGATGGAATTGTTACTAAAAAGAGAGATGACATCATGAAATTGGTAGAAGATTTTTATCAAGAATTATATAGTAATAAAGAACAAGTACCTCCTATATCTATTACATCTTCTGAATTGCCCAGAATTTTAAATGAAGAAGTGAGACACGCAATTAAATGTATGAAGAAGGGAAAGGCTCCAGGTAATGATGGAATTATAATTGATATATTAAAAGAAGCAGGTGAAGAAATAGAATTTTTTTTTAGCAAAGTTATATACCAAATGTCTAAATGATAAAGATGTACCGGATGATTGGAAGAATGCAGTAATAATATTAATATTTTAAAAAGGTGATAAAGAAGATATTAGAAATTACAGACCTATCAGCCTTTTATCAGTTTTATATAAAATTTTTACCAAGATAATTACAACTCGTCTACAGAGAACATTGGATTTCCACCAACCAAGAGAACAAGCTGGATTTAAAAGTGGTTTTAGTACAGTAGATCATATCCAGGTGTTGAGAGAAGTTATAGAAAGGTCAAATGAATATGAGTTGTCATTATGTTTTGGATTTGTAGATTATGAAAAGGCATTTGATTCTATAAACATTTCTTCAGTGATTAAAGCATTGGATCATCAAGGTATAGATCCAGGATATTGTCATATTTTGAAGAATATTTATAAAAATGCAACAGCAACAATTAGATTACATAATGATACTGGGAAAGTCAACATTGAGAAAGGTGTAAGACAAGGTGACTCCATATCTCCAAAACTTTTTACAGCAGTGCTGCAAGAAGTATTTTGTGGATTAAAATGGGAAACTAAAGGAGTGAAAGTAAATGGAGATTATTTAAGTCATTTAGATTTCGCAGATGATGTAGTTGTTTTTGCAAATAATGCTTCAGAGCTGCAGGATATGTTGCAGGAATTATCAGATGAAAGTAGGAAAGTAGGACTAAAGATAAATGTTAAAAAGACTAAAGTAATGTTTAATCGATTTGCTCAAAATATGAAAATAAAGATTGATTATGATGAATTAGAAGAAGTTAACAGTTACAAATACCTTGGTCAGATTATTAATACAGATGGAGACATAATGGAAGAAATTAATCATAGAATTAAACTTGGTTGGAGTGTTTTTGGTAGAAATAACTTGATACTAAAAGGAAATATGCCTATGTGTTTGAAAAGGAAGGTTTTTAACAAATGTGTTTTACCAGTTCTTACTTATGGTGAGACTTGGACACTTAATAGAAGAGCAATACAGAGACTTCAGACCACTCAAAGAAGTATGGAGAGATGTATGTTGGGAGTAACAAGAAGAGATCGAAAACGCAATGTATGGGTAAGAGAACAAATGGGTGTTACTGACCTCATTGAAAAAATTAAAAGATTGAAGTGGAGTTGGGCTGGACATATTGCTAGAAGAGATGATAATAGATGGACAATTGAAATTTTAAACTGGATTCCAAGAGATTGTAAAAGACCCAGAAAGAGACCACATGTGAGATGGATGGATGAAATAAGAAAGTGTGCAGGGGTGATGTGGAGAAGAGAAGCTGAAGATCGGAGAAGATGGATTAAACTTGGAGAGACCTTTATCCTGCAGTGGATTGATAATGGTTGATAATGATGATGATGATGACATTCAACTTAAACATGGTTAAAAGAAGATATTCATAAAGATGAATTAACAGATAATAGATATACAGTATTTAGATGCACTCAAAAAATGTTATTTGTAAACATGTCCACATTTTAGACTTAGTATTTGATGCAGTATGGACTGAAATAAAATTGAATAATTCTAAATTGCTACTCAAATCTGGAAGCTTTAGAATCATTTCTCATTTTATCAATCAATAGTATTCTGTCCAATAGACAGGTCCAGAGAGTAGTCACAACATCAATTCATCCATTCTTCTATTCTATTCTCTTCCTTGCCCATTTCTTCAATTCCACATAAGTCTTCCCATCTCTTATATCATCCAATAATGTCAATCTCTTCTGTCCTTTCTTTTTATTTTCACACTATCTCCTCCAACTCATATTTCATTAAACTATAATTTCTTCTTAATATTACATATTATAAAAACAATTTCTGTTGAAATAATAATCTTAAATTTAATCACAACAGAATTATTTAAATTTTTAAGTTTAAAACAAATAAGTGGTATATACAATTCTTATGGTCATACTTTAGATCTAGTAATAACCAATTATCAAGTTATTAATAACCAGAAAGTGAACATCCAATAATGACCGAAAATCTTCATCACTTTGGACTTGAAATGGAATTATCTCTAAACTATAAAATAATAAAACCTATACCTATGTTAAAGGTAATCAAATTGATTTGGAAAGATATATATGATTGCAATGATGCATCAAAAGGTGCAGAAATGTTCCAAAAATTACTTCTTAATAATAGAAATTTAGTCCTATACATCCATTAAATATTATAAATATCCTAAATAGTTTTCTAGAAAGATTATAAAATATATTAAAAGAAAACAACATTTTTATTCTTTATTCAAAAAAAATATAATGGTATAATGTATTAAAATAATTTTAAAAATTATCACTCTTTAATTAAAAAATTAGAAAAGAAAAACTATTTTTTATATATGGAAAACGTACAAAATAATATTTATAATGAACCAAATAAATTTTGGGATATTGTGAAAAGACATTTAAAAACCTACAATACAGTATTTATGGATATTAAGCCTGATAAATCATGGATTACTTCTCAAAAGGACAATACTGTTAGAAACCCAACTAATTATCTTTTTGTAGATAGTTTTTAAAAAAATGATAATATAAATGCTGAAGAAATCATAAACATTACTAAATATTTGAAAAATAAAAAAAAAGCATTACTCATGATAACATCATATTAATCTATAAAGATTGTAAAAATTATTAATATGAGTTCTAACATCATTGGAAAATCTCAAAAATTATTCCAATTTATAAATCAGGAAATAAATCAGATACTTCAAATTTTAGACCAACCACCTTTCTACCAGTATATACAAAAATATTTGAGAAAATAATTTATAATGGAGTTGTACATCAATTGAAAAACACTTTGGTTTATACATGGATTTATATCTGAATGCTGTATAGAAATGAATTTGTTACACCTTTGAAATGCTGTAGCTAAGCCATAAATCTACAATATCAACTTGATGTCATTTATTTAGATCTCTCTAAAGCTTTTGATAGAATTTATCATAAAACCATTCTTTTGAAATCAAATTCAATTGGATTATCTATAATGCTCTTAAAATTTTTAAATTCATTTTGTATTTTATTGGCAGAAAAAATTACCTATATGTTAATGGAAGAATCTTCATCTATAAACATGAAATTCCATAAGTAATTATCCCTAGTTTCATTCTTTTAAATATTTATAGACCTGATTTGATATCTATAATAAATGGAAAAACATTCTATGTTATGATGATATAAAAATATTTTTAGAAATCAGAAATGAAAATATTAAAATATTGCAAAGCTATATTAATACATTTGGTAAATAGTGTGAAACTAATAACATAAAAATTAATATAAATAAATGTAATACAGTATTTTATTATTAATGATAATAAAATACCTAGAATAATATGCAGAACCTTTACCAATAATTTCTCTTTTAATAATCATATTCATTATGAGTTTAATCTTGAGATTACATTTTAAACTCAAATTAAAAACTTACAAAATACTTTTTAATATTCTGATAATACCAGTCCTACACCATGGATTTATCATATGGACTAAATATAATTGTTCAATCATAAACAAACTACAAAAAATTCAAGATAAATATTACATATATGTCAATGATGATACATACATAAGTAAAAATAATATGAGAACAGGCATAACTCTATACGTATTGCCACTCAGTGCAAGCCAGAGTAATCAATAGATTCCAGAAGGCTTGTGCATAAAATCCCCATCTAGTGCATATTCATCCAATATCCCCAGACTAGTTTCTGGCTTGTGACCTTCATAAGTTAGGAGCCTTGGATCTGAGAGCACTTCACCTAGATCTTAGAATCTAATGCAATGTTCCAGCAGCTACCTTTTATATTAACTACAAAACTATGAGTCTTAAGTTGAAAACACCTTAATATTTTCAATCCTGCCTAATAGGATAGTGGTGGCTATGATTATTAAAGAACCAAAGACACCAAAATGTATGGGTACTGAACTGAGTTCATACTTATATGACTATATAAGCTGATGAACTTGTATTGAAAATATTAAGTTGTATTCAATCTAAGTCTCATAGTTTTGTAGTTAAGTAGAGATAAAAGGTGGCATGCTGGAGGGTTGCATTAAATACTAAGATCTAGTTGCAGTGCTCTAAGATCCAAGGCTTCTAACTGATAAAAGCCACAAGCCAGAAACTAGTCTGAGGATATTAGATGAGTAGGCACTAGATGGAAATTTTATGTAAAAACCTTCTGGCATCCATTGATTACTCTGGCTTGTACTGAGTGACAATATGTATAGAGAGTTTTGCCTGTTTTAACAGCAGTTAAGAACAAGCACAAGAAATAGTGATCATGTGATGTTTATTGGCTTAAAAATAATATGCACAATAAAAGATCATGGCATTTTTATTTAAATTACTACACAGGAAGATATCATCAGAATATATTACAATTAATATTTCCTTCAGGATTCCAGCTTTTAATTTTAGAAATCAAAATTTGTTTTATATATTATAATCAAGAAAAAATGAGCTAATAAGGAGAAAACGATTAGACAACGATGATGCTTGAATCTTAGATGATCAATCTAAACCCTTTTGCTGATTGATAGCCATCATGTTCAAGCCATATTGTAACCAAGTAAGTAGATGACAATGCTATTAAGTAAGTGCCATGGGTGAGCACCATTCTGTACTCTAGATATCTCTTGATAGTTATGCTTGAAAAGCTATGCTCCGTGGGTTCATAACAAAATACAAAGATATATAGGGGAAGCATTATAATAAAATATAATAAAAATAAAAAGTAATACTATTAATAAATCAAAAGGAGGAGAAATATCACTCACTCTAGCAAAGAGAAAAGAATCTTAATATTGTAATCATATGCCTCTGAGATTACATTAACATTTTTTTTTTCTACAAAGATCTAATACTATTTACCTTTTTTTTTATATCCATCTTCTAAAGAGCCTCTAAGCATCTCATTATTTTGATCAGATAAAACATTATTTAACTCTTATTAAATTTAAAATGTTTTTTAAAATCTACGCCACTTAAAATCAATCTTTAAATGTAAAATTTTATATTAAAATAAATTTAATAATTTGGTCCATTAAATTAAATCAGGTATCTCAGAGCAATATGATTTCACAAATTCTTTTGACTTGAGATTTATTCAATATTGAATGAAACCCTAGTTAATAAAATGAGTAAGACATATACTTCCTTTAAGCTAATGTCTTATCATAATTATGATAATAACAAAATTATCCTACTTAAATAAAATATAGCATGATCTCTTAATTTTAGAATAAGGTAAAGAATAATTTAGCATTACATTCAGATATTAAGAATGGGCAAGGGATTTTGTAGCTATCTTAAACATTCCAGAATAAATCTACTTAAAACACCTTCTAAATATGAAATAGGTTTTTGTAAAATTAAATTTTATCATAAATAATAAATATGATTTTTAAATATAAAAATAATTTTAAATAAACATGTATAGTGATTTGGAATAAACAAATGGAATTAGTTAAAGTGATCCAAATAACATCCAACTGTAACTTTATTAAGCAAACACATATTTTTTAGATGTTATATTAATGCTTAAATAATTCCATAAAGTGACTCTTATTAATTTAAATGTCATGTATTCTATTAGCTAATACACTTAAAACAACTGTATAATATTTTATAATCATTTAAATTTTAAATCAATGTTTAAAATGACTTTAATAAATGGGATGATGTAAAGAAATGACTATAAAAATTTCTTAAATATAATAACAAATATTTATTTAAAGAAAATAAAATTACAAATAATCCATATTTGAATCCACAGCCAAAAAGTTTTCACACTGTTGCTTCTGTAAAATTTATCAGAACGTTCAAAAATAAAATGTACAAACTGCTTTTCTAATATAGATTCTATTGGATTAAGCAAAATAATCCACCATATTAAAGTAACTTTTTATAGTTAATTAGTCAAAAGTTCTCATTTATTAATTCATTCACACAATTATAATAACCTTCACATCAGTAGTGTCCCTTTTACAAATATTTAATATACTCAATAATAATAACATTAGCTCAGCAATCCATTGATGAAGGAATTATAAGACAGATATATATTGTCCATTTATGCCTAAAATAATCTTTAAAAATTTTTAAAATTATTTATTTATCATACTTAGTTCTGATAATTAGCAAAGTTCAAATATAGGACTTACATATTTACAAGGTAATGTTCACATTTAAGCCAACCAAATATGCTATACCTCAATACCTTGTTAAAACTACTAAAAATGTCAGATAAAGCTATGGTAAAACCTTACACATGCTTTATTAAACATACTATAACTACAAACAAAATCCATTTTCAATAATAATAAAATAAGGCAAAGTAAAAGTATGATCAGGGCTAATAAAGGATCTAGGACTTTGTCACTAATCAGGAAAAATAATGAAAATGTACATCAGGAATAAAATACTAAATGGGAATTGCTTTAAAAATAGAAAACTTAAGCTTCAATCCCTAAAATACATGCTATGAGCATATAACAAATAATAAGACAGACTATGCTATCATCGTCATTGAAAATAAGCTAGCAAAATAATGATAGGAACTAACACTAACATTGTTAAGTAAATTGGCATATAAAAACACTCCTAAAATAGAGAAAGAATACATCTAATATCTCTAACAAAAATACAACAGCTAACAAATGTAAAATATGACAAATAATAATAATACCAAATATGACTCTATTAATATTAGGCAATAAGTCAAATAAATCATAGGGATATACATCCACTTATTTAGTTTACAGCATAACAGTATACCTTCATAAATAAATTATTCATATTTATAAAGGGAGACATGTTATTTTTAAAACATGTAAATATGATAAAATACTTTTCTGAGAATTTTAACTTCTAATATTGCAAAATATAGCATATAACATGAAAATAATATGCGCATGATAAACCATATAAAGAAAAATCATAATGCAAATAAATTCAAATTTTTTATTATCAAATAAATTAAATAATGTCCTACTTCTTTCTTAAATTATTCTCCATTAAACTTGAATATGAAGAAGAATGTTGGCAATAACATCTTGTGGACAGCAAACATGTTCATTATATAATATAACTACGATATTAAAACCTATAGTATAACTTAAATGTTGAATGCATTTCTCTTGGATATGATTAGTAAATTTTAAATAGTTCTGCTAACAAGTATAGGATAAATTTATAGCTATTTATTAAATACATTCATGGATTTAAATCATAATAAATGTTCATAATACTGCAATAAATATATATCAAATTCTGGAATTCAGGTTTTAAATTAATCTTTTATACAAATTATTTAAATTCATAATAGCAATGTAGATACTGTATACTAAAGTACTTTTAATAAAGAATGTTTATCAAACATGATTAAATATTTGCAAGAAAAACATTTAATTCTAACATCATATTGACCCCAGTGGTCTCCATAGCAACACATGAAGGGAAAAAATAATTTACAGGCTTAAAATTTTTTTGCAAATGTTTGTAAATCTTTAAATGTAAAAGTTATTTAAATTTATTAAAAATGTCATTTTGCAGGTAAATTTATATTTCCAAAATTTTATCCTGTGAAACATTTTTAAATTTCACATATTTAATAACAGTTCATTGTAGGTGATTTTCATTATTATGCCTCTCCTGAAGAAAATGATTTTTTAAGGGAGAGCAAACAGAACTAATCACAATAAGTAAATTCTTCATGCTGTTTTTTCAATAATAATAATGTCTTTTATTTAAGTACAATTTAAATTATTATTAATTTAATATTCTTTTGTAGATTTTAAATATTGTTAAATCTCTGAAATACACATATTCACTATATCAATAAACAATTCTTATCTTGAATTACAGACAATTTACACAGGTAAATAAATTCAAGACATTTTTTATTTTTAAAGAAAATACTAAGAAATGAATATTTTCTGTAGTATTCTTGATAATAGGATAATTAACAATTCAATGGCAATTTTAATTATAACATAGACATTCTGTTGGACTTGAAAATTGACAATGGTTTTAAAATTATGATAATACTGACAATAATAATTTTTAAAGTTTTCCAATGCAGCAAAGTTTAAAAATAATATTCTAAATATTGTAATGAAATATTGGCAGATGTAGAGATTTCAATTCTTTTGGTATTTTCAGTTCAGAGAATTGTGTCAAGATAATTGTAAATTACTCTACTATACTAAGATAGAAAAATAATAAGTGTAAATAAAATTACACTTTTAAATTTCAGTTGTAAGGAGTAACTAAGTTTGAACTCTGTCACAAAGGAAAGTTTAGATATTCACATACATACCTCCAAATATAGTAAGGTATATATTTATTAAATTAAAAAAGTCATATCAGATGTGTATATAAAATTATTAAATGGTCAAATATTATGTAAAAAGCGAATGAAAAGTAAAAGTGATAAATTATAACATTACATTTTGTTTTGATAAAAGACAGACTTACTGTAAAAGAAAAAAAGGTGTTTATCTAAAATAATCTCTATATCTGGGTAGAATCTATTTTTGTTTTATGTATTTTAATTTTTGTTGTTTTGTAACTTTTACTTTCCAAATTCCAAGAAAATTGTTTTATCTTGAACATGTTAAAAGGTTTCTTTTGTCAAATATTTAGAATTGAACAGTGGAAGCTGGATTTGGAAAGGTAACAAAAGAATGGAAATTGAGTGAGATAGGAATTACATATTTTCACTATCAGAATTGGATCCCCAAGTAAAAATTTCCAAGCTATTAATAAATGACTGGAGATGTTATGTCAGATTAAAAAATAAAATATTTTTATTTAATTAAAAAGGAAAAAGGAGACAGGAGTTAGCCATTGATACCCAAGCAAGAAAGATGAAAAACTCTCTCTCTCTCTCTCTACACACAGGGAGAAATGTTAGCATAAATAATTATTTTGGCAATTAAAACAATTGCTAGTGAAAATAGATATTTCACCAGATTGTTATAATCAAAACCAAGAAATACAATCAAAATTCAATTGCATGCATATTTGAATGTCAAGATGGTGATTATGGGGTAAAGTTGTAAATGTGCTTGGCTACTGCCCCATTTCCCATGTATGTAACTGTGTTACTGATCCTGTCCTTCTGCATTCAGAAATCCACATCGGACAAAAGCTCGCAAATTAAGTGAAAACCACTGTGCTGATTGATCCTACAGAACACAGACAATAAAGACACTATCCCAACAATTTACATGGCCATTTCTTGTAGTAAACGTATCTTTATATATCTTAGTAACTCAAGTTCCCAGGAACTAAGGTAAATGTTGTACTTTCATTTAAATGTAATATAATATGTTTACTTTTTTATATATAAAAAAATATATTTGACTTTAATAATTCTTTTTTCTATTAATCATTAACTATTAAAAATATATATGTAGTCTCATGAGAGTAGTGAATATTTTTCTTTTTATTCTTTCATCTAATTAATTGCATTTCATTATCTTATTAATATGAATACTACAAATTGATGTCTGTATTTCTTCAAAATAATATACATAAACTTATAAATAAATATTAGAAAATACAGTAATTAAAATTTATTAAAAAGAACAAAAAATATAAATGTCACTTAGGAGCACTTTCAACTATTCTTGTAGTCTTTGTTAACTAATACTTTAAAAAGCCAACTTTCCCATAATTCTGTGATCTTAATATTTGCTGCCTGCCTATTGATTACAAGCAAGACTTACTCAATAGGCATGCAGCAAACATTAAGATAACAGAATTATGAGAAAATTGACCTTTCAAAGTATTAGTTGACAAAGATTACAAGGATAGTCAAAAGCGCTCCTAAGTGACATTTATATTTTTTGTTTTTTTTTAAACAAATTTTAATTATTGTATTTTCTAATGTTTATTTATAAGTTTACATATCTTATTAATGTATATATAATCACATGAGTGAATATATGCTGTAGTATTAACATATCTCCATCAGTATAGTTACCACCCACCCTGTGATTAAGCTAGCTATGGTTGGGCACCTAATTAAGCATAAAGTGAAAATCTCCCATTAGCAGTCCTCAGTATAATTCTTACTTTTGACAGTAGGATTGGCACTTGGGATCGGATAAGTCTGATGACCATGAATATACTGTTAGGGCAAACATGAGTGGGGGAAAAGTAACTGATATTGTCAGAGGAATATAACAAATTGATTTAATTATTTGATTAAAATCTTTTCACTTCAAAAATAGTATCTATAACAATTTAATAGATCAAATAGATGTTTGGATATCTTAAAACATTTATTTTTTAATCAAGCATTGTTGCAAGAAAAAAATAATCTAAAGACCTTTTCTTTCAAATGTTAAATAATATTTAAAAATAAATTATCTAATGGTGACTAAACATCCATCCTGACAAAGTAGTTAAAATGTGATATATGTTGAATTAGTATAAAAATAAACCAAATATAAACAGGCTCATTACACAGTAGAGTTTTATAATTCAACTGCTACAAATAAAAATAAAATTAAAATTGATTGAGAACCTTGATCAGATGATAATCTAACTTATTTCTACTATTGACCATGTGATCATTTTACCAGAGTGTTTATTAACAGTTTAACCTAAAACCTCTTATCTGATTAGTTCAAATCTTTGACATATTTATCACTAGGAAAGGTTGTTATTCAAAAATTATTTAATTAAATATTTAATTTTATAATAAATCAACATTTATCTAGACACTTTAATTAATTAAAACACTTCCTGGTTGAATCTAAATAATAACAATTACAAAAGACCTGGACAAAATAAAAATGTTACATAATTTAAAATTTATGTTACATCTTTAATAGAACCAATATTAATATAATTTAATACATCTATTTATTACTGTTTTAAATGTAGAAAAATATCTCAGAATAGATTTTTAAATTGTTTTTAAGAATATTTTAAAAATAAATAATATTAAATAAATATAATATTTATTTATTCATTCAATATTCATTTATTCACTAAATTCTAATTTTAATTATTAACTTTATTTAAACTTTTTCTAATTAAATGAATTTAAAATATTAAATATTATATTTTAACATTAAAGTGAATTAGAATATTATAGTTTTAGTTTTAAATACCAGCAAACCAAAAATATAGAGTCTGAACCTGGTTTCTTAATTTTAAAAAATAATATAAACTTTTTAAAATATTTTGACAATGAAACTAAAACTAAATTACTATTATTAACTTAAAATTGAACTGTTTATCATTGATATTGTACTAGCTATTTTAAAATATAAAAATGTTTAATATCTTACACATTTACTTAAGTTAATACTCTTATAATGTAGGCCAGGGGTCCCCAACTCTATGCCCATGGTGCCCGCAGACCATTTTACGTGTGCCCGCCGCTATCCGAACACGATAAAAAATTATTTATCTGATACAAATACATTTAATTTTTAAAAATTCTTATAAATTATTGTATTATATTGTAATCAAATTGTAGGGCATACTATTATATGTTAAAATTTTATTTTTGAAATAAATATTTTTTTGTACATTATGTGTATTATTAACAATATCCAACTATAAATTTACATTGAAAAAATAAATAGTGCCCACCACCTGGTTGAAAAAATAAATGGTGCCTGCCACCTGGCTGGTATTATAGAATGTGATCTTAAATGCAAAAAGGTTGGGGAACCCTGATTTAGGCTATACAAAAATTATTTTTCAGATATATAACAGATAAAATACTAATATAGTAGTTCTTATGTAACAATTATAGAACTATAAAGTATTAGCAACAATTTATTCACAACAAAATTAAGCTAAATAATTTTTTGTAAACATCTTGGCACAAAATTGACTTAACATTTATCTTCTGCCAAAAGTAAAGGTTATAATATATACAATAAGAAGAACAACTATTCTACACTTTATAGACTACAAGTAGAATATAATAATAGATTCCAAGAGGTGGATAATTTCCATTGAAATAGAAGACAATTTAAAAATAAACTTAAAGATATATTACACTAGGAGTACAAATAGAAAAATGTATTGTAGTGATGAGCTACAATTAGCCACACCATCCAATTATTTAAGACACTCTACCAATTGGAGTCACATAACATATTTGCTTAACTAATAAATTGCCAAGCAAATTGTAATATTAACATTTTTTTTTCCTTTCCAACATATACATGTGTATAAACAATTTTTTTATTTCTAGAGAAGTAATAAAAGCCAATAAATTAATAGAGAAACAGATAGGTATATTAACACTAGAATACAATGTATTATATGTTAATAATTGGGGATAACTACATAAAAAACTTACACATAAACTTAAGAGAGATAAATAAATAAAAACAATGACTGGATTAAAATGTAAACATAAGGCAACCATTTGTGGAGATGAAATTTGGGGAAATGAAATTTAAAATATTTATAAATTATTATTTTTTTATTTATAATCCCATTTATTTTTATTACGTCATTTAAACAATAGGAAATGTCAAGGTTAAAATGCTTAAAATAACTTCACGCGACAGAACGCCGTATTAAAGGTTATAATTTTCTTCTGCATTTGAAGATGGAACATTATTATTATTTTTCTACTTAAAAATAAATTCAAATGCAAAACAGATATGAGTGTTTGAATTTAAATGTATAAATATTTATATATTTATCAAAATGATCAAAACCTGAAATTTTAAAGCAATCGTTTTGAAAAGTAAGAAGTTTGAAATTATTTGTGAATTAGACAAATAAGAGAAACTTAAGCGCTGCAGAAATATTCAATAATTATTTGTTTTGATATATAGTAATATTGTCGTTGAAATTTTGAAAAGCAAATGAATTAATAAATATATATTAATTTTATATCATGATGGCTTGCTAAAAAAGTTTATACCATGGGGTAATAATATGCCCATCAATAAAGCCATAAAAGTTTAAGAATTTTACCTGCCCATTTAGGAGAAACTTAAAAACCATCTTTGTTTTAAATAAAATGAATTCAGGACAGGATAAATGGAGGACACTATTATTTCTTGACTCAGACAAGAAATTGCAAATTCGTCGTGGGAATAAAACTTCATCTCCATTCCTAGGAATTTATTTAACAAATGAACAGTTTCCAGGACTCATCGAACTTTATTTAACATAATGGGATATAAATTGTGATTTTTTTTGTTTTATTATTTTGTATATATGTAAGTTTTATGTATTATTTTCGTTTCTACAAATGGAAGCTAATGTGAATGTATGAGAGTAATAAGAGGGGAAAAACTTAGATATATATTTTTATCATTTATAATTGTAATAAGAATAAAAAAAAATTAATAGTTTTGACCGCCCAGCTGACTGACTTTTGACAACTATAGAAAATTAGGAGGTAAGAAATTTTAATATCATCTTATATTAAGTAAAACACACTGATAGATTTTTGTATTATTAATTAAACTTACCTTAGTATTGCTTTGATAAATCAACGATTTATAATCATTGATTTATCTAGACAACAAATATTTTTTTGTTGTTGTTGTTGTTATGCTTATATATATATTAAAGTAGCCAGTTAGAAATCGAAATCACATGTACATATTATGATTTTATATATTCGTGGTTGTAAATAATTAGACAAGTAAATGAACTTCTACCATTGGGTTTAGGGCAAGGGTTTTATTTTATTAATATCATTATAGATATCGATGTGGTAGAGATTCATTCTTGACAAAATGAATTACATATATCAGACTTAATTGTTATTAATACTTAATATTTTTTTTGTTAGTCAATAAATGTTTATATAATTCATTATTTTGGTTTGGTCTCTAACTCATCATTATTTCAATATCCACCATCAGCTTTATATTTCTTTATTATTCATACATCCATTATAAACATTATTATCTTATTTAGTTTTACACTTATTAATATTATTAATATAATGGAGGAAATACATATACATATTTAAGCAATTTATTATAACTTTTAATACATATATACTTATACTGCACATACATATTTTTTTATATATCCTATGCTTAATTGATTTTTGATAGTTAATTATCACCTATATAGAGGTGCAATAACTACTATTAGTGTGATCTCTTTCCCTGATAAGAGAGCTCAGGCAATTACTCCCTGAGTTTGAATACTGTGGTATAAGGCGGCTATATAGGGGTGAGAATTGGATGAACTGACCCAAATTGTATCTAAGTTAATAAAAATAGGTAGAGCTAGTCTATTGGAAGTAGGTACAATCATAGGTTATGTATTTCATCGTGTAATCACTTGCATCCTATCCGAAGACCCAAAGTCCGACCATAGTAAGATGCGAAACCCCTATCTCTCCAGGAATCCGACCAGCCCGTTACAGTATATATATATATAAATTGTAATGGTATAGACAAAATGGGATGAAAGAGAAGTGTGGATGGGATTGACATGGGGAAGATAGAAAAACACATCATCACCCCCACTGAATAGATAAAATATAGAATAAATAAACATATAAAAGCAGAATTAAAATGACTAACTACATATAAGTAATTAGATTAATAAGTTATAAACTAATTTGAGTAGATATTGTTGTGACACTTTGTATTTATCTTCACTAATACAAAGTGTCACAACATCTACTCAAATTAAAATAGAAGCAACATACATATTCATACTGGCAAATTTACAAATTATTATACCCAGAAAATCCTTAAGACATATAAATAACATTGCTTGAAATTAGCAATTATCAATTACTAAAAAAATGGTCATTAGAATCAAAATATTTTGATTTTATATTAAAAATAAACCTTTATGCATTACCAACATCATATTTCCTTTGATACAAACGTCTACATAAAAACATTGATTCTTTTTGCAATCTATGCCACACAACAGAAGAAATGCAACGGCATATATTCTACTTATCCACAAGTTTATCCAATATATGTAAACTATTAATAGAAACCTACAAAAGGAAAAAAATATCAATAATAAACATATTACAATCCTTTTAAAAAACTATCCCAACAATATGAGCAAACCTATAACAGAATCACCATCAAACAAAGATACAAACTGTAAAATATAATTGATTTTAAAATTTAGAACTTGTTCCAAAGTCCATATGATTGCCTATGTAACAGAATGCAATCTTTTGTTGTAAATCTATGTAATATTTATTTAATAAAATTCTTTGGAACATAAGTTATAAACTATAAATTACCCAATGTTAAACAAAAGTAATCAAATTATCATCATTATTTATACTAACAATAATCATCAATCAACAGGCCTTGACTGATTATAAAAGAGATTTCTTATAAACAGACTATCTAGCCACTGCCAAACTTATGGCAGAATATACAAACAATTATTTGGATGCACCTACTCCAATGCTAAAATATTTATAATCAAAAAAATATATTTGGACACAGTCATGTTGATCATCATCAATGCTCTGGCCATAAGGTACCATGAGTATACAGATCAACTATAAACTCACTTTTCATTAGTATAGAAGAATATGCAGTGATTGAATTTTAAAACTTAAATTTTCAAACACTAACATAAACTCATGTCCATATAAGACCATTATTGCTCCCTGGGGATAGCTCAAGAGCTTGGGAACAAGGGAAAGATAAATATAACAGCTCTTTTTAAAATAATTTTACTGCAGTAATTTAAAAAATCCATAAAACACTAAGCTGTAATGAAATCAAGTCACACACATTGCTAATTCATAGAACAGATAGCTAGATGAATAAAGATCTTAACACTGGAATATTTTTTTATAATTATTTAAAAAACTGATTAATAATGAAAAAAAAACATGATAATATGATAATTGCAACATATATTTTTATCAAAAAATATGTCATAAGACATATGATTAACTAATTGATTTTTTATTTATTCAATTAATTAACTTATGATTCATAAAGCTATTTTCTGTTAAATAACAAAAGTTGAAAAACAATTTTTTCATAATCAGAAATAAATTTTTTTAAATCAGTTTAACTCTGTATAATTTTGGAGGGAAAATAAATGAATAAAAACATGTTCAAAAGAAATGTTAGATTTAATAAAATATTAATTACCCATAAACCTTTTTTAAAATTTTGTATAAAGTAAATAAATGAAAAAAAAATGTTTTACAGGAAAATATTACATTAATAAAATTATTTCTTATTAATTATTATTTCTGTAAATTTTTTAAAATTTATAAATGAAGATACAATGTGCACATTAAGCCATGGTTTTAATTCCTTTTTGAGTTTTTCTTTGACACTTGTAATTTTCAGTGTTCAGGTAGATTTTTTCATGAAGGCTACTTGCACACAGTTAATTTATTGATTCTGCCATATGAAGTTTTCCATTTTCTTTCTAATAGTTTTCCAAGTCAGGCTAACATGTAAAGTCAGAGGCACTCATACTCTTGGATGGAGATAAGACTTGTTGCAGATTACTTCAGGGTAATTCTTTTATATTTTTTCTGGAGGTTATATGAAAGTAGTTGATGTTTAGCTTTTAGCTAAACAGCATATATTTGTCATTTTAAAAACATTATTAAATAGCTGAGCTTCCATATCTGTTTAATAGCTGATTTAATGATCAGTGTTACTGTTTTCAATAGCTGAATCAAGATTGATTGTTCTTCATAGGACACAAAGATCAACTGACTTACCTTCTCCCCTCTAGTATATTTTTGGAACAATCCTGCCTCCAACTAGTCACAATCTTGTTTTTTACATGACCAAATTAAACACTGACCAATTAGGCCAATTTTACAAAAAATTTGTTTAGTTATTTCCCTCCTTTTCTTTTTATTTATTGCAAAACAATAAAAAATCTCCTGTAGATAATTTTTATGCCAAGAATAAGTTAATCTTTTAATTACCCTGAATTGATAACAATTGCTTAATGTCTTGGAGAGAGATAAAGAGAAAAATAAGAAAAAAACCTTAATTAATTAAAGCAAATTTTTAACATTTTTTTTACAAATACTACTAAACACCAAACTTTACCTGCTTTATCTCTTTTAAAAGGTTAAAATTCCATCCCACAGGGGTCCCCACTGAGTGGCTTATTATTCATCAAATACATTAACCCACTGCTGCTAGAACTTGAAAAGCTTCCAGGAGTATTCGTCCCCCGTCTCAGTAAGAGCATTAACACTTTTGCCTATATGGATGATATTCTTGTCATCCTGCCTTCACGTAAATGTCTTCCTGCCTTATACAACATAATCACCAATTATACTAACAAATTTAAACTTTCAATTAACCTCCAAAAATTCTCGGCTTGGTGTATCAACTCAGGCAAATGCATCAAATCAGATTTTCTTGCACAGCCCCAACCCTACCTGGGATTCCCGATTCATATGTCATTCAATGCCATGTCTTCTACACTTCGCAAGTATCTACTGGAAGAAGCTACCAAATTTGCAAAATCAATAGCCAAAACATATCTCTCTTTTCAAGGAAAAATAGCCCTAATAAATGCAAAAATAATGAGCAAGATCAATTACTACCTACCAATAATTTCGCTTAACAAATCCTTCAATACCCAAATCCAAAGGATTTGCAACCAAATCATCTGGAGGGGCCGAACATCTTTAATCGGCTCAGCTCGTTTATTTCAACACAAGAAACTCAATGGGCTGTCCCTCCATTCAGTAAACACTATAATGCACCAGAAACAACACTCCCTAGTGTACAGCCTGATAAAAAATACTCCACAGCTGTCATAATAAACCCCGTAATACCCACAGATAGACCACTACCTCCACGCACGGCCTGGATAAACTACATCATTAGCAAACTTCTCAGACACAACGGCAATTCCATCTTGGCCCTCCAGAAAAAGATCAACATCTGGGAAGCACATGCACTACTGAATCCAGAGCCAATAACTATCCGAATACAACTAGGCCAGACCAATCACAGAATTATGAAAACTTTTAAACACCTTGTAATGGAACCAAAGCTTTTGGATCACATTATAAAAATAAATCTTGGCGTAATTCCAACAAGCTGGTTCCTACATTACAGAAGATACATGACAAAGATAGAGCCAACATGCTATCTCTGTCAAAGAGGTGATGAAACCTTCGAACACATCATGTCTCTTTGCCCAGGATATCACGACATCAGGAGATCCATTAGTATGGAATGTAGCATTCCTCTCCTCAAGATCCTAGACCTTAAGAGCTGCTTGCACTCCGGTGACTTCCCAGTCATCCGTATGGCTATATTTATCTCATATGCCCTATGGATGGCCAGATGCGGTTCCAAATTCACAACACCCAGACCTGATCCATTTGGAATATTCAACCTCCAGCTGGAAAAGTTGCAGGCAAAGGACTTAATACTGGCCACTAAATTCTTATTCAAAAACACATGGGGCCTATATAGAAGGATTGCCCCATAAATGAGACACCTAACAACTTAGATGACAAGCGTTTCAATGGAATTCATATGAACCCCAATTAAAACAGCAGACTGTATCCATTGGCCTTACATGGCTTAAACGAGTGTATTAGTCACAATAAAATTTATTTAAAACTAAAAGGTTAAAATTACAAATTGTTAAATAATTTTCTAAAGAGAAAATTTTTCTCTCAGTACTTTTTCAAAACTGAAATTAAAACTAGTAATTAATTATAATTACTGAAGAGAGAGAACAAAAAAATTATTTATTTGATTTTATATTTTTCTCTTTTAAAACTTTTAACAAATTATAATAATATTCATATTATTATTTAAAAAACAGAGTTTGGAAACTATCATATCTTTATTTAATAAAAAATGTGAAACTTTTATATAAATTAATATTTGATGTTAAAAAACATATAGAATAGAATCATATAATGAGCATGAATAGCTCTTAACAAGCTTTTCCAAATATCTCTACTTCCAGACCAGTTTTTATATGCTGGTAGTCATCAGTGAAGTACTAGGATATTCAGATATTAGATCTAAAAATACTAGCTCAAGTTCAGCATCTATCTAATAGTTAAATATTAAGTAGAAAATCTGAAAATTTTAGTTAACTATATGTCTTCAAATGCATATATAAATAATCATATAGATGTCTAAAAATTTCAAATTTTCTACATAATGTGTAATTATTAGATAAATGCTAGGCTTGAGGTGGTATTTTTAGAACTAATGTCTGAATATCCTAGCACCTTACTGATGACAGCCAGCCGCTAGAAACTGGTCTGGGGTTAGGGAATATTTGGAAAATCTTGTTAAGAGCTATTCACACTCATTATATAACATTGTAGTACAAGTTTATTAAATTAAGTCACATGATATATGATTTGATTTCCTTGCAATTATAGTTTTACTCTTGAGGCTTTGGCAATGTTATATTTCTAAGTGTATTAATATATGGTGTTTCTAAATTTAGTTTAGTCCCATATGGTTATTTAAGTTAGATAGCTGAAGTTGAAGATATCTAGATGTCTGATAATTTCAGATTTTGTACATAATAGTTAACTATTAGATAAATGTTGGGCTTGTGCTGGTATTTTTGGATTTAATGTCTGAATATCCTAGTGCCTCACTGATGACAGTCAGCAGCTAGAAACTGCTCTGAGAATAGAGAACTTCATTAGAGATTTCCTATACTCAACACAGTATTGTTGAGCTTATATAAATTAATACAACATATATGTGAAAATGTGAGAATCCTTTCTATTTAATTACATATATACTATGCACTTGTTATATAAATTTTAGAATTGCATAGTTTCTATTAAGTCTTAAAATTGGCTTGTAAATCAAAAGATTTCATGTATATTAATATATGAAAGAAACTAATGGATGTAGAAGTGAACAGATTAACATCTTCACTCTCTCAAACCAAAATGCTTCAGATTGATCTATATAAATCAGAATTCAGGTTAAAAATAAGATGTATTTGGGTTTGAGAGTTTTCCTGCACTCAACATAGCATCATTGAGCTTATATAAATTAGTACAGCATATATGTAAAAATCCTTTCTATTTAATTACATATGTACTATGGCTTGATAAATAAATTTTAGAGCTAGTTAATATATTCTAAATTTGAGAAGCTTCTACTATTGATATGGCCAGAGTTGTCCATTGTCTACAATATAACAATCGAAATAAAACAAAATAAAAGGCAACTCTTTGATATATAATTTAATTTAATATCATTTAGTCGATTTTTGATCATATAAGAACCTTTTCAATTAAACGAGAATCTATTAGATGATATTAAATTAAGTTATATATCAATGAGCTGCTTTTTATTTTGATTGATTATGAATTTATAATTTTTTTTGACAACATTATGGTCGTATAATTTACTAAGAAATAAAATGATATATATGTATGTATGATGCTACTGCTAAGGATACTTGTAGCTATTACGCTGTTGTTTACAATTTAACAGGTAAAATTAATATAAAGACATTACAAATATAGATTTGTATTATGTACATATTAAACAGTTCATTATCTTTGGTCTTATTTAACATATCAGTCTTGCTTAACTATTCTTTTTCTGCTTTGTTTATATTATGATCTTTTTTTGAATACTTATATATATTTGTTCACTTTGTATTTTATAATTGGTTTAATAAAAACAGACAAAAAACTCACTATATATATTGCCACACATAGCAAGCTAGAGTAATCAATGGATGCCAAAAGGCTTGTGCATAAAATCCCCATCTAGTGCCTACTCATGCAATATCCCCAGACTAGTTTTTGGCTTATGGATGAGTAGGCACTACATGGGGATTTTATGCACAAGCCTTCTGGCATACATTGATTACTCTAGCTTGCTGTGTGCGGCAATATATATAGTGAGTTTTGCCTGTTTTAACAACAGTTATACACAAGCATAAGAGGATGTGGTCATGTGATGTTTATTGGCTTAATTGGTTTACTGCTGTAGATATGTACATTAAATAAATTAAATTATTATTATTATTGAAAGTTATAAACAAAACACAAGAAATCTATTTTTTTTTAAAATTTTTTATCAAAATGAAAATATTGGGGTGAGGGTTAAATTTTAAAGCAAACAATTATTGCATCTCTAAAAATAATAATCGATTGGCTTTATTTCTTGGAAGTTCATGAGAAGTTGGAGCAACAGAAGTACTTACAACTAGAATCGATCTGAGGATCATGCATTCCAAAGCCTGACACTTTACAACTGCAATAAACAATGCATGACATTGCATCTCTAAATTATAAGGATTAAAAGAGAGGAAGAAGATATGATTGTTTAATTACTATTATTAATAATATAAAAATATCAAATCATATTAAATTTCAACTTAGTATCTCGTGATTGCAAGTCGGACATTCTACCAACTATGTCAAACAGCACATGGCGATTAACTCTTTTCAACAAATTATGTAATTCTTAAACAATCGTTGACTTTCAGTTTGGTTGAAAAGATAAACAATTAATAAATATAAACCAATTCGAGCTAGCTTTCAGCAAAACATACCAGAATTATAGCGCTGAATAAAATTATATAGTACAGGTACGCTTATACAAGATGCAAATAAGACCCAATATACAAATAAAGCAATTAGGTAATCCATTTTTCAGACAGCAGAATACACAAATCCTTTTTGTTGATGCAATGTGAATCCTTTGCAATTGCCCATATCTTGTACTTTCTTTTTTATCATCTCTTTCTGAACAAACTATTCTAACATTGGTTGGAAAAAATGGATGACCCATGGCATGTTCATGGTCAAGAAAGATAGATCTGTATTCAGTCTTTTGCTTAGTTCTGTTGTATAGATATGCATGATTTTTGTGGTTCTACTTGCATGAGATTCTTCATAATACACAAAACTTCAGGAAGGTTCATTCCACACATTGCAAATAAACTTAGAAAGATTTGTGCTAATATGTACAGAGTTTGTTTTTGATCACCATACCTTTAGAATTGGTTGAACAATACCAAGAACAAATTAGATATGGAACATGATCCACAGGTGGTCTATAAAATTACAAGTTCTGATCCTTCCTGCAGCTCGGTGTATTACAGCAAATCTCATGCAAATAGTCCATGAGAATTGCTCAACATACCTCTATAACAGAACTAAACAAAAGACTGAATACAGATCTATCTTTCTTGGCCATGAACATATCATGGGTTATGCATTTTTTCCATCTAATGTTTAGAATGGTTTTCAGAAAGAGATGATAAAAAAAAAGAAAGTACAAAGAGATTTGAGCAATTGCAAAGGATCCATATTCTATCAACAAAAAGATTTGTGTATTCTATTGTCTGAAAAATGAAATCCTAATTGCCTTATTTGTACATTGTGTCTTATTTTCATATTATATAAGCATATATATATATACATATAGTGCATAATTTTATTCAGCAGTATGATTCTGGCAATGTTTTTCCAAAAGCTAGCCCGGTGCTATTAATTAGTTTATATTTATTGTTTATCTTTTCAATCAAATTCAAAATCAATGTGTTAAGAATTATAAATCAAACTAATGAAAATTGTTGTGGAAAAATATTGCATTGGATCTATGACTTGTGGATGATTAGATGGTAAGTAAATGACAGTTCAAACAATGATGATACATGTTTTAACAAGATGCTTTTTTATACTCTAAATTCAATTTTAAAAAGATCAGGGATGCAGAAAAATGCTAAATGCATATTCACTAGCTGGAAAATTAAATGTATTAGAAATACATTGACAATTCTCTAGATATTGAGTATTCTTGTTATTTCTGTATCTTTTTTTATGGTAATCCAAAAATCTCCATAGTGACCCTCAGTGTTAAAACGATACTATGATCAGAAGACCCAAATAAAAGTGATAATTGTAGCATTTATAGGTTGATTAAATGATGATTTTTTTTATTATCAAAAGCAGTTCAGGTAGCTCACAATAGTAATCTTAGATGGTGGTCTATCCAGCCCTCTCCAGCAAACAATAGGGAAAAAAACTGCATCGTTTGAGATGTCAGTTTTTATTAGTATCTTTTTATTTATTTAATATGATCAAGTGTTATACAAATAAGTTCAAACTATACTCACCAATTACCATCACCCATTTCCAATTGATTATTAATAAGTTTAATTTAGACTTTTTGCGTACATTTAATTTGTATAGTGCACTGAGCTTTACATTTTAAAACCATTTAGCTAATGAAGCATAGCATGATATACTTTTAGGAGACAAATAATAACTGAAAAATTGATATTTTAAATTGGATCACAAGAGATTGTAAAAGACTCTGAAAGTGGCCATATATAAAATGGCTAGAAGTTTACATGTGTAATATGACAAAAAGTATTTATGGATTGAAAAAAACTAGATTAAACTCAGATTTTTATCCTGAAGTTGATGAATAGTGTTTGAAAACAATGGATCAAGGTTTGTAAAAGTAACTACAAATAGATTTAATTAACTCAGGGTTTCTCTTTAAATTATGTATTTTACTAGTTTAGTTTTTATCTATTTTCATTAATGAGTTAGAAAAAATAAGCATAAGTATTTTCATGTTAATACTAAAAAAATATTCAAGTAAATTGTTTCTTTAAGAGCATAATATATATTTTTTAAAATAAAAAAGAACAATTCTTATAAGAGGTTTATTTCTTTTTAGTAAATTAATTTAAAGTTTAATAAAAGAAGAACAGTTTTTTTTACTCTGGAGCTATCTATTGTAATCCTGAACAATCAGTGATTACCAGGTACTTTATTGCTTTGAACTCCCAACTTTCAGACTATTGCTTTTAAGTGCTGTAAAATATGTTACGGATTACTTGAGCTTTTAGTACATGGTTCAAGAATGAGGAGCTGCCCTTAAATTATATTTGTGAGCTGGAGAATTAATTACAATGTCATCCCCTAGTGGCCATTTGAGTTATACTTCCATCATTTTAATTTAAGATTAAACTTTTATTCTGTATTGAATATGATAATTTTTACATGATAAGTTTACAAATTTAAAATTATTTTTAAAAATAATGTTTCAATTTGGCAAATATAATCATAAACAATAGCATGCCTGCAGTATTTCTAATAATAACATTGGTACTTATGTATAATCTTTTTTCCAGAAGTTTGCCAGGCAAGGATGTCCAAGTATTTGTTTATGTTTTTTTCTCAAAATTATTTTACCTAAAATGCATTACTTGTTAAGTTTAAAAAATATTAAGAAATTGATTCTAAATTCCTGTTAATTTTCAAAAATATTCATAAAGTTCTTATAAATTCCATTCACAAGATTTTTTTTTTTTTTCATTAAGTCTATTATAACGTACAAATGTTAACGTGAATGTTGTCATGAGTTTTTTAGTTTTAGCATAAGATTATTGTTGAGCACTTTTGTTATTTTTTTGGAATATTTTACCAAAAAGGATTAAAATATGGGCTCTTCCATTGACAGAAGAGTATGCAGTAGAGTATTTCCAAAATTATGGGATACTAACTAACAGGGGGAAAAATTTTCACAGCAATGGTTGTTCAGTAGCTTGTTCAGAGAGACCATTGTAACTGTTACAGGTTTATTGCAATTATATTAAAAGTTATTTTGTTTTGTGTAATTTATATTTTTATAATATTAAAAACTAAAAATAAAAGGAAATATTAAATATGATAGCTTCTAGTCAACCATATTGTTTTCAAGATTTAGTCGATGCCCCTAAAAATAGAAAATTAAAAAAAAATCCTGGCAAGTTTCCAGAAAAGGGATAGATAATATGTAAATTCCAAATATTTAATAAACAAAATATTTGTTATTTGAACTCTATTTGTAAAATCTGAATAAATTATTGTTAAGGCATCATGAAAACAATGAAATTCTGTTCTAAATTTTAAAATTCCATTTATAATTATTTTAAAATGGCAGAAAATAATTGTTATGGTATTTTTTGAAGTTATTCTTTTTCAGTCATTTATAATATTCTCTTATACCATTATTTTGTTTTTCTGGGCTTGTTTTCTTAAAATAAATCATTTTCAAATAAAATCTGAGTGCACTCATGAATATTTTTGTTTTAAAATAAATGTTTTACAAATATTTTAAAAAATTAATCATAAATATATAAAAGGATACAAAAATATATAATTTTTTATCCCAATGTTATACAAAAGAAAAGTGATTGTATATAACTAATATACAATAAATAATGCTGGAAATTGCATTAGAAAGATTATTCTGTTATTATTTTTCAATTGTTATTCTGTTTCCATTATTCTTTGTATATTATTATTAAGAGAATTATAATTATTCTGTTGTTTTGACAGATCTATGATGCAAGAGTAAATAAACCATTATCTGTTTTACCATATCAAGCTGGGAGGGGCAAGCTGGAAAAACTCATTGCTGAGTCCCATTAAAATGCTGTCTACATATGAAGCCACCCAAACATATGTCTGCTATGCATTAACCTATAGAATAAATATGATGTTCAATGTTACAGGAAGAACCAGCTGACAAAACAAGACTAAACTGATATCTAAGTAGACAAATTGAATTTGAAATAGTGACTTAAACCTACTTTCGCCACAGCTAAGGTTTAATAAAAATCCTGCAAAATAAATCAACACCTAAAGGATTGCATGAGAAATTATTATGTTATAAGTTGTACAAACTTTAAATAAATTTTTGATTAATCATGCATTATCTTCAATCTAATAAAAATGTTAATGAATAATTATTAGTTTAAATCTGTTTATGAGCATGTATAGTAAGAGATTACTATTTATAGTACTCAGTTAAAGCATATTTTCATAATCTCTGGTCATGCTATTAAAAATTGTATGTTAATTAAATCATTTATTTCTACTTTACTTAAAATATAAATAATACGTTAAAGTGGTGAATTTATAAATTATGAACGGTGTTCAATCATGCTGCATAGATAAAACAGACTGAGGTTGTATTTAATAGATCTCGGATTGAATGAGCTGTACACATTATTGATAAAAATGGATGACTGTTAATCCATCAATTCAGGTTATGTTATATCTGAAACTTATTCTTATGTAATGGATTAGTAAAATGATTATAAAACCATTTGTAACTACTGGCTGTTTAATTTCGTTATTTATTTAAACAGTGCTGTGTGTTGGATGAACAATTCCTATTATCTATTTTATTTTCATACATATTATGTAGTGATATATTTGGGACTGCTGATCACTCATATGTGATTCCAAATATTCTAAAAAGTAGTATGTGGTAGAAGTTTAATTCCTATAGAATGAATATCACGTATACATATATTGGTTCTTGTTCAAAAATTATTGTAGTACAGAAGTGCTTTCCTGTATTTTGCAATTATTTTATTGTTTTAATTGCTTGCTAATATCATAACCTGAAATTGAGCCCATAGTCAATTATTTAGATTGTTCATCATTTATAATATTGTATTATCCTCATTTGACAAGATTGTTTAGTGATAATGAGAGGAGTGAGTGGTTAGATGCCTATGCAGTAGATTGGGATCCATTCAAAAACAAGTAATAATAATATTCTACAGTAGTCATTAGCAAATATTAATTGTTTTAAAATATTTATGCGTCACACCATCTTATACTATATCTGTGCATAATTTAAATTAATAAGATTTAAAAAGATTTAGTTACCTTTAATTAATTTATAAAGCAATTAATTAAAGTACTTCAGTGTGTGTGTTATTTTGAATATATATAAATAAATTGTTTGCCTCATTATTTTTGGCATTTTGTCATCATTATTTGCATCAATAACTTAAATATAGGGGATTTGAACTCAGACTTTTAAGCCCTTTCACTATCTACATTATCTCATACTAGTGATACACATGGACCACACGCAGAAATGATAAATAATCACCAATAAACCTATTTCGTGCTAAATCAGCACTCATCAGTTGGTCCAGATTACCATCTCCCATACATATATATATATAATCAGTGCTAAGTTTATATTAAGACAGAAAATCCTTATACTTTAATGGACAGGCTTCAACCCTACTCCAACCTCCAACTCTTCAGCCATCCATACCACCGAAAATCCGATGATAGAATTCCCAAATCCATGCTGATGCCAATATTGTTGTCATACCTATGTTGACCTCAAGTCATTCTGACCCATCATGTATAGGACAGTATCCATTTAAATAGATAGAAGAGGGCTGGGCAGAATGCAGACTTAATATAACTTAAGTAAAGTAGTTAAGTTTTTTTTTCCCCCCTGACCTTACCATGCTGTAAAAGAAAAGTGTAGATTGCCCTCGATTGATTTTCAAGTGAGTTGCGCACTTTTATCAGTTACAATATATATTATAACCTCTGATACATGTGGCATATACAAGCTGATAAATAGAAATATAAAAGTTAAGACATAATTAAAATTAAGTTTTAATGGTAGCTTAGCTAATTTTAATATCTAAAAAAGAAAAAAGGGTATATTTTAAATATGTAGAAGTTTAACTGTGTAAAACTAAAATAAATTAATTAAAGGAAAAAAACTAGAAATAGATAATAAATGTAACT
Organism: Epiperipatus broadwayi; assembly: GCA_028023455.1. Classification (NCBI taxonomy): domain Eukaryota; kingdom Metazoa; phylum Onychophora; class Udeonychophora; order Euonychophora; family Peripatidae; genus Epiperipatus; species Epiperipatus broadwayi. Next base: position 2,341,360 of record JAQFVV010006236.1, read on the forward strand.
TTTGATAAATTTTCCTAACAGAAAAGGATTAATTCAAAGAAAATATAAAATTTAAAAGAAATGAAAATTGTTTTTTTTAAATTAAAATATAAAGATATTTATATAAAAATTTTAGTTTAATTAAAGATAAACTAATGAATTAATGAAACAAACTAAAACAGATTAAAATCTATAGTCTTAAATATCCAATTTTATTTTTTTATAAAAAATCATCATCATCATCATTATCAACCATTATCAATCCAGTGCAGGATGAAGGTCTCTCCAAGTTCAATCCATCTTTTCTTATCTTTAGCTTCTCTTCTCCACATCATCCATGCACAATTTTTTATTTCATCCATCCATCTCACATGCGGTCTCTTTCTGGGTGTTTTACAATCTCTTGGAATCCAGTTTAAAATTTCAATTGTCCATCTATTATCATTTCTTCTAGAAATATGCCCAGCCCAACTCCACTTCAATCTTTTAATTTTTTCAATAAGGTCAGTAACACCTGTTTGTTCTCTTACCCATACATTGCGTTTTCGATCTCTTCTTGTTACTCCCAACATGCATCTCTCCATACTTCTTTGAGTTGTCTGAAGTCTCTGTATTGCTCTTCTAGTAAGTATCCAAGTCTCAGATCCATAAATAAGAACTGGCAAAACACATTTATTAAAAACCTTCCTTTTCAAACACATAGGCATATCCTTTTAGTATCAAGTTATTTCTACCAAAAGCACTCCAAGTTTAATTCTATGATTAATTTCATACATTATATTTCCATCTGTATTAATAATCTGATCAAGGTATTTATAACTGTTAACTTCTTCTAACTCATCATAATCAATCTTTATTTTCATATTTTGAGAAAATCTATTAAACATTACTTTAGTCTTTTTAACATTTATCTTTAGTCATACTTTCCTACTTTCATCTGATAACTCCTGCAACATTTCCTGTAGCTCTAAATTATTATTTGCAAAAACAACTACATCCTCTGCAAAATCTAAATGACTTAAATAATCTCCATTTACTTTCACTCCTTTAGCTTCCCATTTTAATCCACAAAATACTTTTTTCAGCACTGCTGTAAAAAGTTTTGGAGATATGGAGTCACACTGCCTTACACCCTTTTCAATGTTGATTTTCCTTCTATCATTATGTAGTCTAATTGTTGTTGTTGCATTTTTATAAATATTTTTTAAAAATATGACAATATCCTGGATCTATACCTTGATGATCCAATGCTTTAATCACTGAAGAAATGTTTATAGAATCAAATGCCTTTTCATAATCTACAAATCCTAAGCATAATGGCAACTCTTATTCATTTGTCCTTTCTATAACTTCTCTCAATACCTGGATAAGATTGATCTACTGTACTAAAACCACTTTTAAATCCAACTTGTTCTCTAAAAAAAATAATATATAAGGGATTAAGATTAACCTTTGAGCTATGATTCGAAAATATAATTAATTATTTTCAAAATTTTTAATGTTGATTATTTTATGAGAGCTGGTTCAGCATGAAATATGTATATTGGAGATCATTTATCTTTTTCACATGTATATGGTCATGTGTATTGGTGATATTGGATAGAGTGGATGATTGTAGGGAGCATAGAGACTGGATTTAAATCACTTTTAATTACATCTAGGTTAAGTATATATATATATATATGATAATTGCATTTCAATATTACATATTTAGCCTGTATTCTGCCCACCTCACCTCTATATATTTAAATGAATATATTAAGGTCCTACATATGAGGGGTCAGATTGACTTAAAGTCGACATGGGTATGACTATATCATTGGCATCATCAAAAGATTCAAGCATTCCATCATCAGATTTTTAGTGATATAGGTGGCTGGAGAGTGGAGAGGATTGAAACCTGTTCATTAAAGAGTGTAGATTTGCTATCTTAATATAAACTGAGCACTGATTATCTATATGTGAGGGAGTTGATGATCCAGACCAATGCTGGTTCAGCATGAAATATATATATATATTGGAGATCATTTATCTTTTTCACATATAAGTGATCATGTGTATTGGTTAGATTGAATAGAGTGGATGACTATAGGACGTTGAAAGTCTGGATTCAAATCCCCTTTAATTGTACTTGTATTTCAGTAGTATATATATGTAAAATTGTGGAAGGAACTATTCTTTATACATGACATATACTCTTTCCTGTGATATATAAACTGACCTTGTGTATGTAATATGCAGATTTAAAAATCAGGCTCATAATAAGTTCAAACCCTAATTTAGGCTAGATTAACAATTGTTGATTTATTTAAAGAATAAGTTCTAACTATAAATGAACCTTCTATAGTTTTAAAACAATTGTCGACAGGAGAGCTAACTTATGTGTGAAAAGTAATTCCATAATTTTATATATATACACATTGTAATGATTTTGCCATTTGTCAAATGTGAGTATCAAAGTTAATTTAGCACAAATTACAATAGTCATATAGATATGAAATGTTAGTGCTTAATAATTAAAATAATCTTTGAGATTTCACACTCAAATCCAAATAACAGAAATGAAAAGTTAGGAGTAAAACATAATTTCATTTAATCATAAATCATACTAACAATCGGTCATAGCTATAATAATAAAAATATTACAAACTATGTCACCTTTCCAAACCATTTATCGCTCCTAAATGACGGAAGGGAAATTAGATTCCCTATGGACTACAAATTTATATTAAATTAAAAACCAGAGCGCCATCCCAAACTGGGAAATCGATAAGAGGATATACCACAACATGTCTCATTAAAAACGCTACCATGACTAATTCAGTAGAATATGAACTCTTATCTTCCTAGTTATTATAAATTTAAATTATAATTTAAATAGTAGAACTTATGAGAAGAGAAACAGAAGGTAGATTAATAACTAACAAAATTTTTTTTATTATACAATGAGACATATAAAATATTTAGAACATTATTACATTAAATTATAAAATAAATATTTAAACATTCCCATCCTTCAAGTGATCACCCTTTTAAATACTAAAATTTTATCAATGTCTTCAGTTTAAAATCTCTTTTACATTAAGCCTAATATTTTTCCTTTGTTTGCTTTTTATTATGGAATTTATTTCAGCATTGAAGACGCTGTACATCATCCTTGAAAGTGTAGAAACAATAATTCTTTTAAAGTCTTCTAGCAACTTGAAGTTTTAATTTATTCAGATCATATTTTCATAAATCATATTTTTTAACCTCTCCAAAAACAAATATTCTGTAAGAGAGAACTTTCAGTTAACAATCAATTTGCAAACAAATTTTTACCATAGGTTTAGTAGAACTCGGAAATGGCAGTTGAAGTTTGATCACATATCAGGCTGAAAATAAATATTTAATTCAGGCTACATCGATTTAGAGTAAGTGAAAAACATACAGGCATTAGTCACCATGAATCATGAGGTTTATTTTATAATATTTATATTTGTTCATAACTTGTCTGCTAATAAAATGAATTTAAAGTTTTTACAAGCTGCTAATGATGATTGTAAAACAAAAGACAACTGGAAATACTGGCAAGAATGCTAGCTTTCAATAAAAATTTTAAGATCACATTTTATATATAGGAGGTTTGAACTCAGATTTTCACACGACCCTCAACTATCCACGCTATCTCATACTGCTGACACACTTGATCATACACATGATGTGTGTGATCAAGTGTGTCAGTAATATGAAATAGCATGGATAGTTGAGGGTCGTGGTGTGTGTGATCAAGTGTGTCAGCAGTATGAGATAGTGTGGATAGTTGAGGGTCATGCGAAAGTCTGAGTTCAAACCCCTATATATTCCATATTGGAGTGCAGGTATGAAAAACCCTATACTGTAGAAAAAAAAGATCACATTTTATTTAAATGAACTTTGATTAAAAAATAAATACATCATATTCTATTACTTTTGTAATCATATTCTTTTTTAAAGTAATTTTATTAATTACAACAAAAATATTCATTGATATAATTTTTTTTTTTATAAATTTGTCATTTAACGAAACAAAATTAAAAAAAAAAATCCTCAGAGTTTTTATCTCTCTTATTTTAAGAAAAATAATGGGATCAAATAATCTTCTAGACACAAATATCATTTATAACTTTTTGCCTTGTTTTATTTTTAATTGACAAAAATTATTTACTTTTAAAATTTGTTAATTAGAGACTTTAACTGTCATTTTCAAGCAATTATTTACAATAATATTTTTAATATATAACATATTGTACTCATGAGCTATACTTTATATATATGATGCAGTATCTTATCTGTGCTTGTCTGCATATAGATAAAACACTATATAAACTACTTCAGCAAGCTGATGGATTATCTTGGTAAACTAATCCCTTCTAAAACAATAAACTGGCTTATTGTCACATTCAGGAAAGATATAATCCAGTAACTATTAATCTTCAATCAGCTCAATTCCAGAATTTGATAGACTTCAGGCATACAATCTAATACACAATATGGGCCATGGAGAACACAGAAAAGCAGGCTTTTTATTTCCATGTGAATTCACACTACTGTCATGATATTAATCACAGTGACTTGCACTGTCTTGTATTCAGATATTTCTTTATAGTAACTCTACTACTATAAAGCTTTAATAATCTGTCAAAATTTTCTCCCTAACTTATTATGGTCAGGATGAATTAAAAAACAGTAATTAAAAGTAAGTTTTTACCTTGATTGAAAAAAAGTTAATGACTCTTTTCAATTCACCTTAATCCTTTCAAAAGCAACTTTGTAGGATTTTGATCAAAATATGTTATACAAGCTTTAATTAATAATTTTTCTTAATTAATCAAAATAGATAGTGGAATTTTATAATTACCAGTATATCTATTGTAACATAAAAGCATGCTTGTTTTAATTTCAAAATCAATTTTAATAAAATATTAGTTAGACCTTTTTAAGTGTTTAATTTATAATAAAAATTTTTTAAATTCAAAATTATTTAATCCTTAACTGTTATTCCATTATAATATAAAAAATATCTACAAAATTTTTTTTGTGTGTTTATTTCTACTTTTACTTTTTTTTCAACTTTATACATATATGTACATATACTGCTATGTTGTATGCCATGGGACACATAACTATCTCAATATATATATATATATATATATATTGTGCCCTTTTGTATGGGTCTCCATAAATTGTTGTATCAATCTATTAAAAAAAATTTTAAATTTAAGATATATTTAGCTATATGATTTTAATTTTGTTTATAACAATCTTTTAAAAAGTGTAATTAAAGTAATCTATGAATATTTGATATGTGAAAATTGTGCTGATGTTTGAGAGAGACGTTTCAATGGGAATGATAATAGTATATGGTTGGGAAAACTGGCCATAATCAATACTGCATTAATAAATTTAATAAATAAATGTTTAAAGTTAAAAGTTTTAAAAAGACAAGTTAAAATTAAATGCATATATTTATTGTTGATAAAGTTTAATATTTAATAAGTGAATATAAATATTTTAATTATTAGTAGTACATAATAGAAGATTAATATTTGATTTTAATAATATCGAATTATTATTTTACAAGTTGTTATAAGATATTATTTATTTTAAAAATATTTATTTTTAAAAATGAATTGTTAGTTTATTTTTAAATTATTACAAGCGTCTGTAGCTGTGTTGTAAAACAGATGTTAGTTAGACAAACACACATGCTTGGGAGTTTTTTAGTAAAGTTGCAAAACTATTTTAAAATTCTGTTATAAAATTTATAAATATTATATTGGTTATCACGAGATAAAAATAAAAATAATTAATGTGAAATATTAAATCTGATTTTAAAAATACTGCTTTAAAACATAACGAATAAAAATAGACTTAATTTGTTTATAAAAATAATCTTATAAAAGTTAAAAGTGAAATAAAGTAAGAAAGTATATTTTTAAAAAAATGTTTAATGGATTTAAATAGATGATAAAGATTAATTTAAGAATTTAATAATGTGATAAATAATAAATATTAAAAAAGTCATTATTTATTTTTAATTCTGTCTTGTTGGTAAAATATGTAAATAAGCTAGCAAGTTGATTGTTTAATTCACCAATCAGGTGGGAAGTTTCTTCCGGTATAAAACCAAGGTTCAATTGTTCGGAGGGGGATTGTGATTGAAATTCTTAAAGTAAAGTATGCTATTAGAAATAGTAAGTAATTATAGACGCTTTCAAAATCGTTTAAAATTATAAGAGAGTAATTTTTAAAAATAATTTATAAAAGTTTATCGATAAATATGCAGTGTTAATTTTAACTATAATTTCCTATTGATCGTTTCTTGAAGCTCAATTTACTATCAAATAGTCATGAAGACATCGTATAAGGATAAAATGGATTGGAGACTTTATACTAAAAATTTAACAAACGCTGGATTAACTAGGAGAGTTACTAGATGCATAAAAGTAATACGCTGGACTTTATATAAATTTAAAAGCTGATCGTAATTAATTTTTATAAAACAGATATTTAAAAGAATGAAAAATACTTCTTTATGAAGAAAGTATCTGTAAATTATAAATTTAAGTATATATCTTGATAAAGATATGATAATTAATAGTAATTATATAAATACTTGCCTTGTTAAGTCTTTATGGTTTAAAAGACTAAGTTTTGACAGTTTTAAAAGGCAAATAAATTGGAAATTTAATGGGTAAAGAAATACCTATAAATAAAATTATATTATTAAAGTCTGAACGCTGGTCGTACAGAAGAATTTAAAAGTAATCTTACCTAAATATTTGTTAAGGAATGCGCAAATCAACTATACGGGAATATCCAAATCAATTAAAAATAATTAAATAAGAACTTTGTAAATTATAGACTAATTCTAAAAATAATAATATTTTTTCCTTAAAAAGAAATGAATCCGGATTCCATAAACTATTTTAATTGTTATTTTATTCTTATGATGGAACTGACTCTTATTTTTATTTTTTTAAAAAAAAAGAACGTTTTCATTTTTTTTTTCATAAAACTTTTAAAAAACACGTGATGTACCGGAAAAGGAAGTAATGTTTGGTGAAACTTTGTGCCTAGGAAAAAGAACAATTATAGTGAAAGAAGACACCGTTGGATTTTATGTAATATGTTTTTATTTATTAACTAACATAAATATTTAATTAATTATTGATTTATTAAAGATAGGAAAGGTACATTTACATTTTTTTTAAAATAATAACTAAATATTAATATAACTTTTCATTGCATAAAGTTTATTTTATAATTATACAACACATAATATTTTAAAGAATAATTGTTGAGTGTAAATGTGAAATTATTTTGAAACTGTATTTCTGGAGAACATCGTGTGACGGACTGTACATTGAAGTATCATTTATAGTAAAAATTATGTAATAATAATAATTTGATGTATTTACTATGTTTTCTTTAGATCAACCAAATGTTATTTGATTGTTGAATGGATGGATAAATATTTAAAGAATATACACGCATAATATTAGTAATAGTAGTTTTATTTTAATATGCATACTTTAAATTGATGATGTAAATTTAGTACAACGTAATATGAGAACTTAGAAATAATTATATGATTCTTTCGTGAATAATTTTTAATGTTTCTGTTATAATATTAGGAGTTAGATTTATTATATTAGCGTAAGTTATTTATTTTCTCTTTTCAAGGTAGTAAGAAGTATATAAAATCTATATTTTTATTTTATTTTATTAGGTAAATTAAGTTAATTTTACATAGAAATTTATATTTTGGATTGAAGGCTTATCGTATATAGATGATGAGGTATAAGAGATTTTGGATAAATATTATTTTTTTTAAAAATTGGTCATCTATTTTTCTGAAGTTAAATAAGGTTAAAATGATATTTGTAGATAGAAGTTTATTAAGAAGAAATAGGTATAACAAATAAAGAAGAGTAATAGTTTAAACATAAAAAGAATCATAGAATTTCATTTGATATAATACTTTATAAAAAGTTGAAATTGTTGAATAATTTTGAATATTATTTTAAAAGAACATATACGTATTGCATATTTTGATAAGACATGTAGTATGACATTATATCGGAATGAAATAAATAGTTATAATATAATAATTGTTATTATATTACAAAGTTATATCGGTTTATACATTAATTAATATTGAGTAATACTGATTGTAAATGGAATACATCCTAGTACATTATAATATAAATAGCAGTAAAACTTAAGTGAAATAGCATTTTACTTATTAAAGTTTGTTTATTTACATATATGCTACATGAATGATATATCACATAAAACCTTTTCTTGTATTAATTGATGACAAATGATGTTTATTAAAATTAAAGTCATAAACTTAATTAAATGTTATTGATAGAACATTTAATAAATGTATAAATTATCTATTTATGATTATGGAAATAGTAACAGTGTAAAAATCTTGTATTATCATTTTTCTTATTTTGTATTTTCTTTAGTTCCATTTGTAAATGTAAATAGTGTAAATAAGTTATTTGTTAAGTTGATGTAAATAAATTTGTTTAAGTTGTTTAAAAGTGTGTCGAATTCATTATTTTACACCACAGCATTTGACAACAGATAATTTGAATATACATAATATTTGCACAATATGAATTTATCATTACTATTATTTGAAAAAGAAACACAATATTTTCTTAATATAATTTATAGAAATTGATTGACATTAACATATAATATTACAATGGTCATAAAATAATTATAATGCACAATATAAAAGTATAATATTATTTATTGCCACAGATTGTTAAATTATAAGATTTTGGTATATTTTAAAATTAAGATACTATATGGAAATGAAGACATGTATATGATTCACTTATTTTCTTAGTGATTAATGGTATAATCAAATAGATAAGATTAAGCTATACACTAAAGATTATTATTGTTGGTTATTGTTATTAGAATAAGTTAGGTGTATTTAGGTTTGATATTAAATCCCTTATCATTCCTATCTACATGAATTATTATTATTTTAAGATAATTAGAAGAACCTGAGATCGTTTTTAATTATATTTCCTTAACAAAAGATTGAGATTTATTTATTTATTACTATTAAAGATAATTCATTTATAAAAGTCATAAGAGTGCTGTAGAGTTAGTAATGAGATAATAAAGAAGTAATAGTATTCTTATGCCATTGAGACAGTGTCTTGGAAAGACATTGACTCAATGTAAGTCCAATTACCAATTGTAACTTCACTTCACAGTCTCATGATTTTAGTAAATATTTATTTAAGTAGTACATAATATTGAACTATATTAATTTTTGATAAGTTTGTAACAAATCTGATAAGTTATAATATTATAAAAATATATTAAAGATAGTTGTACATATTTTAGCTGAGTATAATGATTTTATTGAGCTAGTCACATTTTAAATTATATCATATATCGAGAAGTGAGGGTACAATATATATATATATATATATATATATATGTACCCCATGGGACACATAACTATCTCAATATATATATATATATAATATTTGTTTTTTATGTAGTCAGTAATTAAAAGCCTTAATAGAACTATTAAATCTGATAAAAAAAGGAGAATTGAATGGCTTTAAAATATATGACATATGAAAGTATTCACAGAAAGTGCATCCATATTACATTCAAGTTAAAAAGCAAATATTGGAAAAAATGAAATTCTTAAGTAAAAAACAATCACAAGGTAAACATAATGGAGAGTGGAAAAAAGTTGGTAAACTTATCGAATTATGAAATTCCAGAAACAGTAGGAAAAATATGTAATTGTGTTTCAGCTTTGTTGGGAGAGAATGATAAAAACTGGAGATGGAAATTGTGATGGATATAGAGTCAAAATTATGAAAATGACCCAGAGAAAGAAACAGTTATAAAGCAAATTTCTAATATGTTGATATATCTTCCAAAATCAAACAATAACTATTTCATATATAACAAATGGCATTCAGAATTATATTAATGAGAAAAGCCTAGTTTGCTTGAAAGAAGACAAATGCAATTGGCTTGTAATATTAAAAGGGAAGAGTTTAACAAAAAAATTAGCCAGCAGATGTGTAGCTTAAAATTTATTGAAATAAATGGTTATAATTTGAAATATAAAAAAGATAAATGTATTTTGTTGATACTGTAAAAATACTGAGATAAAACCTTTACAAACTTGGACTATTACAAAATTTATCCATAGACTGCCTTTGCTCTTAGAATCTTCACCGAAACAAAGTTTTCCAAAGAGAAATTCCCTCTTAGACTTTTAAGAGATTTTGATGGTTTTTATTTTTATATTTCAGCAAAAATCAATGCATTCTGGCTTACAGAGGATATGGGTTTTGGATTGTATACAGTAAAATTGACTTATGAGTTAAATAAAAGCATCTAAAAAATAAAGGGGCACAGTAATAAATAAAAGTTGAAACTTTCAAACTAAAACAAAATATCTCATTTTAAATTCTTATCTTTGATTCTGGGAATAGTTGTCTTAAAATGATTTTTTTTATTAACTTTAAATTTCTAATTTTTATTTTTTAATTTATTATAAATAAGTGCAGTAAGTGTCTCTTACTAGTTATTTATTTAACTAAGTTGCAAAAGTGGGAATGGAATAACTAGTTAGCTTTTGAAAAAGTATTATATAATAACTAAATTCTGAATCATGAACTATGACAATACAAGGGACAGCATCAGTTTCAGGGCACACTCCCTTTATCAACTATACTAATCCCCAATGTCATTAACTACCTAAACAAAATAGGCTTGAGTTTTATTTACAACGAGCAGATTTTACTTGTTTATTTCAAAATATGAAAAATGAAATACAAATTTAAAATTACTTGCTCTTTGTAGTTAACAAGCTCTATATAATATTATGGATCATAATCAGTTTCATTTTTTATAAACATCTATCTATCTATCTATCTATCTATCTATCTATCTATCTATCTATCTATCTATCTATCTATCTATCTATCTATCTATCTATCTATCTATCTATCTATCTATCTATCTATCTATCTATCTATCTATCTATCTATCTATCTATCTATCTATCTATCTATCTATCTATCTATCTATCTATCTATCTATCTATCTATCTATCTATCTATCTATCTATCTATCTATCTATCTATCTATCTATCTATCTATCTATCTATCTATCTATCTATCTATCTATCTATCTATCTATCTATCTATCTATCTATCTATCTATCTATCTATCTATCTATCTATCTATCTATCCATCCATCCAAGATCTCATCTTATCTATCTATCTATCTATCTATCTATCTATCTATCTATCTATCTATCTATCTATCTATCTATCTATCTATCTATCTATCTATCTATCTATCTATCTATCTATCTATCTATCTATCTATCTATCTATCTATCTATCCATCCATCCATCCATCCATCCATCCATCCATCCGTCTGTTCGTCTGTCCGTCCGTCCCTCTCTCTTTCTCTTTCTCTCTCTGTAAAGGAGATATTTTCTTTATAAAATTCATAATTATTAATGCATGGGTATATATATTTTTATAATTAATAAGCATGTACCCAAATATAGTCTAGTCAGGTAATAATTAAATTATATTTTATATAAACTTCATCAATTGAATTAAATATGTATATAGAATAACTATCTACATAATTAATACATTGAAGAGTTATATTTTACAATATTATGAATGAGGATATTGTTTGTTTATTTATTTTTAAATCAGGAACTATTATTATGGAAGTAATAGACATTGGGGATTGGTGAATTAATTTATTGGGTAATATTAGGTTAATAGTTAAGACCATCTTTACAATATCTGATTTTTATCCAGATTTAATTGATATCAACCAAGTGCTATATCTATTTAAATCATATATGCCAACAGGTACCTGGATAGCATATGCAAATCAGTTCATAACTTTCATAAATAAATAAGTCAATAAAATATCAACATTTATTATCAAGAGCGCTCTACAATTATCCAATTGTAGTGTTCCCATGACAATAAATTGTTAATATTCTGTTGGCTCATTTTAGCATTAGGATTATTGTAATGTGATTTTTTTCAATGCATATGTGTAGACATTGTGCAATATGAATTTTTACCAAGTTTAATCTATATATCTGAAAACAATCTTTAAAATACAAAAGAGAAATAAATTTTTTACTTACTGCATTTTTAAGTATATGAATATGATTTTTGACTCATCTAAATATAAATTGAAACTGGATGAATTTTTTTTTTCAGGTCATAAGCATGCATAGAATTTTGTCTTTCAGACAGGTAGCTGATAGCTAACTTACTAGTCATTTAATACTGATCAGTAAATGGGTATCTAACTTTTCGTAATTAAAAATAAAGCCTAAGTTGATTTGTGTCTGATCATAAAAATAAAATTATATTATAATGCATTCACAATTAGTGAGGGAAATGCTACTCATATTTTTTACAATTCTGGATCTGTCGTATTAATATTTATACGAACTTCTTGGTTTAGTGTGCAATTGTGAAAGTCTCACCATATTCAATCCAGTTTCTCCAAACCGTAGCTTTTCCCCACCATATCACATCAGGAAACTGTTACTTCATTTATCCATCTCACACGCGATCTCTTTCTGTATCTTTTACAATTTCTCTTTTACAATCTCTTGGATCCAGTATGTAATTTAAAAGTTACATTGGCTTTCTAAAAACAATTGGAAGAATCTAGGTCGTTGGTTACTATAAGCAAATGTTAACATTTGATCATCATCGATGATAATTGCCATTGTTTAAGACTCCGTTTAGTTTTTCAAGCACTGTATATCTAAAGCTACGTCATAAAATAGCTTACATCATTAAGATGCAAATTTGTATATGAGAAGACTTTGTAAATAACTCACTTATCCGTGTTTTTCAAATAGAATGTGTATTTATCCATACACATTCTATTTGAAAAACATTTTACTTTTACAAAAAATATTTATTTCAAAATTCTTCTTCTTCTTCTTCTTTTTTTTATTTTTACAAAGAACATTTTATTTCAAAAATTAAAAAGCATGCAGAGAAGAACTTAAAGGAAAGTCGGAATTACATAAAACATCTGAAATTATCTCTGCTTTTCGAGGAAGAAATAAAAAATATTTATTAATTATGCGCAGAAGTTATATTTTTTGTTATAAATACGTTTGTTACTTTCTTCTGCAAAAGCAAGATATATATATATTTAAAAAAATACTATATATATGTACAATTCAAAAGTCTGCAGAAAACATAAATAGATATATGAACTAAGCAATTTTCTTTAATAAAATAATTCTCGCAAAAGTACCTTCCCCTCAACATAATGAATTTGGACAATGTAATATCAATATATTTTCAACTAAATTTATAATTTACATAACTTCAGTCACAAATTAGTGTTTACTACCTATATATTTTTTTGTTTTAAAATCTTTTATTTTTTAAATATCATCATTGTTAACCATTATTGATCCATTGCGGATGAAAGTCACCAAGTTTAATCCATTGTTTCTGATCATTAGCTTTTCTTCTCCACATCACAAGCCCATAGCTGTTTTACTGTGATTATTCATAGTTATTAAATATAATGAAAGATACTAAATAAAAGCTGCAAAAATGAGTTTTTTGTTAACTAAAAGAAGATTTTTAATTCCTCTTTGATGCCTTAAAAGAATGGAGCAGAGCAAATTTCTAATGTTCACTCCATTCTTATTATAGCCATTATTAACCTTATAGTAAATGAACATAGATAAGATACTTACTAATATACATCAAATAATAATAATATTATTATTAAACAGCCAATCAAAATGAGTATGACAATTCGAACTAAAAAAAAAAGAAGAGAGAGAAAGAGAAATTACTCTAGAAATAAATTTTGTGATGACTATACAAACCAATCTGTGAACTACAAATACATCCACATGTAGAACATTTTGGCCCATTTTCTGTCTTCTTGATATTTTATAATGTTGTCTCTTAGTTTTCTCAGCAGAATACTTTTCTTTCAGAAATACTTCAATCGCATTTTTAATTACAACTCTGGTATATACAATTCTCTGATAGATTATATTCAATTCCCTGACAGATTTTTCCATTGATATAACACTTGTCTTTAAGATAATCTTTATATATTTCTCCCACAAAAAACATTCTTAAGTTCACCATAAAAACAATCTTTTTGAAAGTCTTAATCATTGTTTATTAAATTTAATGTCTAATCCAATAGAAGTGTGATTTTATAATAATGGTGGACTCACTAGTATCACATCCTGGAAGCTGAATAAACCATTGATTGGTTTTATGATCTTGATGCAATTAAAAATTTTTCAGAGCATCCTTAAAGGTAACTTTTCTAATGCGTTTATATTGTGCTGTTAGGGTGTCTAAGTTTACTTCCATATAATAAATTAGGTAACTAAATTTATTTTCATATTTAGCATTCTTTATATATATATATATTGTAATGGGATGATGGTCCTGGGATGATCATCCCTGAGGTGAGGGCAAGAAAAAGAAGGTTGTACCTGGGCTTATGGCAAATCATCATCACTCCCAGTCAATTTAAAATGAAATATCAAATTAATTATTAAAGTAATGTTTAATATCCAAAACATATATAAGAAATTTTATATTCAAAGAGAGCATGAGATTATGAGATCTCTGTAAGATCATTGAGAGATCAGCTAGCTATCAGTTAGATTAGAATAGATCAGTTAGTTACCTCCTTAGAGCAACTACAAATATAATTATAAATCCATTAGCATTATCAATAAGTATAAGTAATTATAAGTACTAAGTAATACTCACAATGACCATTCATCATCATCATGAATGATCTATCTAAATGAATTAACAGTCAATATTGTGACTGGATTTGAATAATAAAAACTATAACTCATCAGTCAATCTGGTGACTGGACCGGAAATGAGTCTTCTATAGACCAGGCCAACTATTTAGCCATTACCAGCTTGGGAAATTATTTAACATAATTTGGATATACCAACTAAGTGCTCATCTATAAGAATACATAACCAGAAAAATCTAAATGCACTGCCCAACTATAAACTTAATTTCTAATAAGACTAAACTAAATAAAAATGTAATGCATGGGCTTTGAAAAAATATAATTCTCACACCAAGCTAGGACAATGTCATACTGGCTGCCCCTAAAGCACTAAATATATCTCCATTTATATATTCAGCCTGTTATACTTGAATCTAGCTCAGAGTTATGGTGACCAAGAAATGATGATTTAATACAATTTTAACAATTGAATAAGTTTATTAACAATAATAAAAATGATATTAAGATATTTAGAATATGGCTGTTCACATATCAATCAAGCCTTCTGATTTTGATTAACATACAATAAAAGAATTATTACATTGTGATTTACATATATGTGATTTACAAAATTCAAATTATTACATTGATTTACATATATGTTGCAATAGGTTTATTTAAAACCAGACAACACAGATGTGGTTTAATATAAAATGAAATTTCAGAATTGACATTTAATACTAAAAAATGATTAAAATTTACATGTGTCTATTTGACACTCCTTGATATATATATATATGCACACATACATGTGCAGTGTAATTTGTAGACATATTTGAATTGTAATATAATAAATGATTAAAATTTTACATATGTGTGTGTGCATGTATATATGAACACTGAATTTTACCTATTTTAATTTGTTACAATATATTTTTCATAGTTTATTCCTTGGTTAATAGAAATTAAGAGTATATAAAATTCACATATGCATCTGTAATATATATATAATATAATCTGAATTAGCTATTAAACTCTGTTACAATTTTCTCTTTTTCTTTTTTAAAAAAATATAGTTAATTTTTGACAGGTTAGAAAAGTTCTTTTTTATCAGATTACTCTCATTCAGTTATAAATGTCTTAAAAATATATGCCATCAAACTTCTTTTGTTTTCCTTTTTCTACTCTAAAAGATTTTGGAGTTTTAGAAGTATCTATGAATCAGTCATTTCATTCAAGCAAAATTACTTGTTATCTTTTAAAATATACATATTTTAAATGAATTGGAATTATTATCTTTATATATGTGTGATTGACACAGATTGCTTTTAATTATAATGATTTTAGAATTGTCTATTCTTTAAATTTCTCTAAAAGATTAAAAAAAATTTTAAATGTTAATACTGACTCTTAGAGGGTTTTTTCCAAGCAGAGTTATTTATTTGTTACTCTTTTTTAAAAAATATAGAGTTTAAATGATTTAAAGTAATACTGTTCTATATTATATATCTCTAATTTTTAAAATGTCATTTCAAACCAAAGAATATTAAAAAAAACTCATTTTATATACACATGATGCATGTATCTGTGGTTCCAATTCTTCAATATTTCTCTTGGTACGCTTGGTTATTTTGTCCATCAGTGAAATATAATCCAGGCTTGTCATCACCAGGAAAAAGTATAATTCAGGTATGGGTGGCATTTTCTTTTTTGTCTAAGGCTTGATGAGCTTCAGGCCAGCAAACTGTTTTGTCCACATTTAAGGTTTTAAAGACTGAGAAGTGGGTCTTCCTTCTAGGTGCATCTAAATTCTCCTAGCGAATCAATAGACTGCTGCTAGATCTCCTGCTTTGAATTCAGCTACATCTCATGGGAGGTCTGTATAATGTTCCAGCCAACTCTGGCCAGCTAAAAACAACTGCTTCAAACTTCAACAAGCTTCAACAAAATATTATAACCAATTTTCCAGCTGGCCAATTTGGCCACTGCTTCTCAAAAAATTACTATCCAAACTGTTCAAAACTGAAAACCAGACTAAACCGATATTTTTTATCAGCCTTTTTGCAGAAACATTTGGAGGTGATAAAAACACCTTAATTTAAAACAGTTTTTTATCTCTCTAATCCCCTTTGAAAACAAGTTTGAAATTTTGTATCAAAGTGTGATATACATGTTTTTACTTAGAGAAATTTACCAATTAATTAAAAGGCTTCAAAAATGCATAATATAAATTTTTACAATCATTAGAAACATGCTTGTTTTTTTAAATTTCAAAATCCAAATACTGCTACTACTAATAATAATTTATTTAGATCTTTTTAAAATGTTTTAATTTATAATAAAATTCAGTTTTAAATTCAGAGTTATTTAACCATTCACAGTCATTATTATTCCAAGTGAAATGTAGAAAATATCCACAAAAATTATTGTCTGTTTATTTGTACTTTTTCTTTACTTTATATATATATATATGTACAGACACAACTGTGTTGCTGTGTGCATGTAACTCAACTGAAAGAGACATATAGATGGATAGATGAAATGATGAAGTTTTCTGATGTGATGTGAAAAGTGAGGCTAGAAATTGGAAAAACTGGATTAAATTTGGAGAGATTTAGTTAAAAATATAGACCTATTTAGATACTTGTTTAATGGGATTTATTTAAACATTTATGAATTTAAAAATTTTTCAATTTGTTACAGTCCATACCAAATTTTTGTCTACTTTCAGTTCTTAGATCTTTTAATTACAGATTGTCTTGACAACAGATTGAAGATTTCTGGTGATGATAAGCTTGTACTGTTGTAATGTGATAAACGTAACAGAAGTTAAAAGCATGAAATATTATATATTTTAGAGCAGACATCTTTTCTAATGCTATATCAGTCTCAAAATCTTAACCATGTAAGGTCTTGGGCTTTAATTAAAAGTGGGTTTATTTTTTGTCTGGTTAGTAATTTAGATATTACCACTATGAGGCTGCATTTTATTTACATATAGTATTAACAGAAATCATTGCTCTAAAATATTATATGTATAGAAAGAGTCACACATATAAAACAAAGAAGATACTAATCAATGGATTTGCTAAATACTATATAATAAATTTTAGTAATTTTTCACAAGTTTATTCTCTAGCTAAAATAGTTAAGTAAGTCAATCAACAAACATATCAGTACAATGTAAAGCTCTTTCTAGCAACCTCCAAAGAAGAATACTAAAGGAAATTGGTACTTGCGAGTTTTCCTGTAAACCAAGATGGCAGCCCACCTTTTTAATAAATGTACAGTTTTGAGGGATTATAATCTACCAGTGATGTGTTAGTTGTTAAATTAAGACAAAATTAATAAATTGATTGTTAAACTAAAAAAAAAAAAGGAATACATTTCAATAAATTTCATCAAGAAGCTTTATATTATAATGTGGAAAGCAGTGAGACATTCTTAACATTATTGTATTTTAGTTCAATTTAGCATATTTTTTTTTGACAGCAGTTTTTTTGGTAAATTGTCATAATGACAAAAATTTGGGATCGATGCAGTGGAATATTTCCAAAGGTGTGGGATCTTGCCCTCATGAAAAATGTGCATTAATGGTCATGATATGATTGTATGCCACCAACATGAATGAAGTGTAAATATTGTATATATATATTGTTAATATGTTACCCCCCCACAAACCCCCCCCCATAAATATTATTATTAATTTTTCCGCAATGATTTTTTTTAAATAACAGTAATAAAAAATAAAATGTATATATTAAATACTATGTTTCCTAGAAAGCATTTTTTGGGGGCCCCAAAACTGTAGATTTATAAAAAAATACGGACTGTCATCTTGGTTTTAATGAATTAGTAATTAGCATTTTAAGATTTTTCTTTTCTAATAGCTATCTAAACAATAATTAGACATCTATCTAAATTGTCTATGCATTAATTATTTGATAGAAAAATCTGGAGTCTGTAATTTAAAAAAAATTTCTACTTTCTACTGGCCTGATTTCAAACCCCAGGTCATGGGTAAAACAAGTGAATGAAATAATTCCTATATTAAAAAGTTATATATAATATATATGTTAACTTCTTTGCTTAATGGAAGTGATAATGTGAATGTGTATATACAAAAAAGACACACACACATATATATATATATGTAACACATATACTGCTTATTTTTTATTTATTTATTAATATCCATTCTTTCTTTCCCAATGGCATTTTAACTACACCATAGTGGTCTTTTTTTTAAAAAAAAGCACTGTATATATGTATATATATTATGTCTGTAGATCATTTTGGAAAAAGATAATGAAAATATGAAAGAGAATATTGATTATTATGCTACAAATTTGCCATTATTTGTCACATCACATTACTCATCAATGCAATATTTAGTACATCATATGTTTTAAAAAAAAAAACAACAACAACACATATATAATACAATTTTATATTATTATTTTTATATTTTAACTTAAATATTTTTTTTATAATTTAAATTAAATAAATAATATATATATTCCAGTATTTTCTCACGACTGTAATCCTTTTATTCCTTTGCCATCAAAAAATCCTTGTGAAATATGTCGTTGCGTCAGAGGAGCAATTAATTGTAAGAAACGCCCCTGTCCTCTAAAACCAGCTGACTCCTGTATTGCATTTGTAAGACCTGGTGAATGCTGCTTTGACTATCTATGTGGTAAGATAATTTTTATATATATTTTTAAGAAATACAGGCTACAATATTTGCTATACATTTGTTGAGACAAACTGATTTATAGACCTCAGCACAGTGTATGAGTAACCTTTACAGTATTGTGTGCATGTATACAGAATTTTAAATTCAAAGGAAAAAAAATGAAAACAGACAAAAGTTACATAAATATTTAAAACGAAGGTTATAATAGCTTAAATATTAATTAAGTAATAATAACTTGATATTTTGAAATACTATAAATCATTTACAATAAATTTTTCAAGGCAGTGTTTTAGATTGTAACTATATAATTAAAGTCATTTAAAAGTAAATATGAAAAGGTCACTCTGACAGATATGCATTTTTCAACCACTGATTTTGTCAACAATTTAAATTTTTAATGCAATAAAAAAAATAATTAATTCGGTGTAGTTAAAGATGTTTATTTTAAGGGATGTAATTATGAATAAAAATTCTCAGTATTTTTGTTCTTACAACATGTATAGTAAGAAAAGCTTGTTTAATAATTTAAAATAAAAAATGTTAAATATATCAACATAGAATGCCTAGCATGCTTTCGACTAATTGATAGTCAAACTCATAGCTATAATTATCCAAGAAGAATTGTGAGATTTATAGAAGAATCACAAAAATAATGATTTACATAAAATTTGATCATAAGATGTAAATGAATTTATTTAAATGAGCCACTTTTTAAATAGAGAGATGCATAATTTTTTTATGCTGATTGCATGCATATTGTTGGCAATGTGCCAGGTTTCTTTAACTTTGTATTTAGCATCGTTTTTTTTTGGAGAAGACAATACTGGTGGATGTGGGTCCAAAGCTGTGATCATGTTCAAACTCATGTTCAAGGAAAGAATTAATATTTGTATTAGTTTTCACTCAATTATATTGATCTTTGTGCAGTGCGATTCTTGTAGAGAGATTTTTTTTATTTATATATATATTTTTATATTTTTTATTGTAGAGAATTTGGCGTGAGATTCTTCAAAATAAACTGCATTAACAGTTTGTATTGTGGCATACCATTTTATATATAACATGGGTAACCTGTCCTGGGGGCAAAATTATTTTTCATATTGTTAATGTATTATTTATATTGAATTACATTTTTCAAAGAAAACTTTAAAAATATTGAAATTAAAAAAGTAAAAAGATAATTAATTAAGTTATTTTTAAGCTTATTTTTGTTTTGATATATAAGATAAAAAAACAACAACCACTGTATTGCAGTTACAATCTTTTATTAATTAAGAATATGCCCATAAAAGTTTTTAGCTGTTTCCATATTGATTGTGTTTGGGAGTTCCAGAGAGGTATGTACAGGAGTCTTTGTTGATAACCCGAAAGATAATATATGCATAGCAGATACTTATTGTTGTATCTAAAATTTAGAGATGACAAAACAAATATAAATTACAAGTTGTAGATAATTGAATTGTTTTTTCTGGAAAACTAACATATTTCTGTCAAGCATTGTTAGCCAAGAGGTCAGCGCAGCTGCCTTGCAAGCAAGCAGTTGCTTGCAGACAGTTCTTGTGGGTTCGCCTCCCGGCTGATGCTATGACATATGGAAAAAAAAAACTAGCATATTTCTAAAAGACAATTTACTTAAGTCACTTACGACTAGTACATTTGATACAAGATGACTTAAAACATTTATGATGATCAGCAGTAATAAATGATTACACCATTTTTATTTTTCATATATTATTTAATATGTACATAGCTTTTTATTAAGACTTATGAATATCCATGGAGTAAAAAGAATTGATGATTGCTCTTTTATAATATTATGCCTCATGATTGGCATTAGATTGATGATGATCAGCACAGATTTTATATTTAAATAAGACCAAATAATTATATTTACCATATTTATATTTGTCTTTATTATTGGGCTTTGCTGATGTTTTATTTATGTACTGTTGGAAATAACTTACAGCAAAGCTTATCTCTACTCATTTATTATAAGGCTTTTGATTATCTTTCTATTCCATTACAAAATATATCTGTGTGTGTACAGTGTTGTCTGGCTATTTTTTTTTTTGACTTTTTATTTAATTATAATAATTTTCAAAAATTAAATTTATTATTAATTAAATATATTTATTTTAGGAAAGGATAGACTTAAATGCGATTCCAATCGTATTGTTCATATTCGAAGTTCGGATCCATGTGAAGTATGTCGATGCAAAAAGGGTCGTGTGACATGTGACTGGATAGCATGTGAAGCTGCACCAAGTAAAAACTGCTTTAGAAAAGAATCTGAGGAAAAGAAATGCTGCCCTGAATACATCTGTAGTAAGTTTGCAATCTAATAATAAAAATTACTGTTTAATCTAATTGAAAGTGTTAACTTTGTGCTCAAACAGCACATGCTGTAACAGTTTTGTTTGTAACTGAAAAAATACAACAATGTCAATACAATGTTGTCTGCTTTTTTATTGAGTGATAAATATCTCAAGCTTGTCTTTCTCCATGAAGTTAAGAATATGCAGTGGTAAAGATTTTTACTTCTGCCAGTTATTTCAGTGATTCTTTTTTATCTAATGACTTTTATTGTTCTTACTTATGCTTATTTATTTATTTAAAATATGGATTTTTATTATTAGATATCTTAACTAATAATAAAATATCATAAAAGAACTTGTAGACATTCCTGAAGAAGATATATTAGCTAGAGACTCTGTTAATCCTGCAGTAGATGCAGTCAAAAAAATTACACTGGAAGTCATGGGTTTCCGAGACACATATTCATTATTATTACTGTAATGCAAAAAAAGTAAAAAAAACACTCCATATTTTTCCTTATGATTTTTTATTTATTTTCAGTTACAATCTAGTAATTAGTAAACAAAGAAATATAAGAGTATGAAGAATAAAAAATTTTCAAATTATGGAAAGATGGATACAACCAAAAAATGTCAATATTAGTTTATCGTAATGTTCAATAGTTGCTTTGCAAAACTTTTATAACAGCCATTTCAAATAATATTGCTGTGCTGAAGACAAATAATTTTTACATTTATAGCAACACTTAATTTCAGACTTCACTGTATCTCTCAGATACAATTTAGTATTAAATATCTCACATTCTTATGAAACATGTTATAACCAAACTGACAGATTAAATGTTGTGATTTAACATTAATCATGTAAAATGCACTGTCACTCATGATGCTGAATCTATGCATTTGATTTACAAGGGGGTACACCAAAAACCAGTAATTTTGTAATAAAAAATAGTGTATTTATTTTTTTAAGTGTTACAAATTGAATCTCCTTCAAAATACTATCCATTTGATGCAACACATTACTATAAACATGTTTTACACTTTTCAAAGCAATCCTGAAACTCTAGCAAAATAATACTTTTTAATACCTCCATCATCTTATTATTCACTTCTTCCAAGTCTGCAAAATGTTTTCCTTTAAGGCATTTTTTCATTTAGGAGAATAAAAAGAAGCCACATGAAGTGAAATCAGGTGAATGTTGTTTTTTGGTTGAAACTCAAGGTTTTATGTGCTAGTGCATTGTTGCATTAAACTACTATTTCCCACTTTGCCACAAATTGGAATGTTTTCATTTTACTGCATCATGCAAACATTTCAGAACTTATAGGTAAACCTGATTATTACAAATGAATTCTGAGTGAACAATGCCATTTGCATATAAAAGCAATCCACACTGTTATAACATTAATCTTTGCTCACCATACTTTTTGGGATTGTGGTAAATTTGAACTCTTTCCTTAAATCACTGATAAACTGTTTTCCCTGTAGGTGTTTCAATAATTACTGCTATTTTTCATTACCAAATTTTTGTAACAGAATACAGAATTTCACTTTGTTCCAACTTTTTAGCTATCACAAAAATCAACAAATAATCAAGATGCACTTAATAAAAAAAATTACTATGCTACACTATGACTTCATTAAATCACACAGACTATTGCAGGGGACCTCTGAAAGAGGCATCTGGTAGCAGAAACATGTACTACAATGCACTTACCCTCCAGAGAATAATTCAATTTCTTTGGTACAGTCCTATATGTAACAATATTTTTTAAAAATAATTTATTGTATCTTTCAGATCAGCTGCAACCTCTGCAGGATTAAGACCTCTACTTCTGCCACTGCAATTATAAATTTGATAATCATTAATTATGTGATTCATGGATTGTTCTTGTCCATATTTGCATAGACAAGTGACTGCTATATTTCTTTATGAAACAATGACTATAGATTGTCCTGAATCTATTGATGAAACTGCATCTAGGATGATCACTGGCTTTGCTGTTAGATGTGGGGAAAAAGTTGTTTGAAATGTCCTAAGAATTCAATTTTTTATTTCAGTTATTGTTGATTGTAGATTCCGGATTAATAAATCAACGAGGATCTTGATTTAAGATGAGTTTATGTGGTAAATGAGTATCCTGAATTACTGGAAAGTTTGATTTATTTATCAACTTTGTATATATTTTATGTGAGGCAACTTCTCTTTTGATATCTATTAGAGAAATAAGTGGAAAAACAGGAAACCATTGCAGAGTGGTAGATTTGTGTATGACAATAATATTTCTCATTGTAATATTTAATTGGATGTCCAAAAGATTACTGTGGGATATTTTTTGTCTAAAAACGGGTATAATATTAGAAGCTGTTGATAAAGCATTTACATCTCAATCCAGATAATGCCAGTCAGATTTTGTTTCCAGAATTTAATTTAGATCTGATTTTAGATATATAAAAAAAATCAGCTAAGCTATGGCCAAAGGTTATTCCTAAATATTCAGATTACTTGTACTTCAACCTATTATTGCATAAGAGCCTGTATTGACCCACTGGTTCTAATGTTAAAGATTCTGTCTTATAGTAATCACACATAAAGTAGTCCATTTAAACTACAGGTTAGGAGACTAAAGAATTGTATATACAAAAAGTTGATTCTATTTTTCAAATTAGAATGTTATGAATGTGAACATTCGGCCTTGAAAATTAAGAGTCCCATTAAAAAGAAAGGAATATATAAAAAAAAAATAAAAAAAAAAAAAAAAAAAAAAAAAAAATTTGTTTTAGTATGATATTTTTAACTTTTATAACTGAACATTAAGTTTTTTTACATATATACTCATACAGTTAATACATTTTATACACATATTTATATACATAATCAGACATACATCTTAACTTGACCATTATAAATAATCATTTCCATTTTATTATTTTACTCTAAATTTTATTTTACATTTATTTATATTACTTTATTTTTAATTTATTTTAAATGTACATATTACAGTTTTAATTTTAAAACTTTGACTTTTAAATTCTATTACTCAATATACTTTATTTTATTCTTATCTTTTTTACTTCTATTTTTAATTAACCTCTAATCTTTCATATTTTTATTATATATTTTTTATATCTGATTGTTACATTTCTTGTACATTACAAATTACCTTTTTTATATTACAAATTACTCACCTCTTTAAAATCTATTCTTTATATATTCTATTTCTAAAATCCAACTGACAAATTTTTTCAAAATTTTTTAATACTTGTTTAACAACTCCTTCTATCTTCATTTTCTTCAACTTTATTTTTCTAACCTTTTTATATTCAACTTACTATTAATAATAATTGTTTATAAAATTATTGTCTTTACCATAAAATCCCTATTAAGATTTGGTTTTATATTTTTAATCAATATTACCAGTTTGCTATTTCTATTCCTTCTATTATTTGCATAATTAATCATTTTTGTACTATATTTCTTAAACCTATGACCTGTTTCTAATGAATGCCAATAAATGGATGATTGCTTATCATATTTATGTTGAATTAATCTTGTATAAATTTAATTCTTTGTTTTCTATACATAATTAATTTTTATATTTTTACTTTTACATGACTTGCATTCAATTTTATATATCCCATTTATGCATTTTTTTACTTTTGCCACATATTTATTATCTATCATATTAAGTATATTCTTTTTTCTTTTATTTACTATCTTAAATTTTATTACATTATTAAACTTTTTATTAACTTAATAATTATTTTATTCATACTTTTTACAACACTATTATTATAAGTTTTAATACCTATATATTTATTCTTATCTATTTTATTTTTTCTACATACTATCTCTTTATTTTTATTAATTTTTTTTCTTGAGTTTCTTATACTTTCTTCTATAACTTTTTCTGGATATTCATTATCCTTAAACTCTTTAATTATCAATTCTATCTGTTTACTATAATCTTCATTTGAGCAATAATTCATAGCTCTATATATTCTTGAATTTATACTACTTATTTTATATCTATATTTGGATTCCAATTACTTATATTACTATCTATATTGGTTTTTTTATATAGAGATGTCTATATCTTGCATTTACTATTTCTATATGACTTTTTTAATAAAATATCTAAATATGATAATTTATTATCATTTTCTTTTTCTATAGTAAATATTATAAATAAATGTAAAATAAAATTAATTAAGTGTAAAATAATAAAATGATTATTTATAATGGTCAGATTAATTATGTACATTTGATTATGTATATAAATATAATTGTATGATTATATATTTGGATATTGTAGCTCTGATGATGACTGCAGGACAACTGAAACTATAAGAATAAAATTTCGATATAAAAAATAATATTGTTGAAGTCTATAAGAAAGTTGAAAATGGTATGATATGTAAATATGGAAATCAATACATAAGTGAAAAAGAAAATTATATTACTTCCATAATAGTGTTTTGTGAATAACAGACATGTACAAACAATGATAGTGTTCATCATTATAAATTTTGAATTCAGATTGTTTCCAAATAATGTCTGGATTAGTACTTAGATTCCAGTGACAAGATTTTATATTCCAGAGATCAATCACAGTCAGATGTGAAAAGTTATTCCACTAATGATGCTGAATTGAGAAATATTTGTATTTGATTGTGAGACAAGGATATAAAAGAACAACAACAAAAGGATCTATAGAGGAAACAGTTAAAAATATAGAATCTAGCTATTTTAGAATCGTTATTCTCTGAAGATAGAGTATGCTATAGATCAACCAGATTTTATTTTTATTTTGATAAACTTTTAGACTAATTGGATAATGGAATTAGTGTTATGATTAATTATTAATCAGTATATATATATTACAATGCCGATTTTTATTATCTAGCAACCAATTTCATAATTAAATGTAATTTTAATTAAAAAAGTGGAAAATGTATAAATTTAGTCTCCTACATAACAATGACCATGTGTAGCCCTTTGAAGTTGCAATAATGCAGATCGTTAATGATTCAAAGTAATATTTGAATGGATTGAGTATCTAAAATCTTAACTCTCACTTGAATAAATCTTTATTGTCTACACATAAAACTTTTAAAGAACAAAAATTTCCTGTAAGAGAAATTGTCTGCTTTATAAAAAAAAGTCAATTCAAAATTAAAAAGTATATGATCATAAAAACTCAAAGAATTGTCCTATAAATATGCACTTTTTAAAATCAACTTTATTATGAGGTGCAAACTGCTGTATTTGTAACAACAGGTTTGATTAAACATATTTAATCACGAACTGAATGGCTTAACTTATAAGAATGTGATGGACAGATCTGAAGATGCTTGGGCTCAGACTGACGGATTGGGAGTGAATCACTGACCTTGTCAGCGTTCTCCCAACCTGTTTAGCCTCTGCTTTGCATCTTGATTTTAAACTTATATTCATTATAAATTTTGATGTGCCTTTCAATGCTGAAAGAGGCATGCATAATTGTTCAACTGTGACAAAGTATGGACCAATCTAGAATTCTACTGAAACATTGATCCAACAATCATGTATGTATTCACTTCTCATTTAGCTATGGACATTGCTTGGTATTCACGTAATCATCATTGTATAAAGTTGTATCAATTGTTTAAATAAATCGTTGTATTTAAAAAAAACAGGTTCCATTAAAAATATTAAAGGATTCAAAGTTCTCTCCCTTCACATCCAAGTCCTCACTACCCACAATTTATTAGTCTGTTATTTGAAAGAGTATTAATTTAAAAAAAAAAAGAGCAATTCATAAATTTCACATGTGCATCAACTTAGGAGTGCCATCATGTATCACCTTCCAGTCAGCCATTTTCTTGATTATGCATTCACTCATGTGATCACTCTTCCTCCAGATTTGTTGTTGTATTGTCTTTTTTATAATTGAATTATTATTATATTTTATTCTTTTTGTTCATATCTAAATGATTGCATTTAAAAAATTGCATCATATCTGTGTGTATATGTATTGAACTCATATATAAAGTTTGTGATTATCCATGATTTCTGAAATCCGTGGGAAAACTTGCCCTAAGGGTTTAGGTGTGTAGAAGACTTTGAAAAGAGAAATCACTTTTTATAAGATAGTTATTAACTATTTTAGTTATTAAGATTTTTTTTTTTTTTAAAAAAATTAAAATGGTCATGAAATGCTAAAAAATATTTATGTAGTTGTCAATTTTCATTTCCACTCTAATTGGTCAGTTAATTCTGCTGCTGATTAGTTATCTTTGCATATTTTAAACATTTTCATTGTCCAATGAGTCTTATAAAACTGAGCAATGTTAATCAGCTTTTTGAAAAGAAGCAGATATAAAACAAAGCTGTGTTTCTGCGTCCATGGTAGAAGAGTCAGTGTATACATGGTTTCTGCTTAAAGAATAAAAGCAGTTGCATATCAGGATGACTCTTTGGGTTCAAGAAAATTACATACCCAATGCCCCGTGATTAAATAAACTATCAAAAGCCAAGAACAAATTGTGGTTTTATTTTTAATGAAAGATTTTAAGTGCTAATTAAGACTGCTGGTTTCATTGCCGCTAGAAGAAGATAATTGGCTTTATTTAATTGAATTCAGTTAATAAAGAAATTCTATTCCAGATTTCATTGGGAATTTTCTATTTCTAGTAAAGTTTCAATTGTAAAGATTTTTAGTTTCTAGAAAAAGACTCCAAGAGACTTTATTTTTCAGTAGAAGTCCATAAACTTCAAAAAAAACAAAAAACAAAACTATCCTCATCAGAAATCCTGAATTTGGAATCGAAAGATCACTGGTCACGAAAAACATTCTGTTTGACAAACTTTTTTTTCTTCAAATAGCCTGAAATATTTTTTGAAATTATTAAATTTTTGATTTAAAAAAAAAATCTCTGTTTATTTTTAAATCAGTCTAACATTAGTATATATTGAAACTCCAAATTTAATAAATACTATAGCTTCTAAAATTCAGCTTTACACACAAATTGCAAACTTGTAAATAGATGAGAGAAGCTACTATGTTAATGATAAGCCAGTGTAATATTGTTATAATAAATATCATTAATTTTAGTCACCCCCCCCCATCCTATCTGTGTCATTTGGTTCCGAGCTTTGTTACACATTGTCTGTTTTGGTAATTAAACGTGTTTGTAATACGTAAAAGCGTATTGAAAGCATACAACACACACACACACATAGATGTATACATTGTATATGCTTTGGAAAAAAAATTAAATTGTGATTTTTATTGATGAATTTTATTTGTTTTTATTCATAGTGGATCTGTTTTGAGAATCATTTCTTTATCTCTCACTTTATAACTCATGGGCGGTATTAACATATAAATATCACCATAATCAGAAAGATATATTCTATCGCTAGCAAAAAATGCACTAAAATAAATAAGTAATTTAGATTGCGCTTTACACAAAAAAGTGAAGCTTGTCTAAAATCTTATTAAAGAGTTATATGGCTAAGCGCAATCTAAATTACTTACTACTCAAAGGTGAAGTAGAAAACTAGTATTTTATTTAAAATAAAAACATACCCACAATCACATTTTCTTTTATGTTTTAAAGCCAGTCTTGTATGTAAGATGCATATTTTTTATTACACTTCGGTTAAAATTTGTTTTTATGTTGATTTTTAATACAATATGGAAAAATTTGAATCATTATTACATTCAATATTATTGTTTATATAGTCAATTATTTTTTATTAATGGTAGAGTGGCGAAGTCTAAGAGCACAATATTCATGAATGCGTCTTAGATTACTCCGAACTATCTATTAAACATTATTTTAAATCTTATTTACCAAAAAGTTATTCGTTTTAATAATAATAATAAAAGCAATGATCTTTGTATTTTAAACATGCATTCAAATAATAAATACATTTCCTGTTCTTACGCCCATTTTATTTAATATTGCATTCCTTTGTACAAGTTTTAAGAAATTTCGCAATAATTGGAATAGATGAAGCAAAAATCTACATCCTTGTGTATGTTTTTTAAAATAAAAGAATCATTTAATATAGGTATATAAAAACTAATAATATTTTAATAGAAAAATATTGTTATTTAAACAGTATATGTATAGCTAATGTTAAAGAGTTTTGGGGTATAATGATTAACTTATCATACTCATTTTCGGAAGAAAGGAGATAATTCCCAATTAGTGTATGATTTGTTTTTAGGTCGCAATCTGTCTTAAGGAATTTTTTTTTTTTACAAAAAGATAACTTATAGTCAACTTGGATTATCTATTGAAAAATTGTCAGTGTGCACTTATTTCTTATTTAGTAAATCGATAGGCCATGTTAATTCCAGGTGGTCAGACGATTGTTTGCTAAGCTGTTGATACAAATAAAAAAAACAATATTGTAATAGTTAAGCTTTTATTGTTGGTGGAGAGAGGGGTTGGTTTTCTCTAATCTTGATTACTTTGTTTATAAGAATATTAACCTCTTGATACAGTATGCCACCAAGTGCAAGCCAGCTGCTTTACAAGCGGTTGTCCCAGGATAGCAGGTTCGCTCCCTGGCTGATGCTATGACACATGAGGAAAAAAAAAGTGCAAGCCTTTGTAGTCAATGGAGGCAGAAAGGTTTGTGCATAAAATCTCTATCTAGTACCTACACATACAACATTCCCAGACTAGTTTACAGCTTGTGACTTTCATCAGTGATGAACATTGGATTTGAGAGCACTACATCTAGATCTTAGTACTTCCAGCAAAACTTTATACCTATTTGGTTAACTATAAAGATAGAAGCCCAAGATAAAACACCATAATGTTTCAAACCCAAGCTCATTTGCTTGTATAGTTATACAGATCTGAACTCAGTTCAGTTCAGCATCTATACATTTTTTATCATGTGATGTTTTGATTGTCTTATACTTCAACTTACTTACAGCTTACCTAGGAAAATTTCTGCCTTGCACACAATCTATAAAATAGTAATAGTTGTTGATACAAATGACATTCCTAAATTATATTAATAAGGCATCATAAGTGTTCTTACTACTTTAATTGAATCTCCATTTACCCATATATATAAATTTTTATAGACTTAGATAAAAATATTAATAATTTAACAAGATTTTTCCATCTATTTTTTTTTTTTATTTACATAAATTTCAGTTTTGATGAAACTGGTATTGCAAATTGAAAATACACTATCTAGATATCTGTTAAGTGTCCACATTTTAGAACCATAAGTAGGAACTGGTAAAATAAACATTATTAAAAACATTTCTTTTCAAACATATAAGCATATTGAAATATGCTTTATTGCACACTATAATTACATATGAGTTAGTTATTTTTTATTAATATGTTTAGAAATATATTTGTTTATTAATTATCATTTTTTTCAATTTTATGCTCTTTTTAAACAAGATTTCTAATGTTTATTATATATTTGAAATCTGTGATAGTAAGTTATTACATGCATATTTTGTAATTGTTTCTTTCTTTATATGAGATTTTTGATTCATGTGATATTTTGGAAATTAATGGACCTGGTTGTCCAAAGTAAAATGGTACTTTTTGAATATCAAATTACTAAACTTTTCAATTTGGGATATGCATTTGAATTTAATTTTAAAGATTACATTTATCATGTAATTACAAATTTTTAAAGAAATCCTACAAATTTTTAAGGTAATCCCATAATTTTTTATTTCCTTTTACTCATGGAACTATTCAACTTCATTTTCAAACATTGTTAATCCACTGCAAGTGAAAGTCTAACTAAATGTAATCCAGTTTTAGTGATCCATAACCCCTTTTCTCCATGTTACACAAAAAAAACCTTTCTTATTTCATCCATCTATCTTATATGCAATCACTTTCTAAGTTTTTTTATTATCAAATGTATTTTTAAATTATGATCTAAAAATTTACAATTTAATTTCATAGATAATTAATGAAAGACATCAGAAAATGCAAATATCACCATATTACACTTTTCAATTAAAATATTCTCTATATCACCCAGTGATCTAACACTATTTTAAATACCTTTTTAACAAATTCCATGACATATTGAAATGGTGCTGATGATTAAGTTTTTTGATTACAATGTACTTTATACTTCATTTGAATCATTTTAAGCTGATACTTGTCTTGCAATTTCATGGTAAATAGTTTCTAATAAATAGCAATTATCATATATTTTAATTTTTATTCATAGATGGCAGATGTTTTTTTAAAAAATATAATGCAGAACTTAAATTGAACAAAATGGTGGCATTTGTTCATATTTTAAAGAACAGAAATATTTTCAAAGTTAATTTTTTTGTTCCAAGGTTTTCTTGTGATCATTTCATCTGAAAGATGTTTTTATTTAATACATATAAAGTATATTTCATTTTTACAATTCTGTGATGCTTTACAAGGATTTAAATTCAGATCACAAGAAAGAAAAAAAATTGTTATCCCAATTAATGTAAAAAGTAAGATTTATTTTTTCTTAAATAATTTTATAGCTTTTATTATTATTTTTTTTTTTTAGTTATGTTTAATATTTATTTTAATAATAATTTTGCTAAAACATAGTTTTATTTTGCCAAAAACTTTATTCAAACTGTAGATCTCATATGTGACAAATTAAATTTTGCAAAATTAACCTTAATTTAATTGCAATCTTTTGCAAATAAAAGTTACAATTAGGTATGAGCTATAAGAAACTAAAAAGTATATAGTAACAATGTGCAATTATAAACTATATTTAATCATTAAAATCAAAGTGTATATTATAAAGTAAAAAAATAAGAATTTAATCAATAATTGATTAATATTTATGAGAAGTAATATAATTATAATTAATATCTAAATATTTGGGTGCTTTGAAAGTGAAATGACAGTTTGTATTATTATCAATTTATCTAGATATATAACAACAACAATGTTAGAACATTTAGAGGTGTAGATAACCAAAGGCCATTTGAATGAGATTGGCTTAGATAAAACATACGTTCTGGGAGCTATTTGATTTTGTTTTATATTTTTGAAAGTAAATATAAGTTTTTTAGATTGTAATTTAAAAGTCATAATAAAAAGGACAGTGATGAGGATAACAATAAAGAAAATAATAAAGATAATAAGAAAATTGTGACAATATTGGAATGATACTGATATTCCTATAGATATAATATCTGCTAACTTCTATTGATGACTTGATAAAAATGATATAAACGTTTAATGATGGCAAACTTTTTTTTTTAAAAAATGGGAAATTAGAATTAACTTAAATATATTCTAAATTTGTATTTAATTCAATCAGCACAATAATTTTTTTTAAAATGAATACTTATTTTGATTATTTATAATATATTGAAAAATAAATAATCCTGTCAACTGTGTCAAGCTGTTGTGTTTATATGTGATTTAATAAACATGGACTTGTGTAGATACGGTTATAATATATATTTATTAATATAATATGAAACAAATATACACATGTGTATTTTATACTATATACAATGATTATACCCCAACTTTCTACCATTGGTAAGGTATATCTTCTAGTTATCATGTAACTATAGAAAGAAGGGACTCCAACTATCCTTATAATTTTACCTATCACTTCCAGCTATATTGTGACAACCTGCCCCATGAATAGTTACAGTGATATTTTCAGAAGTATTCTGACAGATTACCTCATGTCTGCATTAGGTCCTAGCAGCTTCCAGTCCTGAATTGAACTTGCCTTACTGTGTTAACTCCTTAGCTTTGCTAGTTGATGTCTCTGGGAGAAAATGTATTCTGCTTTTCAGCTTCATGACAATAGTTCTCTGACTTTACCTCCAAATTGATTGACTATTGCCAGATCCCCATCCACAATGGAAACATTTGGATTCAGTGAGCATCATTTCCTATTGGACCATTGTTACCATTGAATATGTATACACATTGATTTATGACAATGCATGCTCAATCTGATCAATATAAGAAGGAATCTGGATTAGTCAATTATTTGAAAGCAAGGTAAGATATAACAGAACCTAAACTCATTTTCACAATAGAACTCTTTTTTTTTATTAGCTATGCTTTGGCTTTAAAACATTTCCTTATCTTTTTTAATTGTAAGATGTTTCTTCATCATTAAACTACAAATTATAAAAAATACTAGAGTTAAATTTACTATTTTATTATGCTGTTATTGAATAAGTTTTGATGAGTGCACATGTTAATTCATTGTCATATTTAAAAATCTATATTATAAATATATAACTAATTAACTATAATAACCCATCATTACCATATACTCATAGAAATCATAGAAAATATTAAGTACAACCATAATGCATTATCAGAGCTGAGCACCTTCCTCAAAGGAAGCATTACCCTGCATGGTTTGGTGCAATGGCAGAGTGTGAGACTCAGAGCATAAGGTCTTCAGGAGCGATTCCAGTTCTGGCACTTCTGGTGTTCCTATTATTGTCATGCATGATTTAGTACAATTGTAGAATGTCAATTTCTGGCGTGTGAGATTCTTGGATCAATTCTAATCTTGGCATTTACTGTGTTCAAACTTCCTATGAACTCTCAAGTAATAAAACCATTTAATTATTAATTTAATGGTAGTCTTTAATTTATTATAATATGAATGATTCATTTAAGTTACAATAACAGTATAAATGAATTAATATCACTTTACACTTTAATGCAAAATTTTTTTAATGATTTCTTTATTTTCCTGACAGTTTTGACTGTCCTGCAGCCTTCATCAGAGCTACAATATTAAAGATATAAACATATAACTATTACTTCATACACCTATAAAATTATATATACATACATGTGTATATCAAAAACATATACATACATATCCTCAAAAACTTACATATACATATATAATCCATATCATCATCATTATCAAACATTATCAATCCACTGCAGGATGAAGGTCTCTCCAAGTTTAATCCATCTTCTCCGATCTTTAGCTTCTCTTCTCCACATCACCCCTGCACACTTTCTTATTTCATCCATCCATCTCACCTGTGGTCTCTTTCTGGGTCTTTTACAATCTCTTGGAATCCAGTTTAAAATTTCAATTGTCCATCTATTATCATCTCTTCTAGCAATATGTCCAGCCCAACTCCACTTCAATCTTTTAATTTTTTTAATGAGGTCAGTAACACCTGTTTGTTCTCTTACCCATACATTGCATTTTCGATCTCTTCTTGTTACTCCCAACATATACCTCTCCATACTTCTTTGAGTGGTCTGAAGTTTCTATATTGCTCTTCTATTGAGTGTCCAAGTCTCAGATCCATAAGTAAGAACTGGTAAAACACATTTGTTAAAAACGTTCCTTTTCAAACACATAGACATATTTCCTTTTAGCACCAAGTTATTTCTACCAAAAGCACTCCAACCAAGTTTAATTCTATGATTAATTTCCTCCATTATGTTTCCATCTGTATTAATAATCTGACCAAAGTATTTGTAACTGTTAACTTTTTCTAATTCATCATAATCAATCTTTATTTTCATATTTTGAGCAAATCGATTATTAACATTACTTTAGTCTTTTTAACATTTATCTTTAGTCCTACTTTCCTACTTTCATCTGATAACTCCTGCAACATTTCCTGCAGCTCTGAAGCATTATTTGCAAAAACAATACATCATCTACGAGATCTAAATGACTTAAATAATCTCCATTTACTTTCACTCCTTTAGTTTCCCATTTTAATCCACAAAATACTTTGCAGCAGCACTGCTGTAAAAAGTTTTGGAGATATGGAGTCACCTTGTCTTACACCTTTCTCAATGTTGACTTTCCCAGTATCATTATGTAATCTAATTGTTGCTGTTGCATTTTTATAAATATTCTTTAAAATATGACAATATCCTGGATCTATACCTTGATGATCCAATGCTTTAATCACTGAAGAAATGTTTATAGAGTCAAATGCCTTTTCATAATCTACAAATCCAAAACATAATGACAACTCATATTCATTTGTTCTTTCTATAACTTCTCTCAGTACCTGAATATGATCTACTGTACTAAAGCCACTTTTAAATCCAGCTTGTTCTCTTGGTTGGTGGAAATCCAGTGTTCTCTGTAGATGAGTTGTAATTATCTTGGTAAAAATTTTATATAAAACTGATAAAAGGCTGATAGGTCTGTAATTTTTAATATCTTCTTTATCACCTTTTTTAAATATTAATATTATTATTGCATTTTTCCAATCATCCGGTACATCTTTATCATTTAAACATTTGGTATATAACTTTGCTAAATTTTTTTCTGTTTCTTCACCTGCTTCTTTTAATATATCAATTATAATTCCATCATTACCTGGAGCCTTTCCTTTCTTCATACATTTAATTGCATGTCTCACTTCTTCATTTAAAATTCTGGGCAATTCGGAAGATGTAATCCATATATATATATATATATGCAACCACACACATACATATTTAACTTATATATAAAAATATATACAAAAAAACATATCAAATACACAATTTTATATTATTTTTTAAAAAACCTATTTTTTTTTTTTAAAAAAACTACCCTCTATTAATTTAAATAAATAATAAAAAAATAATTAAAAATAAAATAAAATTGTGTATTTGATATGTTTTTTTTGTATATTTTTTATATACACCCAGATCTCGTTTGATGCGGATTTATTTAATGCGATTTTGAAGTTATGCGATTCATGTTTCTTCTTAATATTTTTGTATGGGGTTTTCTTTTATATGATAAAAATTATTAGATCAGAAGTTGAGCTCTGATAATGCGCTATTACTTTAAATATTATAAATTTTGCACACTCACACATCATATTTAAAATGAAAGCGCATTATTGGAGTTCGACTTCTATCTAATAATTTCAATATTTTCAGCTCTTTATAATAGCACTGTAATAGATTTTATGCAATAAAGAAGTTCATAATTCACTTAAAATCAGGATTTCCCCATTTTATATACACACATTAAATTTTACAAGATTATAATATAAATCTGTTCAAACATTATAGATGTCTATACTATGCACATTGTTGTTTTTGCATTTTAAATCACATTCTATTTTTGCTTTTTAAAAAAAAGAGTATGTAATCAATTAGTCATTTAGTGTCCACAAGTTTATTTTTAAAAGGTGAGTAACAGCTGTGGGCACAATTAAATTTGACAATTAAAATCTGATTTTTAATTATAATTAATAATTTAAAAATTACGTAATGTGATCTGAAATTAATGTGATACGAAACAATGAAATTTGATTTTTAAATGGAATTAAAAATTAAAGACAAAAATAAGAATTTAATTTTTAATTGTTAGTTTTAATTAAATTTTGTCCAACAGTGATTCGTAAATCTAAGTTCTTATTTTTATTTTAAACTTTTAGTTTACTCTAATGGTGAGGAAAAAAACACCCAAGAAAATGAATTTCTTTGGAAACAAAAATTTCAATTTTAGATCACTTAGCGAAATTGAAAAGATCAACAGTGATTGGAAAACATTTAATTTGGGTGGGTCCACGATAAGAGCAATTAAAAAAAATGAAGTTGGCACTAGTTGTATTTCATAGAGTTGACAAAAAGATTATGTTGTGAAAATGGGATGGAGTAGAATATGGGAAAACTTAGATTGGGAATGGAAAATAAAGTGGCCAACATGTTTCTCTGGACATAATTGCTGAGAGATTCTTGACTTCATTTAAAGAAAAGCCACAGTACATCATATCACATCGACGAATCTGATGTCTTACTAGTTTACAAATGAACTTACATATCGTTAAATAGCGATAATGATTAAAATACTGTACATGTATGAAAAAATGTAAAATACTGTAAATTACGCATAAAATATATTGTTTTGAATAAAATTAAATACTGTAGTTAATAAAAAAAGTAAAAAAGTCTGTCTTGTATCAATTTTTTTCAAATTTGAAATTTTTTATAAGTCATATTTTATTTCCTTATTTTTTTTATGCTAATTTTAAAGTAATTTTACATTGTTGCTTTGCTTTTATGCAATTTTTGAAAATTACAGTACCTATTCCTCATTTTTCAAGGTAAGTTAAGTCTATTTTTGTGTGATTTCTTTTGTGCGCATTTTCTGAAAAACCTATCTACCGCATAAAATGAGACCAAGGTGTATATGTATTTTTATATATAGGTTATATATATGTGTGTGGATACATATATATATATATATATGGTTTATATATGTATATGTATGTGTGAATGAAATTAAGTCATAGAATTAAACTTGATTGGAGTGCTTTTGGTAAAAATAACTTGATACTAAAAAACAGTATGCCTATGTGTTTGAAAAGGAAGGTTTTTTAATTAATGTGTTTTACCAGTTCTTACTTATGGATCTGAGACTTGGAACACTTAATAGAAAAACAATACAGAGATTTCAGACCACTCAAAGAAGTATGGAGAGATGCATGTTGGGAGTAACAAGAGGAGATTGAAAATGCAATATATGGGCAAGAAAACAAACAGGTGTTACTAATGTCATTGAAAAAAATAAAAGACTGAAGTGGAGTTGGACTGGACATCTTTCTAAAAGAGATGATAATAGATGGACAATTGAAATCTTAAATTGGATTCCAAGAGATTGTAAAAGACCCAGAAAGAGACCACATGTGAGATGGATGAATGAAATAAAAAAGTGTGCAGGGGTGATGTGGAGAAGAGATGCTAGAGATCAGAGAAAATGGATTGAATTTGGAGACTTTCATCCTGCAGTGACTGATAATGGTTGATGATGATGATGTGTATATATATATGTAAGTTTTTGAGGATATGTATATATATATGCTTTTGATATATATGTGTATGTATATATAATTTTATAAGTGTATGAAGTAATGGTTATATGTTTATATCATTCAATATTGTAGCTCTGATGAAGACTGCAGAATAGTCAAAACTGTCAGGTAAATAAAAAAAATCATTAAAATTTTTTTTTGCATTAAGTATATATGAGGGGAGTTAAAGCGATATCATCATCATCAACCATTATCAATCCCTGCAGAATGAAGGTCTCTCCAAGTTCAATCCATCTTTTCCTATCTTTAGCTTCTCTTCTCCACATCACCCCTGCACACTTTCTTATTTCATCCATCCATCTCACATGTGGTCTTTTTCTGGGACTTTTACAATCTCTTCGAATCCAGTTTAAAATTTCAATTGTCCATCTGTTATCATCTCTTCTAACAATATGCCCAGCCCAACTCCACTTCAGTCTTTTTAATTTTTTCAATGAGGTCAGTAACACCTGTTTGTTCTCTTACCCATACATTGCATTTTCGATCCCTTCTTGTTTCTCCCAACATGCATCTCTCCATACTTCTTTGAGTGGTCTGAAGTCTCTGTATTGCTCTTCTATTAAGTGTCCAAGTCTCAGATCCATAAGTAAGAACTGGAAAAACACATTTATTAAAAACCTTCCTTTTCAAACACATAGGCATATTTCCTTTTAGTATCAAGTTATTTCTACCAAAAGCACTCCAACCAAGTTTAATCTATGATTAATTTCATCCATTATATTTCCATCTGTATTAATAATCTGACCAAGGTATTTGTAACTGTTAACTTCTTCTAACTCATCATAATCAATCTTTATTTTCATATTTTGAGAAAATCTATTAAACATTACTTTAGTCTTTTTAACATTTATCTTTAGTCCTACATTCCTACTTTCATCTGATAACTCCTGCAACATTTCCTGTAGCTCTAAAGCATTATTTGCAAAAACAACTACATCATCTGCAAAATCTAAATGACTTAAATAATCTCCATTTACTTTCACTCCTTTAGCTTCCCATTTTAATCCACAAAATACTTCTTGCAGCACTGCTGTAAAAAGTTTTGGAGATATGGAGTCACCCTGTCTTACACCCTTTTCAATGTTGATTTTCCTACTATCATTATGTAATCTAATTGTTGCTGTTGCATTTTTATAAATATTCTTTAAAATATGACAATATCCTGGATCTACACCTTGATGATCCAATGCTTTAATCACTGAAGAAATGTTTATAGAATCAAATGCCTTTTCATAGTCTACAAATCCTAAGCATAATGGCAACTCATATTCATTTGTCCTTTCTATAATTTCTCTCAATACCTGGATATGATCTACTGTACTAAAACCACTTTTAAATCCAGCTTGTTCTCTTGGTTGGTGGAAATCCAGTGTTTTCTGTAGACGAGTTGTAATTATCTTAGTAAAAATTTTGTATAAAACTGATAAAAGACTGATAGGTCTGTAATTTCTAATATCTTCTTTATCACCTTTTTTAAATATTAATATTAATACTGCATTCTTCCAATCATCTGGTACATCTTTATCATTTAGACATTTGGTATATAACTTTGCTAAAAAAAATTTCCATTTCTTCACCTGCTTCTTTTAATATATCAATTATAATTCCATCATTACCTGGAGCCTTTCCTTTCTTCATAAATTTAATTGCATGTCTCACTTCCTCATTCAAAATTCTGGGCAATTCAGAAGATATAATAGGTATAGGAGGCACTTGTTCTTTATTACTATATAATTCTTGATAGAAGTCTTCTACACATTTTATGATGTCATCTCTCTTTTTAGTAATAATGCCATCTTTTTTTCTTATTGCAGATATAAATTTCCTACCAATACCAAAATGTTGTTTTACACTCTTTAGACTTTTATTCTCTTCTACAGCTTTCCTTGCTAGTTCACAATTATACTTTCTTATATCATTTTCAACTCTTTTCTGCACCATTTTACCAAAATTCGAGATATTCAATCTTTTTTAATGCATCATTGTTGTATATCCTCATATTCCTTCTTTTCTTCATAAATTCTCTAGTCTCAGTAGAAATTTTATTGGTCAATTGCTGCTTTTTTCTACCAGCTATCTTTGTTGCAGTTTTTAAAAGTGTATCGCTTATTTTCCTATTAATGTCATTCAAATCTGAATCATGTTCAAAATCTACTAATACTTGAAACCGATTTGTAAGTTCTAATTTAAATTCATTAGAATGTTTCTGAAGATTAGGAATATCAACTGTAAATATTGTTTTTCTTAATAATTTTTGTCTCTCTAGTTTTGCATTAATCATGTATCTTACATCTTACTAATCGATGATCACTTTCTGTGTTAAATTTATTAAGAACATTACAATCTTGAAATATGTATTTTCAGTTAGTCAAAATATAATCCAATTCTGCTGTACCTTCATTTGGATGCTTCCATGTCCATTTCTTTTAACATTTTTCTCAAAAAAAGAATTCATAATATAAAGTTTTTCTTTTTCTGCAAACTCCACAAGTCTATGTCCTCTCTCATTTCTATTACCATAACCAAAATTACCTACAGCATTTTCATCTTTCATTTGTTTACCAATTCTAGCATTAAAGTCTCCCATAACAATTTTAAAATGTTGTTTACTCTGATCAAAAGCCTTTTGTACATCCATATAAAAATCTTCTACTACTTCATCACTATGAGAACTTGTTGGGGCATAAACCTGAATTATCTGCATTTGGTATCTGCTATTAAGTTGTAAAACTAATCTTGCCACTCTGTCTGATACACCATCAATCTCCACAATGTTATTCTTCCATTTTTTATTTATAATGAATCCTAGTCCACTTGTATTTCCAATATTTGTGCCTTTATAGTAGAGTATATGTCCACTTTTTAAATAAATTGTTTCTTCACCTTTTCTTCTACTTTCACAAAGTCCAATAATGTCCCATTTAATATAAGACAGTTCTTCTTCTAACTCTTGCAATCTTCCTTCACTTGAAAGTGATCTGCAGCAAATATATGAATATATAAAGAAATGCAAAGAAAGTAAAAAATAAATAAATAAGAATTTACTTATAAAATAAATGAATTAATAATAACATGTAATCAAAAATACATAGTTACTTATATATTTTCTATGTGACCACTTCTTGTCAGCCATTTTGTTTTAAGTTATAAAAATAATTATACAGTTTCATGACCTACAACTGACAATAAAAAAAACATATTTGTTTATTTTTGTTTTTAGTTTGTTTAATTATAATATTTACAGTTTTTTGATTATTGTTATTTTAAAAACGAAATTTTTTCCCAAAAAGGTTAGAGGTTAGGATTAAATGTAAATATTATAATTAAAACAAAATAAATAATTTTTGTTTTATTGTCAGTTGTAGGCCCACGAAACTGTATACGTATTTTTATAACTTAAAACAAAATGGTTGACTAAAAGCAGCCTGATGGAAAATATGTAAGTATCTTAAATGTTTTTCTGAAGGTTTGTGATGATGGTGTTCTAGCTGTATTTTTATATTGGACTATTTCCATCATCTAATATGTGTGTTAAATGTCTTTAGAAAAGTAATTTTATTTAAATATTCCAAATGCATTCAACTGTTAGTAATATCACAGCAAACAGTTTTGTATATGCACCAACTGTTAGTAATATCACAGCAAACAACTGTTAGCAATATCACAGCAAACAGGTTAGTGTATGCACTAACTGTTAGTAATATCACAGAAAACTTGTTAGTGTATGCACAATGTTTCTAGAGGTATTTTTCTCCCCTCTTCTTGAGGTGTTGCTGGCCTAACCAGTGACAGTACTAGCATGGGATTCGAACCTGGGTTCTTAGATTCTTGATTATTGAATTTTAAGGTAACACTCTAACCAACTGAGCAATTCTGCCAAAGGCAACAATATGTAGTAATTTCATATACTTATCTATGAGGTTCCTCCTGATTTCTCCACTTTTTCTGCAGAGCAAAGTTGATTAGTGGTTTCCATAGATTATGTATAGTCACACTAGATTGGCTTATGGGATTTTTTGCATGTGAGCAGCTTCTTTAAATTTTCTTCTTTGTACCTTTTCTTCTTTATCCAATATTTTTGTATTTTCCCAATCAAATGTATGTTCATTGGTACATACATGGTCTGCTACCTTAGACACATCTATTTTCTCTCTTCTAATCATCAGTTTATGGTCTTGCAAATGCTTTTGAATGGGACAGATGGTATTACCAATAAATGTTCTTCCACATTCACATGGTGTTTCATGTATTCAGTTTTTTCTTTTCAGCATTTCAAGTTTAGGCTTTGTAGATGTTAGAATTCCTCATAGTGTGCTATGGCTCTGGAAACCTGTTCTGATGTTATACTGATTGCAGATTTTCTTTAATTTGTCTGCTATTTTTGGAATGTATGGGTACACTACAGTACCAATAATTGTCTTTTCATTGATGGTTCTTTTTGTTGTCTATTTAATGTTTTCTTAATAACAGCTGATGGATAACCATTTTTCATAAGAGTTTGTTCTATATAGATCTTTTCTTTTTCAAATTGCCAGTTTCTGAACAAACTTCTTTTGCTCTGTTCCACAGTGATAGTATAACTCCATGCTTTGTGTTTCTGGTGTGATTAGATGTATGGGCTAGGTATTTTCCTGTATGTGTAGGTTTTCAGTAAACTGTAGTTTTGATTTTGCCATGAGGGAGTCTTGTCACAAGAACATCTAAGAATGCCAATTTTTGTTCTTGTTTTGGTTCTATTGTGAATTTAATTGAAGGGGATATGTTGTTGATGTGTGTTCAGAAAGTTTGTAGCAAAGCTTCACCATGTGGCCATACAACAAATGTATCATCCACATAGTGAAGCCAAACTTTAGGTGGATATGGAGTAGTTTTTATGGCTGTGGTTTTAAGTTCTTCCATGTAAATATTGCTAATCAGGGGAGACAATGGTGAGTCCATAGCCATTCCTTGATTTTGTTGGAAGAATTATGTGATATATTGAAAGTAGGTTGTTTTTATACAGAATGTTAATAGTTCCATTATGCTATCAATAGAAAGAGCTGTTCTGGTTTGTAAACTATTATCATCATTTAATCTTGTCCTTACAATAGACAATGCTTCTTCCCATGGTACATTCATGAATAAACTTTCCACATCAAAGCTTACCAGTAAGTCAGTTCTTTCAATTGTCATGTTCTTGATTAATTACTTTTCTAAAGACATTCAACACACATATTAGATAATGAAAATAGTCCAATATAAAAATACAGCAAGTACCTTAAATGAT
The DNA here is from genome assembly GCA_028023455.1 of Epiperipatus broadwayi. Lineage (NCBI taxonomy): Eukaryota > Metazoa > Onychophora > Udeonychophora > Euonychophora > Peripatidae > Epiperipatus > Epiperipatus broadwayi. The sequence continues at coordinate 2,385,297 of JAQFVV010006236.1, forward strand.
TGTGATATCATGGCTTTTTTTAGACATGACTGAATTATATGGCTCTATTGATCATCTTGACTCTATAAATATTATTGAAAAACTTTATAAATAACTACTGTAAATTAATATACAATAAAATAAGAAAAAATATATCAATATTGGGCTGAACAATTAATTTGTAAAGAATCTTTGTTTTTGAGTTTGATATACCCTCTAAAGTAATTTTATTGTATGTTCTAGGAGAAGAGAATATTGGTCTACAGAGGGTATTTTGGCATTTGACATGTTCCATGGTTGCCATTGTCATATAGTCATTTTACATTTTGAGAGCCTAGGACTCTTACTTCTGTATTTCAGGTGTGACAAAGCCCCATATACTTTGAGTTTATGTTAATAGTTTTATAGTATAATTTCATAATTTTTTGTCTTTAAAAAGGAGTTCAACAAGATAAAATCTAGTTTTTATGTGTAGACTATTGTTTTTATATATTAATATATGCTACTTGCAGAGTAGCCAGAGAAAAATGCTATCCATTCATTCTAATAAAAATCATAAAAATGTCTTTGGAATTTATATTGGATAACATTATGATATTTTTAAATGATAAATATAATAAAATAGTTAAAGAATAGGTTATGGGTATTCATACTATGGCTTAAATATGTAATTTTGTTTTATCTAAATGTAAAGATTTGATTCCAATAAATAAGAATTAAAAAAAAAATGTTTATTCTAAAAATATGAATGATGTTTTTGTTTGTGATAAAATTATTGACTTGCCTTTAAATAACTTAAACAATCTTAATTGGATTATTAATAAAGAGTAAAATAAAATTATTAATTTTTTTAGACTTATAAATATCTAGATACAATAACCATCTGTTTAAATTATAAGTTGTTCATCAAACCTATTTATAAAAAGAATACAACTAATAAAACATATATCTAGATGCAGTGCTCTCAGATCCAAGGCTCCTCACTGATGAAGGCAATTAGCCAGAAACTAGTCTGGGGATATTGAATGAGTAAGCACTAGATGGGGATTTTATGCACAAGCCTTCTGGATTCCATTGATTACTTTAGCTTGCTGTGTGTGGCAATATATATAGTGAATGTTTCCTGTTTTAACAACAGTTATACACAAGCATAAGAGGAGGTAGTCATGTGATGTTTATTGGCTTAAAATATATAGTAGTGAGTTTCAAATTTTTTTTATATCACAACTGGAAACTATTAACTATAAAAGTGATATAACACAAAATATAGATTTTTTTTGACCAAAAATGTAAGATGGAAAATCTTGTACCCTTTAAATAAATTTAATAAAAAAAATAGGGCTAATATATGGTATACCCAAAATTGATGGAACTACATAATAATTAGTTTAGAACAGAAGAAAAATCATAAAAATTAAAACTTCGGTTTTTATTATTGAATTTACTGCTGTAGGAATAATTAAATAAAATTAAGAAATTAATATATTTTGAATAAAAATAATTTATTTATCAAAAATAAATTTAAAAAAAAACAACAACATTAATAACAAATAAAGTATATGCAGAAATTAAAGTTCACAAGACATTTTTGCTTTTATTTTTGAATTTATTTTTACAAGTGTATATTAAATAAAATGAAGTAAATAAAATATTTTGTAACAAAAAATATGTATTATATAAAAGAAAGGAAAGGTAGTTGGCATTCAAATGTCTATGAAATAAAAATAAGCAATATTTAATACAGACTCAATGTAAATTCAATAGTAAGTGCAGACATTATAATTTCAAACATAAATGCATACATCTGCAAGGAAATCAAATCATATATCACGTGACTTAATTTAATAAGCTTGTATTACAAATGTTATATAATGAGCTTGCCAATAACTCTTAACAAGCCTTTCAGGATATCCCCAATCCCAAACCGGTTTTATGCTTTTGGCATTCTTCAGTGATGCAATAGGACATTCAAGCATTAGATTTAAAATAGCAGGTCATATGCATACACCTGTTATTGACATGCATTTCAGCATACTTTTGATTTGCCATGGATGTATTTTGTTAAATAATAGATATTGTTTTGACAAATAATTATTTTTATTGTCAAAATATATTATTTTATTGATTTTATTTAATATAGTCTTGCAGTTATAAATTTAATAATAAATTTAGCCATTTGATTTTTTATTCAATAGTTTTTCTTTCTATCAATGGTGAAAACTATAAAGATCAATAAAGCTAGTAGACCACATACTATATGAACATCAAAAATGGTGTAACACAAATGAAAAAAGAAATAATATAAAAATGTACATCTATGACTTAATAATAATCAGTTTAAATTCATTAAAAAGTATTTGATTTTTATATACAGTATTTCTTTTTATGTTCCACTAAATATAAATAAATTAGTTAATAATCCTAAAAGTACTCTGTCTAAAAATCAAAAAAGTAATGATATTTTTAAAATTATATATAAATATAATAAGTCATATGTAGATGAATCAAGACATTGAATAAAAAAATGTTTAAGAAAAAATCAATTACTTTACAATGATATGACACAAACAAAAATAATTTCTAAATTACTGCATATGTTCATTTTCATTCCTTGTAACTTTGATTTCTTTCTAGTTTAAATAATTCAACAATACAACATGAAGAAAAAATTATAGAAAAAGAAAAAATTAAAGAGGAAGTTTTAATAAATAGATTTCAAGATTCAATCAATGTGCTAACATTGAAACCACAAAACTTGGAAAGTCATGTAACACTTTCTGTTTTCTAATTCAAACAAATTTACTTGATGATGATTACAATTTAAGTAATTGAAAGTATCTCTGTATAAGAATACTGCACGGTATTTTTACTTATTTATACACCTATCATAATTTAAATTTATTAACTATATTATATGATTCTGCCAATGTGCTAACAATGAAATGTAAGATGCTTGGAAAATCATGTGACATTTTTTGTTTTAGTTGATATTGATTATGACATAAGTAATAAAATACGTTTCAAAAAGAATTTATTGGTATATATACGTAAATTTATTAACTTACATGTAAATAATAACTCTTCATATAATAGAGATATATATGGAAGATAGTGACCTGGGCCAATTGATGAGTGCCGCTTCAGCACAAAATGCATTTGGGGGGGGGCATTTGTTTTTTATTGTATCTTTATTTATATGAATTTAAAAAGAATGGGGAAGTATGGTGGTTGTTTAATATATTAATAAATAATAAACATCCTTTTTGAAATAATATATATATAATTTTTGTAGATGATATGTATCCACCTACTAATAGGAGTACAGTATTCGCTGATGAAGACTTGGAACTTACTACTATACAATCAACTACTGAAGAGACACCTATTGTAGAACAGACTGATTCATGGCAATCAAATAATGACATTGTTCCAGATTATTATAAGGAAGAGTAAGTAAGAAGAAGAGTCATTATAAAATAATTTATAATGTAATAATTTTTTTAAAAAATGTTCTTTTAAGATCTAAATAAGGGTTGTTGATTTTTATATTTTATAACTAACTTTCTATTAGATAAGTTTCATTCCGCCCCTCATCCCAACATCAAAAATGACTATCATAGAATTGAAGTTATGTCCTATAAATGATTTTCTCAACTGTTAATAAATTGTGAACATTCTTAATACTACCACACCCAGTACTATATAAAATTACTAAAAGTAAATCAATCTTTAACGAATCTATTGCATATAGACCTCAACAGATCTCTAAATGGGAACAATAAAAAAGGTATTATTTATCTGGTGAGTCAAATGCTAATTGATAATCATTTAAAAATTTTCCTACACCCTCACTACCTGAATATCCATTTAGTGATCAATAATTGGAAATTTGGCTGAAATAACTCAAGTTCAACAATCAGGAAAAGTATTGTAAGCCTATTGTAAGCTGGGAAAAAATTTTTTTAATTGAGTCATGAAATGTATTACTATCATAATTTTTTAAAATAAAAAGTTAAAGGTTTAGTAACTATTCATAATAAAGCTATTTGCTTTTTAAATTTCTGAAATTAGAATGGTTCTGTTCAGTTATAGGTGGGGGCAAATGATGATAAAAGTCTGATATAAATAAGAAACAAATTTTTTTATTGGTTAGCAGTGAAATGAATTTTATGAGTAATTATATTTTCAAATTTATTGGTTTTTAATAAATTCTCTCTTCAACTTGACTCCACTACATTATGGCTATCCACGAGCACAGAAACTCAGATCATCCTCTCTAATGCATTCCATCATAATCTTCAATTATTAGGTGAGCTGGAGATATCAAACACCCAAATTTTCATACTTGTGTTAAGAGCTAATAATTTTGATTATAATATTCTCTTTTAGCTCACCTGGTAACATTTATCTGTGAAATGCTTGCACTAAAGAAATATCACCCGAGTTTCTGTACTGATCAATGATTGCAATATAATAAAGTTAAGATGAGGGATTTGAGAAAACTGAAGATTAGTGTAGAGAATAAGATTAAACATATGAAGAATAATTAGTGAAGAAATTATAAGAGAAAATCGTTGGCTTTATAGAATTCAAGAAATAATGAGAGGTTGAGTAGGGAAAATTATAAAAATAAGTGGAGGAAAAAAGAGAAGAAAAGAAAGAAAAAGTCTGTTAGTTCTTAAGTAAAAAAGCACTTGTGAAAACCTTAAGAACAGAAATAACTTGGAGAAAGTAGCCTGAAATGAGTATGCAATGTATCCAAAGGAAAATAACAAAGATGATGATGATTTGTAAATTTGCTATTAAAAAGGCAGGATTGGTTAAATTACAAATATATATTTTATAAAGATTAAAATATTTTCTTGATTTATCATTTTAGGGTTTTATTATATTAAGTTGGGTTCAAGACCAAGGCAATGACACAAACTTTTTAATTAATTTTTACTTACAAAAATATTATGGATGAAATTAATTATAGAATTAAATTTGAATGAAATATTTTTTGTAGCAATAGTTAAAAGAAAATATGTCTTTGAGATTTAAATACAAAGCTTTCAATAAATGCTTTTTACCAATGCTAACTTAGAGGTCTGTGATTTGGACATCTAATAGAAGAGCAAACAGTGACTTCAGAGTGCACAATGAAGTGTGAAGAGATATATGTTGATTGTAAGAAGGAGAGGCCAAAAAAGTGGATGGCAAAACAATTTAGTATCATTGACATTACTAAAAAAAATTAAGAGCTGAAATAGAGCTGGGAGCATGTCTTGAAAGGAGATGATAATAAATTATTAGTTGAAATATTAAACAGGACCCAAAGAAGTTAAAACAATTGCAGATGATCTTAAAATTTTCTTGGGCATTGATCTTTCTGAACATTTCATTTAGACATTTAACATTAACCAGGCAAGCATTGTTAGCCGGGGGGTTCCCCCCCGCCCCGCGCCAGGGGTGGGTGGGGGGGGGGGGGGGGGGGTGCCCGCTCTGGTGCTGGAAAAAAAACATTATCCAGTAATGTTTTTTTTACCAGAAAAAGGAGAAAAGGGGGGGGGGGGGGGGGGGGGAGGTGGGGGGGGGGGGGAGGGAAGGAGAAAAAAGCCTTAAGGGGGGGGGGGGGGGGGGGGGGGGGGGAGAATGCATTAAAAAGAAAAAAAATCTTCAGTATTCACAGCATGGAAAGAATTAAAATTGAATATTTTAGATTTAATATTCTTTGTCATTTTGCCAACTATAACTAAAACCATTTCTAAACATGCGCGCGCATCATGTTTTTATTTGTGAAAACTGAAGACATTTGTATTTTTAATTTTTTAATGTATTTGTGTGAATAAAAACGCATTTTTTTTTATAAATATTTTTTATTTTCTACTCTTTAGTTATATATATATATCTAGTACTAGGATCATATCCAGATGTGATAATCTCTATCAGTGCAAAATCAGAGAAGCCATTGAGATATTTAAAAGGCCAGATTGTGTATAAGTAAGATGATACATGCAAACTTCCTCCTATTTGGAAAGATTTTAAAAAAAAAATATTCTTAATTTAACATTTTTGCTATTGGTGGAACTTTAACGTTTTTTCAAATCAGTGATTGTAGCGCCTCTACAACCGTCTTTTTACCTTTTATCACCCAGTAAATGACTTATGTGATCAAGTCGAAACATTGGTATATAAATATTTAAATTTTTAACATGAACCTGCAAAATGTGTCTTATATATATATAACATTGAATTAGCAAAATGAGATAAATTTATATAAATTATATTTTTAAAATGTTGAATGAAATTGCATATTTTAAAGTGAATCACATATAAAATTTAAAATTTTCACAAATCTTTCACTAAAGCTGTTTACAAACTGTAAGAAAAAAAAGTTGTCATCAGGGATACATACATATGTAAAGTTTCAACTAGATCAGAAATTGGAAAGTGGTTGGAAATTTAGTTATATAATTTTATCTAGATAGAAAAACAACATTAGCAATAAAAAAGTTAAATAAAAGTATATAAAAATAATATTAAAAAAAATATATAAAAAAATTATAAATAGTAAAATTAATGTTTATTTACGCTTTTAGAAATGTTTGGGTTTACATTAAAAGGGTAAAAGATTTATTTTCTGAAATATAAAAAAAATTATAAATCTGAAAAGGTCTTGCTATTAGGGATTCTAGACTATACTTAACTGAACTTCATTTATTTATATAATTAATACTTAAAAAAAAAACAAATTATTTAAAAGCTTTCTAGAGAAATCTGCAGGGATTCTACACAAGATGTGGCTTTATTAAAACCTTCAATTTTGACATTGCTTGCATTTATTAGATAGCCATTAATTATGTGGTTCATTTATGTATAGCTACATAATTCACATGTTGGTAAATTCTATTTTTAAAGGTAGATAAACATATTTTAATTATAGATGAATTAAAATCTATTGATGAGATTCCAGTAATATCTTTAAAGATCTAATTCATCTGGATTTATTATTGGATGTGGATAAATAAATTTGTTGGGAGAAGAACTTGCAAAAAGTTTATTTTTTTAGCCATAATTTTTAATTTCTTTGAAAAGATTTTTGGTTGAACGTCTGATTTGTAATGTATTTTAAGGGAAAATTATATATTGAGGTAACAATAAGTTTGAACTATTAAATTTTATCACATTAATGTTAATTAATGATAACATTTATTTAAGCATCTTAAAATTAAGTTTTTCTATTTCTTATAAACAAAATTTTAGTTGGCTTGATGAAATCCAAGTTTATAAAAAATCTATGTATATCAATTAGTTTTAAAAGTGTATATCTTTAAATTGACTGACTTTGTTCTATTGACCTAAATATAGTGCTATATCTAAATGATCTAAGAGGGCACTTCTCAAAAGTACAAAACACCACTAAACAGTTAATATTCAGATAATTTAATGAATTTTAACTACTTACATGTATATGTTCATTTAACATAATAAGGGCCAAAGACATACTGTACCATTCTGCAATCATCAGAATCCATTAAATCATTAAATTTTCATATAAACCCTTTATTATTTTGAGTCTCTATGTGAACCATGACCTCCAGCTGGGATGGAATAAAACCAAGCAATGCTAGTGTCCTCACAAATGTTATCCATTAGTCAAAGAGGCAATAGTTTAGGCAAATAGGTTAGGATTCATTCTTGTCCTGACATATGTATTAAATCAAAGAAATATTTAAAATACATAAATAATAATTTAGATCAATACACCCTGTAAGAGTCCTAGCTGGCTGTTCCCACATTTGGAGGCCAGCTCTCCACACTTGAAGTCCCTGTGCCAAGGGAGATGTTCTACTCCAACTTATGTCCATGTACACAGGTGAAGCTCCAAGAATCAAGTGTAGTCTTCTTCATCAAATTAGTACTGAGGTATTCATTATTTTAATCCCTGCAGTTGATTGGCTCGTACTCACATCCGTATTCTCAGATGATTCTTTATTTTAATATCCATACAAGAATTTATATTGTTATTATTCTGATTTTAATTTATTTATTTTTCTAGTTTGTCATTTATCTTATAAAGAAAATCTAACTCAAATTCCTTTAATTGTTTTATTTCATTAACGATATATTCTATTCTCATTAATTAGACTGTTATTACTTTTAGAAAATAATATTTTTCTAATCTTAAAATTTGTAAATCTTTTACTTACTATTTTAAAAGAATCAGTCTTTTAAAATTCTTTAATTTATTAAACTTATTAGATTTTTCTCATTAATTTTACACCTATATATGTATGTGTATTTAAATATACACATACATATCATATAGATACCTATTGTATATATATATAGATAGATAGATAGATATAAACATTAAAATATAACAAGAAATTCAGCTATAATGTAACCAGGCAACAACAATTAAAATTAGCAATTGTATTATCTTGTTGCCTAGTACAACATAGCTGAAATTTTATTTAGATTATTATATGAAAAATATTTCAATAAATTAATGTATGTGTGTGTGCATAAAAATGAACATATTTAAAATAATTGGGAAAGTAGAATATAAAAAAAAAACTAAACAGTTTAATTAGTAGTAAGATGTAGATTACAATCATGTATTACATAATTATAGTGATTTTTGAGTAAAGATAAGGTCATTGCTTTCTAAAGTGGTTTGTAAATTGCATTAATGATAGTTTTCAAAAAAGGAAAGATTATTGTATATTCTACTAAATCATTAACTGAGAATGAGATTCATTGGAATTAGAATGAGTAGAATTAAGAAGAAAAAAGATTCAAAATGTTCAGATATGGATGTAAAGAAAAATGGAATTTGTTGTGTGAGAATAGATGAGATAGATCCTTTAATGAAGAGAATAAAGAAAGACAAATTGGATTTTTAGAGTTGAATCAATTTTGAAAAATATGTTACTGAATTACACAAGCTAAAAGAAATGACTATTATATAATTAGGGATATTTAAATAATAAAAATAAGATTTTTAGAGAAGGCAGCACATGAAGGTACATCTGTATGAGACCTGTTTTAAGACAGATGATAATAAAATATTTGTGATTATATGTGTATTTAAAGGATCATCAAACAATAAATATATCAGTGTTATCAATAGTGATGCTCCAATTCTTTTCCAGAAAGTCTCAACAAAATTTATTGTGGCAGATTATTCTCAAGATTTATTCTAATTGAATTATTTTTCATAAAACAAAATAACCCCCCTTATTTAATCGAAGTTTGTTTATTATTCTCTATAGTGCTAATTTTAAATGAATTCTGTATATTATCAACTATTATATTATAAAAGAATAATTCATATGTTCAAACCATATGCCTTTGCCTCGTAGAAATGCAAAACTATGAGTAATATTAGAGTCTAAAACATTCATTCAGGTAATACATTAATACTAAAAAATTTATAGTGCAAAATATTATGTAAATATATTTGAAGTGAAGACTTTTCAAGCACCATAGGAAAATAAAATGCTGTCTCTCAGAAATCACAGTTAGTTGCGGTGCTGATAAAAATGAATCCATTTTTGTTGGCATAGCAACTAGACATTACTGCTTCAAGGCTTTGCATGCTATTTCAATGTAACACTTAAAGAACTCACTAAAGTAGTAAGTTTTTTTTATAACTAAGGATTATATATTTTATTTTTCCAAGTGTGACAATTGTTATTTCATATTCTTGCATTTCTTGTTATTTACATTGTGTTTAGGCAAATAAAGCAGTGTATTAACCACATTTTTAAAGACAGGAGCATATATAAAATTCACATTAACATTAAAAGATAAAGGCAAAGCAAGCTTTAAATATTTTTCCAACTTTGTTTTAGCTTATAGCTAAGAATATCTGAAACTCCATATATTGGCTAATTTTTATTGAAATATTAGAAACATATACATTTAATTACTTTTTAATGCAAATTTATTTGTATATTTTGGTGATGAACATTATATATCTCAACAATTGTATATTGAATACTAAAAGCATATTTGCATTGTCATGTAAAAAATACAATCAAAAGTAAGTATACAAATTGAAGAGTAGTAATTAATTTATTGAGTGTCCAGCGAGCATATGCAAATAGTTTAAACAGGCTTTAGCCTGTACTCAATACACTTTTAAAATTTGCAATAATCAAGCATATTTTGCCGATAGCTATAGCGTGCTTTTATCTCTTCCATTAATTATTGTGTTTGGATATTTCTATCAAGTATTTATGAAATTTATTTCATTATAGTCAACAAACTTTAATGTACATTTTATCTTTAAAATAAATTATTTATGTCCGGGGTAAAGGATATTGATTTTAAAAAGAAGTAAAAGGCTTTCATTTTAACATATTTTCATCCAAAGAGAGTGAAATGAAGAGAGGCAATGGTATTTCTTTCTTTCTGCAGCAGGAATTTTAAATAACATTCACAAATGTTGTTTCACTGATGTCATTTCAAAGAATTAAAACATTCAAATGGAGTTGGCTGGACATATTGCTAGAAGGGATGATAATATAAGGACAGTGAAAGTCTTAAACTGGATCCCAATAGATTGTAAATCTAGAAAGAGATCACATGAGATGAATGGATAAATTAAGGAGTTTTGCAGATGTGGAAAAGAGAAGCCAAGAATTAGAGAAACTGGATTTAACTCGGAGAGATCTCTTTCAGTGAATCAATAATGGTCGAAAATAATTATCATGATATTATACACATATATGAATATATCAAAATAAGGTTATTGTATATTTATGTAAAAAAATAATATAATGCAGTATGGGTTTTATATCACCAAAGATTTTTAGACTATCGAAACTGTAAGGTATTGTGAAGAGTGCAAAAAAGGAATAAAATTTAGTAGATTTTTTAAATTTTGGAATAAATTGTGAGGAGAATATGATTCAGAAGAATTAAAAGATAAGGTTTTGTTTAGATTTTTATGGCAGTGATAGAGAATATGAGAATAATATAATGAACCTAAAGATAAATCTTGTGTTAAAAAGATTAGAGGAAAAAAAAGTCACCATTTGAAAAAATTGGATTGTTTATTGAAAGAGATAAGTAGTGAAAATAAGTAGATGAGTGTCCTGTAGTATATAATATTTTCAGAGGGAGAAAATGTTCAATTCAACTAACATCTTTAGCATATTAGCTATGCTTAGAAATGTGTAATTTCATTTAATGAGGAGTCATTTTACATTATAGCATCATCATCATCAACCATTATCAATCCACTGCAGGCTGAAGGTCTCTCCAAATTCAATCCATCTTCTCCGATCTTTAGCTTCTCTTCTCCACATCATCCGTACACACTTTATTTCATCCAACCATCTCACATATGGTCTCTTTCTGGTTCTTTTACAATTTCTTGGAATCCAGTTTAAGATTTCAATTGTCCATCTATTATCAATCTCTTCTAGCAATATGTCCAGTGCAACTCCACTTCAGTCTTTTAATTATTTCAATGAGGTCAGTAACACCTGTTTATTCTCTTACCCATATATTGCGTTTCCGATATCTTTTTGTTATAGCATATGCCATTATAAATTTCTCGATTCTAAAATTATAATAATGCATCTTTAATTATAAGGTTAATGACATTTATTGCTCCTATTGAAATTTAATAATGTAAGTGAAAATTAAATTATTTATTCAGCCTTTAAAATGTTCTTTTAAAAATAAAATGTTATTTTAAAAATGAAAATAAAATTTGCATTATAAAAAGAATGACTGACTACATTATATTGTTACAAAGAAATACGAATACAATAATGCATTTATATAATATTTTATGTTATTCTTTATTCAATGTTCAGTTTTTTTTCTAAAAAAAGCATTTATGGCATTATATTACCTATAAAACATATCAAGAGTCACGTTATATCTCAGATTTAAAATCTTATTATTTTACTTAATATTATCATATTGCAGATTAGATAGATAACTTTTCTTTTAAGCCACTGTTTTTCTATAAACAGAAAATAAAGATAAAATAGTTTTTTAAAAATCTACACAATATATAGGGCAATAGATTGTTACAAGTTTCTCATTACTGGTCATGCTTGCCAAATGCCAGTTGGTAAGGATTTGTTTTATCTGCTAGCTAGGAACGTCTGATATCCATTTACTGACCAAAAATGAATGGCTATCTGATTTGAGTATGGCCCATCTAAATGAAAGAAAACAATCTTATATTCGATTGAAATTTGAAAAAATATTCTAATTAACTGACCTGAATTCAAACTCTATGAGGCATTTTTATAAATAGGAGGGGGTAGGATAAATTATGAACATAATTAGCTACCAATAGTTAAGTTAAATGTTAAAAAATGCCTGATTGTAATATTCTTTTATTCTAATAGTTGGACCATTGTGCTTGCATATAAAGTATATGTTACACACTTTAATATAAGGGCTCATCAAAGTGCTACAATCCATGTCTAAAATTGAGATGCTAAAGTAAGTTGAATTAAGAGGGTCACAGGCAGTAGCAAACACCACAAACAATATTCATATATTATCATTAGTATTATATTCCTGTATTGGTTGTTTTCAGGAAGAGACTTAACACACACACATACACATATATATGTATATATATATATAACCATTAGAAACCGGTCAACACAAACAATCCCAATATAGATAACAATGAAAAATTTCAAACTATTGTCAAGGCAACCTCCTTTCAACAATATATACATATATACACATACGTGTTAAAACATGCAGAAAAGAATTTTATTCTTTCAAAGAAAATTGCAATTTTATATTCCAAAGACCAAGCTTAACATTTTCTTTTCAATTATTAATTTTTGATTTATTTATTTTTTAAGGATTCTTTACACAGTAAAAAACTTCCTAAACAAGGCAAAACTCTCCATACAGTAATGCCACCCTGTGCCAATCAGAGTAATCAATGGATGCCAGAAGGCTTGTGCATAAAATCCCTATCTAATGCCTACTCATCCAATATCTCCAGACTAGTTTATGGCTTGTGGCCTTCGTCAGTGAGGAGCTTTGGATCTAAGAGCACTGGGTATATTGGATGAGTAGGCATTAGATAGGGATTTTATGCACAAACCTTCTGGCATCCATTGATTACTCTGGTTGGCACAGGATGGCACTACTGTATGGAGAATTTTGCCTTGTTTATAAACAATTATGTGCTAGTATAAGATATGGTGATCATGTGATGTTTAGTAGAAAACTTCATGTGAGTACATATATTTTTATTATATCTAAAATCGACACCTTTATAGTATATAAATTGATTTTACATAGTATTACTTTGGAAACTTTTTTTTTAACATTTTGATTTTATTTTTTTCTGCATGCGCTTTATTTCTGTAAAAGGAGTTCTTCTAAAGTCATTCATGTCTTAATGTAGTTTGGGTTTAGCTAAAGCCAAATACTATTCTGTATATATCCAATTTTCATACCAGCTGTTTCATTTATTCATGACTTAAAAAACAGTATATAAATTGTACAAAAAAAGTAATTAAAAAAAATTTTTTTTTTCACAGTGCATGCATGTATGTGAATGTACCTATATATATGTAATATAAATAAAATGTCCGTTAATTAAATCAAAATTGTAATTATAATTGAAATAATAAATTTAACAGTTTACAAACTATTATAAACAACCCTTAAATCCACAGAAGTACTTTTGGTTAATTTCTTAAACCTGCCTCAACTGCTATTAAATTAAAAAAAAAAAAAAGTGGAAGCAAACGGCATCAATTCAAATTAAATTGAATTTAATGGCAGTTGAGGCAGGTTTAAGAAATTAACCAAAAGTACTTCTATGGATTTAAGAATTGTTTATAATAGTTTGTAAACCGTTAAATTTATTATTTCAATTATAAATATGTATATAAGATTATCTTGCCAAAAGATTAAAGATTCTTGACGTTGATAAACTTGGGCTGCTTTTATTGGATTTATATATATATATATAAGCATAGTTTATTATATAATATTGATTTTTTTTCTTTCATTTGTATTTATAATTCTAATTTACAAATGTTTGTTCATCGACATAATGAAATAGTTTCTTTATAACCTAATGCTAAGCACACTTTTGGTGAAGTTGGTGAAGTTCACCATAATCACTTAAGAGAGCTACAATTATGGTAAACTTCATCAAAAGTGCACTTAGCATTAGGTTATAAAGAAGAAAGAAACTATTTCATTATGTAGATGAACAAACATTTACAAATTTGCATAGTTTATTATATATAAAATTTAAATGGAAATAATTAAAGCCCCCAGAAGCTGTGATTAAATATTGCTCATATGTCAATATGAGCAAAGAATAGCTTATCCATATATTATATTGATGTATGGTTGTTGTTTATACATATCTTTTAAAGGTTTTGGTTATTTTCAATTTATATATACATCCATGCACATATTCACCACATATGCACATACTTACACAATCCTATATTCATTTGTTGAAGGTAACTAATATTCAATAGATTTTATTATATACTTAATATCTATATATGTAATCTGGATTGACAATTCTGTCTACACATTGGTTATATTAATGAATAACCCTTTATTGTGAGATTTTGTAAAGTCAAAAGGAATCTGCTAATATGTTGGACAATTTTCATCATCTGTCATTAAATGTTGAATGTCTAGAAAATTTTAAACTTTATTTAAATTTTTCCAAATGCAAACAACTGTTAGTAATAACTTACAAAGACTTCACAATGTTTCTCATGATATTATTCTCCACTCTTTGTTAGGTTTTCCTGGCCTGATCAATGACAATGCCAGCATAGGAATCAAATTGGTCATGCCACCAACACCTGAAGAACAGTGGATAATAGTATCACTTGAAAAATTAAGTTATCTTTGTGCGTTACTACTATCAGTTGTTTGTATTTGGAAAAGTTTAAAGTTTAACATTTTCTAGACATTCAACATCTTATGATAATGGAAATAATCCAACATATTTTCACATCTAAATTACCATTATCACAAATCTTCAAAAAAACAAAAGGAGTCCATTTACAATGCATTTGTCAATACTTATAAGGATAACATAATTGACAAATGATCTTCATAAGAATGCAAAGTGTCATTTAATATGTCAAATAATTTAACTTTTTAAAGTAGAAATAATTTCTCTTTATTTCAACAATCCTGGCAGTAAACAACCAAATATCGAAAATATATGTAACCATTGAATCAACAAACTATCTAAATGCTGGTTATATAAATGCTTTTTTCTGTTGTCAAAATTAGTTTTTCAAATGCAAAGTGAATATGTTAAAATTCCCTATAATGCAAATATAAATAAATTCATTTTGCATTGGCTAAAGCTAATTCTGACAATAGAGAACACTGCATTGATAGATTATTGGTCAATGAGACAGGGAAGAAATTGAAAAGTGGAAAGGTAAGAGGTTTAGATAGATGGGCAGCAGAAATAGTGATGAATTTAGGAAATAGGACAAAATTAAATCTATTATAATGTTTTAATAAGATGGAACAGAAAAAAGAATTTCCAGATAACTGGAATAATACAAGCATGAGGCTATTATTTAAAGGAAAAGGTAAGGATCATAAAAAGTTAAACAATTGTAGAGCAATGGTGATAATGACAGTTTTATATAAAGTTTTTGCATATACAGTGGTTAGAAGGGTTACAAAATGGATGGAAAAAGTAATATAGAGGGAGAAATGCAAGGAGATTTTAGAATAGATAGGAATATAGAAAATAGTTTATTTGCAGTCATACAACTTATAGATATGAGTAGGAATACAGGTAAACAGTTGTATATGGTCTTTATAGATTTAGAGAAGGCATGAGTAAATTGAAATAGATTATGAGTAAGTTTAATAAATTTGGGAATGACTGAAACTTTAGTGAATCTTATTAAGAGATTGTTTGAAATATAAAATCAGAAGTAAAAGTGGGGTGAGACTAAGACAAAGATGCCCTATGTCACTTATTTTGTTTGTTTATACTTGAGAGAAATGGAGAGAGAGCAATAGAAAGACTAGGAAGAGGGTAGAGATATAGAGATACTATTAATAGACGATAAGGGAATGTATATATTATCAGGTCTTTTATTTGCTGATGACATCTTGTGCATAGATAGTAGGGAAGATATGGAAGTTATGCTTAATATGTGTGCAAGGATATATAAAGAGATGAGGATTAAATTTAGTGAAGAAAAATCCAAAAAAAAAAAAAATGATGATAAATGCTGGGGAAGGAAAAGTGAAAATTTTTTTGTTGGGAGATATAAAGTTAAAAGTGGTGAATAGATATGACTATTTGAGGATCATTTTAAATAATCAGAGAAATTGCTTGGATAAATGGAAAAAAAAAAAGCTAAATGAAGCAAAGAAAAGAAAGGGACTAATAGTGTTTTCATATAATAAATATTAGATAGCTAGAATTGTATGGAAGGGAGTGGCAATAGCAGGGTTAACTTATGGTAATTATGCATTATGTGTTACTAAAGGGTGTTAGATTACTTAGAAAAAGTATAAAGAGAAGTAGTAAGACATGCATCAGATGCAGATGTGTGGATAGCAAAGGAAGAAATTTCAAGGAGAAATGGAATGATCAAGTTTTTATATGAGAGATGCAAAAGAAATAATGAAAATGTTTGGTAGATTGCAATTTATGGATAATAAGACAATAGTCAAAATAGCAACAAGATGGACAAGAAAGCTAATATAGTATCCAGAAGATTTGGATAAAGACTTTGTGTCAGTATATTTATACTAAAAGTGGGATGATTGTATTAGGAGAATTGTTGAGAGTTATAGTGGTAAGAAATTGGATAAAAAATAGATGCATTAATAAAACATATAGAGTTGGGGAGATGGAAAAGTAGTATGATGAGTAAAAAGAGTTTAAATATATATAGAAGTAAATGTAATATTGGGTGTGAGTTAAAATAGTTTACTAATTAAGGCTCAAACTGGATTGCTAGCAACAAGGGGATATACACATAAATG
This sequence comes from Epiperipatus broadwayi, assembly GCA_028023455.1. Classification (NCBI taxonomy): domain Eukaryota; kingdom Metazoa; phylum Onychophora; class Udeonychophora; order Euonychophora; family Peripatidae; genus Epiperipatus; species Epiperipatus broadwayi. Next base: position 2,402,274 of record JAQFVV010006236.1, read on the forward strand.
AAAAAATATGGGTGATTTATTTTGCAAGTTATGTAAGGAAAACATGGAAAATATTAGGCATCTGTTAATTGAACATAAATACTTATAAGCAGAAAGTGTACAACTAATCAAGTTGTGGGAGAATAAATATAAACAAAGCAATTATACAGAAAGTGTGAGCTTGGATTTTTATGCTGGGTTTGGAAAAAGATAAAGCAATTTAGATGTAAAGGCCATAAAAGTGCACAAAGTTTACATGCATATTCTCAAGGTTACAGCCTCGGTAAATAGTACTTATGTAATCAATGTGCATTTAATAAATTTGTAATTACAACTTTAAAAATAATATGGTGGAAATGGGATGGAGTAGGATAGAGAAGAATATGAGAAAAACTTAGGTTGGGGAAAGGAAAGGGAAGGTGGCTAATAGGTTTCTCTGGGCATAATGGCCGAGAGATTCTTGACTTTGAGAAAGGAGAAGTCATAGTGCATCACATAGTGATTACACATTCTTAGTGATGTTTATTAGTTAGAATTTATACACTTATGTCTGTAATACAATTTTCTATCATCTGTGAATTTTAACATATATTACATGATTAGGAAGCAAATATCATAAATATAGTAAATTACTATAATTTTAAATAATATTATTGCTCAAGAGTTTTTTGTTCTTTTTACAAACATCTAATATATCCTTTGCATATCATTTGTATGTTATGATAGCAATTACAGCAATTAATCTTCTCATAACACTATATTTTAATGTAACATAAGCATAAATAATTAATGACTACTAGGTGGCAGTGTCAAATAGATGTAAAAATGCATTTCTGATAATTGACCATTTTTAATAGAAAGCACTTCTTCATTATAGTTATCTGATAACTATATATGCTTTCAAACTAATGGCTTGAAAGGTCAAACACTAATATTTTAAACCTAGTCATACTGGATATCCATATAGATCTTATCCATCCACAGACCAGAAACTATTTCAGTTTTAAATGAATCAGTGATTTATTTAGCTAAGGATTAGTCAATAGCAAGTCAAAGTTACTTTTTTATATGAATGATTTACAATAAGGATGAATATAAAATTATTAATACTATCAAATACAGATTATAAACAAATAAAGTAATATACAAAGGTAAAATAGTAGAAGGTAAAGATTTCTTCAACAGTTCCTTATAGAGCAATAACGGAAAAGGACATGTTCATCAGATTTTCAAATTTCTAGATAGAAAAGTATTGACTTTCATTTTTGTTCTAACTTCTCATTAAAAATAGCTAGGTAACCATTTACTGATCATTGTTGGATCATGGTTTTGGTCCAGATTTTTGAGGGAAAAAACTTCTAAACTTTTTGAAAAGAGGTTCATTTGTTTTTGATTCAAATCCTAAATCATAAGATAATTCTTCATTATAAGAAATATATATATTTTATTTGGGACATATCATTTTACTAAGGAGTCAAAAGACTTTAGAAGTTAGCTGATAACAGAAGTCATTAAAAGATATAGCTATATAGCTTCTGACTAAATGTTATGTGCATATACAATTTCAATAGAAGAATAAATCATTGATTTATATATATATATATGAATTATTACTTTTTGGGCTAAATCATGTGTTATCTTCCACTACATATTGATATTTTGATGAACTAGCATCTGCCATTGTCAAGGTAAACTTTTGAAAGAAAAATCATTAGATCTCAAACAGTAACGTGACTGAGTGCAAGATGAGAAATGAGATTCAACTTGAAGTAGTTCAGCATTTAAAATATGAGGCTTATCAAAATGTTCATTTTCCTCAGTTTTTTCAACTATTAATTTGTTAATATTAGAAGACAGAGATAAAATGAGAGGTTTTCACATAGCTGAAATATGTTGTGCTTCATCAGCCCTATTTAAACCAATAGATCTCCTTAATATTTCAATTGATTCTCTCATGGTTCTTAAATCATACCTTTCCAAATTAGCAAGTATTTTTGCATTGTCAAAATCAGGTGTGTGCCCAATTTCTAAAAAATGGGAAGTAAAAACTGATGTCATAATTTTCTGATTAAAAGCATCAGTTTTTACTTTCCATTTTTTTAGAAATTGGTCACAAACTTGATTTTGACAATGCAAAAATTTGGAAAGATATGATTTAAGAACCATGAGAGAGTCAATTAAAATATTAAAGAAGCATACTGGTTTGAATAGGGCCGATGAAGCACAATGTATTCCATCTATGTGGAAACCTCTCATTTTATCTCTGTTTTATAATATTAACTTAAAATTAATAGGTAAAAAAACTGAGGGAAATAAACATTTTGATAAGTTTTATATTTTGAATGCTGAACTACTTCAAGTTGAATCTCATTTCTCATCTCGCACTCAGTCACATTACTGTTTGAGATCTAACGATTTTTCTTTCAAAAGTTAAGCTGGACAATGGCGGATGCTAGTTCATCAAAATATCGGTATGTAATGAAAAATAACACATAGTTTAGCCCAAAAAGTAATAATTCATATATATTATACAACCATGAAAACATTAAATATAATATATATATATGTTGTAAGGCAGTGGGCTTCAACCCTTGGTCCGTGGCCCGGTGCCGAGCCGTGGAACTTTTCTGATGGTCCACCAGCTAGAGAAAGTTTATAATAACAAAATAATAAGAGTTTAAATTTTTAATTAATATAACCAATTTTTGTTTACTTTTTTCATCTCATTTTTTCCCAATTAAAAAAAAGAAAGAAAACAGAACGAAAACAAAATGTAATCAATCATACATAAATTAATTTATTTTTCTAGTTATCACAGATGTTTATGGAGGGGGAGAGGTAGAATTACATTTTTTATTACTTTTCTAAAAAAATTCAAAATTAAAAAAAAAAGTTTTTTATTGTACAAACTCCATATATATAAAACTTTATCTTATATATTTAACATTGTTGTTTTGATCAGTTATAACAATTATGCTCATCTTTAAGAAAATTTATCTATAGACTTCTGCAGGCCCATGAAACCTTATCCTTATTTTTACCAGTCCGCAGGTATGAAAAGGTTGAAGACCACTGTTGTAAGGGATGACTTACAACCAACCATTATGCCTATCCCAATTTTTCTCAATTTTTGAATTCAGGCCAATTGGTAGGCAAACAATTTATTCTACATATCTGTGTATATACATGAAATATACATGTAAACTAATATTTTTTATCTATTTTGAAAAATTATTTTTTTTATACATCTTGAAATCAGACAAATTAATTATATTCACGAACACAATATCACTAACAACTAAAATAATAACTAATTGACTGATAAGACAGACATGATCAAAGGTCAAAATATATGAGGTCAAAATAGTTGCTAGGTGATCAAGTTTGAACTAAATAAAAAAGAAAAATAATAATGTTTTTATGATTTTTTTTTTATTAGTTTATAACAATAGGCTCATGCCAGCACAAGAAAACAATCTCACGATTTTCACTTGTCTGGTCTAACAACAAAACCATTGGAACATAAAGAGAAACAACTTTTATTTTTATTAAAAAAAAACTGTTTGGAGTTAAAAACAATAAGAATATTAATTTTAAAATTTAATGTTTATATGTAAAAATTAATACATAACCTTTATCATTGGGATAGAAGGAAAGTAGACATTTAATCTTAACTGTTAAAATGACAAACTTGAATATATAAATAGCAGGAATGAACTAATGATTTAATTTGTTCTAGAAATCTTAAATCGGTTGTTATGGAGCTAAAGAAAAAGAAACATGAAACTACTAGAAATTGATTGTTTTTTAAGCCATTTTCCTATATATATATATATATATATTGAAGTCACAATATAAATATTAGTCAATAATAAATTAATCATTGCAATGTGTCTGGGGTAAACCAATACTGTGAGTGTCCCAATGTCAACTTCGATGTCATTATGAACCTGTCTGTGAAAATGTGTATTTTACAAAGTGCTGGTGAATATCAATCTTCAATAGATTTATGCTATGTGTTCAGAGGAAATAATTGGTCTGTGTTTGTTTTTAATCAACTAATGGAGTATAGATATCAACAGAGTCAGTGGACAAGAACATTATGTATGGAGATTGGCATTCAAGTTTAAGGACTCTTAACTGTGGACAATGCTTGCTTTCATCAGGATATATATAGATATATTTTTTGATTCATGTGATTTTTATTTTTGTTATTTCAATATTTGTAATTTCATGTCTTGTGATTTGTTTTTTCTTTTGTGTATTCAACTTCATCTTCAAATTCGGTCACCTGCATTTTAAAAGTGGAAACAGTTATGTGAAATGTATCGATATATATATATATATAAAGGGGGAAAGGGATCAGAATCAATAAATAGACATACTTATTAATAAAGATAAATTTAAGATCCCTCTGGGAATTCAACATCGCTTCATCAAAGCGATCACAAGTAAGGTTTTAATATAATCAACTTTAATTGCAGACTCTAGAACAAACAAAGTTATATTACTTACTAATAACTTTTAATAATATCTACTTGTAATTGTTTTGTTTCTTGGTGCACAATTAATCAACTTGAGTAAATGATCTTTTTCTTACTTTTCACTAACTTTAATATGACTTATACACATATATAGATGGGAGTGGGTCATTTTTTTTGAAAACAATTATAAATATATTTACTCCAACATATAAACATCATTGTAATGATTATATTAATGGCGTAGACTTAGAATTACCGAACTCTCAATTTGCTTTTTCCTTTTGTTATATATATATATAGTGAATTATTTAATCTCATTTTGTATATGCTTTATTTTGAATCATTTTGTTTTCTTTATTATAAATAAAAATTGCTTAAGGATGGACTTCTATCATGAAATCTGGACCAGGGAGATTTATTGTTTTAAGCCCTCAAAATGATAGACCATTCTTGTTAACTTAATATTCTTTCTGTAAATATATGCTATTACACATTATAGTTTATTAGTAAATGTTACTGAGTTGTTAAAATCAATCTGATCTCTGTTTGATCATCACCATCATTATGCATTTGCACCATTAAATGTTTGATCATCATCACCATCATTATGCATTTGCACCATTAAATGTTTGATCATCATCACCATTACTATGCATTTGCACCATTAAATGTTTGATCATCATCACCATTATTATGCATTTGCACCATTAAATGTTTGATCATCATCATCATTATGCATTTGCACCACTAGATGTTTGATCATTGACCATCATCATTATGGATTGCTCTTCTAAATGATTGGTCACCATCAATATTTTTCATATTGAAAAATATACTGGTCTATGCTTATACATAAGCATATTTAGTCAATAATTAAGTAAGTCTATCCCTGAAGAGAGCTGACTGCAAGTACTCCCTGAGTTCGAATTCTGTGGTGTAATGGGGTCTGAAAGGGAAATATAATGAATATGCACTAGTCTAGTTTACATTGAAATGTCTTAAGTAATTTAGGAGCTGGTATACTAAAGGTAGATGTGGTTTGGAGCTAGGCATTTTATCATAACATCTCTATCATACTACTTAAAGGCCTAGGTTGACAGTAGTGAGATGTGCTCCCTTTATTATAGGTCATTTCAGATACAGTAATATCTGGTACACTCAAATGGGACATCAAATCATGGATTTCAGGATATGATTTGTTATAGGTTGTTTGACACATTGTGTCCAAATCATCCAATTATTGAGTCTTATTCACATCATCCTATGGCATTCCACGTGGTTCATTATATATATATAAACAAAAAAATAAAGACTTATAAATCCAATAAATAATATAATATTTCAACCAGAGGACTGGTTTTCATCAGAAAGAAAACCAGTCCTCTGGTTGAAATATTATATTATTTATTGGATTTATAAGTCTTTATTTTTTTGTTTTTATATGTATTTCCTTTGGTTAGTTTGTTATATATTAATATTTTGATATATATATATATATATATATATATATATATAATATGTATATATATATATATATATATATATATATATATATATTACATGAATCTATTCAAACTCATATTTTATAAAAAAGTAAAATTCTAGTAGTTACAATGCAGAAAATAATTTTTATTGTAGAAAATCATAGATCAAAATGTTTCTCCTAATTTAAAATAAGCAGTTAGACCATAGAACACTATATCATTGGTAAAGATTGTTATTACCTGATATTATGTCAGCACAATTTATTTTAAAACATTTCAGTTTTAGAATTGCATCATAAACCACACCGATTTCTTACATAATTAAAATGCATGCTATTTCTTTATTAATTATTCATGATCACATGTATGGCTCACACATGTGAGATTGCCACAGTCAAATACCTTATGATATATACTTTTAAAAAAAATATTTTAGATAAAATTAGAAAAATTTTAATTCTAATGCAGGAGATAGATAATAAATACTAAGAAGAATAAAAAATATGAAACGTCCTACAATTATTCAAGAATTTCAATACTCTTTCATTCTTTTTATATTGCCTACATTAAACAAATGTTCAAAAAGTATATCATGTATTAATGCATTATAGTTCTGTAATCACTATAAGATTCATCCTTTTTTAGTGTGACATGGAGTCATCCTAGGTTCAAAAATTTTACCACAAATTTTTATTGAATCGTTCTCTTTTAATACTAATAATTTTCAATTGTAGTTTTTATTTTATTCCTAGCTGCTTTAGTAAGAATTATTTACCTTGTGCTTGGAGGAAAAAGATAATTTATTTATTATTTCTATAGTACATTTAATCAGCGTTCAAGCTATTGTGCGCTTTTTACGAGTGTTAAATAATAAATGAGCACTTTCACTCCCAACACAAGATATAGTATTTAGGAAAGAATAAAATGAATCCACTTATTCTATTATTTCTATAGTTATTTTTTAATTTTAAAAACATTTCCATTAATTTGGTGCATAATATAATTATTGGAATGAAATATATTTTATGTTCAATATCAAAAATATGTTTTTGAAATATTTAACTTCTACGGTAGAAAATAAAAAAAAAAATTTTTTTTTTTCTAATAAATAATTTTTTTTAAAACATTTCATATAATAATTTCATTGTTTTGAAAATATTTTCATTATTTTAGTTGCTTGAAAAGTAATTTTTAATAACAAATTTGCAAATAAATAATTTTTTAGCTAAAAATTCTATTAAAAGTGAAGGCTACATTTATAAAAATTAGCCTCATGATTTGAACTTGATTTATATTTAATGAATGTAAGATTACATTATCTGATAGTTTTCACTATCAGACTTTTTTAGAATTTTAAAATATTATAATAATTTTTGTTTATTTACGTAAATGTACAAAAAAATATTTTTATATTTGTTCATATGAACACACACATTTTTATTATTTATATATATATTTTAATATATATTTTTATATATATATATATTATTTTTTGCTTTAAGATTTATGCATACTTATATTACAAAAAATGATATACATTATATATGATAATTTCATTAGTAATTTTTACTTGAATTATGAAGTAGCATATTATGCATATATTATATTTGAAATATAAATGAAATATCCAGGTAGATCCATGTATAATTTATTAAAATATGTATATTAACTGACGTAATATAAAAACTGACATAATATATGTACCCGGATAATATTTCATTTATATCTGTAGCACGTGAAAATCTTTGATTTAATATATTTGAAATATGCATATATAAAAAATATTTTACATTTCAAAATGGCTATGCAAATAATTAAAATTACTTCTGTGGTTTTATAATTGTTAATGATTTATAGTTTTAATTATTACTTGTACAATTATTAATTCACAATAGGGTTTTATAACAACAGTTACACAATAATCAATAATAAATGATGCATTTTACATTATTAATGGGAAAAATAATAATAAAATTATAATATACAGTTTATATAGATATATAACTATTTAACTTATATATGTGTGTGTGTTTGTACACTTACATATTAAATAGATTTTTAAAAATATATAAATTATATGCATTAAAAATAAAATATATAGGTAAGGAAAAATATGTGTAAATATCAAAATAAGTGGTACATAAACTAGAAATAATGTAATATAGTAGTATTTTATATTATGTAAAAGATTACTAGAATGAAGTATTGCAAAAAGCACACATAAAAAGAAATTTTTGTTGAAAATTTATTTAATGCTACAACTAACTGAGCCAAAGAATATTAAAGATGCAAATAAAAAAAGCAAGTTAAATTAGCTTATTAAATGCTACATGAGATGTAATGGAAGTCAAATACATTGCACATCCAAAGCAAGATGTGGGAGTAAATAAATACAAATTTAGGTATAAATAGTAAGATGGAACATTTGGTAGATAATCCTAAAAAAAAAAAGGGAATCAGAATTAAATTTGTTTAAAAAAAAAAAAAAATTATACCTATATGTATATCTTAGTTATATAGCATTGTTGAAGAATATCATAGTGTATATCTTTTTATTATGCAAATAACTGGAGTTTGAATCATAATTGAATTAATGTTGAAAAATTTTTCAGATTAAATTACATTTAAAATTTTTGCCCTGGTTGTTTTTTTTAAAGTGGTCGGTAAATGGGTCTCTAAATTATCCTAACTGGAAAAAAAGTTCCAGTTAAATCTCTACTAGCCAATTAACTGTTGGTGCAATAACTATAAAAGTAAAAAAATATATAATCATAACATGATGCTCCCTTCATTACTGCTTAGGAAGGTATAACATTCCTGTCACTACTGATCCTTCCCTTACTTTTTCTTTCATATGACTTTGTTAATTTCTTATTTAAATTTATTTTTAATATGCATTATTTATTTGATTATTTGCTTATATATATAAAAGACATATTTTGCAGATTCATCCATGTTAAAATATTTTAAATATTGATATATCGACATTTTGACTTGATCACAACTAGTCATCCACTGGGTGATAAAAGGTAGAAAGATGGTTGTAGAGGCGCTACAATCACTGATTTGAAAAAAAAACGTTAAAGTTCCACCAATAGCAAAAATGTTAAATTAAAAATGTTTTTTAAAAAAATCTTTCCAAATAGGAGGAAGTTTGCATGTATCATCTCGCTTATTGATACAATCTGGCCTTTGAAGTATCTCAATGGCTTCACTAATTTTGCACTGGTATAGATTATCACATCTGGATATGATCCTGGTACTAAAAAATTGATTTTTCTAGTATCAGGATCATATCCAGATGTGGTAATCTATACCAGTGCAAAATTTTTCTAGTACCAGGATCATATCCAGATGTGATAATCTCTACCAGTGCAAAATTAGAGAAGCCATTGAGATACTTAAAAGACCAGATTGTATCAATAAGCGAGATGATGCATGCAAACTTCCTCCTATTTGGAAAGATTTTTTTAAAAAACATTCTTAATTTAACATTTTTGCTATTGGTGGAACTTTAACGGTTTTTTCAAATCAGTGATTGTAGCGCCTCTACAACCGCCTTTCTACCTTTTATCACCCAGTGGATGACTTATGTGATCAAGTCGAAACATCAGTATATCAATATTTAAATTTTTTAACATGGCACCACAAAATATATCTTTTATATATGCAACCCATGAAAATCTTTGTATCAACATATATATATGAGTAAATTTTTTTGCTTTTTTAAAATAGGAATTATATAATATTTATAAAATATTTTTTTTTACAAATTGTTTATTTTTGAAAGTTTATTTGTAGATCTCTTAATGAAGAAGATTTGGAGACTTCTTTTGTATCAACTGAAGAGTAAATGATGACTTTTGGTTTTGATTCCGAGTTTATTTATAACATCAACAACAGACCTTCTTTGTAGTTTAAAAGCTTAATTCCAAGCATAAACAGTACTTTGTGAAATCAAATGTACAATAGTATAATCCAGAAAACTCTTTTAAATATTTATTGATTGTTCACATGCATGCACATAGTTTCTGGTATTTTATATATTGTTTGAAATGCTGTATTTATTAGTTATTATATATTCATTAAGCTTTTTAAAATGAGTAAAAATAAACTGTACCTAGTGAAATTTAATGTTTATCCATTTGAAGAAGATTATGTTTATACCTGGATTTGATTTGAAATTCACTTGAATTATACCCTTTTTTTAAAACTTTCCATCATTATAAGTTCTGGAAAAACAGGTATAAATGATCATTTTACATTTATTTTAGCAATCCAACAAAGAAGTGGATTGATAATAATACTATTTTAAAAGATTATTTCCAAAGTTTTACCTATTGTTTGAAATACTGTCCTTATTAGCTATTTTATATATATATATATATAATGCAATAAAGCATTAATGATATTAATAAATATTATTAATAACTAATCATTTTTGACTGGAAATTTGATAGAAATAAATGTCAACATGTGATATTCTAAGATTCAAGAATTTTAATATTCATGCTTGGTCTATTAATTAAAAATTTTTTATTTATCAAAATTGTCTCTTTGATTTTTATTTTATTCTAAATTAAAAACATTAAAATTCATGAATATTGGAATATTATGTGATAATGTTTACTTATGCTAAATTTAAAAAGTCTCCATTTGAAAATGGTTATGCAAATAACTGAAAGTACTTCTGGTTTGTAATAATTATTAGTAATATTTATTATCACAGTTAACGGTTTATAGTTTTATTATTATTATAATAATTAATCTACAATGAATATTTTATTTATAATAGAACCATATTTAAGGGTTTTAAATATAACAAGATGCCATTTAAGTAAAAACTAATTTTATGACTTAATCTTATTAAGTTCTTAACTCTTATCAAGCATTGAAAAGTTAAAATAAATAAGAAAAATTGTTTTAAAGAACTTTATTTTACTCTCACCACTATTAGATTTATGTTCATTTAGAAACTTAGTTATATAGAGGATTTGAACTCAGACTTTGAAGCAACTTTCAACTATCCACACTATCTCATACTACTGATATGCATGATCACACACATGTAAAAAAGATAAATAATCACCAATATATGTATTTCATGCTGAACCAGCACTCATCAGTTGGTCCAGATTATTATCTCCCCCATATATATATAATCAGTGCCCAGCACGAAATATGTATATTGGTGATTATTGATCTTTTCTACATGTGTGTGGGCACGTGTATTAGTACTATAAGATAGTCTGGATAGTTGAAGGTTGCTTGAATGCCTGAGTTTAAATTCCCTATATTTACAATTAAGTTCCAGGTATAAGAATGCCTGCATTTCACATCTTAAACTTAGTCATAATTAATTTTTAAAATTGATTTTAAATTAATAATATCCATGATACTGTACCTTAAATAGTTACTCATGATATTAAAACCATTTACACCTTGAAATAAACAATGATTATTTTTGTAAATATGGTTGTTATTATTAAATAAAAATGTGATTTTTAATCTAGAACAGCTGATAGGAATGTGGAATTTATGGGAACTATGAGTTTGGGGCTCTATAACTCATTTGAACTTTTCAATGGTTCATCTGAGTAGATATTTGCCAAGGGTGATTTGTAATAGTAAAATAGAAAAATTCTATAACATTAAAATATAAGTAAAATAGCAAAGAATATTATACTTTTTTCACAACCATAGTTTTGGGTATTGCACAAATAGACCTCAAGAAGGTGAAACCAAAGTCATGAAAAGATTATAGTATACGTTGTTATTTTATTAGTATTTTAATGTTATAGGATTTTCTATTTTATTTATTAGTACTAGTATAGCATTTGGCAGTATTTAATTTATTTTATATATGTACACGCATTAAAGTTTAATTTGTTAGTAATGGTTTTAGAAGAAATAAAAATAAATGTAAATTTTGAATTTAAAATTTATATATAATACATTTAAGATAGTCGTAATCAAATGAAATATAAATACAGCATTTCCAAGATTTTTTTATTACACTTTAAGATTGAATGAATGAATGAATTGTTTTTAAACTACCCAAAATATTGCATTTGACAAAGCATAAATTCATTACTCATTATTAATTGCCAAAATTAAATAAATAAATGTATATTGATTATTTATGATTTAAATAAAAACAACAACAATACTTGTAGCATTGCCATAAAAATTTAGAATAACTGTGATACTGAATTTATTATTTAATTCATTAAAAGGAATAATGCTTTAATAATTTGTTAAACGAAATGGAAATGAAAATTAAAATATTTTGTTTTTAAGGCTATTTAAAAAAAATAAAATTGTTTATATCAAAACAAGTTATTACTTATTTTAATGTAAACAATTTAATGTAATTGCTTATCGAAGTAAAAAAAATAATTGTTGGTATTTAAAATCATCTTAAATTAGTCGAGTATTCCTTATTCTGTCAAAAAATAAATTAACAAATAAATAAAAAACAAACAAAAACAAACTGTAATTTTATTTCTTGTGCCGGATTTGAAAATATTTTTTTGTCTTTCACATTATAAGAATATGATTACAAAAAACTTAGATTGGAGAATGGCTTTTTGAATATTATTTTCATTTTTAGAATCTTTATTTCAGTTGAAGTAATATACCACTAAACATCACATTATCACTATCTCATACTAGCACATAATTTTTATTATTAAACAATTCAAAACAAAGCAAAACTCTCCATATAGTAGTGCCATTTGTGCTAACAAGAGCAATCAATGGGTGTCAGAAGGCTTGTGCATAAAATCTTTATCTAGTGCCTACTCATCCAATATCCCCAGACTAGTTTCTGGCTTGTGGCCTTCATCCTGCCTAATAGGATAGTGGTGGTTATGCTTGTTAAAGAGCCAAAGACACCAAAATGTATGGGTGCTGAATTGAGTTCAGACCCATATGACTATATAAGCTAATGAGCTTGGATTGAAAATATTAATTGTGTTTTCAATTTCATTCTCATAGTTTTATAGTTAAATAGAGTTAAAAGGTGGGTGCTGGAGGGTTGCATTAGATCCTAAGATCTAGGTCAGATCCAAGGCTCCTCATTGATGAAGGCCACAAGCCAGAAACTAGTCTGGGGATATTGTATGAGTAGGCACTAGATAGGGATTTTATGCACAAGCCTTCTGTCATCCATTGATTGCTCTTGTTAGCACAAGATGGCACTACTATATGGAGAGTTTTGCTTTGTTTTGAATTGAAGTAATATAATTTATAGTGATTTAATAAATATGTATATATTTATATTTTTAAAATAAAATATTACCACTTGAACATATTTATATAATTCAATATAATGAACAGATATTTAAAGCTCTAGCCTACTGATGAGGCTAGTTGTTGCTGAAATATGTATAGTATGAAAAATCAGACTTTATTTTACATTAGATAGTGGTTAATAATATTAAAGTTTAAATGTGCATAATATGATTGATAGTTAACAAATTCAAAATCCAAAGTAAACTTGTAATTAAGACACATGACTCATTATAAACACGTTATAATTCAAGTATTAAGAAAAGATAATAATTAATATTTAATACTTTTACGTTGCACTAAGCATGCTATCAGCAGACTACTGTAAGAATCATAGTGCTGTTTTGTTTAGCAGTTGAAAAGCATACCTATATATGGATACAATTTATGTGAGTTGTTTAAATATTCCATTATTTTGACAATGACATGCGTGAATCCTCTGTTAATTGCATTTGAATTCTTTGCAATTGCCCATGCCTCTATATTTTCATTTTCCATCATCATCAAAAAAAGGAATATTTATATGCCTCATTTACAGAATAAATTATATCCATATGTAGGCATAATTTTCAACTGCTAAACAAAGCAGCACTATGATTCTAGCAGCGGTCTGCAGAAAGCAGGCTTAATGCAATGTAAAAATATTGAATATTAATTATTACCATTTTTAATACTCGATTATAATAAGTTAATAATAATTACAGTAATTAAAGAAAAAAAGAATTAAATATTATTTAGAATTATTAAATATAAAAAAATCTGATTATCACTTCTGCATTCAGATCATGTGATAATGAAAGTCATGATATCAAATACATGTGGAATAATAATTGCAAACTTTCCATACAGTAGTGCCACCAAGTGCAAGTTTTTGTAATCAAACTAGTAATATTATTGTATGAGTAAACACTAAGAGGATTTTATGCATAAACCTTTTTGCATCCATTGATTACAAAAGCTTATCATTTGGTGGCACTACTGTAGGAAGAGTTTGTTACTGTTATATGAAATGGTGGTCACGTGATGTTTTGATAGAAAAATAGTCAAAGATTTTTTAACAAGTTTTGACATAAATATTGACAAATTATAGTCTGAATTCAAAACATACCATAGAGCTTTGGATTATACTAAATTTTCAATTTAAATGTATCATTTAACAAATCCTATAAGAAATGGATTTAATATTTAAAAAGCAAAGTTATTAACATTTAAGATAAACTTAAGCCATGAACTCTTTCCCATGGATGCATGTTCGTCTCACCCACAGTGAAAAATATATATATTGTAATCCTATTTTTATGCTTAGCTCATCTATTATCTTAGCTTATATAAAAATAAAAATATTGCTCAAAAATCAAGTGAATTAAATATATATTTTTATTTAATTTATTTTTTTAATATTTATATGCTATTTTTGATTGTGTATATTTAAAATTAATTATTATGATTGTCATTAATACTAATACCAAAGAATGAAAATAGAATAAATTGCCTTGTGAAATTAGTATTAACTTGTTCTACTCTTTAAAATAATATAATTGAAGATTTAAACTATTTATATATTTTTATAAATTAATTGAATTGTTGTTTGTCTGAAGGGTTATGATGGGGACATTTTACTTATTTATATGTTGGACTATTTCCACAGTCTAATTAAATTGTTAAAAAAAAAATTTTAATTTGGATTTATACATTTTTCTAAATATATTCAACTGTTAGTAATAACATGCATATTAATGTAAAATATAACATTTCATATGGAATTATTATCTTTTGTTCAATTATTGCTGACCTGTAAAGTGACTATCTAATGTGAGAATAAAATGGTGAGCTTTAGATTCATGAATTGCAACAGAACATCATCTATAGTTGAATCTAAAGGTGACCACTTTAATTCACATATTACATATGTCCTCAACAAGCAAGTGGTAGCAGAAGAAAAGGAAAGAATATTAATTGAAATATTGATTTCGATACTAATCTGTTTGTTTTATTAACAGTTAAAAGTATTTGGAAAAGTATACATAAAATTTGAATTTTTTAAAAAATATATTTAACATTTCAACTAACTAATGGAATTAGTAAACATTTAATCACAAATACAATAGAATTATGGTTACAAAGATCACATGCCACCTAGTGTAGGCTTGAGTAATCAATAGATGTCAAATAGTAGTGCTTATTCTCAGATTATATTCTATCTTATGATTTTCATCAACAAGTGCTTTAAATGAGAATCTAGTGTATTTGGATTTTTTTTTGGATCTAAAACACCTTTTGCTTTAGCAATTATATTTTATTCCTGTTTACTACCATTAATCTGAGATTCAAAAACATCTTAATAATATTGAATCTAATAAATCAGTTTAGATTCATCATTATCAAAATGATTTTGAATTTCAAGTTGGTAGTTTGATAATTTAAAAAAGGGAGTAAAATATGGCTGCTGGAAAAAAGATGTGTTAGATCCAAAACAATCCAGGTGTATTTTTGTTGATGAAAATAAAAAAAAAATAGAAATTAATCTGAGGATATATACAAAATAGCATTAGATAGGGATTTATTAAGTACTATCATCTGGCTCTATTGATTATTCAAACTTACACTAGATGGCAGAAGTAGAGTAAAAAAAAGTTGTTATTTAAAAAGGAACTTATCAATTCTTTTTTTATATATCTTATTTGATTAAACGAAATGGAAATTTTGGATTAAAATGTATTTCTAGATTTTTTTTTCCTCATGTTAATTATTTTAAATAAATTATTTATTTATACAATTCTGTTTTATGTGGATATTTTTTTATTTATCTATACATTTCCTTCTCTCTTTCTGAAATTTATTTTATTTGAGGAATAATCTGAATTTTAAAAAAATACAAAGAGAGAGATAAAAACTGTTAAGTAATTTTTGACACACAGTAAAAACTTATTTTAAACTATTTGCAATACATTACTAAAATTGCATGACCTTAATTCTTTAGATTAATGACACATTAGATTTCATCCATTTTGCTTTATGATAAGTTCAAAGTTCATTACAGATCTTTCTCAGAGAAACGACCCTGTGAAGTTGATTTTGTTGATATTGTATAAGATATAGAGTTTATTGTTGAAAGTCTATAAGATCATCAATTATATATATAATACAAATAAAATATCCATTAATTAAAAACTATTGTAATAACAATAAAAACAATAAATATAATGGTAATTAACTATTATATACAGTTTTTCAATCTGCAGAAGTACTTTTGGTTAATTCCTTAACTCTCCTCAACTGCATTAAATTCAAAAAACAAAATGTCATCAACTCAAATCCCATTAATCCTGAATTTTAACATTAGCAGCTTGTCTATTAATTATATTCATTTTATTTCTATTTATTAAAATTGCCTCCTTAATTTTTCTTTTATTATGATTCTTCATGAAGAATCTTCACACTTTCAATATCAAACATAAATTTATATTTACATGTCCTTTCATGATCCAAGAAAACAAGCAGTCATTAAATTATTATTATTTTTACTTTTCACATGCTTGTATAACAATTCCCGCTCCTTTAATCTTTTTTTTAAATAAAATTTCAACAAAAACATCACAGAGTAATTTCTCTGAGAAAGGACAGTAATGAACTTTAAACACATCATGAAACAAAATGGATGAAATCTAATGTGCCCTTAATCATATATATATATGGAAATAGTGGGAGAATTCATTTATTAATTTCTTTTAAATTGAAACCTTTTAAAAATAAAATAGATGAATTAATCAATTATAAAAATATAATTAACTATCTTTCAACTATTTACCAAAAATTTTATTTTCTTATATTCAGGTAAAATAGGCCAATATAAATTTATTCTTGCCAAGGACTAATATGAATATATTATGTACATCAGCAAATTCTTGGCACAGTGAGCTAATATACCCTGTAAAGAAAGTTGACAAAAATTTACAAAATTTGTGTTTAGATAGTATTTTTATTTAGATTGTTAAGCTCCCTTTAGTCATCCACTCCATCTTATAAAGGGAGCTTGAAAGTCTGAGTTCAAATACCCTCTAATTACATCTAGCTTAAAGTATATATATTATACATGTATTTAAAAATGTGTATGTGTAAAATAGTATGTGTAAAATCAGAGTTAATATTAATTATAGTGATCAGATAAGATATAATCTTTTTATAACCATCAAATTAACACTTCCAGCTATACTGATAATAATGGGAAAAGTTGGAATATTTTTGTAATATTTTTTCCAGCAGCAGTTCTATTTTTAAAATAGTTGATTACAGCACATATGGTCTTTCATGGATTGGTTTATTATTGACAGATTCTATGTATTTTACTTATAATGGTAATTTTTGGTACTTTGGTATTAGAGCTGCAACACAGAGCATGTATTATTGCACCTGTTCATTCACTGACAACTTTGTAATCTTGGGATCTGACCAAAATAACATGTACACAGATCTTCTACACAACTTTTTTGGCAAAAAAAAATGTGTACACATATTTTATACATGATATTTTGGCAAGATTTACAATGTTATCAGGGGGTGGGGCATGATGTGAATGTGAAATGGGTGCAGTAAGTCTAATACACGCTCTGTATTGCAGGACTAAAAACAACTAAAAGTAAAAACATAAACTTATTTATAATTTTCAATGAGAAATGTATGATTTTGAAAAAGACAAACAAATATGTACGACTTGGACCCTAACAACTTTTAAGAATGACATTTAAAATAAAAAATGTGATTTGCAATCTTAATGAAATGACAGCATTACACAAAAAATTATTAGTTTAAATACGCACTAAACAAACAGTAAATGATTTTGGTTTTTAAATAATGAGACATTCAAATATGTACAAGTTGGACACTTGTAACTTTTTAGAATGACATTTGAAAGCAAAAAAAAAAAAAGTGATTTGTGATCTTAACGAAATGATGGCATTACATAAAAAAGTTGTTAGTTTAAATAGGCACTAAACAAACCATAAATGATTTGGGTTTTTAAATAATATTTATAAAATACATTAATTATACATATGACTTTCACATTAACAACTTTTAAGAATGACATTCCCAATCAAAAAAAAGTGATTTGTGATTTTAATGAAATTACATCATTTCACAAAAAAAAATTGTTAAGAAATAAACAGTAAATGATTTGGGTTTTTAAATAATATTTATAAAAACACATTAAGTATACTCATATGATATTTACCACATAATATATAACAGAAATTGTCACATTGAAACAAAATATTTAATATTACCTCAGAAAATAGAGATCTATACTAAAAATTTTCCCTCCAAAAATGTAGCATGTGATTGCAGAGTATGCTGGGATTTTCAACAGAAATGCTAATAAACATATTTTTTTTTTTATAAGCAAACTTAAACCCAAAAAAGGAACAAAAACCACAAAAAAAAACAGCACTTTAATTATGAGATTTTTATTAGGTTTTTTATTCTGGTGGAATCATTTCTTTTATATCGTTAGTATGGCAGAAAGAAATCTGGACAATAACTGAAAATGTTGAAGTATTACAAAAAAAATCGTGTTGATAAAGATAAAATCATGTATACTCGCAGAGTTTCTTTCCTTTCAATTTGACATCATCACAACATTACACATTTATTGTGAGTGTGAGGCCTTCTATCTCCCCTACATTGCAGCTCTAATATCAAAGTACCTAATTTTTATAAGATTAAGGAAGGGTGGATAATAGATTATATTATTTCTCCATTAATTTGTTCAGTTTATATTAATTATTTGGAAAAGGAAATTGTTAGGAAAAAGGATTGTTTATATGTAAAGTTATTTGTTAGATATGTGAATGATTATTTGTTTGTAGTTGAAAATGATAAATTGGAAGAGTTGATAAATGAGTTTAATTGCTTTGACCTTTTTATAAGATATGTAGTAGAAGGAAGGGGGTTAGATTTTTTTAAGTTAAAATTTGTAGATCTTTTAGTAAAGAATAATTGTTTTAGTCAAGCATTGTTAGCCGAGAGGTCATCACACCCGTCTTGCAAGCAAGTAGTTGGTTGCAGACGGGTGTGGGTCCGCATCCTGGCCGATGCTATGACATATGAGAAGAATAATTGTTTGGTATGTAGTCATTATGTTAAGAGTAAAAAGTTAAGATCTATAATTAAATCTAATAGCTACCACTCTGTATCATAAAGTAGTTGTTTTAAGAAATTATTGTTATAGAAATAAGAGGTTAAATAATTCTAGTGGAGTAGCTTTGTTTCAAAAAGGTCGATTTTATGAAGATTATTTGAGTGTTAGCTAATCTGATAAATTTGTTAAAAGTATTTTATTTAATACTAGTAATATTTATAATGATGTAAGAGATAAAGAAAAATATGATTTTATTTCTTTGCCTTTTAAATTGTCTTTCTATAAAATTGTATGTAAAAATAGTAATTTGTTTGAAAATAAGAAAATTTCTTGGTATTACTTTGAATAATTTATTAAATAATACAAAAGAAGTTTTTGATAGAAAGACTATTCCTGGAATAGTGCATATTATTCCTCGTTTTTGAATTTAAATGAAAGAATAAAGCTACCTAAAAGTAGGTTTAGAAATAAACATCTTAGTTCTGCCTTATATATCCATATAAAAGATATTACAGGTCATATTATTAATTTTGATGAAACTAAGATTGTCTTCTTTGAGAGAAATGAATAAAAAGAATAATTAAAGAATCTTTATTATTAAAAAATTATGATTATGAAGCAATTAACTTATTTAAAAGTTCTTTTAATATTAAGGGTGGATGGGAGATAAGTAGAGTTGTGGGTAATGTTTAGTTTAAATATGTTGTTATTTTGTAGTTCTTTACACTTGAGAAATCTGCTTGTTTTAAAGCTTATTTTCTTGCTTAGACTGGATGAATTGTGAATTTGAGCAATTTTGATTATGTATTGACTAGTTTAGTTTTATACGAGAGAGAAGGGAGAGAGAGAGAGAGACAGGGAGGGAGAGAGGGACAGAACTATGATTAAGTAATTACTTAATGGTATATATACATTTTTCAGATTCTTTAACATAGATTATATTTACATATATCTAGCTGCTTGAAAAGTATAAAAAAAGTATAGATAGTTACTGGACATATGACAAAGATTAATAGTCAAAAACTAATTGAGAAATTAAATATTGCACTATCATTTAGTGTTCATTGATTATTCAAGTTTATCATAGATGGCTCTGAAGAAATGGTGATGGTGTAGATTGGAAAAGTCCTTTATCCTTGCACAAATCATGGGATCATGTATAAAAATAATGAAAAGCATGACGGGAGGTATCATTTGATTTGGATTAAATATTTAAAAGTCAACATGGCATTTTGTATAATTCTGATGTGGTTACAAGATTTAAAGATATTTTTCAAGAAGCTGGTATAGAGAAATTGGATAATTATCTAATATTGGTTGGTAAATGGATATTCAATTATTTTTAGCTAGTGTGTAAAACAAAAAATGAAAAATATAATGAAACCCTTACTATGTAACAGTTATAAAACTTGGATGAGGACTGTCTTCAGTGTTTTATAAAAAACTGCTTTAAGAAATATTTTGCCTATAATAGCCTAGTAAAAAGTTAGTTTGAACATGTCATAAAAATGTTGGAAAAACTCTTTTTATTTGAAGCTAAAAGGATAAATATCTCTAGCTATTTTTTTAATAAAAAAGACTTTAACTTCAGCAATTATAATTACTTTATGTTTGTGATTTATTAGTCTTTTATAGTCAATATTACATACACACATATATTAAAGCAAACAATTGTATAGGGCATATTCTAATGTGCTATAATGTTAAAATGATTTTTTATTGTCAGTTAAAAAATTGAAAACTAACGTTTTGTTTTAGACCTAAGGATATAATCCATCCTTCTTGAAGCCTTAAGTACTTTTGTGGTCTTTTGTTGAGTATTTAAAGTATTATACAATCATGGATCAACAGAAATGAATACAATAATGCAGTCATACAGAGTTTACCATTAACACTAATCATTTTCCACATTTTTACATTAGTCATAATTATTATCACCAAATCTTATCCAGATATAAGACTCACTATTAAAAGATTTAGTCAGGCCATCAAAATCTTTAAAAGACCAGACTGCATCAACAAATATACACTTATGCTGCCTTCCATTTGAAAAAACTTCATAAGGCATATTGGTTAAAAGAAAATAGTTTCAAATCCAGTTAACTCTTATTTTTATTTTAACTTCTGATCCATTTTTAGATTTTGCATTAGGTACATTTCTCAATCATGTCTCTAATTAAAAATTGGAACTGGATACTTTTCTGCTTCCATAATTACTTGAGGAAATTTTATATTCAGATGATATCAGATATGATGTATCCAAAACCTAACTAACAAGCATACACATGAATAAACTTGAGATTTATGTTCACACCCACCCACATATAGTTCATTTTATATTTGACATTGATAATGATAGTTTGAATTGCATTTGAATTCTTTTTGCTAATGGGCCCAGATATAACTAGGAGTCTACACAATTGAAAAATGAAAGAGAAAATTGAAAACACAATACTCAGATAATCAAAATGGTTGAAAAGTATCATTGTTGATTTAGGTTTCTTTATTAGTTAAAAAAAGTGTGTTATTTGTATATTATTGCAAATTCACTTTATCCAGGTTTTAAAGCATTTTGTAATATTATAATTAGTTCATATTGCTTGACAATATCCATGTCTTGGAGTTCAAAAATAATTATGGTGAAGCTTGGAATTGCTTTAAGTCTCAATGTGACTTCTTTTTTCAAATAACTGGCTTCTAGTCAACCCATTTCTTAATCGAATATTACTCAATAAATGGGTATTTAATTATTATTAGGTAGAGAATAAAAGTCACAAAAATTGTCAGATGAGTGACGTGTAATTATAGAAAAACAACAAATAATTTGACTAATATAAAGCAATATATTAATAAGTCTTATTAATCATTTATTAGACTAAAGATTATCCATTTAATGAATAATATTTCTGCAGTTTTTCACTACACCACTTTTACAAGGAAGTGACTGGCATCTATCTACTTTTAACACTTTATGGAAGGGTATAATCGCAAACATATAACAAATGACATGTGGAAAGATATATGAACCCCAAAGATGTACATTTCATGCTGGACCAGCACTCATTATTTGATCCAGATCACAATCTCTAATATATATCTTTATCATGGTTCAGTACATATAGATATGGAATGAGTAAGTGGTGTAATGAAAATTACACTGTAGAAATTTTCATTAATATGGATAATCTGTAGTCTAATAAATGATTAATCAAGTGGCTTGTGCCAAAGTTGTGAGGGCAGTAACTTTGACATTTAACAATTAAACTGTAGTAATTTCCTGTCTATATATATATGATAAAGATATATATAAGAGATTGCGATCTGGGCCAAATGATCAATGCTGCATGAAATGTTCACCTCAGGGATTATACATCTTTGTCACATGACTTTGTCACATGACTTTGTCATATGTTTGTGATTACACACTTCCACAAGGCGTTAAAAGCGTATAGAAACCAATCCCTACCTTGCGTGAGAGTGGTGTAGTGAAAATTACGCTGCAGAAATATTATTAATATAAAGCAACTATTACTGTTTGTGGAACGCAAGTCATACTCCTAAAGCATTGTTTAACATTTTTTGATTTTGGATGATGATTGCATAAGTTTAAAGTTAAAATAAATGAATATTTATAAATGTAATATTTTAATAAAAAAAACTCATAAATCAATTTTTGGTTTATTTATTTATATATATAAACAAACTAAAGCAACCAAATTAAATTTATCTATATAAAACAAACAATTATAAAAAAATGTGTCGATGTATTAATATTGATAAAACTAAAAGAAATATTGCATCAAACATCAAAATAGACAAGAATTTTAGAAATCTCACAACTGTTAAATTCTAGAGATATTTTTCTTATTTTGTTTCTGCTACATAGCACTTTTGGAATAAGAGATCCGTCCTTCGTAAGAGACTTTCAAAAAAATAAAAAAATGTAAAGTTACGCAACTGCGTTAAATTTAAGCCGAGTAGTAGAGTTCACTTAAAAATTCAATTGAGCGAAAGTCTGTTTGACTATAGATAAGCAAAAAACAAAAATCAAGGTGAAAAGTTTAACATGAATTCTTCGTAATGACAAATAGTGAAGAAGAAATATTTAAAAATCACGCAATAAGATATCATGACCATAAAATGCATAAAAAAAGAGTATTACTATAAAAATAATCGCAGTACAAAAAATAGTCGTAGTAATAAATAGCAGGTCAACTTTTTGACTGCAGTCAAGTCTCCATAATTAGACAATAGTATATTAAAATATAAGAAAATCTCGTCAAGCGTTGGTGGCCGAGGGGTTAGCACAGTTGCCTTACAAGCAATTGTCCCGGTGTTTGCTTCACGGCCGATGCATTGACACATGAAAAAAAAAAGAAAAAAAAAGTAAATATAAGAAAATCTCATAATAAGATAATAAAGCTTCTTCCCTGTTTCAATGCGTGGTAGAGGGATAGATATTGGAGCTTAAGACGCATGCAATGAGATAATAAAACGCATCCTGTGTAAATTAGTGCAATAGTAGAGTGTTAAACCCTGGGGTTCAATACCCATGAATTCTACCTGGCTTTGTCACCCTGAAACTTATTATGAACCTCTACCCTAGCAATAAAACTAATCATTTTTTTACCTACCTAATCTTCTTATGACTTAGATTTGAATTAAATCAAAGTAAATTTCCAATTTTTTTCAATAGGCTACATATTTTTCTTTTAGTTAGTAAACCAAGAACCAGCTCAATAATTACTCAATAATAGTCAGCAAATGAATTTTGGCTATTTTAAATTAGAGAATGAAACAATGATGGGAGATGGTCAAACCCTCACCATCTAGCAATTAGAAAGCCTGGTAAGAACTAACTTTTCTTTTTTTTTATTCTAAAAGAAGATATTGAAAAGGTCTTTGCCCTGCATTAAGCTATTGACAGCCATTTTATATTATAATGGGACATAAGAAGCTTACATGTATTTATTAAAATTAATCATGTAGCTCCAAAACTTTAACTGCTAGAGTAAAGTACTACTCAAAGTAATGTTAATGACCACTGATTAAGATGATTAGCTTGTGACTTGATACTTGTAAAAAATTGTGTTGATACAAGGCAATAACATAACATTACTAATAATGATCAAGTGTTAATTAGCATGTGATCATATTATCTAGTTATTTTACCTACTTCAGATCAAAATCTATACAAAATTTAATTAAATTTAATATGAATAAAAGAGATAGTAACATATAGGGTGAAGTGCAGACGAATAGAATTTTAAGTATTTAACCAAATTAGAATACTTTGATTTGAATATGGCTGACACCAATATATTTGTGAAATCCCATATATGTTTGACATAAAAACAAAAATCAGAAGGCAGCTGAAAAGTTGGTTATTAATAAAACAAGCTCTTAAAAACACAAACACATTAGAATTGAAAATAATTCAATCCATATTAAACTGTAAAGATAGGTGTCTCAAAGATTTGAATAGCCAATAAATCAAGAACAGAAAAAAGTAGCAATGTGCCAAAAATTTAAGACTATTCAAGAGAAGACCATTTTAAAAATAGCAGTAGTGCAAATAAAACATGAGAAAAACAGAAAAACACATAAGGGATTTGATTTCTTTTCAATTTAATTTTATAAATGAATATTATTCTAAAAAATGAAATCATTTCTTTGAGAACAATAAAGACTATTGATATTTTCTGAATCCCTATCAGATACTGACCCTTCAGATTTTTTTCAAATAGAAAATCAATAAAAACTGTGCTGCATAAATTATGTTGTAAAAAATCTTATGCTAATACCAGTTATGATAACTGTAAACCATGATCTAAAAGCAAAACTATCACACTTTTTTCCCAGAGGAATATACAATGATTTTCAGTGAAGGTCAGAGTGACATGGTTAAGGTATAGCCTACTAATACTCTTTATTTAGCACCTGTAGTTCTATATTTCAGTCTGTTGAATCAGCATCTTACTGTTTACAAAAGTCAAACACATTGCCTTTGTAAGAGTTCAGTTTTTGAAAAAGATCTCCAAACATTTTTTATACATTTATTTAAAACAGCTTTTAATTTCTGGTAAGGATAGTTTTTGTGACATCAAGGGAATGGCGAAACATAAATACTTTTTCTGAATTCTGTTTCTGGAAGATCTTTCATGAATATATTAAATGATGTAGATAAAATGATTGAATCTAGTGGGCATCACCCTCTAAAGTTTTGTATTTGCAACTGTTAGCATTTAAAAGCTTTAAAATTCTTTTATTGGGAAACATTTGTTCAGAGTACACTAATAATTTTTCTGTTTTTAAAACATTATTGGGTTTAGACAAACATTTTTTTCAAAGAGCCATGGACGAAAATGAGATTAATAAAGTTAACACCAGTCTTTATTTTGAAAGCTCTTCTCAATATGAGTAAAGATATAATTTTTCATAGAACTTTAACCTGGACAATATCCAATATTTTCCTAAGGTAAATGAAAAGTATTGTAATATTCTAGTACACAAATGGTAGGTTGAACACTTGATTAAACACACGGATTTTAATTCAGTTGAAAATTGTTTTATGAATCTTTAGCTCTTAAATTCATTATTTTACTATTGAAAAACATGTACAGAATAATGTGTCTAAATATATTAAGTCTTTTAAGATTTCAGTGACTAATCAAAGCCTTTTTCTGTATGATAACATATATATTAAAGCAAGTGTATTTAATGCCAAACTGGTCATAAAATACAGCAAATTACTTTTCAACAAAGTTATAACTATTTCAGCCAACAGATGTGAATGTAACTAACTATTAACAATTCTGGCATCATGCTAAAATAACTAACCAATCAGTTTCTGGGCAGCTCATTAATAAATAGTGTTGTGAATCATGAAAAATTTATCCGGAGAAGCAGATTGGTTAGTTTGTCATTTTAGTATGATTGTTGTTAAGAGTTTGTTATTGTTATATGCAGATTTTTGGCTTGAATGATTTAAAATTGTTAAGAAATAATATGCATATATATATATATTAGATTTTCATGCAATTTAAATTTGATTACGTTTTTATAAATAATAGTCAGTTATGTTCTAAATTAAGCATTAGAAAAAGTTATTGCAGGCTGAAAATATACTATCTGGTAATGGCAGTACTCTGCATTACTTATAAAGCAAAAGGGAATGTACTTTTGGTTTAGATTTAAGTTTTTAAAAGGGCTGGAGGATAAATATTAATACTTCATATGTGTGAAAGTTACCAGTATCATATCTCTCCAAATAAACATCACATGATTACCATTTCTGTATGGAGAGTTTTGTCTGTTTTAATAACTCTCCAAATACTGTCACAGTTAAATTAGATTCTTCTGGATATTAATTATAATATTTTCATGGACTTTTAGATTTAAATATTAATATTTTAATGGAATTTTTCATATGTGTTTCAATTAATGACGTCCAATTATGATACAATTTAAGCGAAGTACAAATTAGAGGCATTACAATCTGAAAATGCATCTAGTAATAATATTTGTGTCAAATATAAATAAAATATATGAAACATTATATTATGACCAAAATAAAAAAAAGTATACAATTTCTTGACTTTTACTATGCTATATAAATCTATATCATTGGTATTTAATGTAATTTACAAAAAAAATTACATTTTTCATTTACAATTTGTATATTGCTGTAATTTATATTATGTAGATACTATACTGCAAATGCATTGTGGGTAAAATGCAAATAAACACTAAAAGTGAGATTTATTTGTGACTTATAAGTTAACAAGCGCTTTTTTAAAAAAAAAACCTGTCATCATAATCAAACAACTAACTATAAGTATTATACAAATTTATTGTGCAACCGTGTATTTGAATTTATTCACAGTAATCATTTTAAAATAGTCCTACATGCTGTGGTACAGTGATAAATTGGTAGACCGAGGAGCTCAAATTTCATGGGTCACAACCCACCTCTGCCATTTCCGGTGCTCAAACTTCTTACAACTGCCAAAACAATAAAGGTTGAATTAATTTATACTTTTAAATAAAACCATAAACACTTAATAAATAGAGGGATTTGAACTTATGATTTTCAGTCTATTCATCCTTCACCCCATCTCAGACAACTGATACATATGCCCACATCCATGTGAAAAAGATAAATGATCCCCAATATTCATATTTTGTGCATAACCAGCACTATCAATTGGGCCAGATCATTATTTTTCATACATATATACAATAAGTGTTCAATTTATATTAAGATAACAATTTCTTAAACTTTAATGAACAGGCTTCAATCTTCTCACCCTTTCAACTATTCAACCATCCTCTTAATATAAGTTCCGCACTGATTATATATGTGTGGCAGATTATGATCTGGTCCAGATGATGAGTGCTGGTTCTTTCTGAAATAAGTATATTGGGAGTCATTTATCTTTTTCACATGTATGTGTTTAAACGTGTGTATGATTATTTGAGATAGGATGGAGGATGAATAGACTAAAAATCCTAAATTCAAATTCTTCTATTTACTATAGTTAATAGTCAGTATAAGGACTAAATAGGTTAATTAAACAGTTAATTTTTATTAGGTTGAAAATTATTATATTTAATCTCAATTATAGACTTTTAAATTTAATAAATGTTTTTCAGATCTGCAGCAAGAAATAGTTTTTTCTTTCGCAACATAGAGGCCGCTGAGGGCACTTTTGGTGAAGTCAAAGTTTAATTATATTTGTAATATCTTTTACTTAATTAATTGCTTGATAATTTTCATTTTTAAAAGATCTCTTTATTATCACTCCAATTTTAAACATACCATATTATAGATATTATAGAGGAAAAATGCTAAATTTATATTGTTAAAAAAAAGTAAAATAGTCCCTTATAGAAGAAAAATTCATCTTTTTTGAAGAATGAAATAAAAGGCCTTATTATTCCCCAGTCTTATTAATTTTCAGTTTTCCATTTTATTTTATTCTTTCACTAGCTAAGAAAAGTTGAATACCCATTTATTGATCAATATTTATTGATTAGTTAGTTTGGATATGGGCAGAAAAGAAAGAATATGGAACGTGAATTTTTTTTTACATATAATCTAGTCTAGATTTAAACCCGGATCATTATTACTTTTCCTTTACATGCCATTTTTTTATTTTTATTTTGAGTAAAATCACTTAAGTCATTGACTATAAAATAGATCCTGATATAGTTATTACTGCCCATTAGTATTTATTTTAAGAATAATAGTTCATTTAAAATTCTTTTTTGAATGAATAATTGCCCATCTGTTTTTATACACAGAAAAGTCAGCAGAAACATTTGCCATCTTTTGTTTGTGAAACAAATTGTTAACACACTCATCCATTTCAACCTAAAGGTAACTGGTTCTCTTACCAAGCTGATTCTAGTGCTGGACGTATTGCATAGCAGCATATTTTAGCTATTTGTCATAGAAATTTTAAGGCAGGTGTTTGGATTAAGAGTTATGACATGAAATATGACAGGTGTTTGTATCTTTGTAAAAACCCAAGTATGGAACAATGCATTAACATTAAATTGTATAAAAACTACTACTTAGATGTTTGAAATCATTCAGCTTTTGTATGACAATAAAGCCATAAATTGCAAGAATGTTTTCAAGTGGTTTTCAAGATTTTGTGGTGGCAGTAAGAATAATGAAAATGATTCACACCAAGCATTTCAAAAATGACTGGAATTAAAGAAAACACACAAAAAGCTGCCAAAATTCTTTAAACTGATCACTGTATACTTGTTAGATTCATTGAGGCATTCATTGAAAATCCCAAAACCATTGTCCATCTCACTCTAATACAATATTTAGTAAAAAGAAGGTATATTCCAAATATTTTGTCAAACACTAACATGTGATGAGATATGGTATTAAGTGTAAGAATGTGGAATGAAGATTTCAAGTAGAAGGACACCCTACCAAAATAATCACCAATGCAAAAGAGCCAAATTGAACCATTTTCCAGTATTTTTTTTTGTTTTTAAAGACATTATTTACCATAAATTTATTCTTGAATATCATATAGCAAATTTAATGAGCTACATGGATAATTTAAATTAATGGGCTAACAGTTTGCAGAAGTTATATGAACACCACAAGCAAAACCATTGGCCATTATTGCATGATAATGTACTAGATCAGAATGCCAAGAATGTGCACAGTTTTTGGGAATGAAAAAGCATTGTTGGACTTGAGCATTCTCACAATTTAGTTCCACTGACTGTTGGCTTTTTCAGAATAAAAGTCGACCATGAAAGGACAATGACCTGGTTCATTTCAGGAAGCCCAAAAATTTGTGATAAAATTTCTGTTGATGTTTCTTATAGGGATTTCAAAGACTGCTTCAAATAACATAATTGTTTTCTATGGTGTATTGAATCACAAGATGTCTATTTTGAATAATCAATAATAAGAATAAAACATAATAACTTTGTCTGAAAGTATGTGGAGATGACATTTTAGTAATAATTATATGTTACCCTATTTCCATTTATCTCATATTGGTTGTTAAATGCCTTGAATAAAATTGTAGCTTTACTTAAAGTTTGCAAACACACTTAACTGTTAGTAATAGCACACAGGTTAGTATACAACACAATATTTTAAGTGGTATTATTCTGTTCTCTTTTTCAGGTGTTGCTGGCTAATAGAAGACAACACTATCATGGGACTCAAACCTGACATTTTAAATTCAGATTGAATTTTACTAAATTATTTTGTCAAAAGCAACAGCATATTTATTTATGAGGGATCTTCTGATTACTTCACTTTTGCCTAAAGATAAAGTTAATAAGTGACTTCCAAATATTATAAATTATCACACTATGCCCTGTATTTTACTTCATAACCTTCAGTTTTTTTGATGGGGAACACACACACT
The DNA here is from genome assembly GCA_028023455.1 of Epiperipatus broadwayi. Lineage (NCBI taxonomy): Eukaryota > Metazoa > Onychophora > Udeonychophora > Euonychophora > Peripatidae > Epiperipatus > Epiperipatus broadwayi. Next base: position 2,432,566 of record JAQFVV010006236.1, read on the forward strand.
AAACATATATTTAACATGGTGGATTTGAACACAAGCTTTCAAGCTCCCTTAATCTATCCACTGTATTTTATACAACTGATACACATGACCACATACTTAGGGAAAAATAAATATTTTCCAATATACATATTTCATGCTCAGCAGTCATCAGTTGGTCCAGATCATCATCTCCTACACACATATATAAATGCTTAGTTTATATTAAGATAGCAAATCATCAAACTTTAATGGACAGGCTTCAATCTATTTTGTTCTTCAACTCTTCAGCCATCCATATCATTGAAAAATATGATGATGGTGCACCCAAATTCCTTGTTGATGTCAATATTATTGTCATACTCAATTGACTTTAAGTCACTCTGACCCCTCATATATAAGATCTTGTATGATCAAATACACAAAAGAGGGATGGCAGTATATAGGCTGAATCTGTAATATTTTTGAAATACAAGCATAATTCATATACTTGGATTTTAAATGTAATATAGAGGTTTAAACACAGAATTTCAAGCTCCCTTCATCTATCCACTCTATCTCGTACAACCAATACACATGATCACACACTTAGGAAAAATATAAATGTTCTCTAATATACATATTTTGTGCTGAACTAACCCTCATCATTTGATTCAGATCATCATCTCCCACATATATATATAATCTGTGCTCAGTTTATATTAAGATAGCAAATCTTCAAACTTTAATGGACAAATGTTATACATAAAAGATCAGAGCGACTTACAGTCAACATAGGCATGATAATAATATCTGCATCAACAAAACATTTGGCATACCAACATCAGATTTCCAATTGTATGGATGGCTGCAGAGTTGGAGGGTGGAGTAGATTGAAGCCTGCGATTAAAGTTTGAAGATTTGTTATCTAAATATAAAACGAGCACTGATTATATATATATGGGAGATGATGATCTGGACAAACTGATGAGTACTGGTTCAGCATGAAATGTGTATATTGGAGAACATTTATCTTTTTCCTGTGTGTGTGGTCATATATATTAGTTATATGAGATAGAGTGGATAGCTGAAAGAAACTTAAAAGACTGTGATCAATTTCCCTATATTACATTTGCATCGAAAACTAAAAATAAAATGTAATTATATAAAGTAAGTGTACTTTCAATGTATTAACATTATAAACATGGTTATTGGCTCTTGGATTATCATGTTCATTTATGCAATAAATGAAGCCTCCTTAATCTGTTGTTTGCTATCATCTCTCCTCTCACAAGTCATCCTAACAATACCAGGATCAAACCTATAGCCATATTTCTTTTCAAGATTGTAAATGAGAAGTAAAATTGTACTTGCAAATTTTTTGAAAAATGATTTGCTATGAGTCTGTGCAAAATAGCTATAACATATTTAGAATGTGAATGTTCTGAGATATGAATATAGATACGTTGATGGATAAGAAAGATAAGTTAGAATGATAAAAAAAATGAATGGAGATAAAATGGGAAAAATTTGAACAGATAAGTTCAATGATAGATTTATGACATTTGTAAATTTGAATAGGTTGGTAAATACTACACAGGATAAAATAGATAAACTGGTCTAATGTTGTGTATGCAGTAGCAGCTAATTGGATTACTTATATATATATATTATAACGATCGAAATGAAAGTGAAGATCGAATCTAACCGCAAACTACGATATCTGCTCTACAAGGCGCCATCTAGGCATTTAAACCTAGAAAAATTTATAGAGTAGGCAGATACGCGCTGTTAAGATTCCACTTTATTTAAATATTCCGATCGTTAGCCCAAGTCACTAGCTCAGCGGAGACGCAGAGATAAAAATCTATATCTTAATTTATATCTTAAATATCAATAAATAAAAGCCACTGCCAGAAATTAACACATAAAAATATTTATTTACGCACATATAAAATAACATTTAAATTTTGAGGAATAAGTTTAACATTTTAGATTTTTATCAATCGGAAAACATATAAAATTAAACATTATTAATTTGATTTAAAAACTTACAAAAGTCAGATAAGAGTCCGTTTTTAACATTTAAGTTGGCTTGTTTATCAATTTATAAAACTTGACGAAAGTTCTTAATTGATTTTAATAATTGTTCATTTCATATAGCTTATGGTAGAAGAGTCCAGGTTCCTGTTTTTAATTCCCGTGACGCCTCCATTGGAAGATAATGTTCTGGAGATGGCAATAGCTGGTTCAAGGTATCACAGTCTTTTCCTTTTTCTTTTTTAAATAGAGAGTGTGGTATGTGCATCCTACCACAACTCTCAAACACACAACGCTGGAACTCCAGAAAAAACTGTATTTCCCTTTTTATATTATCCACATAGATTCAATTAACAAAACGTCACTAATCCATCACTTTCATTAGGGTCCGAGCCAAGGCTTAGTGCTTCCATTGGTCAAGCTAATTTCTCTTTATTTTCTTATCTATCTTTCATCAGATCATTTTAATCATACAAGAGCCCAAGGCTAGCTTGGTTTTCGATAATTCATAAACAATCATTTCCATTTACAGATTACATTAATTAATACCTGTTTTTATTTTTAAATCTTGTACTTTTTTTTTTATAAAAAAAGTACGTTCAAATACTTATTTGTTTTTTTAAAAAAAAATATTTTTAAAGTTTGGCATCTGTGCGAATGTATATACGTTTAACAATATTTTAATTTTAGCGTTTAGTTTTTTACTTTTATTTGCAAACTTTTAAGTTTTTATTTTAAATAAATGTAACGACATATTTATATATCGTTACAATATATATATACTGTAGTGAAATGAAAGCAAATTTGAGGATAAAAATGAGGCAAGTATTCATTTATGTACAAAAAATCTAAAACAAATTTGACAAATGAATATATTTTATAATCATAAAACCAAATATTGACATGTTTTTGATTCTAGCATTATTGAGATGGTTTGTGAAAAAAGAAATGATAGAAAGTGAAACATTAAGGAGGGTTGGTTTATTGCACAAAATGGAGATGATTTAAATGAGGTCTACATCATTCAAATAAATAAAAATTGGGTTTTTAAAATTTTTTTAGTAATAAAATACTGTGGGTATTTTTTTTTTCTTATTAGTTAACCATGATTATGGCACTAATATGTTGAAAGTGCATTTGATATATTTGATCAAATTTTATTATTCTCTGTTGCATTGTTTTAATATTGTATATACACACACAAGGCAAAGATTATTTATTCTTCTACAAAGGATAAAAACCTGTCCTAATATTGTGCAGTTATAAAGGATAGTGTGTTGTCAATGTGGGGAAGGAGTTTCATATTTTGATACCTTTAACTTACTTGAAGAATGTGGGTTGTTATAAAATGCTTGCATAGTAAGAGTGTGATCTGACTGGGGTGAGTGGGTGGCAGCATTGATAAAAGCGAAAAATATAAAAACATATTTTTAGATCTAGTGTCTGAAGCTATCCTAGCGCCTCACTGAGGAGTGCCAAAGCGCGAAACCATTGGTCTGGGATTTAGATGTGATTTATGATAAGAGATATTTTAAATGCTTTCTCTTGCTAGCATTTTATCAACAAACCTTGTTAGAGCAATTAGCAACACTTTGTTTTTATTTACAAGCTTAAAAAAAGTCATGTGATATATAACTCTATTTTTTTTTATTTTAGATATATATATCTATTTAAAGTATGATTAATTTATTAGTTACATTTTTTACGATGTGTGGGTTTATATTTGCAGCAAGTTAATGCCTCTTAGTAACATTCGAAATAACATAAATCATCTGTCTAGTAAAATATTTTTAAAATTAAATTATATCCATCAAGTAATTTAGATATATCGTTTCCAATTAATTCCTTTTTTTTTTACGTATTCATTATATGAAGCAACACTAAACTTAATTATTTAAAAACTTGATAATTATACCTATTTATCTAATTTAAACACTTTACTTAAAAGTTTGTGTGAATGACAATTGCATTCCCTTTCATTTGTGATGTCAAATAATTAAGATGCTCCTAAATGTTTTTGTCTCGATTAATTTATTTTATAGTTTTTTTTCCATACATAGAAGCATTTATTCATTATGGACAAAGGTTAATCTCGGGGTTTGTAATCACTTGATTAAATACTATTTTTTCAAAACGTAAATTTCATTAACCTTATTTTTGAACAAAAATAATAATTATTAACTAAAATTGGTGGTCGGGGAAATTAAAATACAAACCAAACTAAAAATTCCATTTGTCTCACATGAGTTGAAATCGATGTACCTTTTCCCTATACAATTCAATCAAAACTGTTTTAATTTAAAAAGACTATTAGTTATAATCCAAATATTCTATACACTAATGTCTTCGAAATTCAGTTATACCTGGAAAAAAAAAATCGGCATCATTAAACACTCATAAATGAGTATGACCGTTCCAACTCCAAGAAGAAAAAAGAGAAAGACAAATATTAATAATAACAATAATAATGCTGCAATAGTAATGAGTTTGAATAGTTATAAAAACCAATTTCTGAGATTGCAATATGTCTACATATAGGATGCTCCATTATTTGGTTTATTTGATGATTTAAAATGTTGCCGTTAACTTCTTCTTTAGCGAATCCTTTTCTTATGAAAGACTTCAACATATTGTCTAATCTAGTTTTCCTTGTGATTTATCTTCAGCTAAACACTCCCAAACAAAAGTAATAAAAATTGCACTCCTTTAGTCCGTCTTTGAAATAATCTTTACAAGTAGATGGATTGTGTCTTTCCCATAAAGAATCATATTCAAATTCTCCATAACTTTTTTTTTTTGAGTTATTCTTTCCACATGTTCAATCCAACACAAAGGTGTGTGATTTTACAATAATAAACTCTATAGTATCACATCCAGCAAATGAAGTAGATATTAAAACATTAGCAAACCCTCCATAAAGTAATGCTGCTATCCACTGCAAGCCATAATAATCAATAGATGCTACAAGGTTTGTACATAAAATTTCAATCCAATTTATACTCACTCAATATCCCCAGAGTACTTTCTAGTATGTGACTTTTATCAGTGAAAAGGACCCAAGAACACTGCACCTAGACTTTGGATCTAAAATAAGGTTCCAGAAGCCATCCTTTACCTATTTAGTTAGTTATAATGTTTTCAATCTAGCTTATATTCACTTATATAATCATAGAGATCTGTATCCAGTTCAGTATATATACAGTTTGGTGTTTTTTTAATAACCATAATCACCATCATCCTATGAGCAGTATTGATTATTAAATTAATAAAACATTACATGATCACCATTTCCTATGCTTATAAAGCTTTCCATATATTAGTGCAAGCCAGTACATGCCATAGTAATTAAGTTTGTGTATAAGTTCTCTATCTACTGCTAATCCTTTCATTATCCTCAGATTAGTTTCTAGCTTGTGACTTCATTAGCGATTATCTTTGGATTTAAAAGCAGTGCCTAGATCCTAATGCAACTCTCCAGAAGTCATCTTTTACCTATTTAGTTAACTATGAAGCTAGCCTAAAATAAAAACAAAATGTTTTCAATATAAGCTAATTTACTTGTATAGTCATGAAGATCTGAATCAGTTCAATATATATACCTTTTGATGTCTTTGATTTTTTTTATTAACTATAGTCACCATCATCATATGCATAAACCTTCTAGAAACCATTGACTACTATGATTTGCACTGGGTGGAACTACTGTATGAAAAGTTTGCTGCTGTTTTAACAGCTTGTGTAAGGATACCAACCCTGTCCAAAAGATGATGGTGACTATGAATATTAACCCCCCCCAAAAAAAAATATAGTTACTGAACTGAGTTCAGATCTGCTAGACTATACAAGTCAATTAGCTTATATTGAAAATGTGTTTTCAATTTGGCTCATAGGTTTAATTAAATAAATATATAAAAGATGGCTGATTGAGAGTTGCATTAGATTCAAAGATTTAGATGCAGTGCTGAAAATCAGAAACTAACTGGGGATTTTATGCACAAGTCTTCTAGTAACCATTGATTACTATGGCTTTCAATAAGCGACATGATTGTATGGAGAGTTTGATGCTGTTTTTAATAGTCTGATTAGGCATAGGAAATGGTTTTATATGATCAAACAGATATTGATTGTTTTTACAATCATACCATAATATCTTTATAATGCTTGAATGTTATATTTCAAAGCCTAATTATTCTTTTTTAATGGTAAATTGATTTAAAAAACCTAATAAAAAATGATGTTTTAAGAAAACTAAGCAGAGCAAATATGTTTTTTATGATGTTATAGCTGATATTATCATGTGACTATTCATATAGCATGGATGGGGTGCTCACTAACATACATAGCCAGCATGATGAACTTATTGTTTTTTTAACTTATGAGTTAAAATAAAAAAAAACACCTTTCTTAACTGAAATATTACTAGATTTTTCTTAAAAGCAGAATGAATGTGTGAATTAATGATTGTTTTTATTAAAGATATTTATAGTCATGATAGACTACATTATGATCCTTATTTCTAGAAACCTTCAAAATTGTCAACCAAGAAAGCAATTGATGGTTGAAGACAGAGGGTACTATGAATTTCATGATTATCCTCCCAGGCTGCTATTCAATAATATTTTATTTAGGGTTTTACAATTGTAATTCACTTTTAAATAAAAGATTGCTCAAATTGGAAGAACTATTTAATATTTAATTGGACAGCATTGTACTTTGTGAAGATAGAAGAAAAGGTGAAGAGTCAATTGGTTTCAAAAGTGGACATGTACTTTACTGTAAAGACACAAATATTGGCAGAGCATGTAGAATGGAGTTTATTACAAATACAATGTGGAAGAAGAATATTGTAGAAATTTATGGTGTACCAGATGGAGTGGAAATATTAGTTATTTAAATTGATAGAAGACACTGGATTTGTGCCTCAACAAGTTCTCATTGTGATGCATTTTATCAGACCAAACATTTTATAATTATCATGGAAGACTTTAATGCTAGAACTGGTAAATGATTGAAAGCTGAAAGTAATGTGGGTAATATGAGAGAGGACACATACTTAGATCACAGAAAAACTATATATTTTCTTTTTTTTAAATAAATGTTAAACAAAATTGGGAATGGAAATATCTAAATAAAAATACACCAGAATTGAATTATAATTTTACTAACAGAAAATATATATTTCAAGATTATAATGTTCTTAGTAGGTTGAACATAGAAATTGATCATTGATTAGTGAGATGTTATATATGTGTTAATGCAAAATTAGAGACCCAAAAATTAGTAAGAAGGTCAGTATTAACAATTGACATTCATAATTTTTGGAAACATTCCAATGAATTTAAATTGGAACCTGTAAATCATTTTAAAATAATAACAGATTTTGAAGATGATTCATATTTGAATGAAAAAATAAAAAAATAGCTGATACAAAAGAATCAGCAATGATCTAGTAATTTTTTTATTGGAATAAGAAATTGGATATCTAGAGCTTTGTAAACTTGTATGAAAAAGAATTAATAATGATGTAAGAAAACATAATTGAGAACTGACAAGAAAAACTACAGAAGAGAACAAAAGTCTCAAAGTGTAAAACACCATCTTGGTAATGGAAGAAAAGTTATTTCTGAAGTGAGAAAAGATGAAATTAATACTAAAAAAGAGATGGTATCATAAAATGTGTGGAAACAGGTGAAGAAATAAAAACATTGTTGAAAAAACTATATATTAAATGTTGAAATCATAAAGGTGAACCAGATGTTTGGAAATATGCATTAGTAATCTTGAAATTTAAGAAAGTGATAAGAAAGATATGAGAAATTGCAAATCTATCAGTTTATTATCAGATCTATACAAACTCTTTACCAAGATATTTCAATGAATTTTGGATTCTAGTTAATCAAAATAAACCAAACAAACAAATTATATTTAAAAAGTGATTTTAGAACAATAGATCACATCCAATTTATTGAGAGAAGTTATTGAAGAACCAATGAATAAGAGTTGTCAATTTGCTCTGGATTTGTAGATTATAAAAAGACAGCATTTCTACAATGATTAAAGTCTTAGATCATCAAGATATTGGTCTGAAATATTATCATATTCTGAAGAATATTTATCAAACTGTAACAGCAGTAATTAGATTGCATCTATAACTAAGACAATTAGCATTGAATTGGATGTACAAAAGAGTGATTTTTTATCTCCAAAACATTTTACCACAGTTTTACAAAAAATACTTTGTGAATTAAAGTGAAAAGCTAAAGAAGTAAAAGTAAATGGTGATTAAGCCAATAAACATCACATGACTACCACCTCTTGCAAATGATGTGATTGTTTTTGCAAAGTATTCTTTAAAACTATGGAACTATATCATACCATTTACACCTTCTTAGACACTTTATCAATACTTTTATTAGTATTATTTGTGTAATAATTGTATAATTATATATTTGAATATTGTAGCTCTGATGATGACTACAGGACAGTCGAAACTGTTAGGGTTATACAAATAATACAAATAAAAGTATTGATAATGTGTCTAAGAAGGTGTAAATGGTATGATATGTTATAATAGAAATCAATACATAGGAAAAGAAGAAGTAGAAAACTATGAAACTAAAGACAAATACTAAAAAGATTAAAGTATATTTAATAGATATTCTCAGAAAAAAATAAAGATTGATAATTATGAATCAGATGATGTTAAGAACTACAAAAAACATGGTTAAATTATTAATGCATATGAAAACATAAACAAACTAAATTAAATATAGAATTAAACTTGAATGGAGTGTTTTTCATAGAAATAACTTAATATTAAAAGCAATGTGCCTACATGTTTCAAAAAAAGTTTTTAATAGATGTATTTTATCAGTTTTTTCTGAAAAATATGAGACCTTTGCACTTAACAGAAGAGCAATACAGAGACTTTGGACCACTCATTGAAGTATGGAGAGATATACATTGGGAGTAATAAGGAGATTAAAAATTAAATATATATATGACAAAAACAAATGACTTTCATTGGCATCATTGAAAGAATTAAGAGACTGAAAGGACCTGGGATGCATGGCAGTTTAAGTTTTAAATCAGATCCTAAGAGATTGTAAATGACCTAGAAGTATATTGCTCGTGTGAGATGGATAAATGAAATAAAGAAATTTACTGATAATCAATAAATAGGGAAGGCCCACTATATAGGAAAGATAAAATTGTAGGTACATTACAGCTTATTACTGCTTTCAACCAGACTGGTCATATTCATACCATAAAGATAGATATATTTGTTTATAGAAAAGAGAAGCTAAGGATTGAAGAAACTGTATTAAAATTGAAGAAATTTTGAACCTGTAGTTGATCAATAAATGATTGGAAATGACTATGATGATCATTTTGTACATTATAAAGCAATGGTATTATTTATTTCGGGTATGCAGACATTGTTTAAAAATGGGTGGAGTGAAAGAGATTAATATAAAATACAGTGATAAAATTTTTATATATTTTTAATTTTGTATTCCATAGCAATGATGATTTTAATTTTTCAAAAAACAAAATGTAAATAAATTTTATTTTCAAATATTTATTTCATTGATTATTCTACAATCCTTTTCTGCCACGTACCTCTATTTCTTTAATTTTTTGCCCTGTGTAGCTTAGCTTAGTAATAGAGTAGTGGATAAAGAGCTAAAAGTTTATGAATCATTTTCCAAATGAAAAATAATGATAATAAATAGAATTTTAATTCACTAGTGCTTATATCTATATCATCATCATCACAAAAAAATTTCTTCATGGTTTGACATAATGGTAAAGAGAGCATCTGTATCTCAAAGTCCATGGATTGTGTTCTGACATTTATAATGCTTGAACTTTGTATGAAAAGTTGAGGAGAAAACCATTACATTATGATTAATATTAAGATATCGTTTTATGCAGAGAGGCAACTTAGATGTTAAGACATAACATAGACTTCATTGTGCTGCTATTGCTTTTAACAAATTAATAAGAAAAAATGTTTTATCAAAAGGATATAACCTAAATGTTGAGGTGTAACACAGATGTGCCACTGCATTTAACTAGTTAAAAGATGGGATAATTGATTACAATAATATAATGTTTGCAACTAAATTAGTTAGAAATAAATCTAAGATTTTATTTAATTTATAATATGGAAGTGAAGCAGATGCCTTATTGATATAACACAAAGGCATTAGAAAAATTTTATTCAAAAATGCTTCCTAAAAGTGTACTGCTGTCAAGTCTTATTTCTGCTGGATTAGATATGTGAAGTGAATGGACAATATCAGTTGAAGTGAAAAGTATTATGATGAATGGTATGATTTCCTTTAGGAAGATTATCTCAAGACTTTAAAGAAGAGCCATTTTGACTGCTTTTACTGGTAAAATATGACTGTGGAAAAAGTTGAATGACAGCATTGGCAAACTATCAATAGACCAGTATATTCTATATGCATATATGTTGTAGTCTTCAGAATGATTTGTTAAATAATGCAAAACTCATCTTTTGTATATACTAATTATTATTCCAATATCTTTCTACATTTTTTCTTCTTGGAGTTGAAATGATCATGTTTATTTGCAAATGGCTGTTGGCGATGATGAATAAAAGTATATTTTAAAATATTTTGTAATTTATCTCCTTAATATTTTCAATTGTGGTTGTTTACAGAATCATGTGACATTTGAGTGTCTTAGTGGTACTTGAAGCTTTTAATCATTCCATTCAATTAGACCGAATCAACATTTTTATTTAAATAACTCTGCAAAGTTTTATTCCTGGAATTTTTGATTTTTGAGTCTATCATTCCACTACTGCGAAAATTAAACAAGAGCACCATTTTGATTATTTAATTATAGTACAGCATTATTTATTTAGCCTTTTAATTAAATAAAATGCAATTAGTATATATATATACTTTATGATCTCCATTCCATCACACATTCCTGGGACATAAGAATAAAGACATTTTAAAAGTCAAATGACTCCCAAGATGCATTTTGTACTGAACCAGCATTCACCAGTTGGTCCAGATCACAATCTTTTACATATATCTTTATAATAAGTTCTGTGTTTATCTGGTGTGGGGATAATCTCTAGTTTAATAAATGATTAGTGATAATCATTAATGTAATTATCTAAAGTGAATCGCGGGAAAGTTGTGGGTGGATTAAGTTTGGCACTTTCAAATCAAAATGTAACAATTTAGCATTTTTTTTATTGTCAATTTAAATCTGTAACATTGCCCATTTTTTAATCACTTTGAAATAAGAATAAACACTATCCAAATTTAAATCTATTTATCATGCCAAATAAACTTGAGGAATTTTGTATAAATTTTAATTTGTTTATTCGTGAGTAAAATAAATTACTTTTTATAAGGTTTAAAAATTATTTAATTTTTATTTACTCACAATTATTCAAATTTTTGCTATCCCAAAATGCAATATTACCTCCAAACAGATATACAGCCATGTTTTTTTTTAAAAATTACAATGAGCCACATATTAGCTATCTATATATATAAAAAAGTCGAAAGCAAACTGAATTTAAATTAAAATTCCATTACAGAATAATAAGATTTTTACTGCCAAACAGTTGTTAATGTTTTTTTTTCTAATAAGACTTTTTTTAAAAAAAATATCAAAGGTAAGCAAAATTCTACAGTTAATTAAATAACTGTTTCTAAAAAAAGAACAATTCTTCTCAAATTCTTCCACGAATGTACATAAAAAATGGAAAAATCTGCAGTCTTTTTTTTTACATTTAAAATGTAAAAATAAAATGTTTATAGATATTATCAAATAAAATGTACGCCTTTTTGGATTATTTCAATGATATAATAATGGATACTTTGACTTCCAGAGCTCGAACGTCACATGACCTCCAGAACTATGTATTATTTGATTACTTTTAGTAATATATATATATTGTGTACACTTTCCTTAGAAAAATATTTTATTAGATGCAAATCAGATAATTATCATTTGATCAACTCAAATCAAACAATTTGTGAATATCCGAATGGCTTGGTTGATCGCAACAGTTTCTTTCAATTAATTAAGCATATATCTAACCCCCTCTCAGAATTCAATTCAGGATACTGTACTTAAGATTTCGAATCTTTTATTCTGATCAATGACAAATTATTGTTAAAAGCAATAAAGAGTTTTCTTACTATTTGATTCTACTGCCGAAAAACTACTTTTCAGTTAAAAAATACTGATACAAGTTTACATATACATAGTTTTGTACATAGGCACATGTGTGTAAATATAGATGTCGCCCTTAATTTTTTTTTATTAAAAAAAATCCTTAGCAAGCTTATTTACAGATAACTGATATACTATTAAGAACTGCAACAAAGATTGCTAGCACAAAGCAGCAGTAGTTGACCAGTAAAGTTTCAATTGAGACGACAATTTATGAGAAAAAAGAAAGGATATGAAAATATGTAAAAGTGATCATAAGAAGTATTGGTAAAAAAAATTAATAATCATATAAAAAAATTTAATTATGCAGTAGCAAGGAAAATTACAGTAGTCAGAAAAAGTATAAAAAATGTAAAACATCTTGGTATTGCATTCCTGCAATATCTCTTGATTAGTTTCTAGTTTACGGTTTTTTCTGATAATTATCAGTAAGCACTAGATAGGGATTTTGATGCACACACATTTTAGCATCCATTGATTACTATGGTTTGCACTAGATGGCCTTATTGTGTGGAGAGAGTTGCTTCTGCTTTAATAGATTGTGTGAGCATAGAAATGGTCTTATTTCTTTAATAAAAAGAAAAGATAAATCTCTTACTAAAAAGAGAGATGACATCATGAAATGTGGGGGTTCTATAAAGAATTATATAGCAATAAGCAATGTGAAAAAGTATCCCCTGCAAGTAATACATATTCTGAAGTATTTAGCATTTTAAATGAAGAAGAGAGAAATGCAAATAAATCTATGAAAAAGAATCAAACTCCATGTAATAATGGAAATTATAATTGATATATTAAAAAAGCAGATGAAGAAATAGAAAAATTGCTGGCTATTGTTTATATGATAAAGATATACTAGATAAATGGAATAATGTAATACTAATAATGAGATTTTTAAAAAACTGATGAGTAAGTTCTTAGAAATTACAGGCTTATTTATCTTTTATAAATCCTAATCAAAATTTTTATCAAGATAATTAAAACTCATTTACAGCAAACTGGATTTTAACCAACCAAAAGAACAATTTAGGTTTAAAAGTGGTTTTAGCTTTGTGGATCACATCCAAGAATGGAAAGAAATTGCATAAAGGACCAATAAATATGAGTTGCTACCATTCTTTGGATTTATGGATTATGAAAAAGCAGTTGATCCTATAAGCATTATCACAATGTTTAAAGCATTACATCATCAAAATATTTACCTGATATATTATCATATTCTGAAAAATATCTATTAAAATGCAACAGGGTGACTTCATATCTCCAAAACTTTTTACAGCAGTTTTATAAGAGATATTTTATGAGATTAAAAATGGGAATCAAAGTGATTAAAAGTAAATAAAGATTATTTAAGTCATTTAGATTTTGAAAATAATGCTATTGATTTTTCAAATAATGCTTCAGAGCTTCAGGAAATGTTGCAAGAGTTATCAGAAGAAAGTAGGATTAAAGATAAATGCTAACATGATTAAAGTAATCTTCATTCAATTTTTTCAAAAGAAGAAACTAAAGATTTAATAATGATGGATTAAAAGAAGTTAACAATTATAAATACTTCTATATAATATTGCTACCCTGTGCCAACCAGAGTAATCAATGGATGCCAGAAGGCTTGTGCACAGGGTGGCACTACTGTATGGAGAGTTTTGCCTGTTTAATAACAGTTATGTACTAGCATAAGAGATGGTGATCATGTGATGTTTAGTGGTTTAACTATAAATACCGTTATCAGATTTTACAGATGGAAACATAATAGATGAAATTAATCATAGAATTAAACTTTTGGAATGCTTTTGGTAAAAATAACTTAAAAGGAAAGATGCTTAAGTGTTTGAAAAGGAAATGAATATGGATCTGAGATTTGAATTCTTAACAGAAGAGCAATACAGTGACTTTAGATCAATCAATGAAATATGGAGAGATGTATGCTGAAAATGGATGAGAGAAGATTAAAAGTCTGAAGTAGATCTGGGTTGGACATATTGTTAAGAAAGATGGTGCATGGTAGTAGATGGATAGTTAAATTTTTAAACTGGATTCCAAAAGAATATAAAAAACCTAGATAAAGATCACATAGAAAATGGATGAATAAAATAAGAAAGTATGATGTAAAGGGGAAAGGTGACAAATTGGAAACACTGAATTGAATTTGGAGAGACCTTCATCTTGCAGGTAGATTGATAATGATTGAAAGTATTAATGATGATAGAAGATATCGTGAGTATATGTACTTCAAAGATTGTACAACAAATTTTCACAAAAATTTTATATTAACAGAATAATTTTAAAGTAATTTATGTAAAAAGTTTGCATTCAAATCAAATTAGATTACTGAAGATAATACACGAATAAAGTACTTCTAGTAATCTAGGATAGATTTTATCTCCACCTGGAGAGAGTAAGTAATACAAATACACAAAATTAGTGAATTAATAATGATGTTGGGTGATAATATTTTGCATCATTATTTGGTGTGTTTGGTTTTAAAACTGCCATAGTTTTGTCTTTATGCAAATTTTTAGAATAGTTTTTGTATAAATAATGTTATTGAATAGTTTCTGACATAAAAACAAAAAATAAAGCAGTTTTAAAAGCAAAAAAAACCCAGAAATGGTTCAAAACCCTATTGCCTAAAGAGCTAAGACCTATAGAGCAATCTGGTTTTAGATCAGAAAAGGCTCAGATTAAAAAAGGCTTTGAATTTCAAACTAGTGCTATCTCATGATTCTGCTTAGAAAAAGGATCTTCCAAAAGTTTCTAAAATTGTTAAATGCAAAAAAACCATTAATTGACACAACAAAATGACCTCCAATGAACAAATTCAAGTGACATTAACTGATAGTCATAGCAGACACAGAATTTTACAGAATGGTCCTCTCCATGATTACATTCAATTACTACATTTGATACATTGATCAACAGTCTTTCAGATATAGAATATATGAATTCATTTGCACTGATGATAGTACTTTGACTTCTCAAAAGAGATTCTTTCCTGAATTGAAAAGTCTCCCAATAAGGATTTGAAAAGATTGAAAAATCTTTTTCAAAGAATGAGATCTTATTTCTAGCCCAATGAAGATAGTATGATCATTTTTTAAATTTAAATAATAGAGCAGGAAAATATAACTTTTTATAATTATAGACTAAAACTATTCTACCCCATGGTATTTAAGAGTAATCTTTGGATTACTATCTTTTGTCTATCTGAGGTTAGATTAGAATCAATTTCCAAGAATAACATCCTTGGAAATCTGGATGGTACTATTTAATTATGATGCAGTTACTTTATAGATAGCATTGCCACATTTTAGTGGGGACTAGCATTCTGATTGGGAGAAAAAGATTCTATGTTAAACTTTTGAATACTAAGATGTTCTTCCACACAGCTTGATAAAAGATATCAAGATTAGACTTGTCAATAATAGAGGATATAGTTTTACCATTCAAGAGATTCCTTTTTTGGATGTTCAAACCAAAAATCTACAATTGAAGAATTATGATGTAAAAAATGGAATTCTTATAGGGTGCTAAACAAAGTTATTTTCAATCCAATTGTAAATTTGGGTGGATTTGATCTTCCTAGATGAAATTGGAATCTCATCAATAGATTCAGGACAATTCATGATGGCTGCACTTATTTATTTTGTAAATAAAACATGAACAACACAAAACTAAACAACATAGTTAATGATTATAGTAATTATTTACGCATTTGAGACTCAGACCTCTAATAAGAAAGAAATACAAAGACTGACTTCAATCCACCCAGAAAATTATAAAAATATGTTTGTTAAGATTAATAATAAGACATGTAAAACACAATACCTAAATAAAACAACAACTAGGAGTGACTAATATTGAATGAAATAAGAGGTTGAAATGGAATAGGTATGTTGCCAAAAGAAATCACAATAGATGGTCAATTGTAGTGTTTAATTGGATACCAAAACATTAAAAGATTACATATTAGATAGATTGATGAGATAAAAAATTGTTGTATTCTGGATTTACAATATTCTGATGATTGTAATATTTTTGTCATTTCAAAAGATGATCTACAGAATTTTCTTAATATTCTGAATGTAACATATGCAGATGTTGGTTCGTCAATCAATGTTCATAAAACAAGTTCTTTACCAAACAGTGATTGACAGGAAACCATCAGCAACTTTTAGCTTGGATGGTTATCAACTTGAGAGTGTACATGAGTTTAAATACTATGGTAATTTTATGAGTAAAACAATGGACTTAGATGTTGAGATCCAATACAGATTCCAATGTGCTGCTATTGCTTTTAAAAAGTTAAAAGAAAGTATTTCATCATAGAAAAGTAACAATGCATCTAATTATCTATATATAAAGCTGTTATTTTATCTAATGTATTGTATGGATGTGAAACTTGGATACTCTATTGGTGTAATATAAAGACATTAGAAATGTTTTATTTAAGAATCCTCTGTAAAATTTTAAAAATACACTGACAAGGTCTTAAAACTAAACAATATATTTTTTAGCTTGCAAGATGTCTACTATTGTAAAATCACACCTTCATTGGATTGGACATGTAAAATGAATGAACAATGGAAGACTTTCTAAAAGAGTGTTTTATGGTGAACTCAAATACAGATTTCATAGGATATGTAGACCCCCCTACATTGTAAAAATTATCTCAAAGCTATTCTAAAAAAATGCAATGCCAATTGTTTTCAATGAAATGATATGGCAGAGAATAGATCAAAAATAAAAGTATTCAGCTGAGGAAACTAAAAGACAGCATTGTAAACTATTAAGTAAACAAAGAAATGAACTAGAATGTTCTATATGCAGATGTATTTGTGGTTCACAAATTGGTTTGTATAATCAACTCATTTTAGAGTAGTTTTCCCTCTTTCTCTCTCTTTTTTTGGAGTTGGAATGGGTATATTCATTTTTAGTCAGTTGTTGGAATGTTATTGGTTTGTATAGTTGGGCTGTATAATGATTAAAGTGAGCCAAGTCATAAAGACAATAAAGTGAAAAGAACTCCCCAGATGTGTTAATTCATAAACTGGGCCACCCACAAACAAATGATCAAAGTAATAAAATTAAAGTTAAATAGTCAAATAATAAAACTAAGTTCAAATAATCAATATACACCTGGGTCTTGTTCTATGTGGTAGATAGGTTCCTCAGAAAATGCGCACAAAAGAAATCGCACAAAAATAGACTTAACTAACCTTAAAAAATGGGGGATACATACTGCAATTTTCCAAAAATCACATAAAAGCAATGCAACAATGTAAAATTACTTTAAAATCGGCATAAAAAAAAAAATAAAATAAAATATGACAATAAAAAATTTCAAATTTGAAAAAAATTGATGCAAGACAAACTTTTTTTCCTTTTTTTATTAACTACAGTATTTAATTTTATTCAAAACAATATATTTTTATGCGTAATTTACATTTTTTTCATACATGTACAGTATTTTATTCATTATTGCTATTTGAGACATCAGATTCATCATTATGTGATGTGATGTGAGGTACTGTAGCTTCTCCTTAAATGAAGTCAAGAGGAAATACAACTAAAATGTTTTCCAATCACTGTTGATTCTTCACATTTCGCTAAGCGATCTAAAATTAAAATTTTTGTTTCCAAAAAAATTCATTTTCTTGGGTGTTTTTTCCTTTCCATTAGGGTAAACTAAAAATTTAAAATAAAAATAAGAACTTAGACTTATGATAATAAAAAGCAACTGACTCACCACTGTTGGACAAAATTTAATTAAAACTAACAATTAAAAATTAAATTATTTTCATCTTTAATTTTTTAATTTTCAATTCCGTTTAAAAATCAAATTTCAACGTTTCATATCACATTAATTTCAGATCATGTTATATAATTTTTAAATTGTTAATTACAATTAAAAATCAGATTTTAATTGTCAAATTTAATTGTGTCCACCACTATTACTCGCCTTTTAAAAATAAACTTGTGGACACTAAATGATTAATTGATTATGTACTCTTTTTATAAAAAGCAAAAATAGAATATGATTTAAAATGCAAAAATAACAACATACATAGTGTAGGCATTTATAATGTTTGAACTGATTTACATTATAATCTTGTAAAATTTAATGTGTGTATATAAAATAGGGAAATCCTGATTTTAAGTGAATTATGAATTTTTTTATTGCATAAAATCTATTACAGTACTATTATAAAGCATTGAAAATATTGAAATTATTAGATGGAAGTTGAACTCCAATAATGCGCTATTACTTTAAATATGATGTGAATGCATGAAATTTATAATATTTAAAGTAATAGCACATTATTGGAGCTCAACTTATGATCTAATAACTTTTATCGCATAAAAGAAAACCGCATACAAAGTTATTAAGAAGAAATATGAATCGCATAACTTCAAAGTCACATTAAATAAATCTGCATAAAACAAGACCCAAGTGTATCAATAAAATAGAAACAAAGACACAGATAAACAATCAATATGTTGTTAGATAGACCACTGATGTTTCAGGATTTTAAATGTTAATTGAACTCATATATCTAGACTGGCCAAGTAAAAGACAAAAAAACTGCATTTGTTCTAATGGATATATAGGCTGAAGGTCTCAATTACAAGTAATTGCATTATTTGATCAAGAATAATGATTCCTCCAGATGGCCACTTTCAAATGCTAAGGATTTGGATAAAAAAGCTCACAAACAATAAAAGGAGTATATATTTCCATGTACTATGCTGTTTTCTCAATGGAACTATTAAATAGGTACCAGAAATAGTTGTAGATCCAAAGCACCTGAATATGAAGTTATTAAAAACCTTGATAGACACTATCACCACAGGCATAATGATCAGTTAAGGTCATATAATGTAAAGTACCCTCCAGATAAGATATTGATTAGCCGACTAAAATACCAACTTCAAAATTTACAGAAACTAGATCAGATATTTAGGAAACCAGCTTTGGGGTAGATTATCTTTGATGTAAGCTGGTCAGCATTTAGTTCACTTTCTTATTTCATCTTCTGGGCTAACTTTAGGCAGAGGTAGGGAAAGTTGCAATCTTATTCTAACCTTATCTTTGATAATGGAACTGTCCAAACTGTATAGGATTCAGAAATCAAGCAGCTGACCAATGAAACAACAATAATGTACAGAAATGGAGATGGCATGAAGAGGTTGATCATATAACCGAGTCAATAAATCTGATTATTTACAATAAAAAGGAGAAAACAGTCATAAAATTAAAACCATTTAAAAGGCACACAGGAAAGAGATATTATATCACATTCAGAATAGTAATTTATAGTCTGAAGTCACTCTGATATTATTCTCTCTTTGTTAAAGTGCAGTCAGGAATGCTTAAATCTTGGAGCAGACACATAGTATCAAAACCTTCATGGGACAAGACAATGTAGCTGGAAATATGAGATTTTATTAGAAAGATGTGTGGCATTCCTCCAACCTGCTAGTTATTTCTGTCAACTATCACACATTTGTAATTTCATCAATTATATTGATAAATAAACTCTTTTAAACTGTTGAAAATATATTATTAATGCATTAGATATAAAAGATGTTTTGATGTTAATTTAGTTCTACCTTATTTATTTATTTAGTAATAAGAAAGTATTATCTGGCAAATAAAATGTATAAATACATAACAAGCTCATAATTCCAATACATGAGAGTATGACGGTATGAATGAAAGTCATCTTATTCTATGTTACATGGCACACAATAACATAGTGTGTGTGCACAAATATATATAAAGTTGAAATGAAAAATAAAATTAACACAGACAAAAATTTGATAGATATTTTTTGTATTTCCTGGAATAAAATAATGCTAGTAAAATGTTAAATAATTTTGGATTTCCTCTCTTTTCTTCCAAAGAGTAAGCTTGTGGTTTAAGACATGTAGAGGTCCCTACTATCGCATTTTTATACACATGTGCTTGAGGCTACAGCCTTAATGAATATTACTTACATACTCAATGTGCGTTTAAATAAATTTATAATTACAACTTTAAATTATCGTAATAGATTTCTCACTATAAAATCTTTCCATTGACTTGTAAATTGAAAGATTTCATGAGTATTAATGTGTAATAAGAAATGTGGACTTAATTAATGAAGTATTGAATAGCTTCACACTCTCAGATCGAACCGCTTCAGCTTCACCTATTTAAATAGAAAGTAGGTTAAAGTAAAGAAGGGTTTCCCTCTTTTCTTCCAAAGAGTAAGCTTGTGGTTTAAGACCTTTAGAGGTCCCTACTATTGCATTTTTATACACATGTGCTTGAGGCTACAGCCTTAATGAATATTACTTACGTAATCAATGTGCGTTTAAATAAATTTATAATTAAAAGTTTATTATAAATAAACATTTATAAAGATCTAAGTAATATTTTTATTGAATTCTGATTTAGAATTTAAAAACAAATGGTTTATTTTTGAAATCTTTTAATTAATGCTTGTATACATTTCATTATTTAGATAAAAACATGTAGATTACACTTTAATAAAATTCCAAAAGTAGTTTGTAATTAAAAGTGATTTGAAAAGATTAAAATTGTTTTAATCAAAAAAAAGTTTTTAATTAATGTATTTTACCCCACCCAATCCAAGACTATAAAAGGGTTAGAGGAAAAGATTAAGGGATTTATAATATTTCTTTGCAGTTTGCTGTAGTTGACAGTAAATTATAGCCGGCCAAAAGAAATGACTAGCAGAGTTATACAGAAAACTACTATGAAAATGTAAGAATGCAAGGAAGCAGCTGATTTACAGTTCATGATGGTGGAGTTTAAATTCACAAGGAGGAAAATGATCCATTTTGTGTTGAAATTCTTAGCTACAAATGTGTTCTAAGAAGACAGCTTGCTGGCCTGAAACCTATCAAGTTCTAGACAAGGGAACTTATTGAATGCCAACATACCTGATTATGTCTATCCTGATGATGACAAGCCAGCCTACCAGTTTGTCCAGAATCCATCAGCTTGATGAAAAAATTAGTAATCATATACTGCTGTTTATCAATACCTGCAAGGAAACACAGATAAACACACTGCATTACTTGTGTATACAGAGAGTTTTTTTTATAGTTTTTTAAAATAACATTTTAATCTATAACTTGATTTTAAATCAATAATTTTCTGGAGTCACATATCTAAAAGAAAGAAGCAATCCACAGATAATTTATATATATTATTGAAGCTATAGTTTTTATTTCAAGTGCTTCACACACTTTTAATTTTATATATTATAATATTGAGAGAGAAGTTTAAAATTCCTAATAGTTTACATATAGTATTGAAGAAATTGTTTTTAGTAATTATTTAAAAATACCAGAAAATAATTTTGCTTAAGCTAAAAAAAAATCAACAGTAAAAATTAGATGATTCTATATTATTCTAAAACTGTAATAATTAATTAATATAATCTGTTAAATACTAATTTTAATTTTTTAACAAAAAAGAAGAAATCAAAAATCTAAGTTTAAAGGCATTATAATCAATCATTCAAATCTTTTTTAGAGTAACCTGTCAAGACTGATTTTATTTTTTAACAGAAAGGAAAGCCTTATTATTAAAGTAGTAAAGTTTATGTACTTTCAACAAAGAATTTAATTATAAAAATTTACATTTTAATAACTTTATTATTTTGACAAGTAAAAATACATAATATAAATGCCAGTATGCACATAAACATTACTACATGCACAAACATATATATTACTTATGTGTTATATAAAAATTAATGTCATTTATTATTTTAATAAATTCAAATATGATAGATGAATTTTATTTATATGTTAAATCGATTATTGTACTGCACATATGAGTGCAAATGATATCTATATGTTTAAGTAAATCTATATTCAGATATTTATATCAGTTGAAATATAACTTAAAAATTTTAAGCATGTATTTTTATTTTCTGACAATTCAAATACGTGTAGAAATTATTGTCACATGTATGTGTGCATACATACATATATCAATGAGTGTCAAGTAGACACGTGCAAAAATTAATCATTGTATATTATTAAATGTCAACTGAAATGTATTCATTTCTAAATTATAATGCATATCTGTATGGTCATATAAATGCATTTTATGGAATCAATGTAATAAATTGAATTTTGTATTAATCATGTAAATCACCATGTGATAGTTTCTTTAATTGTATATTACTCAAAATCAGAGGGTTTAATTGATATGTGTATAGCCCTATTTTACAAACCTTATTTTAATTCTTTTATGGTTATTAATAAACTTGTATTTCATTGTTAAAATTATTCCAGTGAACTTAATTTTCTTGTTCACAATATCGGAATAGAGCTTATGTTCCCTGAGCTAGATTCACGCATAACAGCCTGCTAAATTAAAGGGGATGTATATTAGTGCTTTTGGACATCCAATGATGATGATGATATTCCAACCAATAATGATGATGGTGATCATAATCCTGGTTGTCACTAAGAAAATATTCTTTAAAGCCCATGTACTATATTTTATTTTACTTTAATCTTATTAGAAATTAAGTTTATAATTGCCAGTACATTAATGGTGCTAAGTAGATAATGTTGGAAATGCTTAAAAGAAAGATAAAATAAAAATGTAATGATGATGATAATAATAATAATAATAATAATAATAATAATAATAATAATAATAATAATAATAATAATAATAATAATAATAATAATAATAATAATAATAATAATAATAATAATAATAATAATAATAATAATAATAATAATAATAATAATAATAATAATAATAATAATAATAATAATAATAATAATAATAATAATAATAAT
Source organism: Epiperipatus broadwayi (assembly GCA_028023455.1). NCBI lineage: Eukaryota > Metazoa > Onychophora > Udeonychophora > Euonychophora > Peripatidae > Epiperipatus > Epiperipatus broadwayi. The sequence continues at coordinate 2,455,633 of JAQFVV010006236.1, forward strand.
AATATCCATTACCTTTTATAAGTTGAATAAATGCTGATTTGAAAATAAATGCCATAATAAGAATTAATTTAGGATAAATATCCCCTGGTTTAAATATGTGTGCGTATACATGATTTCCAAATAAAACAAACAAGTAGTAATATTACCTGGATTGATAAAACATGCATATGATTTTATATTTGAAATTTGAATGAATTATAAATGCTTATATATAAAATACGTCTCTACTTGGATAAATTATAAATGCTTATATACCAAATATGTCTATACCTCAATAAACACACTTCTAATAATGTTTATACATTGTAAATCTATAACCCTGAATTAAATCACAATATGTTGACATAAATGAGTAACTTCAATCTACCTACATGTACCTGAATCAAGGATTAATGAATGTATTAGATATATATGATCGATGATTAATGAGTGATCAAGTTAACCTAGGAGTATATATATATATATATGCACATACAGGAAAATGGAAACCCAAAATGAACTGTTACAAAAAGAAACTATTAATAAACTTTGGTTGGATTATTATGCAAATAGTGTCATAGCTAAAATAATTTTGGAGGACTTATTTATTATTCAAACATTATTATATAATTAAAAATTGTATATTGTCTAAAAGTAATCCAGTTGTTCCATTTCATCTCACATCTCTTGTAATTCATGGCACTTGTTCACAAGAATCTCATGCCTCCTGAGCTAGGTTTGGCATAACCAGACCTGGGTAAGTAAGGTTGTAGTAATCTTGAACTCTACTGGTACCATTTGGGAATCCAAACAAACATATTTTCTAGTAGTATCCAGTCTCTGTAATGCTACAGCCTCTGGTGAGCAGGAAATATTGTTGTAGGAGGGGTTTAGGTAAACATTCGATAAAGCTAATCTTTATTTTTATCCTACAATATGCTCATCAGAAAATAGTTACAACCGATTTATATAGGTTGTGGTCCAATTACAATATATATATATATGAAAAACAAAAAAACACAAGTTTTAACTTGTGTTTTTTGTTTTTCATAAATGTACCTTTGAGGTCTTTCTTGCAATAATATATATTGCAGAGGCTTCTACTATGTGGTGATCTGAACTGATATCAGACCCATGTAGCTATCTGGCTTGCTATGCTGAGTTTGAAGACATTATGTGTCTAAAAGATTCATGCTTGCAAGCTGAATAGAAACTGTGTCATAAATGCTCAGAGTTTGTGTTTAGATCTATTTTCTTATTCCTGTCCTTCACTGACGATAGCAAATAGCTTGAAATCATTATCTGAAGGTGGAACTAAAGTTAGAGATAGTGAATGCTTGCTCTGACGTTTATGTAAACAAACTTACGCTTGACTATGTTTTTGGTAGAATGCCATCTATTGTCATATATATATATTGTACCTATATTGATATAGGCACATATAATTTTATCTAAAATTATATTATTAAAATAATCGTTCATAAAAGAAAACATAAAATTAAACGTTGAAGAGTTTATTGCAGTTTGTTTTAGAAAAAAGATAAGAATTAAATAGTTTTCTAGCGTTAGTTTTTGAAATAAAAAAAGCTACAATTAATTAATCAAAAGGGGGGAGGGGGAGTCTTGGTTTGAGAAATGAAACTAAGGGTTATAAAAGGAAGTAAAGAGTTTTTATTAGTATTCGTAAAAATATAATTTAAAAAGTTAAAACGTACAAATCTCTTTTCATTCAAGTTTAATTAAAGAAAAAAATAATGTTAAAACTAAATAGTAAATTGTATTAAAAATATATGTGCGTATATATGTGCGATTTGTAAATAAATAAAAATGTATGCGAAATAAAAGAAGATTATCATTAAAAACACGGCAATGGTTATTAATAAAATAAAACAACACGTTTATCAAATGATTATCACCGGAAATATTTCGACAACATGTTGCAGATATAAATAGACTTTTTTATCGGACAGTGAGTCAGTTCACAAATTAATTGAGTGAGTGCAGTTCACAAATTAGTTGAGTGAGTGCAGTTCACAAATTAATTGAATCAGTTGAGTTAATTATACCCAGAAACAAAATGCAGTGCTGAGAAGATTTTGGGAATTTACGCCTCTCCACAGCCTAAAAAGTCCGATGAAAACAGCAAGATCTGCCCGTGAAATAATGTCAACGTAACAACTTAGAAAATCTCCGTCAGTATCTAATTGTCTCCGATAGTAATAATCGTGAAAATCAGGAAACTCAGCAAGGAAAAGTCCCAGCCAGCTGGTAAGCATTCATAATGGAAACATCCTCACCGAAAGCAGCCACCAAAGAAAACAAAATTCTACGTCTACATTCAAAAGCCTAGGTAAAACATTTGCTTATTTCGTTTATACTGTAATAGCCATTGCATTGCATTAATTCGTACGAATCTTTCAAGAGTCTAATTATATGAACTCTATATCATACATAAATGAACTATTGATATGTGTGATTAAATTTCAAATGCTATGTAATCCTTTATTATTATTATGTGTGTACATGAGTTAATATGTGCGTGATCATTATATCAATATTTATTAGTTAAATTAGAGTGTTCTGTTATTAAATCTATAGGAATATTTAAACTATTTAGAAATGTTAATTTAAAATATGCGTGTGTTTTATTAGAATTATAAAATGTTTAAATTTAGTAAATAAATGTTAGTTAATAAATTATCTTTAAAATTAAACTTTATTTGTCGGTCAATTCTTTTTATCAATTCCTTTATTTTCAATTTTTATAAATCAACTCCTTTACAATTCTTTTATCAAGTCTTTTAACCACTAATTAAGTATAATCTATTAGTGATTACAAACAGCTGAGCTAGTCGTGGATTTAGGCGTTGAGTTAGTGGCCATTGCTCAAAGTGCATTATTTATTCATCCTTGAATAGATAGCTGGCGCCCGTGTTTATACACAAACAAAAAAAGGTGCTTTGAACTTGGTGTTGAACTCAACAGCCGAGAAGAAGTTATGTCCTGGAAATGTAATGCTAGTTATATATTTTATAGCTATCGTTTGGGCATACATACTCTCCGAGTATGTTCTTCTCTGCCTAAGAGACCGGTGTTTCGAATGCACATATTCGAACACGGTTCAAATGGCTTTACCCAACGTGGGCCGAACTTGTCATAAATGACAGTTAATTAAATACTTTGTTCTTGTTGAAAATAAAAATCTAAAAAGTTAAATTACGTATGTAAAAGTGTTTTAATTTAAAAAAAAAAAAAAGAATTGACCGAAAACTTTTTTTTTCGAAATGAAAAGAGATTTTGACATGTATGCTATCAAATCAGAGACAGTTGATATTTGGGCGGAGTTAAAGCATTAGATCGGGTAGAGAAAAGGACTAAAAGGGTGGAGTTAGCGTGAGTTTCCGTCTTAGTAAGAAAAAATAAATAAATAAGTCGTATTTAAATTTAGTTTAACATAAGCGCTAGTACTTTGAAATTGAAATTTTTGAAAATGGATCCGAAAGAAAGCCCAATATATTTTAAAAATCCCCAGTTAGTAGAAAAGGAGAAAGAAGAAGTATCTGAGATGCGAATGATGATGAAAATGATGATGAATATGATGCAAGAGTTTAAAGAAGAATTGTGTCAGAAATTTGAACAAAGCCAACAGGAGCTTAAAGCTGAATTCAAAGCTGAATTGATAAAAGAAATGCGTCAAGAAATTAAACAAAGTCAACAAGAATTGTGTCAGAAATTTGAACAAAGTCAGTTAGAACTCAAAGCAGAATTGAAGGCAGAAATTAGTCAGGTTAAAACAGAAATTAAAGAACTCAGAGCAGAAGTAAGAGAAATAAGATGTGAGATAATGGTAAAGGTAGAGAAGAACCAAGAAGTTATAGAGTTAGATTTAATTAAAGAAAGTCAGGAAGTTGAGGTCACAAAAGAGGTAGAAATTGAATTAGAATCAGATAGCGTTGTGATAAATAAAGTAGACACAAATGTAGATCAAGAAATAGAAGAAAAACATAAGTTCAAGGTAGTAGATAGTGTAGAAAAGTTTTTACAAAAATTTAAAAAGGTTAAAGTAAACATTCGCATTCGCTGTAGACGTAGATTTAAAACAAAGAGAAAGCGTAGGAAAAAATATTCACAGTTAGGAAAAATACGGAGATCTGTAAAGCTTAAAAGTTTTCTAATTTACAAGGCAGAAAATAGAATGGAAAGAGAAAGAGATAAAATAGATTTTAATCAAGAAATAAAAGTGAGAATATGGAGTATGATTTATATTATAAAATTAGTAGAAAGAAAAAAGGAGCCGCCGGACATAGTTTAAGAGTTAGTAAACGGGCGGAATAGTAAAGGAAATAAACAAAAAGGACCGGAAATGGACAATGAGCATGAATATGATTATTCTAAAGTAAATAAATCTAATAAATTAAATCTGAAACTTCTATTTAAAACTTAAGACAATAAATTTAAAAATGAATGAATAATAATAAATGAAATGTTGCAAGTAATAATAATAACGTAGGCTTCGCAAAATAAAAGATTTTTTTTTCTCCACGCACATATTAATTAAGAAGAAATGCTCATAAACAAACAGCTCAAATAAATAAAAATCAATAAAATCAAGTTAAATAAATGGGTCAAATTAAGGATTTAGAAATAATGTTTGTAGAATTAAATAAATGAATAAAATAACGGAAATACATAAAATAAAAACAAGTTAAATAAATAAGTATAATATATCTGTAGAAAATAAATAAAATATTCGTAGTAAAATAAAATAGTTTTTTGAATATACGCATGTTAAAATAAAAGTTTGTTTTGAATACCGTAAGTTAAGAAAAGGATGTAAATAAATTGTTTAAAATAATCAAGATAAAAAAAAAATCTCTAGTAAAATAATAATGAATGAATCATAATAAAGCAAAATAGTTTTTTTCTGAGTACACGCACGTTAATATATAAGTTAAAGTAATGGGTTAAAAGTAATATCGTAATATAAATAGATCGGAAGATATGGATAATGTCCATGATGGGTTTAAAATAAGTATAGTAAAATAATATTGTAAATGTGCGTAATGGTTTAAAGATAATATTATAAGATTAGTGTAAATAAATATTTTAAATAATGTTCGTGTATAAGTAATGTTTAATGAATTTAAAAATAATATAAATGAAAGTCAATCTAAGTTGTATTAGGAGCGTATAAGGGTTCGAATCTAAAGGGATGAGGGTAGTATTGAAATAAGTTAGATAAGGATTAAGTTTAAAGCTCTCGACTGGATAAATTCTAGTACCCGCAACGGATTGGCCGGGATCATTCCTCTTTTAAAAAGTGCACTGGCAACAACCAGAGTAAGTCGTAAGTCACTTTTCAAGGGAGAATCCCCATATCTCGTACCTCGTTTTCCAAAGCGTAAGTCGGAAATGGACAAAATTCCTGCCATTGCAGCTGCTTAGTCAAAGTCCGATTAAGAGTATTGGCAATCGTTTTCCAGGGCGTAAGTTGGAAATGGACAGTTGAAATTCCTGCCATTTGCAGCCACCTTTTCTTAGTCAAAGTCCGATCAAGAGAATCGGCAGCCGAAGCTTCGTTTATAAAAGATCCCTGTGCCACAAATTTAGTTTGTCCTCGTGGTCATTATCCAGGATGAACATTGTAAGCAATGTTACCAGCATAGAAGGAAGAAAAGCATAATTGGAGATTGCCCTTAGCATGGAAAAGGAAAAGATACCAAAAAGCAAACTTAGAAAGAATAATAAATTAAGATTTAATGTTGTCAGAGATAAAATGGTCAAAAATGACGCATTTTACTCTCAAAAAGGAGAAGCGGTGTAATGTACCTATATTGATATAGGCACATATAATTTTATCTAAAATTATATTATTAAAATAATCGTTCATAAAAGAAAACATAAAATTAAACGTTGAAGAGTTTATTGCAGTTTGTTTTAGAAAAAAGATAAGAATTAAATAGTTTTCTAGCGTTAGTTTTTGAAATAAAAAAAGCTACAATTAATTAATCAAAAGGGGGGAGGGGAGTCTTGGTTTGAGAAATGAAACTAAGGGTTATAAAAGGAAGTAAAGAGTTTTTATTAGTATTCGTAAAAATATAATTTAAAAAGTTAAAACGTACAAATCTCTTTTCATTCAAGTTTAATTAAAGAAAAAAATAATGTTAAAACTAAATAGTAAATTGTATTAAAAATATATGTGCGTATATATGTGCGATTTGTAAATAAATAAAAATGTATGCGAAATAAAAGAAGATTATCATTAAAAACACGGCAATGGTTATTAATAAAATAAAACAACACGTTTATCAAATGATTATCACCGGAAATATTTCGACAACACGTTGCAGATATAAATAGACTTTTTTATCGGACAGTGAGTCAGTTCACAAATTAGTTGAGTGAGTGCAGTTCACAAATTAGTTGAGTGAGTGCAGTTCACAAATTAATTGAATCAGTTGAGTTAATTATACCCAGAAACAAAATGCAGTGCTGAGAAGATTTTGGGAATTCACGCCTCTCCACAGCCTAAAAAGTCCGATGAAAACAGCAAGATCTGCCCGTGAAATAATGTCAACGTAACAACTTAGAAAATCTCCGTCAGTATCTAATTGTCTCCGATAGTAATAATTGTGAAAATCAGGAAACTCAGCAAGGAAACGTCCCAGCCGGCTGGTAAGCATTCATAATGGAAACATCCTCACCGAAAGCAGCCACCAAAGAAAACAAAATTCTACGTCTACATTCAAAAGCCTAGGTAAAACATTTGCTTATTTCGTTTATACTGTAATAGCCATTGCATTGCATTAATTCGTACGAATCTTTCAAGAGTCTAATTATATGAACTCTATATCATACATAAATGAACTATTGGTATGTGTGATTAAATTTCAAATGCTATGTAATCCTTTATTATTATTATGTGTGTACATGAGTTAATATGTGCGTGATCATTATATCAATATTTATTAGTTAAATTAGAGTGTTCTGTTATTAAATCTATAGGAATATTTAAACCATTTAGAAATGTTAATTTAAAATATGCGTGTGTTTTATTAGAATTATAAAATGTTTAAATTTAGTAAATAAGTGTTAGTTAATAAATGATCTTTAAAATTAAACTTTATTTGTCGGTCAATTCTTTTTATCAATATCCTTTTATAAATTTTTTTTATCAATTCCTTTTATCAAATTCTTTTATCAACTCCTTTTACAATTCTTTTATCAAGTCTTTTAACCACTAATTAAGTATAATCTATTAGTGATTCCAAACAGCTGAGCTAGTTGTGGATTTAGGCATTGAGTTAGTGGCCATTGCTCAAAGTGCATTATTTATTCATCCTTGAATAGATAGCTGGCGCCCGAGTTTATACACAAACAAAAAAAGGTGCTTTGAACTTGGTGTTGAACTCAACAGCTGAGAAGAAGTTATGTCCTGGAAATGTAACACTAGTTATATATTTTATAGCTATCGTTTGGGCATACATACTCTCCAAGTATGTTCTTCTCTGCCTAAGAGACCGGTATTTCGAATGCACATATTCGAAAATGGTTCAACATATATATACCAAGAATGGTATTACAACATCTCTGTTTATCATTACAATGTGACATATTTGTTTATTACATATGTAGCTTCATAACTCTATAGGCATATTCTGCATATTGGGCACTTAGAATCAAGCTCCCCCCTTGCTTTAAAATATTAACAGTTGTAACCTACTTGCCTTTGCCTTTGTGGACTATATTATCCTAACAAGCATTAACTTTTACTATCTGATAGGTCCACCACTATTCACCTTCATTTATTATATTAATATAATATTATAAACATATCTCAGCTACAATTGCCTTTTTCATAGAGCAATAATATAGCTTATCTTTTAATTTTTGGATTTATCAATCCAGCCATCTTTGTTCATCTTAGCTTTAATATACCAGTCACATGCACCCTCATTTATATGTTTACATTCACCCAAATTGTTTCTGTGGTGTGATTACTAATAAAAAAAATTGGATTTGCCCCTTTACTTATGGGTATCCAAGATATGACATTATGTTATGTTGGGTAAATTTTAATTATTGCTGACCCTTTTATTTGAGTACCACCTTTTCTTTTCAAGTCATCTAAATGGAATCAGTGTTGATATTTTAAAACCATAAATATAAAAGAACAAGGACAAAAAGTAGGATGAATCCATTATATTTCTAAACATACATAGCATTATTTATTCATAGCCTGAATGGTTTGCTTTCTTATTGATAAGCTAATCTAGGTTTGAATTTTATAATTTAATTAGAGAGTACATTTACTGACATGTTTAATAATGATGCCCTATGCAGTTTGGCACAGCAGTAGAATGTTTGACAGGATTGGGGCATTCTAGACTCAATTCAGCTGCTCAAACTTTTTAAAAAACTCCAGATCACTAAGCCATTAGCCTTTTTTATTATTAATGATCTAATTTTATTTCCATATACACAACACTATCAAAATATCATACAATCATGATATGCATAAATATAATTCTCATACAGTCTCATACATTTATTTTAATACTCAATATATAAATATGTTTCCACTTTTGTATTCCTTTCTATGTTGTAATTATTGTTTTACAAATCTCCTCTTTATATGTATTAGTTATTTAGGATGATTGGTTTATGCACCTTGAAAATAAATTATAGTTTCTTTCTAATAAAGAAGAAAGTTTTACAGTTTCTGAGCACCTTATCCAAGTATGATCTTTTGGCAGCACCAGATTGGATTCCTTCCATATGTATAAAATTTTCCCTTTTTCTGATTATTAATCTGTAATACAAATATCCGGATACTAGAATGCTGTAGAAGTTTTCATATTTATTCACTGATTTGAGAGTAACTGTAAAAAATTAATCTTCCTTCATCCAGGCATCATATTTATTAGATAGGATTATAATCTTGTTGCTATGGTTATAGAAAGATTTCCACATTAGTGAGACAAAGTGAAAATCGTAAAGGTTCGAACAACATTTTATTTTTTTCTATGATGTCACATTTTGTTCTGAAGACTTTCAACACTCTTCTCATACAAAATGATTTATTAAACCTATCTAATTGCATGTGATGATGAATTCTTAAGTGAGTTGAAACAGAGAACAAAATTATATCAGTTGCTGGGTTGATCTTGACCTCTCAAGTCAATGACAACGATTCACATCCCTGATATTTTACAACCATGATCAGATATGACAGTTAATTTTGCTTCAAAATTATTTTAAATATTGAATAAAAAATTTCTCATTATACGAAATGCATAATCACAGTACTATATTGTAGTGCTAGTAATAAAATGATGTGTTTAATTTTTATACTTTCATTTTAATTAAAGCATTATATTTATTTGCATGACCTATTCAATCACACATCCATTGCAGGCATACAAAATGAGTATTAGTAATATATTATGGATTCTTTGTTTAATTAAGCTTCAAATTTGCAATATGTCAAATTAAATTTTAGAACAATCTTTTGTTGTATTAATGATATCTATCTATCTATCTATCTATCTATCTATCTATCTATCTATCTATCTATCTATCTATCTATCTATCTATCTATCTATCTATCTATCTATCTATCTATCTATCTATCTATCTATCTATCTATCTATCTATCTATCTATCTATCTATCTATCCGTCCGTCTGTCCGTCCGTCCGTCTGTCTGCCTGCCTGCCTGCCTGCCTGCCTACATACCTACCTACCTTCCTTCCTACCTTCTACCTGCCTACCTACCTGCCTGCCTACCTACCTACCTACCTACCTACCTATCTATCTATCTATCTATCTATCTATCTATCTATCTATCTATCTATCTATCTATCTATCTATCTATCTATCTATCTATCTATCTATCTATCTATCTATCTATCTATCTATCTATCTATCTATCTATCTATCTATCTATCTATCTATCTATCTATCTATCTATCTATCTATCTATCTATCTATCTATCTATCTATCTATCTATCTATCTATCTATCTATCTATCTATCTATCTATCTATCTATCTATCTATCTATCTATCTATCTATCTATCTATCTATCTATCTATCTATCTATCTATCTATCTATCTATCTATCTATCTATCTATCTATCTATCTATCTATCTATCTATCTATCTATCTATCTATCTATCTATCTATCTATCTATCTATCTATCTATCTATCTATCTATCTATCTATCTATCTATCTATCTATCTATCTATCTATCTATCTATCTATCTATCTATCTATCTATCTATCTATCTATCTATCTATCTATCTATCTATCTATCTATCTATCTATCTATCTATCTATCTATCTATCTATCTATCTATCTATCTATCTATCTATCTATCTATCTATCTATCTATCTATCTATCTATCTATCTATCTATCTATTTATCTATCTATCTATGTACATACAAAAATTCACTTATAAATAAAATATACTTTTAATCAGATGATTTAACAAACCTACATGATATAAAAATGAATTAAAGAAAAGAAGTTAGCATTACAATAAATGACAACTTCTATCAATTGTAATGTCAATTAAATTTCATTTGAAAAGGAGAATGACATTGAGATGAAAGAGAATTAGACATTTATTAAACTTTTAATTATTTTCCGCTTCTAGAACATTTACCTTTTTAATATACCGTTAGTCATTACTTTGCTATAATATTTTTTTAGTTAAGAAGAATTTCAATATCTTTCACAAAATAGTAACTTTGGAAAACAAAGAATAAGATATCTATGCCTGATATAAAAAAGTAAAAAAATCAAAGCAAAGATTGCGTCTTTAATTTATACTATTTTTATCTTGTGATTCCGAAAGTAGTATTTATCTTAGTTTATACTAATGCTCTGTATAATTTGATATAGTAGTTGAAAGAGCCTTTAGAACTCAAGATACAAGGAATGCGACCCAGTGGTTGGATTTTTTAGAACTCCTCACCAGTATTTCATCAGCAATAAAAACTGCTCTTTATCTATCTAGAATAGTTTTTGCAGCTAGAATATCTTTCGCATGAATCCAGTATCTTCTCAGCAAATTTTCTGAAAGGATGATGAATATGAATAGAGGTTAATAACCACATATATAAACAATTAATAAGTTCTTTTACTGTCTAACACAGTGGAATAATTTATTAAATAGTTTATATAAAACAGTGAACATAAATGGTGATTTAATGCGAATTGTTTATTATTATATAATTCCACACACTTCATGATGTCATCTCTCATTTTAATAGTAGTTCCATCTTTTCTCCTTATTGCAGAAATAATTGGCCTTCCATTGACCTAGCTCCTCACTGAAGAGAGCCATAGCTCAAAAACGGTCTGGGGATGGGGAGAATCATGAATAAAGGTTTCAGGTACTTTCTCTTGTAGCATTTATCATAAAAAAAAAAATAAAAAAAACTTTCCAATTTGAGACTTCTATGCTCTTCTTTCTTTTCCTTACTGGTTCATAGTTAAATTTCTTTATATTGTTAATAACTGTTTTTTTATATCATTTTATAAATTACAAAATATTTTTTATTTACTTGTTTCAGTAGAAAATTTATGGTAATTACTGCCTTTTATTTCAGTTATATTTTTGCTGTTCTTGGTGGTATAGAATTTATCTTCTTATAGATTTCACTTAAGTCAGAACTATCTTCAAATATTTTCAAAATTTTAAATGACTTTAAATTCAATGGAGTGCTTTTGAAGATAGGAATATTAATTCTTATTAATAAGTTCCATCTAGTTTTGCATTAATGTGCATCTTATATATGATTAATTGATTTCTTCCTGTGTTGAATCTATTAAAATATTATAATCTTGAAATGAATATTCTCTGTTAAATCAAAATATAATCCAATTATGCTATACTCCCATTTGAATACTTTATTTCCATTTAACATTTTTGTAAAAAAAAGAATTCATAATATAGCTTTTTTTCTGCAAGTTCTACAAATATTTGTCTCCGCTCATTTCTATCATCATAACCAAATTTACCCAAAACACTTTCATTTTTTAATTGTTTACTAATTGTAGCATTAAAGCCTTCCATGATAATTCAAAAATATTGTTGATCTGATTAGAAACCCTTTGATTGTCCATATAAAAATCCGTTACTTTTTCATCAACATGAGAACTTGAGACATAATTCTGAATTATCTTCATTTGGTATTTTCTAATTATTTGAATAACTAATCTTTCCATTCTGTCTAATATATCATTAATCTCCAGAATGTTGTTCTTCCATGTTTTATTTACAATGAATCTCATCCCAATTGTGTTTCAAATATATCTGTCTTTGAAGTACAATTCTTTTCAATTTTTAAAATAAATTATCTTTTCACTTTTTCTTCTAATTTCACAAAGACTAACAATATCCCATTAAACATTAGATGATTTTCTTTCATGTAATCTTTTTGTTTTTTTATAAACCAGTAAAACCATATGATCTATCACATGTCTTCAGCTTAAACATTGAATTTTAGTAGCATACTTGTCCATCCCTTTTTTCCATTTACTGTAAGCTATGCCATCTTGAAACTATCACTGCTTTCTAAAGCTTACAATAAGTGGCAAAAAGGTTAAAAAGTTAGTTATTATTCTTTTAACTGAAAGTAATCTGTAGCTGCAACTATCTGAGTGAAGAGTAATTATCAAATAGCAGCCTGAATCTACAATCAGGAGGTTATAAGCATCCATCGAGCCTCCTGACAATATGGGCCATAGTTTAGTTTTGTCTTTCATGATTTTAAATATTAATTTAAAAAAGTTTATTCATAAATACATTTATTATGTCTTCAAGAAAAGACAACTGATGTATCAGTTAAGAGATATTAAGCAACTGAGAGAAAAGAGGGTGATATGTTTCTTGATCTTAACATCAGAAATAAAAAACAACAACAAACTCATCATGCTAGTTGGTGCTTGTTTGGCAGCAGCCCACTCCATTTGCAATATGAATAATTATATGGTAATATCTGCAGCAATGGCAAGAATATTTGTAATGGAAACCTGATTGGTTTCTTTAATACCTCAATAAGAGGTTAAATGGCTCTTTTGAGCTAACAACAAACTTCTTTATTTTTTATCAGTGCATCTGTAATCACAACTTCACCATATCGAAGTCATTTACCAATGATTATTTCCTCATAATATATGTCCATTTTGCAAATAATTTTCACTCATCCGGCATCTCTTCTCAATATGATAATAGTCTTATATTATTCACTCTTCCATTAGACAATGAAGTGAAAACAGTTACTATTTAACATGACAATAGTATGAAGAAAAAATACCATGCTGACTTTATGGGCATGAAGATTCAAATAAGTCACATCATCCACTCACTTGATGAGTGAAGATTAGCTATGAAATGCATGTATATTAAGAGTAAATAATCACTGGTAAATGACTTCAATGTGGTGAAGTTGCAATTAGAGATGCACTGATAAAAACAGTCATTATTCTTATTTAAACCTGTGTTAGATGAGGCAAATGAACTGAGACTTAAAAAAATTAAACAATGATTGCAATTAACACAATAGAGCATGGGAGAAAAATAAGTGAAACTAACAATATGGATAAGAAGGAAATAAATGGTTTTGGGTCTAGATAGCATTAGTTGTGCTTTTAAAAAATAAATAATCAAATGATTTTATTTCCTGGGAGTTTCCAAGAAGTTGAAGAACAGGAAGTGACAGCATTGAAATCAATCCAAAGATTTCAAACTCCAGGACTGATACTACACAATGTAATGCAAATGTAATAGAATAGCTTTATTGCTTAACAGTTTGTAAAAAGTTCAAGCATAGGAAGTGCCAGAACTGGTGTCAAATTAAGGGTTTTATATTTCAAAACCTTTCCACTGCATCAACCCATGCAAGACCAAATAAATAATCAAATGGCTTTATTGCTTGAGAGTTCCTAAAAAAGTTCAATCACTGGAGTGCCAAAACTGGAATTGATGTGGATACCTTATCCTCCAAAATCTTCTGCTCCACCAAATTAAGAATAGTATTGAATTTCAAAAATCTTACACTTTTCACTTTTCAGCAAACAAACTTTTAATTATTAATTACAGTTTCAACTATAACATGCAGTCTTCATCAGATCTAAGAATAGTTAGGTACTTGGCAAAAAACATCTGATTTGCATTGCATCCAAAGACAGTTATGTTTATGGTTATTCATTAAATATCTATGGCCTAACTATGATTAATATTAATTAATTATAGGAAATGGATGGATGTATAAGTTATATGCAATGTAGGACCTCTACATAATCCTTTGATAACAGAAATTCTAATATTTTTAATTGTGTGCCCACTTACTTTTAATTGTGTATGCATGCTTGATCTGTACAATGGTATTTGGAACACTAGCGATTCTGAGATCAAAGTGCTAGGTTGTTGTGCTTCAGATATCATTTACAGTGAACTATGAAGAGTTAGCCCCTCTAATAATTATGAGCCTAAAAATAATTAACATTCGAACCTGATCTTGATAAAAGGGTCTACCTTAAAATTCATAAAACCAGAGAAATTAACTCAGATGAAAGATGTAGCAATGATGACATTCTTTTACCTTCCTGTAAGAAAATGAACACATTTCTGCTTACTGAAGACATCAAAAGCAGCTTAATTCATCTTATAGGTATCTGATTATTATTATTTTTATCAGCCTTTGGGATAATTATTATACTAGATATTGTAATATACAAATCACAGTTATAAGTGCATTTTTGTGTTCGATTTTGTAATCCTCAACTTTTAAAAATTCTATAACTATTTAATTACTGAATTAAAAACACAATGTGTACCAATGAAAAGGTGTCTGATTTTCTCTCCAAGATGCTTGCAGTGCCATCTCTGAATCAATAAACAAGTTATATAATGACATAGTTCAGCTATTTACCACAAAAATTTAAGGCGCTGCATGTCTGGATGAAGAGATATGACATGAAATGTAACAGTAAGTTTTGCACATTTATAGATCATATTAATTCTTTTCCAGCTATCACAAAATCTTGCAAAATATTTGAAATGGTTCTTATGATTCATAGCTTCACTTCCATTCACAATGTGAATCATTTTAAATGTTTCAATAGCAGTTTTCCCAATTCAAAACAAAATTTAATGTTAACATGCTATTTCCATCATGAGTTGAGGCACAAAATATACTGTCACATTATTAAATTTGTTTTAGATCATTTTCTTTCAATTGATTTAGAATACATAGCAAGAACTAAAATGATCTGAATTTACACGATAAAAGCTCATCTGATAAAAAACAACTTGCCCAAGATGTGAAATTTCTGAAGAGAGAGATTTAACATGCAAAAGACTAATATTAATTGATATTGATATATAATGAGTGTGTCTTTTAAAATATTGTAATTTAACATTTAATATAAATATTAGCATAGACTTATTTCTATTTTAACAATACTCTAAAATATTCTATATTATAGTATTTGTTTATACACAATGTAAATTGTATTTTGTGAAATATCAACAAATAAATCTATCTTCTAAGCTGTTTATGAATTAACCAACGATTGTTGCATTAATATTAAACATTTCCCTTGTTTAAAGTCTGGCAATATCTCATTTTAAAACAAGGTATACAATAAATGTTCAGGATATTTAATTTAGATTACTATAATAACATTCAGGATATATTTTAAATTTAATCCCATAGAGGACAGTAAGTGTACTTCTAAAGTTTATTATAAATTTTTTTAAAGCATTTGTGAAAATTATATATATAATCAGTCACAGTTTTGATATCTTTCTGCCTTCTTTGCCCCCAAAAATCAGAATCTGATTGGCTCTCAATTACAATAAACGAGTGAATTTGCATGTCCATTGATAAAATAAATTTCAAACAAATTCAAAAATGTTAAATTAAATTACATCAAATTATTGTCGTCCCCTCTCGAATAATTGGTATAACTTAAGCATTTACCTCCCAACCTATTTTATTTTTATTTTTATTAAATCAATCCCGACTTGACAAATAAATCTTTGAATATTGTAAAAAAAAACAAAAACCGTTTCGAATCATGGACTTTTAAAAGTGCTTTAACTTAAAGTAAAATTTGCCTCCATTTTGAAATTATTGACACGAACTCAGATTATACATCCTGTTCAGTAGTTTATTCTTTTTTTCTCATCACAGTTAGGCCATTTAGTATAAGCTAGAAATACTTATATATTAAATTTTATGCCGAGTGTATCATTTGATTTGTTCTCCTTCAAAATATAAAATAGAAATTTATTTTATATTTTATTTCTGCTTTTTTGTCAAAATTCAAAAGCAGTTATTTCCACCTTACTCGAGAGCCATCTACTGGAAGCTTAAGTATTTAATGGATACCAGATGATATAGAGCTATGAAATCTCCAATTCCCAAACTTCTGATATCCATTGTTTATATAAGATTACACTAGATAGCTCTAGGATAGAATAAAGTTAAATGTTCTGGGAAGTATATAAGTATGCATATGAGAAGACCATGTTATATTGATGGTAGAAATCAATCAGATATACAAACATCATAAACACCCAACTGAAAATAATCTACCAGTGTATATTGCTAATAATAACTGAATATTAATCAAATAGTTTTATTTAGAAGTCCACATGATTTTCAAGCACTAAAGATAACAGAAACCAAACTGCACTCCATGGACTTTTAGATCTTGGGGTCTACTACTCTGTCACTATATGAATGATCAATTTTTCACCCAGAAGATTGTGTGACTATAATGTTCAAGCACTAGAAGAGTGAGATTGAGTTTTTATTCAAAAATCTGTAGCTGCCCAATTTGTCACTCTAGCTTAATGCACAATTGTTATTTAATGATAGGATAGGTGGTTAATAAAGTAAAAAGATAAGTTGGAAGATAGATTGCAACACAAGGTAATTGGAAGAATTTGCAATATTTTTATGAATGGAGAGGAAAGTGTTAGAATAGTAAATGGGAAAAGAATGGCATTTGGATTTAATGCTAAATAACAATGAGGATACCTAAAGAATGGTAAGTATAGTTAAATGTTGGATATAACATGGTTCTAGGAGCAATACTTTTCATTCACATTACATGTGGAATAATTCCTAAAAGAATACTTAATCTTGGCACATTTCATGTGATACTGTCATAAGTCATTTCATAGTAAAAGAATTAGATTATTGTTATAGTTTCTGAAATTCTTAAACTCAATTCTACATTGGTTTGTTTTATTTTTCAAATAAGCAATTTTTCAAAAAAAAATACAGCTATTAAATGAATCTATATGTAAACACTTCATATAAATTCACTTTAATTAGTCAATACACACAGACACACATGGATAGGGAACCTCAGATAATCTAAGCTTCTAGCTCATTTGATAAATGCTATTTTAGGATGTATATATGACAATAATAAAAAGTAACAAGGAGAGATCAAAACACAATATATAGGTAAGAGAACAAATGAGTGTTACTGATATTATTGAAAGAATTAAAAGATTGAAGTGGAGTTGGACATTACATATTGCTAGAAGAGATGATAATAGATGGACAATTGAAATCTTAAACTGGATTCCAAGACATTGTGAAAGACTCAGAAAGTGACCACATGTGAAATGGATGGATGAAATAAAAAAAGTGTGCAAGGGGGTGTAGAGAAGAGAGGCTAGATATTGGAGGGGATGGATTGAACTTGGAGAGACCTTCATCCTGCACCGGATTGATAATGGTTAACAATGATGATGATGATGATGATATGACAATGGGAGAGGATAGGGTTGACCTGTTATACTGGTAGACAGTTGCAATAAAAAGAAATTTGAAAAAAGCAATGTACTTTAAAAAATTCAAATAAGGTTGACAACATTTTTTTAATATGATCATTAATTATTATATATTTCTTAATATGTAATATTTACTGTTCTACAACTATATATTATATTAAGAAAGGGCAGTGATGATATATTATTGTACACACTAGGAAAGTACAGACAGACATGAGCACTACTTCACATACACATATATAAAAACCACTCATAAATGAATATGAGCATTCCAATTCCAAATAAAAAAAACTGCTCTAGAAATGAGCTTTTCAAAGATTATGACCCACATATACATCTACACATAGAACATTATAATCCCTTTTTCTGTTTATTTGGTATTTTCCTATGCTGTCATTTAACTTCTTCAGTGAAAAACTTTACTTTCTGAAATATTTCAACACCATGTCCAATTGTAGCTCTCCAATTTATTCTACTCTCTGCCATATCTTTCCAATGGAAACAATCAAGATCACACTTCTGCAAAATGTCTTTGAAAATTTTTTTTAAATATAGAAAGCATCTACCTCTCCCAAGAAAACTATACTCAAGATCACCATAAAATATTCTTTTAGGAAGTCTTGTATTGTTCATTTGCTTTACATGTCGAATCCAACAAAGGTGAAATTTTACAATAATGGACTTTACAGTACTATTCACCAAATTGAAGAATATATTTATTAGTTTTACAATTTTGCCGTTATATTATTAAAATTTTACAAACATCCTTAAATATGTAAATAGTAGGATTTAAACTCAGGATTTTTCAATCTATTCATCCTTCACTCTATCTCAAGCAACCAATCACAATACCACACACACACGAAAAATATATATGATCCCCAATATACATATTTCATGCAGAACCAGCATTCAATGATCTATTGGGTCAGATCATAATCTCTCACACATTTATGTAATCAGTGCTTGGTTTATATTGAGATAGCAATTCCTCAAACTTTAAATGGACAGGGTTCGATCTTGACATCCTTCCAACTATTCAACTGTAAGGGTGAGAAGACTGAAGACTGTCCATTAAAGTTTGAAGAATTGCTATCTTAGTATAAACCAAGCACTGACTGTATATATGTGTGGGAGATTATGATCTGGCCCAAGTAATGAGAGCCGGTTGTGCACAAAATATGTATATTGAGAATCATATAACTTTTATACATGTGTATTGTTTGCTTGGGATTGAAAGAGAAATAGACTGAAAAATTCTGAGTTCAAATTCCTCTATTTACATATATAAGAACCATTCAGTATAAGCAAATTACATACTGGTTTAAAAGCAATAAATTACAATAATATGATATTTAAGTCTCAGCTTCATAAGAAAAACAGCTTTTGTATAGCTAACCTATTTGCAGTAGTTATTTTCCTACGATGAAGTACTCTTTTAACTTGTTGCAACCGCAGCACATCAAAGTCTGTGCTGGATCTCAACTTTTTACTTATAAAATGATTTAAACTAGTTTACATTGATAACCATCGAAGCTAAAAGTGGCTGAGAATTCTTCTTTCTCACTGACTGCTAAAAAAAAAAACTTGAGAATTTTGAACATTGTATTATTAAAGTAAAATCTTTGAATGTAGCATTCAAAACATTTCGTAAGTCATTTTTTTAATTGGAAATAATAGTACAATTTAAAAAAAAATTATAAATCCAGAATCCAATAAAGTAAAATTTTTGATATTTCTTTTAATTAAACAACCATTTTTTTCAAAGAACTAACTATTCACTATTTTACTATATAGTTTCTACACACCTATCTGACATGGTTTAAATCTAAACTGATTTAAGATTTAAAATTTATTTTCCTGTTCAGATTTATGATTTTTTTCAGGTTACCAGCCATTAGTCTACCCAGCTAACTATTCAATGCTGACGATAAATGGACATTTATCTAGACTCTAAAACCAAAATACAAAACACTCAACTTCTTGCTACACTAACAATTGGTAAATCTGTCAAATATTGCCTTTTCCCTTACTATTTCTCTAAGGAGAACTGTTGAAAGAAAACCTTTTTCTTGCAGTATTTATATATATATATATGTGTGTGTGTGTATAGGTATAAAACACGTTTTACATCACGTGACAAGCTTGTAATTTATAAAATAAAGTGTGTGTGTGTATAGGTATAAAACACGTTTTACATCACGTGACAAGCTTGTAATTTATAAAATAAAGTGTGTGTGTGTGTATAGGTATAAAACACGTTTTACACCACGTGACAAGCTTGTAATTTATAAAATAAAATAAGCATCCGAATAGCTCCAAACAAGCTTTATTAATAAATGCAGCAAGAGAAAACATTTAAAATCTCTATCAAGAATTATCCTCACCCCCAAACTGTTTTCAAACTATTGGCTCTCTTCAATGAGGCACTAGAATATTCAGACACTAGATCTAAAATGCCAGATCAAGACCAGCACTTATGTGATACTTAACTATTAAATAGAAAATTTGAAATTTTCAGACACCTATATATCTCCAAATCCAACTATCTTAGTGCCTCACTGAGGAGAGCCAATAGTTCGAAAACAATTTGGGGATGGGATAATTCTAGATAGACATTTTAAATGTTTTCTCTTGTGGCATTTATCAATAAAGCTTGTTTAGAGCTATTAGCATGCTCATTATTTTATTATATATATATATATGAAAAACAAAAAACACAAGTTAAAAAACTTGCTAACGCTTGTATTTATGATAACAGATGGCGTTCTACCAAAAACACCATCAAGCGTAGTTTTCTGTTTACATAAACGTTAGAGTGAGCATTCACTATCTCCAACTTTAATTCCACTTTCAGATCATGATTTCAAGCTATTTGCTATCATCAGTGAAAGACAGGAATAAGAAACTAGACCTAAACACAAATTCTGAGCATTTATGAAACAGTTTCTATTCAGCTTGCAAGCATGAATCTTTTAGACACGTTAATGTCTTCAAACTCAGCATAGCAAGCCAGATAGCTACATGGGTCTGATCTCAGTTCAGCATCACCACATAGTAGAAGCCTCTGCAATATACATCACTGCAAGAAAGACCTCAAAGGTACATTTATGAAAAACAAAAAAACACAAGTTAAAAAACTTGCTAATGCTTGTATTTATGATAACAGATGGCGTTCTACCAAAAACACCGTTAAGCGTAGTTTTCTGTTTACATAAACGTCAGAGCGAGCATTCACTATCTCTAACTTTAATTCCACTTTCAGATCATGATTTCAAGCTATTTGCTATCGTCAGTGAAATACAAGTGTTAACAAGTTTTTTAACTTGTGTTTTTTTGTTTTTCATAAATGTACCTTTGAGGTCTTTCTTGCAATGATGTATATTGCAGAGGCTTCTACTATGTGGTGATGCTGAACTGAGATCAGACCCATGTAGCTATCTGGCTTGCTATGTTGAGCTTGAAGACATTAACGTGTCTAAAAGATTCATGCTTGCAAGCTGAATAGAAACTGTTTCATAAATGCTCAGAGTTTGTGTTTAGATCTAGTTTCTTATTCATGTCTTTCACTGACAATAGCAAATAGCTTGAAATTATGATCTGAAAGTGGAATTAAAGTTAGCGATAGTGAATGCTCGCTCTGACATTTATGTAAACAGAAAACTACACTTGATGGTGTTTTTGGAAGAATGCCATCTGTTATCATATATATATATATATATGATATCTCAATTCATCTAAGGCATTTTAAAATCTAGATTATTATATAATTATTCCACTATATGTATATCCAGTAATTAGCAAGTATGAATCATACTATGTTCTTTTTTTAGAAGTATCTACTCTTTATACTATTTTTCAACAATTATTAAACGTTAAAATTGCTAATTTGGACTTATCATCTTACTGAAGCATGAAATTCTCTTAAGTGTGTTATGAATACAAATAAATGTATTTTTGGATTCACTAAATAAAAGTGGCAAGATTAGTTTTCTATCAATAATCTTATTATAAGTAATTTGATTTTTTAAAAAAGTGGCATTTTCTATCTGGCAAAATAATCAATTAAATGTGAAACTTCATAATAAATATAGAGATCTGAAATCATAAAGTTCAGCAACAATGAAGAAGGTTTAAAAATTATTGATGAATTAAAACTGCAAAGTGGATATTTTTGATGCATAGAAAGCAAGATATGGGTCTAAGGAAGTTTATCATAATCCAATTAAATTCAGTAATGGCAGTCTTTTATATGATAATAATGATATTTTGAACAAGTTGAATGAGTAACTTTGATTTACTTTTGAATAATGATGCAAGAATGGAAATGATAACTTTCAATGTTATATCACTTCATTTAGTCTTTTAGATGTGGACATCTGGAGAAGTTTTAAATTGTGGTAATGATATGTTAGTTTCAAAAATATTGGAATTTTTTAATAATATGTGAACCCATGAAGTTATTTTGCCTGATCTTAAGAATGCTTCTATTATTCTAATTTTTAAAAATAAAGAGAATAAAAAAAAATTCAGTAATAATCAGGATTATGGTTTCAGTCATAGGTGAATGATAATCCCAAAATTGAATGTAGTTTTAAAAAATTAAGAAAGGTGTAGAAATGTTTTGTATTGCCAAGCAAATGCAAAAAAAAAAAAAAATCTCGGGAACAAAAGAGTGATTTATACATTGCTTTTATTGATTGCACAAGGCATTTGATTCTGTTAATAGGACAGGTCTACAGCATTGTTTGAAATTAGTTGATTGTCCACCAGAATTTGTTTTAAAGTTCTACATGATGGAATAAGAAGAAATATTATTACTACAGGAGAAAAATCTTAAGCATGTGAAATAAAAACTGATATATTAAGAATGTGTACTGAACCAAAATAGTTTTCAATTTTTATAACAGTTGTCTTTAAGTTATTTATAGATGATTTAATGATGTGATACAGGTTTGATGGTGGAATTTATAGTTTGAATCAATTAACCGTTTTGTTATTACAACTGAATAATGCGACCACGAATTTTCAAATTATAAACATCTGGTTTTAGCTTAAAGAAAAAGTTCCCGGCATCAACTTTCAACTGAGAAAAGTGAACAAGAAAGTGAGCAAAAAATAGCAGTTCACCAAGTTATCATTTTGTTCAAATTTGAATAATTGGTCACAATTCATAACCTATGCTAAAAAAGTGTGAGAAAAAATATATGTCCTTACAAAATAAATATATAAAAAAGAATTTATTTAATATCTAAATATTTTACAAGTATGAACTTGTTTAGATCCCTTCTCCCAATGTAAAACCACCACACATTAGCTTAATTAACTAATTCATGAATTTTATTTTCTACTGAAAACATGTTAAGTAATTATTTAGATTGTGGAGAAGTAATTGGAGATAGAATAATAAAATGTATAAGATTTGTAGATGATATGACTCTTATAGTTGAGGATAAAAAGTGCCTTCAGAATATGGTAAATAAATTGGAGAAAGGATGTATGGAATGTGGAATGAAGATTAATGTTGAGAAGACTAAGTGTTTATGGGTAGGGAGGAAATGCAAAAAGACTGCAAGTTGAAATCCATGATGACATAGTTCAGCAGGTAAAGAGATTTAGATATTTGGGTAGCTGGATGAATGAGGATGGAAGAAGAGAAGATGAAGTTAAAAGAAGAATAGGATTAACAAAGAAGGCATTTATTAAGAGAAAAAATATTTTGTGGACCTTTGAAGAGTCAATTAAGGAAAAGATTAATTAAATGCTATGTGTGGAGTATACTATTGTATGATTGTGAAATATGGACTATTTGGAGGCTTTTGAGATGTTAGCAAGGAGAAAAATGTAAGTTGGAAGAATAAGATAAATGATGAAGTTTTGAAAAAAGCAAATGAAAAAAGAAGATTGATTGAGGAAATTAGAAAGAGAAATAGGATTGGACATATGTTAAGATGAAAGTATAGTTTAATGAAAGATGTTTTGGAGGAATGGTGAATGGAAGCAAGAAGAAAAGATTGACATTATTGGATAATATGAGATGGGAAGAGTTTAAGTGGAATTGAAAAGTTGGGTAATGAAAAAATGAGAGTGGAAAAATGGATAAATTCATGATGTGACTACTTTCTGGACTTGCCCATGATACAGAATACTGATGATGTTGACTGAAAATTATTTCAGATATTGCTTTGGATGACACTAGAAGACCACAGTGGGTGTGAAACGCTTTATATAGCAATACTGCTGAATTAAAAAATTCAGGGTTTAATAATTGTTTATTGCACTTTTTAAATACAAAGCTTTTTTTTTTACTGAACTGAATTTTATAAATCATCAGTCTATTTAAAATAAAAAGAAATAACACGCATACACACATGCTCCAACACACAACTTTTTAAAAATAACTTTAATTAAAAACAAGAGAATTAAAAAAAAAGTATCAATCAATAACACTCATTAAATTTATTTTCATTTCATTTTCTTTTTATCTTTTTTAATCTTTAATGCTAATATCAAAGGGGATTAAAATTAAGCGGAAATGAAAATAAAATTATTATAGATTTTCTAACATAAAGATTATTTGAGATTGCATTGAACGATTTTAAAGTGATTGTATAAATAGAATATTCCAGAGAATTATGGGAAATATTTTCTATGATCTTATTAATATTTTGAAATCGTTTTCATTAATATATTTCCGCGATATTTTATACAGATTTGAATTAATGTCTAAAGTAACAGTGATAGGTAATTATATATGTTTAGTCTAATGAAAGATGTGTAGGCGAAATGGCTTATTCTTTAATTTGCAGACTTATAATTTAGAAGTTACAGGATTCAAATCCAGGATAAAGCTAAATAAAATTATCAAATAGCTGACATTTTCCCAAAGAAGCTCAGAATGTTACTTTATTCGAATCCATTGGTGTATAGAAAATGGTTTAACTAACTACTCCTAATCAGAACGTAAAATAAGCTTTAGAAAAATCTGAAATAAACTATGTGAGCATGCGTGGACTGATTGTTAGGCAAAAGTACAATTGAAATATCATTTATTCTCCACTCATAGTTATAAAGTGATGAGAAGACATTATATAACTGCAGTCATTGAACAGTTTTTTACCCCCCCTCCATATGTCATAGTATCGGCCGGGAGGCGAACCCACAACCGTCTGCAACCAACTACTTGCTTGCAAGGCGGCTGCGATGACCTCTCGGCTAACAACCTTGACGAACAAATAGTTTTACCATTAGTTTATTAAAATATCAGCTGTGTAAACAATTAAAGTTATGGAAAAATTGATTTCTAAATGTTGGGCACACACGTCATTCATTCCCTAAATACTTAAATTAAAAAATGAAAACTTGTTTCAGCATGAATAAATAGCATATAAATCTTTTTAAGAATTTATTTTATTTTGTAATAAAGTAAAAAAAAAATCAAATATTTTATAACTTGGGAGTTTATAAAAAATTTGAGTACTGAAAGTAACAGAGCTAGAGATATGATCTATGAACTTTGAACTCTAGATTTGCCATTCTACCAATGCACTAAAGCTACATATGTAAGCAAAATGTTCATGGCAAACAATATAAATATATATCTCGGAGTTATATGTAACTGCCTGTTAACATTGATATCACTTAATGGATCTCAATTTCACCATTTGAGAAGCAAAATTCATTTGCTATTTTTGCTTTTTCAGCAACTTTTCAACAGCTGCTTAAACTGCCATCTGGATGTAGGTATAATCCAGCAAAAATATAATCCAGCAAAAATTGGTAAAATATTATATTAACAAGTAAACTGAAATATAAAGTTGAGATATATATTTAGACACATATACATGGATACACATATAATCCAAATATGCTTATTGCTAAATTGGAATAAATTTGTAAATTAACTTAATAACAATGATTAACTTACAAGCCAATCAAATCAACCGTAACATTAGCTACTTACAATTCTTGATATCACACAAATAAGTTCTCTCAAGACAATTGCTTCGTGACATTAAAATCCCTCATCAATATTTTAGCATATTCCTTATTACTAGCTGATAAGCATTGTTGAGATGCAAAGTAATTGTCCTTGGAAGAGCTAGATTAGTTGTTTAGTTACATTTTGCTAGTAAGTTAATTTATATATTTATTGTATTTTAATAGTATGCATAACTGGATTATAATATAGTGGATTAATTAATATTTAAGTGCTAAAATTTGTCATTGGTTTTTATAATGACTTAAGCTATTACATTATAATATTTAAATGTTTAAATATAAGATTGGAGGAGTCTTGGATTTAGTATTTATATGAAAAATGTATTTAGATATTTTAATGTAATGTCAAAGATTAATATTATATGTGATTTGCTTGATTGATCTAATCAAACTGTTAATTAATTTATATATTCAAAAGTTTATAAACAGAAATCCTCAGTTGATCACAACAAAACAGATAATACTTGTAATAGACATTGATAAAATTTCCATTGAAATATTTAGCTAACATTTTGTTGAAGTTTTATTTATCTCCATTAGAGCTAAGAAAAAATATTTTTCTAATCAGATATCTTTAAACTGTTTTCGACTAATTAGTTGAATAAAATTATTGCTAATGGCAAAAAAAAAAAAAAAGACTATATAAGTTTTCTTCATAATACAGGAATATATCCTTCCACATTTGACTAAATTGTATTATCTCTTATTATCTCTTATATTTCCACACTCTTTCTCAATACATAAAGAATACATAATTTTCTAATTTGGCTAACATTTTAATACATTTAAAATTAGAAGTATGATGTATTTAAAGCAAAAACAGATATAATTTATATGTTTCTTAAATGTTACATTTATATTTGTATTGATTAATTCCTATGACAATAAAGAATTTTATAAAATTATTTGATTTTCTAAATGTATTTGAATATTAGGATTGTGGGAAAAAAATTATTCAAGTTTTTTTCACAGAAAACAATGGTTTAATGCCAAATTTAAAAGATATCTACTAATCAAAAACATTGTGATTTTTTTTTGTTGCAAAAGCTTAATAGTTGTTTATATTGTAAATACACATTTGTATATTTGTTTTCATTAATAAATATTTAAATGTATTTTAAAAGTTTGTGTTTAGTATGATCATCATCATCATCATCAACCATTATCAATCCACTGCAGGATGAAGGTATCTCCAAGTTCAATCCATCTCCTCCGATCTTTAGCTTCTCTTCTCCACATCACCCCTGCACACTTTCTTATTTCATCCATCCATCCATCTCACATGTGGTCTCTTTCTGGGTCTTTTACAATCTCTTGGAATCCAGTTTAAGATTTCAGTTGTCCACTTTTATCATCGCTTCTAGCAATATGTCCAGCCCAACTCCACTTCAGTCTTTTAATTTTTTCAATGAGGTCAGTAACACCTGTTTGTTCTCTTACCCACATATTGTGTTTTCGATCTCTTACATTATGTTATATTATATTATGATCATACATTATATTAAAGTTATTTATTATTAAAAATAAATGTACTATTAAGAAAAATAGTAAAAATATTTTAAACTTTTGTCTATCCATGATTCAGAAATTGTTGGCAAACTTATAAAACCAATAGTGACAAGAGAAAATTGGAGAGATATCATGGAGAAGAAAATTTTACAGAATCTAGTCATAAGGCCTGATCATTGTTATGAAAGCTATGCAAATGTAAAACCACTTTTAAAACTATTGCCAATACTACAATAAAATTGATAATCTTAGTATATCAAACATCTAATTGCAGAAATGATAGAATGAGAAAAAATACAATTAGACAGAATTGCAAAATTTTCTTTCAGTTAATATCAACCTGATAAAAGCTGTAGATATTAATAAACTTCAATGTACCCTGGATTATATTAATTCAGGAAAGATCCCAGGAGAAAATAATGTTTCCAGAATATCTAAAAATTAGGATTTGAAAGCATGGTTGGAAAATCTATTCAGTAATATTTTTCATACAGAAACTATTCCAAAAATTTGGCATAAAGACAAAACTGTAAACGATCTAAAAACAAATAATCCTAGCAATGATACAGCATCATTATTATATGTTTACTAAGTGCTTTTTTGAAAAAATCATATTAACAATAATTTTTCCAATTGTTAAGAACTATATGCCTATAAAGTAAGCTGCACCTAAGCTAGAAAAAAGTTATTGTAAACTAGTTTCGTTTTTAACAAATCATATTAAAAAAAGTCTTTCAAAATATACAGAAAATTAATGTTATCTTTATTGGTTTAATCCCAGCTTATGATAATGGTTATAATAATTTCTAAAATTCTTAAACATAGGAAAACTATTAATTTACTTGAGACAATGGTCTCCAATAGAAAAATTCAAATGATATCAGATAGTAATCATAATATCACATGATCACCATTTCTTATGTTTGCTCATAACTGTTGCTCTCGCTTGCACTGAGTGGCAATATGGTATGGAGAGTTTGGCCTGTTTGAGTAATCATACTAGATTTAAAATTTTACAGAACTGTCTTCCTCATGGTTCTGTTCTTGCATCTATTTTATTTCATATCTTCATCCATGATTTTTCTGAAACAGTTCAGGAAATTTTTTTATGCTGATGACAATGGTTTGACTTTTTAAAAGAGATCTTTTTTTGAATGGAATAAAAAAATCTCTCAATAAGAATATGAAAAAAATTGGCAATCTTTGTCAAAGACAATGATCTTGTTTTTAATCCAATAAAGACAATGTGTTCAATTTTTATCAAGGCAACAGGAAATTATAATCTGAATATAACTTTTTTTTTTGCAATAATGGACTGAAACAAAAATCTTATCCCATGCTATTTAGAGTAACCTTACATCACAGTCTAATTCATTTTCCTCATTTAGTCACGATTAGATCAAAAGTAATTTCTACAAATAATCTGCTCGGAAAGTTATCTGACACTAATTAAAATTCCTGATGCAAATATTTTACAGACAGCTTCTGTAGAGCTATCATATTCTTCTGATGAATAGTGTGCCCTTGTTTGGAAGCAAAGTTTCCATGTTAAACTTCTGTGTGTGGATTAAATGTTACCATGGGAAATATTATTAACCCACTAAATTCTATTTCTCTTTGGTGGCTTTCCGTTTTTCATATATTCTTCTAATAGATGTCAGAAGAGAAGTTGCTTCACAGAAAATGTATAAAAAGCTGTTAAGCAGATTGGATTTTCCCAATAATTCAAGATATAATTTACCACCAAAAATTGTCTCAAATTAATATCTCCTTTCTAGATGTCTGATCAAGATTCTGAAATCAAAGAATTATCGCATAAAAATAAAATTCTTATAATGTCAAAACAAATTTATTTTTCAAATCCAACAATAAAGTTATTTGAATATAATGTTTCTAGATTCAACTGGAATTTCATCAATAGAATCGGGACAACCCATGTCATAGGTCTCATTTGCTTCATAAGTGGAATTTATCAACCAATAATCCATGTAATCATGGACAAACACAAAATATAAACTACAAGGTTATTGACTGCCAAATCTATGGCTATTGTGGCGGGAGTATTGAGGATCTTAATAAAGCCACTGGTGATTTTATTCCCTGCGTGGAAGATCTACAAGTTTCTTCATGATATTTTATTAATAGTTAACTTATCAAAAAAATCTATACACAGTAAATAAATAAAAGTATTTATTGTTTAATTAAAACAGAATTAAAATTCGGCCTATTTAAATTTTATACTTTTTGCAAAATAAAAAGGTTATTCAACAAAAAAAAGTGGTTTCTCTAAGCTTATTAAAACAATAAAAATATTGATATATAATCAAGGTTCTTTGCACGAAGAAAGTTTAATAATCTAAGCAAAAAAATATTACGATGATCGGACCAAGGATTTACAGGAGCATTCTTAGTAGAAATTTATATTGCTCGTGACCATCTTATAATAATTTAGCTTCTCATATTTAAATTTATATCATAAATATTAATAACATTCTTAGAGAAGAATGCTTCAATATAAATAATCGTTGTTTTTACATCATTAACACTATATAAGCAGAAAAATTCTAAACTACATATGTATGCGTATTTAGTTTTCTATATAAAGGCAGATGGAGTAATCAGGTTAGGAGAGTATTATAAAAAAACAAATCGTATAATATATATATATATAAGGGACTTAAACTCAAACTTTCAAGCTCCCTATATCTGTCCAATCAATCTTATACAATCAATACACATGACTACATACATGTAAAAAGATATTGGAGATCTTTTTTACATGTAGGTTAAATAAGATGGATTGGATAGATGTAGAGAGCTTGAAATTCTGAGTTCAAGTCCTTTACAATTACACTAAATCTAGTATAGACAATATACATATATTAAATATTACACACACATACCTAAAGAGAGTTTATTGTAATTTGAGATAAAGAGAGAAGCTGTAGATACTATGTAGAGAAGACAAAAGATGAAATAAGAATTTGAATTGTCAGTCATGTTTGTGTGGAGATGGGAAGGTAAA
Source organism: Epiperipatus broadwayi (assembly GCA_028023455.1). NCBI lineage: Eukaryota > Metazoa > Onychophora > Udeonychophora > Euonychophora > Peripatidae > Epiperipatus > Epiperipatus broadwayi. The sequence continues at coordinate 2,485,983 of JAQFVV010006236.1, forward strand.
TATATATTTATTTTTTGAATGGAAAATATTAAAAAACGAATAATATAAATTATATGGGTTTGGGTAATGGATGGAGCATGAAATTATAAGAAATAAAAGAGATTACATTACTTTTTTTGTTTGAATTATAACAAAAAAAAAAAGCATAATTATGTGTAAAGGATATTAGAACAATTGAAGTAGTACATAAAAGAAAAGAATGTGCCATCAACAGAATAACTTGATAATAGTAAATTAAAATGAATAATTGATGGCGGAAATAGATAGACTTTTAATAGTATAAAACTGAAGTAATAGTTTTTAGATATATAAAATTTATGGGCAGAAATTCCTACTTTGGATCTATGCAGCCATCAGCCACCAATTTCTTTAAACAAGCAATAACATTTATTCTTGCTGATAATTATTTGGGCTTATTTAGAATTATTTTAAAACAATATATTTGTTTCAATTTTGTATATATGTATTATGAATTTGAACGACCTTTTACTTGAGAATAACGATTTTGATATAACTTTAAAAATTATTTTATGTAACTTCTTTTTCAGATAATTTATAATATCAAATCTCTCTCTTTCTTGCATTTAGAATTGAAAAATATATCAAACATGTCAAGCATTGGTGGTCGAGAGGTCAGCACAGCAGCCTTACAAGCAGTTGTCCTGGGTTAGCGGGTTCGCTTCCTGGCCGATGCTATGACACATGAAAAATATATATATATCAAACATGTTGTTAAGACTAATATGGTTTTTAATTTCCAATAAAGTATACATTGCATATAATATAAATTTGTTTTAAATTCAATGTTAACTTAAAAATGTTATCAGTTTTAAATGTGAAAGTGATTATTCTGTTACATGAATACTTGGCTTTAATAGGGTCCTTTGATTAATTGGCTATCATCATTATCATTTTCAACCATTATAAATTCACTGCAGGATAAAGGTCTCTCCAAGTTCAAATCATCTCCAATTTTTAGCCTCTTTTCTCCACATCATCCCAGAATATTTTTTTATTACATCTATCCATCTCACATGTGGTTTTTTGGGAGGAGAAAAATGATTTACTTCTCTATCTTGAAGAAATATGTTTTTCCTTTAAAGGCAAACCAAGTTTTTTAATTATAACTATTACTTTTTAAAATGCTTTCTTAAATTCAGACAATTTCGACTGAGTAGCAATTTTCTTCTGATAAAAAACAAAACAATTGTTATTAAAATTATCTATTATATAAACATACAGTAATATATCTAATATACATATACAATTATCATTATTAATAAACATATTAAACATATAATATATATATTTGAAAATTATTTTAATTCCAAACTATTTAAAAATTAAACATATTTAATTCACGTTACTATGTAAATGTGAAAGTCTGTTTGTTTGTGACTTTATAACTCAACAAATATTGCACCAATCTTGAAGAATCTTGCTTGCTTTTCTTTCTTTTTTGCATAGAGTTTTATTAGGATATAAATTTTTGTTTTGCTAAAAAAATTGTAATTTACAATATAAAAATATGTGGAAAATCTATATCATAATTATTTTTGAATGATATCATAAAAAAACCAAAAAAGAAGACAGCACAGATTAAAAGATTACAGAGTTGGAAATTTTTTAAAATGAAAAGTATAGTTTTTGATAAAGGAAGATAAAATTTGAATTGTAAATATATATTTAATTAATTAAATTGTATTTATAACTATATATTTAATTTCTCACTTGAATAATGATTATTTAGATCAGTTATAATAAAGAATTTGATAATTTTTTAATCTAACACATGTTAAAGTAAAATTTAAAATGGCACCATACAATAAGAGAGTAGACTTAGAGAAATGTTCATTCTGTAATGGATTGATAGTGGTTGAAAATGATAATAATGATAATGAATTTATATCCACATTAAAACAATTAAAGCATCAGCAGTAGCATATTGGATATATATATCTAATTAATTAATGTGCACTTGATAAATATCTGTAGTTCAATATATCTTCCAAATTTTTCTGTCTTTTCTAAAGCCCTCAAGCTCATTACAAATTGTTGAATATGAATATTAAAAAATATGTAAGTTGGATACTCTCTATGTGTATGATCAATGCTAAAAAAATTCAAGATACAAAATCAATCTGAGCTTAATCAAGATTTATACATAGAAAACTGTTATTTTTTTAATTAGATATTCCAAATCTCCAGTTCATCTGATAAGCCAAGAATTGTTATGTGAACAATATTGGTTTGGGATATATATAAGCGTTGGATAAGTATGTTGAATCTGGAAAATTTAATGGGTTACATATATTTATCAAGTGTACTATCGCTTATATCATATTTTTGCTTCATTGTATGTTAATGTGGATATAAATTATCTTCAATATATATAGTATATGTATATTAAAAAAAAGAGGAAGTACTCTATATAATGTATACAACTGATGCTTGATATATTCCTGCTTCAAAATCAAACCGGTCATAATTAAGATAAAGTAAAAAATTCTGCTGTTTATACGTGGATGTTTTATGTTTGTAGATCACTTATAGAGCATAAGAAATACATGTAGAGTAATAAAGATTGATCCGATATTCATTCTTCGCAAAACGACAGGTTACGCGACAGATTTGGACAGCGTCGTTGTTTCATATATATATATGCTCTTTATTGATTTAGAAAAAATGCGTAAAATTTAATTTATTATTTTTTTACAAGTTAATTAAATTCAGAAAGTATAAAAGACCTAAAAAAGTTAATATATATTTTTTAGCCTTTCAGCAACACTTTGATTTCCATTTATCATTTGTCAATCTTCAGCAGATGTTTTTCTGCTTTACAATCTCCTTCACAACTCTAGGACTCTTTACTTTAAAGCCCAGTTTCAAGGTTTAACGGAGTGTTTCGTTTAAGAAATAGTTTTTAAAATTAAAAAAATAAAATAAATAAAAGCAAGTCAAATAAACCGAAAAACGCAAGTCGTGCGCAGAGTATATTTAGAGGAAAACGGGCAAACTCTTTTAAGCAGTAAGATTTAACATGTAATTTTATATTTAACAAAATCAGAATTGATGGGAATTTTTTTTTTCAGTTATATTTTCCACTTAAGTTTTCAATCAATTTATAAAGCAGTTTGTATATTATTTGTGACATCGTATAATCTAAAAATAGTTGATTTTAAATAGTGCATCTCTCTTGGAACAGTGTAACAAGATAAGTGCTTTCCGAAATATAATATTATTGACGCATGTGTGTGCTTGGGTCTATTTATATAAAAAGTTATTATTGCTTTTACAGTTTAATCATAAGATTGTAGGCATTGAAGAGAAAAGATTTTTATTAAATTTAAAGCTTAAATCTAAGATTAATATATATATTTTCTGATTTAATAAAAAAAGAATTAATAATTAATGTTTATATATTTAATGAAAAATGATTACTGTGATTAAATGCTTTTTAGAATTAATGCGTCTACAAAGTAAACGTTTTTGTATTTATGAAACATGTACAAAGAATGGAACATGAGATTGTAGAGAAGTATACAAATAAACAAATTTATAAGTGGCAACATAACAATGCAAAGGAAAATGTTGGCTACCAACACATGGTGTAAAAAAAGACTTAAGAAACATGTTTTCAAAATTGCTATATAAAAAAGAATAAGTAAAACAAGAGCAGCTTCAGCTCCAGTGCCACATATTGAGTAATCATTGATAATCAGATTTCAATGCATTTAAATCTCCAATCTCAGTTCACTTTTTGGTTTCTGTATTCATCAATGGGTTTTGAATTCCAAGCCCCATTGATAAAGGCAAAAATCAGAAAACAGTCTATTGATAAGGATTTAAAAGTACCAACATTTGATATTCATTGGTTACTTAACATTACTATAGATGGCATTAGAGTTGGGAGATCTTGTTATATTATGAATTACTTGAAGTAGAAGGATATATAATTTGTTGTAATTATAAACAGGAGGCCAATTGGCACAATAAATTCAAATAGAAAATGGAAATTAATTTTCAAGAAAAATTAAAAGATTCTGCAAAAAAACAAACAAACACCACATTATTAAAAAAAAAAAAGTAATGTAGCAAAAAAAAATTATGATGAGATAATAAATACAATAATAGAGAAGAGATGGAAAAATAGTAATTCAGTAATGCTTAGAAGTATGGCTAGAAGACTTGATAGAATATTGAGATATAAAGCTTTGTAATAAATTAAGAGCAAGTAGCTAGAAAAGGAATTTTACAAAATGAATAAATAATAATAAAAGGTTATTTTGATTTTATTATAATAAAATAAAATAGCTTGTTTTGAAAAAAGAGTGATTGAAAATAGAAAAATATTAGTAAAGAATGGAAATACTTTAAAATAATGAAAAGAATATATAAGAGATTTATATGATGTGTAAAATAAGGCTTTGTCTATATTTTTCAATATTTCTTATCAGAGCCCTCTCATCTCAACCATGACTAGTTTGATTTAATGCAGTGGTTGAGTGTCAGATGCTGGAGCGTAAGATCCTCAGATTGATCCAGTTCAGGCATGTCCAGTTCTTGAACTTCTTAAAGATTCTAAAATAGTCAAAATAAGAGTCATAGATCACATGACCCTATCTCTTAAGCTCGTAAGTTATAAACAATGAGGATTGCCAATTCCTCTACAAGCTTTGTGATAAATGCTTAGCCAGAGCCAGCTCTTAAAATATCTCTGTCAGAAACCCTTCCCCAAACCCCTGACCATGGTTTCGTGCTTTGGCACTCCTCAGAGAGGTTCCATTTGATTTTTTAATTATAGATTACATTATATGAATTAATTGATATGTTTCCTATTTTTAACCAGACTTATTAAAAACAATAATCTTTCAATAGTACATAAATAATCTTAAATCATTTTAAATTAAAAATTATTTCATTTCTATTACCTTGGTTATAGACTTTAAATATTGATCAAATGCACTCTTTAATTTAGATAAGCACGAGTGACCAACTGATGAGTGCTGGTTCAGCATGAATTGTGCATCTTGGACTCATAGATTGTTTTCATATGTTTTTGGTTATATGTTTATGAGTACACCCTTCCACAAGGTCTTAAAAATGGATAGAAACCATTCCATACCTTGTGGGAGAATGGTGTAGTGGAAATTACATTACAGAAACATTAATCATTAAGTGAATAATCTCTAATCTAATGAATGACTAATAAAAATTATTAATGCATGAATGATACTTTTATTTTAATGCATTATATTTCATCAACAACCATGCTTTTACATGCCAAAAATTATTTCTATCAGTATATTTTATTTAAAAATCATGATCATATTCTCTGAATGCAGACAAAGTGGAATTCATTTTGTTTGCTAAGCAGTTAGATGTGAGTTTTTGAAAGACTTTGAATAGTATTTATATGTGTCAAGTCATGGAGAGGTCTTTACTTTCAGTATAAACATCACATGACCACCATTTAAATAATATTTTATGCTATAAATTTTCTAATATTATATATTTGTTATTCACAAGATTAATAAAAGTGAATACATAATGATTTTACATTAGAGAGAAGAAGTTGGTAAAACTTCCACAACATTTTATCTATAATTATTAAATGTTCTCTCTCACAGTTATCATTGTCTCAGTTTGTCTTTCATATTAACTTTTGAAAAGCAGCTAAAGTGGAATTCATTTTGTTCGCTAAGCAGTTAAATGTGAGTTTTCATGAAATTTGAACACTAATAATAAACAGTAGTTATAGAAATCTTTGTCAGAAATTGTTTACATATTTTAATAAATTGTAAGAAAGTAGTCCCAATAGCCTGTGAGGTTGAAGTAAAATCTGATAATAGAAATAACTTATAAAAATAAAAGAGTGTGTATATTCCCTGCACATTTTAGGAAATTGCCAGGGTACCTAATTTGGGGGTTTCAGATTCAAGGATCACATCTTTGGTTCCATTACTTTCAGTACTTGAACTGCTTATGGATTTCTGAGCAATAAACTATTTGATTATTATTTTGAACATAGGAGTAGACTGATATAATGAGGTAAAATGAAAGCATCTTTATGAATGTTGGATCATTAATAGAAAATAAATTAAAGATCATTCATATATATATATATAAAGATCGTTGTTTGAAATAAGCTGAAAAATAAGTTTATATCATATAATTATAATATTGATGAAGATTGAAGTAGCTTAGCATATTTGATGAGATCTGTTCTAGTCAAATGAGTATTTGGAGGCATGTGTAAATATTTTTCAAGTGTTTGAAGTAAAATATAATGACAGAAGTAATTTACAGAGATCAGAGATATTATTATTGATGATAGTATGTGTAATGTTAGACAGATAATAATTAATTTTAAAATTAATTTATAAAGGCTCAAATCACTCTATCTAAACTTGCAATCTCTTTCATTTTCTCATTTCTCTCTTTTCATCTTCATACCTGTTTTTAATTTAAAACTGATTAATTGCAACAATTAATTAATTTAAGATTAATATATATATATATAATAAAACAAGTCACAAATTGTGCAACTTGCATTTAAGCTTGTGCTAAAATGTTCACTAGATGGAGCTTACCACTAGCTCCAAACAAGCTTTAATTATAAGTGCCAACAGAGAAACAATTCAAAATCTCTATCATACTATCCTCATCTCCAGACCAATTGGTTTCGAGCTTAATGACTTACCTCAGTGAAGAGTTAGGATTTCAAAAACAAGATCTAAAATTCCCACCCAGAGCACTTATTTAATACGTTACTATCAATTTGAAAACTCGAATTTTTCAGAAACATAAATTTTTTCAAATCTAGCTTTACAAACCAGATAGCTATATGGGTTTGAACTCAGTTCAGTTTCACCATATATTAATAGCTAAAGCAATATTACATTGCAAAAGTCTTCAAGGGTACACTTATAATAATAAAACAAATCACAAATTGTGCAACTTGCATTTAAGCTTGTGCTAAAATGTTCACTAGATGGAGCTTACCACTAGCTCCAAACAAGCTTTAATTATAAGTGCCAACAGAGAAAGAATTCAAAATCTCTATCGTACTATCCTCATCTCCAGACCAATTGGTTTTGAGCTTTTACTTTAAAAAAAATTTTTTTTTGTTTAAGTTCATTAATAAAACAAGTCATAAATTGTGCAACTTGTTTTTAAGCTTGTGCTAAAATGTTCACTATATATATATATATATATATTGTACCATTTATTTATATATAAAGTACAAATGTACTTTTTATATGAAAAACGTTACAATATATATATATAATGGAACCATAGGGTACACCATAAGATGATGTGAATACGACTAAGTACTTGGATGATTTGAATACAATGTGTCAATCAACCTACAAGTCATACCCAAAATCCATGATTCGATATCCCATTTGGGTGTGCCAGATATTACCAAATCAGGAATGGCATATAACAAAGGGAGTGCATCTCACTACTGTCAGACTTAGGCCTCCAAGTAGGATGCTAAAGATGCCACAATGAAATGCATAGTTCCAAATCACATATACTGTAAGAACTCCTCGAGTTTGAATTCCGTGGCATAATGGGGCCCAAAAAGGGAGATGTAATGAATATGCACTAGTCTAAATTACATTGAAATATTTTAAGTAAATTAAAAGTTGGCATACTAAAAGTTAAAAATATTAAAAACAGCTGGGCAGACAATTTTATTATATATATGCCATTGTCAACTATTACAAGTCTTTTCAAGTTTAATCCAGTTTCTTTGATTAGTATCTTCTTCTCATCAAATCCACTTCCACCACTGAACTGTTTAATTCATCCAACCATCTCATATATAGTCTCTTTCTATGTCTTTTAAAACAACTTGGGATTCAGGTTAAGATTTTAACTGTCTATTATCATCTTTTCTGCAATCTATCCAACCTTGCTACACTTTACTCACTTAATTCCTTCAATGATATTAATGACAATTGTTTGTTCCCTCATTCAAATATTATGCTTTCAATATTTTCTTATTATTCCAAATATAATTTTTTCATTGAATTGTCTGAAGCCTTTACTGATCTTCTGTTAAATGTCCAAGTCTCATATCCATAAGTAAAAGCTGGTAAAACAGATCTGTTAAAAACCTTCCTTTTCAAATATACAGGGATATTTCTTTAAAAGTTATTTCTACCAAAGTCACCCAATTCAAATTTAATTCTATAATTAATTTCATCTATTTCCATTATATATATATATATATATATATATATATATATATATATATAATATATATAATATATATTATCTATATATATATATATATATAGAAATGCTATTTTATAGGAATATGTATTTGACAGATATGTTTATTAAAGTATATATGTACAAAAGAAATTTTATTTAAATGAAATTTTATGAACTAAATAAAGAGAGCAATGATTGTACTCAAGATTGTTGTTGTTATCATCATCATTATCATCACGATCACCACCACTACCATCATCATCATCATTATTATTATTATTATTATTATTGACCGTTATTGATGACCATAGGGTTACATTTGCTACAAGCCACTCCATATATATATATGTTTACATTGCTAGTGAATGGAGCAAGTTTAAGTTTGTATATGTGATGGAACAAAAATAAAACTAAATTAGGAGGGAAAGATATTTAAACATTGTTGTGTTTGTTGAATGTGTTTTTAGAATTATGAATTTTGGGATAGGCATGGTAATTAGTCTATTCATTTACTAATTTCTCTTTGGATATGTTTTATGCAAATGCCTTTAAGGGGGGTGCAAATACATATGTATATGCTACATTTGTGAGTGTTACTTGCTGTAATCCGAGTTTTTAAAAGTCTTGTGTTATCACTGTTCAATTGTGAACATCAACTTGTATGTCTATTGTGGTGCTGGGTTTAGTTTGCTTTCCAGTGTTTGAGTCCTGATTTTGTTGCTACAGTCCTCTATATCAATAGTATGCAGTCAAAGACAACATTTGCTGTATTTTTATTTGTAGATACATATCACATTTTTTTGAGATAAATATTTGTTGATGGCACAGATTGGCAGTTATATGGAGGCATCTTAAAGGTTTGATTGTTGTATTATCAGTGACCAGGTTACTGTGAAAATGTCTGGATGTGCAATTTTATTGTCTCTGGCTCATAATTTTGCCAGTTTGATATTGAATGTTGATGGACATTGTCTTGTGTTGTTACCTAAGGTGAATGTGCACCTAGTGCATCAGTCTGCATAAAGCACAAAAGTGGCTGCATGGACTGATGAGATAGAGCCTTTGTAATATGAATTAAAGATAGTCTGAAGGGTTATGTTAGATTGTCTATATGCTCCTGTCATGATATAGTGATTTTTGTCCATCACTGGACAAATATAGAAAAAATGTTGCTGTGTTTCTTCAGCCCTGTGACATAGGGGACAAAAAGGATCTATGTTACTGTATAGTCTCTAGTATCTCAGAAAATATGTTGTGGGTAGTGCGTGCAGGTTTAATCTCAACAAAAAATCAATATGTTTTGGCTCCAGAGACCATTTTTTAAACTTAGTAATTGTTGATTGTTGATTCTAAGCATTGTCAGATTAGTGTCACTGTCCAGATTTGGATGAATTAATGAGTAAATTTGCAAGTATGAGTACTTGTATATTGTCTGAAGAGATATCTGTGGAGACGTGGTCTTTATATAATTGATAATTGATAATAATTGGTCATAGGCAGGGAGTGGCCTATCTGTTGGTGTTATTTGAAGAAGGCATTCAAGTATTGGAAAGTGTTTGACTGTGGATACTATTAGATTTGTGGCCTTCTGTAGATGGAAAGTATAAATACTATGAAGTCCTAATCCATTGTGAATGGGTGGTCTGGTAAGCTGTTTTGCAAATATTGACACAGTCTTCCTCTGCCACAAAAGCTTATTGTATAGAGAAGAGATTTTGTTTATAAAACCTTTAGAAGACAATGAGTGAGTAATAGGTAATTTTTGTTATGACTAGCTGGTTAAATTGCTGGATCTTGGAGTATATCAAGAGATATGCCTTTGAGAGTGAAGTAGTGATTCACTCCATTTCTTCTTTGAGTTAGTTTTGGATTTTGACCCTCATTGTGCTTGCACTCATATAAAAAAGAAATCCCAGAAAGGCAGATGGCTTTCCCCATATATGCCTGTGTATTGTTTTGTATTATAAAGAGACCAAACTGCAGTCTTATTTAGATTAATACTGAGTTTGTGTGTAGCTGCAAATTCTTATAGTATTGTATGCAGGCTGGTAGGTGTTTTTTTAGATAGGAGGAAGACAGTTATGTCATCCATATAAGTGATACATGTTACCTGCTGAGATGTGTTTGGTGTTTGTATGCTAATGAATATTTGCTGGATTTTTACTAATAGAGGATTGATGTAGAAAGTGAAAAGTAAAGTGCTCAGGGGAGATCCTTGTGAGATTGATTGTATTGAAATAAAAGATACAGAATTTTTGCCACTAAGTATAATATGTATTTCTTGATTCAGAAGCAAGTTGGTTACAACACAAAGAAGAGTATAAGGTATTGTGGTGGCAGCCAAAATTTTAATTAATATCTCAATTGCCACAGAATCAAAAGCTGACTCAATGTCTATTTGGACTGCAACTGGATTATATATTTTTTGGCCTCACACTGAGCCCAATACAGCTTCGGAAAAGTAGCACTGCTTATCCTGTAGATGATTGCTTTCTTGCAAACTGATATAGTGAAATCAAAGGGAGCAGACATGGTCAATCTTGTCTTTAATTGTTCTTAGGAGTAAAAAGTCACTTTTATGGAATTTTTACTTCTTAGTGAAAAAATTTTCCTGATGCTTTGGTAGTACTTTAAATATAAAAGCAGACTTGGGTACTGAGGTGGAATGAATATTCCAATTTAATGTTGCATTTAACAAGCTAAAAGATATTGCTAAATTAATAGTACCCCTTTAAGTAAATTAGTTAAATTTATGTTAAGGAATTGGTGCATAGACTTTTTGTTGATAAACTAATAAAGTAATGGGAAAAAAACTTATTTGGGAATGCTTTCAATATTTTGAAAATGAAATGGTAAAATCATAAGATTAAGCAGTCAACAGTCTGCTCGTTAGAATACTGTTAAATCTACTATGGAAAGAAGAAGGTTGGTACCATTAAAATGGTTGAAAAGCAAAAGCAATGAAGATATAGAATTAATAAAACCTTGCAATTGAATAATAAGATATTGCTTTTAATTATATGATGATGATAATTGGTGTCTCATAGAGTACTGTGATGGTACTGCTGTCCTATGGCTTTATATTTTTTTTGGCCTCATTTATTGCTATTTACATCCATTTTGCATTAAAAAGCTGAATCAAGATAAATATTGATTTATTAGTTACAAAAGAAAATCAGAAGATGTCAGTAGTGCATAGAGTAACCTACTGAGAAAAACTTCAAGTCTAAAAGTTTCTGATTGGTTCATTTTTTGATAATAGATGTTAAGAACCTCTTATATTCTAAAAATAGGAGATGAAAATGCACAATTTTTTGTAATGTATTTAAATATTTGTAATTGTTTTTACAAAATATTTCTTTGAAATATGTTTGATTTTTAAAAATACAAGTTAAGAAAATTGAAGTAATGTTTAAACAGAAACAGCCATAATGACAAACAGCATGGTTTTGAATTTTTGTGGTAAAAGTACAAATGCAATTCTTAAATTTTAGAAAATAATTTCAAGGATTTGTTATGATTTTATAATTATTTATTTATCTTTAAAAATTGGAAGTCATTCAACAAAAATTTCATTCATTTGTTTTTATAATAGAACCAAAAATACAAACACTGTCTTCAGTATGTATTTCACATATATATATATTTGGAAAATTCAAATATGATTTTTAGGATTTTTTTTTGATTTGTAAACTTATATTTCTAACAAATCAAACATGATTTATTGATTTATAGCATTAAATACAGATCTTAACATTAAAAAAAAATATTGAACTATTAACTCGTAATTGTCAGTTGGGGTAGGTGGAAAATGATAAATTGTGAAAGGGATTAAATATTTAGGAGATAACTGACTGATAATGGTACTAATAGAAAAAAATAACAATACAAAAGGTAGCAAAAATTTTATTAGGAGAAAATAAATCTTAAAAAAAAACCCTCTTAAATATTTGATCCATAACGTAGCTATGTTCAAACAGTGTAGAAATTTGGAGCCAATGAAAAAGATGAAATACATGGAGGGTCATTTGTTTTTTCCAGATATTTTTATTTATATCCAAGCATGTGTGGTAGAATGGAAGTTTTAAATATACCTAAAAAAAGATATTATACATGGGAAAAAAGAATTAAAGTTGTATTATAACATGTAGGTGTGTTTAATTAAATATAAACTAATCTTTAAAAAATATAATAATTTATAGCCTAACAAATGATCGACAATAGTCATTATTGTATTTATATGAAGTATATAGTAGCTGAGACATTAAAATAATAAAAAAAGGAATTAAATTTAAGTTCTTAAATTTGTTGATAATTCTAAGAACAACCTAAAAAAATAAGAGAAAGGCGATTGGTAGCTGTAAAAGAAGAAAATATTGGAGACACACGCGGAATTGAGCAAAACATTACGATCAGTTTTAAGTGTGTGTGCACGCTTTTTTTTAAAAGATGTATTAAAATGATTTTTTTTTAACAAAACGGATATTGAGAAAAGAGAATATTTGTAGATATCGGTGGAATAGAGCAAAAAATGCCGATCAATTTGATATATATGTCTGAATAATTTTTTTTTTTAAAGACTTATATTAAAATGATTTATTTTTTAAATAAGAATTTTTTAAAATTTTATCTCAGATACTTTTTACAACATTACTCAAAAATCGTTTAGTTTGTAATATAACTTGAAAAATTGAGATCTAATAAGTAGTTAGAAGGTCTTTTCAGAATAATTTTAGCTATATGAAATCAAATCAAATTTAAACACATTTACGTTTTAGATTTTTTTATATAGATTATTAGAAGATTCTGCGTCTGCGCAATGAAGAGCTGATAAACGATTATTAGTGTTTTTAAAATATAGTAATAATAAAAAATGTTTAAAACATTTTTATCTTGATAAAATGTTATAAGAAACTTATATATATATTAAATATAATTATTTTTCTAAGTATATGTGCACTTATACATTAAATAAATAAACAAGCAATGGCTTATTACAACATAGTTCATAAACAGTTTGAGTGTTCAGAACTCACCTAGGGCGCAAATATTTAAGGGCTACTGGCGAGAGAATTTTTCAAAATTGAAAATATATAATTTTTTTCTGAGTACAGACTTTTTGTTACCTGCACTTTATGCTATCTCATACTGCTGAAACACTTAATCACACCCACGCCGAAAAGATAAATAATCACCAATAGAGTATTTCGTGCTAAACCAGCACTCATCAGTTGGTCCAAATTATCATCTCCACATATACATACAATCAATGCTCAGCTTATATTAAGATAACCAATCTCCATACTTTAATGGACAGGCTTCAATCCATTCCATCCCACAACTCTTCAGCCGTCCATTTCATGGAAAAGCTGATGATGGAACTCTCAAAGCCCACATTGGTGCCAACCTTCTCATCCTACCCATGTTGACCATAAGTCACTCTGACACCTCATGTACAGGACATATCTTCTCTTATCAATGGCCCAAAAAGATTAACTGGATTACAATTAATTTTAATTGAACACGAAATGTCAAAGAATGCGGATGTAGAAGATATTGTTGCTGAATTCCTAAAAAAAAACAAAAAAAAAAAAACTAGCTAAGTTAAAATTTAAATAAGTAAAATTTGTTTTATTTTGTTTATTTTCTTACGATTTCATTTGTATTTATATTGTTTTTGAATTTTATAAATATAAATAATAGAATACTTTTTATCTTTATTTTTATGGCTGTAATCCATGGGCATTAATTTCTAGAGTCTGCCACTGTACACTGGCATCAAACTATGCAGGATAATAAGTGAATCATCATCATCATAATTTTCAACCATTAGCGATCCACTGTAGGATGAAGGTCTCTCCAAGTCCAAACCATCTCCAATTTTTAGTCTCTCTTCTCCACATCACCCCAGCACACTTCCTTATTTCATTCATCATCTCACATGTAGTATCTTTCTAGGCCTTTTGTCTATCTATCATCATCTCTTCTAGCAATACGCCCAGCCCAACTCCACTCTCTTAATTCTTTCAATAATGTCAGTAACACCTGCTTGTTCTTTTACCCATATGTATTGTTTTTGATCTCTTCTTGTTACTCCCAACATGCATCTCTCCATACTTTACTGAGTGCTCTGTAGTCTCTGTATTGCTTTTCTGTTCAGTGTCCAAGTCAGATCCCTAAGTAAGAATTGGTAAAGCACATTTATTAAAAATCTTCCTTTCCAAACACATAGGCAATAGAGAGTGCAGCAAATGCTAAAATTTATAATTTTGATATTGGTTGTTTCTGGTACATGATAAGTTGTTTTTTTTTTTTAAAAAAAGAAAAAGAAAAGATAAATATTACAGCAATGTAATTAAAGAAGTTTTAAAACATGGTCATAATACATTAACCTTTAATATATAGGTTTTCTAAAAATATAAACTGATCTTAAAGACATTTTTAAAAGCAAAAGGGTTAAACAAGATTGCAGTAGTTCTGTGAAACATCTATTATAGCAGAAATACTTTCAAGGATTTTATTAAATGGGATACTTCCAACATTAGATAAATGATTATCAGAGATTCAATTTGGTTTTAAAACATTAAAAAATTATAAATATGTTTTTGTTGCCAGGAAAATGTAATAAAAGTGTATGGAAGAAATGAGTGATTTATACATTTTATTGATCTGAGCAAAGCATTTGATTCAATTAATCAAGCATATCTATGATGCATCAAAATTTATTATATTACACAACTACTTTTACATAATGGAATGAGTAATGAATGAGTAATAATATCAAGTCAGATGTCACATGACTTATATATAGCTTGCACTTACAAATATGTAAAATTAAGAGCGTTCTAATAGCTCTAAACAAGCTTTTTTTTTTTATTTATGATAAATGCTACTACAAGAGAAGGCATTCAAATCATTTTTATCTTGGATTGTCCCCATCCCGAGACCGGCTTCGACCTATGGGTCTCTTCAGTGAGGAGTTGGGACAGTAGATAATGGAATGAGATAAAGTGTTATTTTTAGAGCCACAATATACAATATATATAACTGCTGCAACTAAATTAGTTGTACATAAAACTGCTATTTTACTTAATTCATGTTATAGAAGTGAGATTTGAACCTCTTATCAATATAATAAGGTATTATAAAAATTTCATCGCTCATTGGTACTTTAAAATTTTTAAAAATACAATTTAAGGATTGTAAGACCAATTAATATGTTATTTAGTCTCATATCCTTGTTGAACTGGATATATGAAAGATGAACAATAAACATCATATGATCACCATTTTTTATGCTTGCTCATAACTGTTATTAAAATAGGCAAAACTCTCTATATAAATTGCCACTCAGTGCAAGCCAGAGTAATCAATGGATGCCAAAAGACCTGTGCATAAAATCCTCACCTAGTGCCTACTCATCATTGAATGAGCCAGATTAATCAATGGATGCACAGTTCTTCTGGCATCCATTGATTATAAGGCTTCTTAAAAGAAGTATCTTGTAGAAACTTTGAGAGAAGCAGAATTAATTACATAATGAAAATTATCTCAAAGACATTCTAAAGAAGTGAGATGCTGATTGGTTTTGTTGGTTACACACTGTTGAGGGCGAATGCATTTGAGATTTGTAAGTAGATAAGGTTTTGAAGTCTTCCAGAAAAAAAATTTCTACAGAAGAATTTAAAAAAAAAGACTGAAAAATGAATCAGAATAATCTGCATGACATCATATTTGTGGTTCGTGAGGGATTGATTTGTATACTCATTTCAAAACTCATTTCTAGATTATTATTTTTGCCATTATATCGTCTTTCACTTGAAATTCAAATGGCCGTACTAGTTTGCAAATGGCGTCATTGCTGCAAGCATCCAATAAATTAATTTTTCATGTTTTGTTGTTTAGTTGTCAGTTTTAATATAGTTTCACTTTTAGTGTCAATTAATCAATGATAGAACATATTTGTTAAAACCTTTTTAAGCATACAGGTATATTTACATCAATACTAGAATATTTCTACAGAAATAACTCGCTCTAAATTTAATTCTATGATAATTCCATCAGTTATACTTTTGTCATTAATTTAAATAAGATATTTGTAATCATTAATTTCTTTCAATGCATTTTCTATCGATCTTTGTTATCTTTTTAAATACAAAACCCACTGAATATTATTTTAATATTTTTAAGTACATTTTCAGTAATATGCTTTTGCTTTCATAACATTTTTTAAAACACTTAAAAGCAATATTATAATAACCACACCATCGGAAAAATACATGCAAAAAATTTTTTTAGTTTATCATTTCGATCTATAAAATAATTTTTACAAAAGTGCTGGAAATTTTCTTTTAATCATCCTGATGATCATCCTTACCAATATTAATCATTTTTGTGTTGTCATGGATACTTAATCACTGCTTCTGCATCTAATAAATGTTCTTCAAAATTTAACAATACTCTAGTTATCAATTTTGGTAATTTAAACGCTTGATTACAATTGAAAAGATGTCAGATTCAAATGCTTTTTGGTAATCTACAAGCCCAAAAACAATAATAACCAAATGGTTTATTGGTTAGGAGTGCATATAAAGTTTGAGTATGGAGAACTAGCAGAGTGGCAATGACCCCATGAACCTTGAACTCTAAAGTTTACTATTCTACCATGGCACTAAATAATGGTAAGCCAAAATGGTTTGGATGACTTACTTATTGGAAGATTATTAAAAGCTCAAGGCAATGGAAGTGGCACTTCTACCACTGATCTAACAATGCAGGAAAAATGATCCAATAATTTATTGGTTAGGAATTTATAAGAAGTTTAAGCATCAGAAATGACTCAGTGGACCTGCAATTCATAGATGTTGAACTCTGGTGAGTCTACAATTGCAATAAAAGATGTAACCAAAAAAAAAATTAATGGTTTATTACTGAGGAATCCATATAAAGTTTGAGCTTCAGCAGTGACAGATATAGAGCTGTGATTCATGGACCTTGATCTTCATAATATTCTACTACACCAAACAATTAGAGACATGAATAGATGATGATTTACTGCTTTGGAGTTTATAAGATTTTCAAGCAGTGGAAGTGGTCATCATCACTGCACAAAACAATGCAATCTACAAATAATAAAATGGTTTATTACTTGGGAGTTGATATGAAATTCAGGCTCTGAAAGCATCAGAGCTGGATCCTCAAACTGTGGACCTTGATCATCTGAGTCCATCACTCAACCACTGCACCAAAAGACCCAAAATCCTACAACCCCTAAAAAAGGTAATTCATACTCATTCACTTTCATAACATACTTTAATATATGGATGTGATTTGTGCTGTAACACCAGTGATTGTGATCTGCCAAGCTACAAGAACATTGAATGTAATCTGCATCATCAAAACCATATTGGATGTGATTCATTTTATCAGATATGATCTACTATGCTATAACCACATTGGAGGTGATCTGTGCTATAATCAACAAAAGCTTATTTGTTTGGATAATCACAATTTTTGCAACAAAAGATCTATTAATAATTTTAATATGTTATAAGTAACTCATTTAGATATATAATTACTAATGTTTACTTTTTCATTCTTATTAAATATCATTATTGGGTTTTTTTTTTTTTGGTCTGTGTTTATTGCAAATAAATGTATTAATAAACAAAGTTGAATTCTTATGTTCCATCTTCTTTCATATGCATAGCAGCTCTTTGTTTTTGCAAAGTATATGTGAATTTAAACTATAAATATCACATGACCACCATTTCTTATACTTATACACTCTATTAATGCAATAGCAATTTTTTCCACAAAATAGTGCCACCTAGTGCAAGCCATAATAATGAATAGTGACTATTTGGGCTTATAGCATTATAGTTAAGTAAAATAATAAAAGATGGCTGCTGGTGGGATAAATTTGATGCAAAGATCTAAGTGCATTGCTCTTAGATTTAAGGCTGCTGATGAAAGTCATAAGCTGGACACAAATTTGGGAATATTAGATGAATAGGCATTAGATAGGGATTTTTATATACAAATCTTTCTGCATCTATTGATTACTATGGCTTGCACTAGGTGGCATTATTTTATTGAGAAAGTTGTTATTGTATTTTTCATTTTTTTACTGATCTTAAACTGTCTGAATAATCTTTAATATCTTTTAACACTTTAAAATGATCTACATATTATATCTAATCTTATTGCAGCATTTGTGAAAGTTATTAAATATCGTAGTTTTTATTACCTTTTTTAATTAATGGCTGTTGTATTGAATCTATTAACTTATACATTGTTTTACAAATTTTTGCTAATCAAAGTATAAAACAATACTATTGTTCAATCCTTTGTCCATTTCTTCTGGATGTGTGTTTGAACATTTTCTTTTTAAATTTTTCTCAGAAAAAAGAATTCAAAGTAATTTACAGTGAATTACCTCCACTGCCAATTTCATAAGGTCATAATTTCTCTGATTTCTGTCTTCATGTGCAAAGTCAGCTGCAATTTCAACTTTCAAATGTTTTATAATTGTAGCATCAAAGTCTTTCAAAGCAATTTTAACATGTTGTCTGGCTGTTAAAACAATAGCAAACTATCCATACTATAGTGCCACTCAGTGCAAGCCTTATTAATCAATAAGTTCAAAAAGGTTTGAGCATAAAATGTCTATCTAGTGCCTACTCATATCCTAGACTAGTTTCTAGCTTGTAGATTTCATCAATGAGTAACATTGGATCTGAGAGTGCTTCACTTTGATCTTAGGAACTAATGCAATCCTCCACTGATTACTAGATTGCACTGGGTGTCAGCTTGTGTGGAGAGTTTGTTACTGTGTTAACAGCTTGTGTAAGCATAGCAAATGGTAATCATGTAATGTTTTAGTTGTCTGGTTGTTGAATACTATTCTGAATATTTACATAAAACTTATTTATTTAATCTTCAGAATAAAAATTTGTTAGGGCTTAATCAAGGCACTGAAAATCTTTTTAACATGAAGAAACTTCTTTTAAACTTTCCACAAAAATGAAATAGAAGATAGATTGATGAAAAATATGATATTTGCAAGGTTTTATCTGAACATGTATTTTATCAGTAGAATATTTTTATTTGCAAATAAATAGTTTTACGACTCGAGGAGAGGATAATGTATTTTTCTATATAATTCCTTGTATTCAGTCTTATTATAGAGTAATAATAACTATACCAGATGAATGTTTAAATACTAGAAAATTATGAATACGTCAAACTGTCAAAGTAATTTTATTTTGTTTGTATGTTTTTAGAATTTCAATTTTAGTTATATTTACATGAACTAATTTCGCTATATTAAAAATGTGTTTATCTTTAAAACCACAAGCTTAGGATTAAAGAGCCAAGCTATTGGTTGCTGACCCTGATATAAATAACCTTGCTTTTTTCTATATCATTTAATTTTTACAATTTTAATTTTTTATCCTCATTTATAATAAATTTCAGTTCACTCAAACCCCTAGCTCAGGATTAAAGAGCCAAGCTATAGGTTTCTGATCTCTGATATAAGTAACATTGCTTTTTTCTATATCATTTAATTTTTAAAATTTTAATTTTTTATCCTCATTTATAATGAATTCCAGTTCACTCATATTTCTTTATTTTTATCCCAACTTTAAAAAATCATATACTTTATTTAATATTATACTAAATATGTATGACTGATATTTTTGTAGATATTAATTGTTCATGTTATTCCCAATTTATTGTCTGTCATATCATTGCTTTATATATATTGTAACGGGATGGGGTGGGTGGTAATAGTTGAATGAAGTGGGTTTGAACTGGGTGATGGCGAAACATCATCAATCCCAAGTAAATACAAAATGAAATAATCAATAATTTACAAAAGTATATATAATATAATATTTTATAAGAGCATGAGATTAGAGAATCTCTGAGAACATTGAGAGATCAGCCAGCTAACTCACAAGAGCAACTAAAAGCATAATTATAAATTCAACCAGCATTATAAAGTAATTATAAGTAACATTAATACTCAAAATAAATAATCACTCATCATCATCATTGATGGGAATAAACAAATCAGTACAATAAATCAAAATAAAATCAACAGTCAACCTTGTGACTGGATTGGAAATGGGTCTTCTGTAGACCAGGTTAACTATTGAGCCTCTGACAGCTTGGGCAATTATTTAAACATAACTTGGATACATCAGCTTAGTGCCCATCCATTAGAATACACAATAATCAGAAATCAAAACAATAATGCTGGGAGATAAAAACATGCTGATCATCATTAATGCTTAGGCCATTTGTAGTGGCTAACTATAAACTTAACTTTTAAATAAGACAAATAAAATATAATATAGTGCATGGGCTTTAAAGAGTATCCTCTTTTGCACCAACCAGGATGATGATTGATCATCTCTGGATGCCCCAAAGCACTAAGTACACATCTCTATTTATATATTCATTCCATGCACAAATCTAGCTCAGAGAACACAAGCTCTATTACTGTATGTGACCAAGAGATGATGGAAACAATTTTTAACAATTAAATAAGTTTATTAATAACAATAAAAAATGATATTTAAGGTCTTATAGGATAAGGGTTCTGATTTTGAATGATATACAATAATAAAGTCATCACTCTGTAATTTACAAGATTACTACAAAATTCAAATTATTATATTAACTGCATTATTTCTTAATGGGTATCTATAAATGCATACATATATCCGTACACAGATGTGCATTTTATAATATATGATGAAGACATTTCAATTAAACATAAAATAATTATTACATTTGTAATTTACATAATTACTATGCAAAATTTAAATTGTTACATTAATTTACAAAGTTACAAGCTACAATTCATGTTATTACTATGGTTTACATATATATGCACACAGATGTGCACGATTTATAATATACAACTAATATATAAAAAAAAATGAATTGACATTTAATCAAAAAAAATATTAAAATTTTACATGTATGAGTGTGTGCATATACACACACATTGGCTTCTATCTATTTCAACTTGTTACGATAATGTTATCTTTCTTCTAATTAATTCAATATTGAAAGTATCTAGAACCCTGTTGCTTAATTCTTTCATAAAGTTTAACAACTTTTTTTTTTTTACTTTTTTGATTCAGACAAAATTATGCTTGCATTTAAGTTTTATATTCTTTTAATGTCATTTTTTTGTTAAAGGAATTACCAAACAATTTCTTCAAAAATATATATCAAATTGTCTTTCTGAGAGACATTTGACTTAAGCAAATTATTTACTTGTTTTGCTTTAAGTTATTAATTTATAATTTTAAAAGTCGTTTTTAGAAATATTAAAATAAAATATCTCACTGTATATACACGCGATGTGTTTATCTGTGGTTCCCTGTGTGTATTGATAAATAGCAGCATAAGTACACCAATTTCTTCAAGCTTTTTCTTGGTAAGCTTGGTTTTTGGTCCATCAGAAAATGTAATACAGGTTTGTTGTCATCTTCAGGTAAAAGTACATAATTCAGGTATGGTTGGCTTTCTCCCTTCTGTAGTCAGTTCCACTTAGACTTGGATTGGTAAGCTTGAGGTCAGCAAGCTGTTTTCCAGAACACTTTTAAGGCTATGAATTACAAAGAATCTTGACTCTTTTTCCTCCATGTAAATTCAAACTCCCCCAGTGAACTGTAGAGCAGCTACTTCCTTGCATTCTTACATCCTTATGGCAGTTCTCTTGATAATTATTCTAGCCATCTTTGCAGCTAGCTTTATTATGGCCATTTTCTGCTACAGTTACCAACTCTTCACAAAATATTTTAGCCAACTTTACAGCTAGCTTTTCTGCTAACTTTTACAAAACTGCCAGCCAAACTGTTCTCTTCAAAAATCATTATCCAGACTGGAGATAATTTTGTTATCAGCACTTTTATAGAAAATAGAGTTTTTATTTTTATCACTCTAATCCTTTTGAAAACATACGTTTTCACTTAGACAATAAAATTTACAAATTAATTAAAGATTTCAAAAATAGACATTTTTTTAAAATTATCAAAAAAACATGCTTACATTTAAATTTCAAAATCAGAATTACAAATAACATTTATTAGACCTTCTAAAAGTTCAATTTATAAAACAATTTTTATTCTAAATCAGTTATTATTTAACCCTTTACTTATTATTATTATATTTTAGGAAATGTAGAAAAATATCTACAAAAATTTATGTCTGTGTTTATTTCTACTTTTCCTTTACTTTATATATATATATATATGCACACACACTATATTATTATGGGTGTACCATGTAACCCAACTGGTTACAACATATATATATATATGAGAAATATTGATTACTGTCTATATTGGTATGTTTAGATGGTTACTGGTTTCTAATGGTTACATATTATCCCATTTAGCTTTAAGCATTATTTCATTTATATATATACAACATTAGCACTTGAGTAAAAATATAAGCTATATATATATACACACCTGGGTCTCATTTTACGCGATAGATAGGTTCCTCAGAAAACACGCACAAACGAAATTGTGCAAAAATACACATAACTTACCTTGAAAAAGGGGGGATATGGACTGTGATTTTTCAAAAATCACATAAAGGCAAAGCACCAACATAAAATTACTTTAAAATTCACGCAAAAAAAAAAATAAGGAAATAAAATGACTAATAAAAAATTTCAAATTTAAAAAAAATTGATACAAGACAAACTTTTTTTAATTATAATATTTAATTTTATTCAAAACAATATATTTTTATGTATAATTTACAGTAATTTACATTTTTTTATACATGTTTTAATTATTATCGCTATTTGCCGTTAAACAGGTTCGTTTGTAAACTGGTAAAAAATCAGATGTTTCACAAGATGAAATACAACTAGTGCCATCACTCTCATGTTGTGTTAATGGTTTTCTGGTGACAATGTAATTAGTAATTAATCTAACAACTAAAAATTAAATTCTTATTTTTGTCTTTAATTTTTTAATTTTCAATTTTAATTGTGCCCACTGCTATTACTCACCTTTTAAAAATAAGCTTGTGGACACTAAATGATTAATAATTGATTACATTCTTTTTTAAAAAGCAAAAACAGAATGTGATTTAAAATGCAAAATTAACACGCACAATGTTTGAACAAATTTACATTATAATCTTGTAAAATTTAATGTGTGTATACATAAAATGTGGAAATCATGATTTTAATTTCATTATTGCATAAAATCTTACTATTATAAAGCACTGAAAATATTGAAATTACCAAGATGAAAGTCGAATTCCAATAATGTGCTATTACTTTCAATGTGACATAAGTGCACAAAATTTATTATTTAAAGTAATAGCGCATTATCGGAGTTCGACTTCCGGTATAATGTGAATCACGTAACTTCAAAATCGCATTAAATAAGTCCACATAAAAAGAGACCCAGGTGTATATATATATAGCTTATATATTTACTCAAGTGCTAATGTTGTGTAAAATCCTATAGTTTTATTATTGAGCAGATCAAATATTGAAAGCCTTAACAAAGCTATAATATGTAATAATTGAATCCTGAATGTTTAAGCCATGTTGCTTATTATGAATATGTGATACTCATTTGTGAACATTGCTGCTGATAAATTTTAATATAAAAAGGATTTACAATCCAGGCTTGATTTCTTCTAGTATAAAAAATAATATTTAGTTGACTGTAATTCATTTTAAGCTATGGTTGTGTTAAATTATAAAGACAAATGTTTTTCACTTTAATCGAAAGAGTGCCACTTATAATACATTTATTTGTAAGTTTTGTACTGGAAAGGAACTAACTGGGTGCTTGTAAACAATTTATGTGGATAATTTGATAACTATTTTTTTATATATTTTTATTTTTAATGAAAACAACAACAACTTATTCTTCATTAGATATTTATATTTTTGAAAAAAATTGTTAAAAACAGTAAGTTTAAAAATGAAAAGTGATCCTTAAAATTATACACCTAAACTTTGCATATAAAAAAGTATAGTAAACTGAAATAAATAACCAAAACAAAAGGCTTCATTTCAGCTTTCAAGCCAAAAATGTATTTTAATAAAAAAAATTAACCTCTACTAAATTTTTATCAATGTAATGAATTTCAATAAAAATTATGTTTAGACAATTAAAATTTTCTTTAAAATGTTAAAATGTCATTTATTCTTTAAAGTACTAACATTTCACTTATAATTACAAAATTAATAAAAATAATACTGACATTTTTGTTTTGAGTTGATTAATTTTCTGCTAAAAGCAAATATATTCAAATAACAGCTGAATGTAAATAACACAATACTTATTGAGAAATACATTTAATTTCATTTTATAATAGTAATAAATAAGTAAATAAATTATGAATAGGGTTACATTTTTTGATTTTAGGAAGAACAATATTACCCATTCATTCTTGATATCTTCTCATAAAGATGGAATAGACTTTTCACTGAAAGATACTGAAATCTAACTGTTTTAGTAAGAACTAAAATCAATCAATGCACATTTTAATTCTATTTTTCTGTCAAATGAGTACATGCTATTGAATGAAAGCAACAAATAGCAAATCACTTTGACCCCAAGTGCCATGCCAAAATCATTTCGAAAGGATTTTTAGTCAAAATTTCCTCACTTCTAAAACAATTTTTTTTTACCACTTATGTAAATGTATTATCATTAGTCACATATATTTCACATATTATTTCAGATCATCTTAGACCTGAAGTAATATTTACTTTATTACCTTTCTTCAGGTCTTTCTCTGTAAATTTATAATGATAGTAATTAAATATTTTGACTCTTAAAATTATTTACCAAAATTTTCATAATTTTTGAATTTTTTTTAGTTTTTAATATATTTATTATTATAATTAAATCTTTAAAAACACAAATTCAAAAGGTTTGATATTTTTTAATAAAAAGGTTCCAACTGTTCATTTGTTTTTGTTTTTTTCCCAAAAAATTTATGCAAGGAATTCAATTCAAATTAAAAATATAATTTCATTATATTAAATAAATGGGATTTCATTGTCCTTGTGGCAAGTTCGAGAACTAAAGTTCTAGGAATCACATGTTGCTTTTGATGGATATCACATGACCTTGTCATTTCTGCAGTAATTTAGTATAGTTGTAAAATAGCAGACTCAAAAGCTGAGGATCCATGAATCACCATTTAACTACAGTACTTTTGATACACAAATATCACATGACTTCCTAAATCCCACAATAATTTAATGCGGGAATATAGTAGAAAACTCGAAAGCTAGAGATCCATGGATCATAGTTTAATTCTTTTTATTTCTGATGTTGAATATCTGAGTCCTGTGTGATTTGATGCAGATTCTAGATCTATAGATCCATGGATAACACTCAGTTTTCTACTTCTAATGCTTGAACATCATATGTCTATCAAAATCCTGCATAGTTTAGTGCAGTTGTGGTTTAAAATTTAATGATCATGTTATCACAACCCTACTCAATTATATTTGATTTTTGAATATCACATGACCTTCTGAATCCTTTGTGGCTAGTTTATCAGTAGAGTGGTAGATTTAACAAATACAGATTCATGAACAAAAGCCCGGTTCTGTTGCTTCTGATGCTCAAATATCACATGACTTCCTGAGGGCTGGGTAAAGTTAACACAGTAATAATATGGCAGACTGAAAAGCTAAAGAATCCATGGATCACAGCTCAACTCACTCATTTTTGCTGTTGAATGTTATGTAACATCGCAAGTAACAAACCATTCGACTACTTTCTGTAATTAATTCAGAAGTTAATTAGTTCTGACATTTTTAAAAATTTAGTCTTACAAAATCAAAATTGATTATGCTTATTTATATATCATTACATTTAATTCATGACTGGCTAAAAATATGCATAAAGTAGTAATAAAAGTTAGATAGCCTGTACCAAATTGTAGGCTGCTTTTAGTTTTTGTGAATAGCAAGAGAATAGCGCACATTGTTTTACTATTCCTTTCTTGAATTGGTTTTCTGGTTTTTTATATTTCTTATCATAAAATAAATATTGTTATCAAATTCAAATTTGAAAGCTAATTTATCTAAAATTTTAATTATTGGTAAATTGTTTTGCATAATCCCTCTTGATTAGCTTCTGGAGTTTAATTGCTTGATATTTGTATCCAAATACTTTATAGATAATTCTTTAAAATTTTTTACAGACCCAGACACATGTTATTTAATAGCCAGCATTGTTCCAAAGGCTGCAGAAAGCAGTTTACTGTTAACTGAAAGAAGACCCTTTGATTCCTCTTGGAGGCCTTACAAGAAACTGAGTAGGGAAAATTCCAAAGATCCACTTCATACGTTCTTGTCATTACAGCTATTATTATTATGTGATTATTCATATAGTATATGAATATTGATGGGATACTCCCAACATGCATTAACCAGCATGGTGAGTTTATTGGCTTTTTACCTCTGAGTTTAAGATCAAAGAGCACCATGGTCTTTATTCTCACTTGCCTGATAAGGCAAAATGATTATGTGTGTGAATGAAATTTTTTTTCTAATAGATGTATCAATCATGACAGACAAAAGTAAATCATGGCCATTATTACCAGGAGGCTGCAAAGTTACCAACCAAGGCATCTGTTGGTGGTCAAAGACAGAGAGTGCTAAGAATCTCCTGATTGCAAACACAGATTGTCATTTGATGATGTTTTTTTATTTAGGTACTTACAACTGCAGATCACTTTCAAGTGAAGGAAGATTGCAAGAATTAGAAGAAGAACTGTCTTATATTAAATGGGACATTATTGGACTTTGTGAAGTTAGAAGAAAAGATGAAGAGACAATTGATTTAAAAAGTGGACATGTACGGTGCTACAAAGACACAAATATTGGAAGCACAAGTGAAGTAGGATTCATTATAAATAAAAAGTGGAAGAACAACATTGTGGAGATTGAAGATGTATCAAACATAGTGGTAAGATTAGTTATTCAACTTAATAGCAGATACCAAATGCACATAATTCAGATTTATGTTCCAACAAGTTCTCATAGTGATGAAGTAGTAGAGGAATTTTATATGGATATACAAAAGGCTTTTGATCAGAACCAACAACATTTTAAAATTGCCATAGGAGACATTGCTTTTCTATAAATATAAGTTTACAAATAAAAAACATTCTTAAAAGTAATATTTTAAATTTGCAATTTGTCATTTCATTATTGCTGATAAAACTTTGTTTTTCATAAAAGATTTATTAATTGAACTTATCTTCTAAAATCTGAACAAATTATTATTAATATATTATAAAACAAAATTCTTTTTAAAAATATAAAATTTGACTTATAATGATTAACATAACACAAATAAAATCATTGCTTTGAACATAATAAAGGCATTGCTTTGCCATACAATCACAAATCACAGTTTAATATTATTAAAACTCTCTTGATTTATTTTGCTTCAAGTCAAACATTTTTGAATAAAATATGAGTATAATCACAAAAAATCTTTATTTTAAAAGAAATATTTTGCAAAAATAATTATAAATATGTGAGTAAACTATGAAAACTATGCAATTTTTCTTTCTGGTAAAACAATAGAAAAATGTTTGTAAGTACTTTCATTAGGGCTATCTAAGCGTGAGAACAAAGAATCATCAATCAGCAATATTGCTAGTTCATTTATAACTAATTTCTGTATGATATTACCATCTTTAGATTTTTTTAAAAGGCTCATACTGCATTAGTTCTGTTACAGCTTTAATTGTTTTTACTATCATTAAACTTTAAACCATTACTATTTATCAGAATACAATAAATTTGATTTCATTTAATAGATATTTTTGTTTGGAATTGAAGTAAATAAAAAACAAATTTGATTTCTTTAAAAGCAAGAGCACTATTTTGTCATTCAACTTTCAGGGAAGATTAGATTTTTTTCAGAAATAAATAAAATCTTTTTTTATTTGACATTTGTTTTTAAAATGTGAACAAATAAGTATCAATATCAGATAAATCTATCAGTTTAATTTAAATTTTTTAAAAAATATTTGCAGTTTTTGCAATATTTTTCTAATAAACAATTACTGATTGTCTTGCCTTGTTAGCTGAGAGGTCAGCACAGCTGCCTTGCAAGCAAGTAGTTGGTTGCAGACAGTTGTGGGTTCACCTCCTGGCCGATGCTATGACATATGAAAAAAAATACTGATTATGTATTAGAAAACAGCTTGTAATTACCTTCCTGCAATTTATCATGTTCAAAATAATATAATGTTACCAAAGTTAGAGACTGCTGAGAATAATAGAAAACAATCAAGGTGGGACTTAAAAGTGATTCAAATTGCTGACTTTTTAGATATCTGACATCTACAGAATTTTTTTGAAATTAAAATATTATATATATATATTGTAACGATATATAAATATGTCGTTACATTAATTTAAAATAAAAACTTAAAAGTTCGCAAATAAAAGTAAAAAACTAAACGCTAAAATTAAAATGTTTGTTAAACGTATATACATTCGCACAGATGCCAAACTTTAAAAATATTTTTTTAAAAAAAAAAAAACAAATAAATAAGTATTTGAACGTACTTTTTTATAAAAAAAAGTACAAGATTTAAAAATAAAAACAGGTATTAATTAATTCTTGTAATCTGTAAATGGAAATGATTGTTTATAAATTGTTTGAAAAGCAAGCTAGCCTTGGGCTCTTGTATAATTAAAATGATCTGATGAAAGATAGATAAGAAAATAAAGAGAAATTAGCTTGACCAATGGAAGCACTAAGCCTTGGCTCGGACCCTAATGAAAGTGATGGATTAGTGACGTTTTGTTGATTGAATCCGTGTGGATAATATAAAAAGGGAAATACAGTTTTTTCTGACAGTTCCAGCATTTTGTGTTTGAGAGATGTGGTAGGACGCACATACCACACTCTCTATTTAAAAAAAAAATGAAAAGACTGTGATACCTTGAACCAGCTATTGCCATCTCCAGAACATTATCTTCCAATGGAGGCATCGCGGGAATTAAAAGCAGAAACCTGGACTCTTCTACCGTGAGCTATGAACTTTACAAATTAACAACAACAACAAAAAAGTAATTAAGAACTTTCGTCATTGTTTTTTTTAAAGATTCAGCTAATTTAAATTTTAAAATGAACTCTTATTTGATTTTCAAATTAATAATTGATTGTTTAAATTTATATAGTTAAGTTTTGCTAAAATCATTTCCATTTTATTATTTTTATTTGTAATAATATTTATTGTAGAAATTATTAAATGCATTACATTTAAGTTGGGTATAGACGTTGCATAGATTCATTAGCGGTTGATTATGTTGTGGTTTTCACAGTCGATTAGAACATATAAGTCAACAATGTCACTGCGGTGTCTTATGATGAACACCAAAGGGTCTCCTGTATTCCCTCAGCAATTGACGTTATCGATTGACTTTGTATTTTGATCGGTTGTGTTTAATTTGGAATGTTTTTGACCATGGAATCTGTGCAGCCGATCTATACTCGACATTATAAAACAAATTGTATAAAAATAATCTGTGCGAACGTATTTAAATGTTAAATTTAAGTCGGGCGTGAATGGCTATATAGTTTTGTAAAGTTATATTAAGGGAGGGTAATCTTAGGTTATTCATTTCGTAGTTGAATTGGTTCAATGGATTGGATATATTTGTGTAATTGTAGATGTAGTATGAGATCCGCTATGGGCAGGATTATATATATATGCCACACACCTTCTGTTTGCCTATGGATGGGTTTGTAAGATGGCAAAGGACCGCAGTCCATTCCTATGGAGTTTTATGTTTATTGTTCTACTCGCCAACAGATGTAACATTCCTGTTGGTGGAGAGACAATGTCTTCTCTAATTCTACTTACTGATCAGATGTACATTCCTGACAGTATAGTATTTTGTGTTGTCGTATTTTCATGCTACATTGAATACATAAATGTATCAGATGGATTGGCGCCGGTTTGATTGCGAAATTTGTTGCCTAAGGTTAAATCAGGGAAGAATATTTTCTTTTCAAATGCAGATCTATGTAGTCTATTCATACTCGACTCACTAAATAAATATTAAACTCATGGTTGTAATTTACTTAAATGTAAAACTAAAGATTAATAGAAAAATCTAAAATGTTGAATTTATTCCTCAAAATTTAAATGTTATTTTATATGTGCGTAAATAAATATTTTTATGTGTTAATTTCTGGCAGTGGCTTTTATTCTTTTATATTTAAGATATAAAATTTATATTTTATTATCTCTGCTACTCCACTGAGCTAGTGACTTGGGCTAACGATCTGAATATTTAAATAAAGTGGAATCTTAACAGCGCGTATCTGCCTACTCTATAAATTTTTCTAGGTTTAAATGCCTAGATGGCGCCCTGTAGAGCAGATATCATAGTTTGTGGTTAGATTCGATCTTCACTTTCATTTCGATCGTTATAACTGGCTACCCAACTTGGGCCGATCTTTAATAAACACGAGTGCCCTGAGAATTTTAAAAGTGAATCATGTCCGTAGTATTTTTTCTGAAATTAGTATAAATATATTTGTTGTATTGACGTGGAGTTACAGTTTGAATTTTTGGTCTTAAAGGTACTGCCAGTAAGAAAAATTGCGCATATGTAAATATAAATGCGAGGAATAAAACGTAATAATAAATATAAATCATAATTTTTTTTAAAAAAAAGTCTTGTTAAATTAAAATCTAATCGTTCAACTTGCCTAAGTAATAGTTAAAGGTAGGAGAAATGAAACTTGGAAGGGAGGGGGCAGAAATTTAGCTGGTAATAGGGAATCAACAGTCAACTTTTTTTTTAATCATTATATTTGTGTGTAATTACTGTTTTGTCTTGTAAAAAAAAAGTTTTGTCCTTTTGAAATTTTCATATATAATCAATTTGTGTAACGTAATTACTAACACTAAGTAAATTCTTTTTTTTTTTTAATGTTTTTGTTTTTTGAGGAAGTTTACTGATATGTAACGATATATAAATATGTCGTTACATTAATTTAAAATAAAAACTTAAAAGTTCGCAAATAAAAGTAAAAAACTAAACGCTAAAATTAAAATGTTTGTTAAACGTATATACATTCGCACAGATGCCAAACTTTAAAAATATTTTTTTTAAAAAAAACAAATAAATAAGTATTTGAACGTACTTTTTTATAAAAAAAAAGTACAAGATTTAAAAATAAAAACAGGTATTAATTAATTCTTGTAATCTGTAAATGGAAATGATTGTTTATAAATTGTTTGAAAAGCAAGCTAGCCTTGGGCTCTTGTATAATTAAAATGATCTGATGAAAGATAGATAAGAAAATAAAGAGAAATTAGCTTGACCAATGGAAGCACTAAGCCTTGGCTCGGACCCTAACGAAAGTGATGGATTAGTGACGTTTTGTTGATTGAATCCATGTGGATAATATAAAAAGGGAAATACAGTTTTTTCTGAGAGTTCCAGCATTTTGTGTTTGAGAGATGTGGTAGGACGCACATACCACACTCTCTATTTAAAAAAAAAATGAAAAGACTGTGATACCTTGAACCAGCTATTGCCATCTCCAGAACATTATCTTCCAATGGAGGCATCGCGGGAATTAAAAGCAGAAACCTGGACTCTTCTACCGTGAGCTATGAACTTTACAAATTAACAACAACAACAAAAAAGTAATTAAGAACTTTCGTCATTGTTTTTTTTAAAGATTCAGCTAATTTAAATTTTAAAATGAACTCTTATTTGATTTTCAAATTAATAATTGATTGTTTAAATTTATATAGTTAAGTTTTGCTAAAATCATTTCCATTTTATTATTTTTATTTGTAATAATATTTATTGTAGAAATTATTAAATGCATTACATTTAAGTTGGGTATAGACGTTGCATAGATTCATTAGCGGTTGATTATGTTGTGGTTTTCACAGTCGATTAGAACATATAAGTCAACAATGTCACTGCGGTGTCTTATGATGAACACCAAAGGGTCTCCTGTATTCCCTCAGCAATTGACGTTATCGATTGACTTTGTATTTTGATCGGTTGTGTTTAATTTGGAATGTTTTTGACCGTGGAATCTGTGCAGCCGATCTATACTCGACATTATAAAACAAATTGTATAAAAATAATCTGTGCGAACGTATTTAAATGTTAAATTTAAGTCGGGCATGAATGGCTATATAGTTTTGTAAAGTTATATTAAGGGAGGGTAATCTTAGGTTATTCATTTCGTAGTTGAATTGGTTCAATGGATTGGATATATTTGTGTAATTGTAGATGTAGTATGAGATCCGCTACGGGCAGGATTATATATATATGCCACACACCTTCTGTTTGCCTATGGATGGGTTTGTAAGATGGCAAAGGACCGCAGTCCATTCCTATGGAGTTTTATGTTTATTGTTCTACTCGCCAACAGATGTAACATTCCTGTTGGTGGAGAGACAATGTCTTCTCTAATTCTACTTACTGATCAGATGTACATTCCTGACAGTATAGTATTTTGTGTTGTCGTATTTTCATGCTACATTGAATACATAAATGTATCAGATGGATTGGCGCCGGTTTGATTGCGAAATTTGTTGCCTAAGGTTAAATCAGGGAAGAATATTTTCTTTTCAAATGCAGATCTATGTAGTCTATTCATACTCGACTCACTAAATAAATATTAAACTCATGGTTGTAATTTACTTAAATGTAAAACTAAAGATTAATAGAAAAATCTAAAATGTTGAATTTATTCCTCAAAATTTAAATGTTATTTTATATGTGCGTAAATAAATATTTTTATGTGTTAATTTCTGGCAGTGGCTTTCATTCTTTTATATTTAAGATATAAAATTTATATTTTATTATCTCTGCTACTCCACTGAGCTAGTGACTTGGGCTAACGATCTGAATATTTAAATAAAGTGGAATCCTAACAGCGCGTATCTGCCTACTCTATAAATTTTCTAGGTTTAAATGCCTAGATGGCACCCTGTAGAGCAGATATCATAGTTTGCAGTTAGATTCGATCTCCACTTTCATTTCGATCGTTATAATATATATAATTACTAAAATTTTAAAATAAGTTAGTGATTTCTCTCAATAGATGACAAATTGACACTCATGAATTGCTTTGGCAGAAAATTAGAATGGTTAAAACTAATATATCAATATAATTTTAGTTTCTGCTTCTGTCATCAAATAAATACAAAATATGAAAATAAACACTGCAGATAGCCATAAGAGAGTGAAGTTGATCCAAAGATGGCAGCAAGGTCATTTGAAAATATTGCACTAATGCAACTGGTAATGAAGCTGTTAAATGCAGATTATTTGTTCACTTTTGTTATTCAGTGTCATTTTTAAAAAAAATTAAGATATTGAAAAACTTATTTTTACTTTAGTGATTTCTTTCCTCTATTCAGTATTTGGTTGTAATTCTTTTTAAAACTCAAATTCAACACTGATTATAAATTATATAGACTTACTGCATTAAAATATAAAAGTAGGAAGCTTGCTATACAGATGTACTGATTATTTCTTTTAAAATTTTGTTTGTAAACATGAGCACAAACCAGTTTATTGATTATACAGATTAAAGATCAAGATTTTCTTTGTATAGTAGAAGTGTGAATGATAGATATTCAGAAGTAATACTATTACATAAAGTATAGAAATGAGATCATATCCATGTAAATAGAAATAACCATTCACCTTTAAGGGTACCAAGAAATTATCAATTACTACTAAATGACAATTCCTAAGATTAAACAAGCTTTCTCATTAACCTATAATACCTCTTTTGTTGGAGTTTTTTGTTGAAGTAAAAGAGGTCCCATTTATATACACATTTAAACCATCATGATTTTTCTTATACTTTTATCTTTCTATTCTGGCATAAATAATATATTTAGGATAATAAATAATTTTTAAATATAATTTTGCAAGAATCTCAGCCTCAGGGTGGCCTTTGAGCATTCCATCATCAGATTTTCAATTGGATGGACGGTTGAAGAGTTGGGGTGTGAAGTGGATTGAAGCCTGTCCATTAAAGTGTGAAGATTGGCTATCTTAATAAATATCTGAGCATTTATTGCATATATGTGTAGAGATGATAATCTGGACCAATTGATGATTTCTGGTTTAGCATGAAATACGTATATTGGTGATTATTTATCTTTTCGACATATATGTGTTCAAGTGTATCAGTGATATGAGATAGAGTGGTGAGTCGTGTGAAAGTCTGTGCTCATATACCCTATACATTAAATATAATTTTGATAACTTTAAAGCTAATTCAAAAATAAACTGATGTTTGAAGCTACATTATTATCAATATTATTTTTAGAATATATATCATTAATAATTAATAATCATTTGATTTAATATTTCTACACAAACACAATAATATTAAACAACCTTTTTTTATTTCATCATTCATTACAATTAGATATTTTTAAAAATATTTTTTATCTCTTGAAATTCAGTCAAGAATTATTTATTAATTATATATATGTATATTTTTTTTATGGGACTAATTCTTATCTATTCAAATTTCTTTGTTTTTATAATACTACCATTTATATATATATATATATCATTATTTTAACTAATCATCAAAGCACATTGTAATTATATAAAATGATACATATTAAATAGGTAATTGGATGGATGATGATTCAATTGCCTAAACAACAATCCCAAGTCTAACAGAAACTTAAAAAAAATATTTTAAGTTTTATCTAATCTAAATTCGAATCCATCTCATAATATATAAATGTTGGTTCTAGTTTCTGAATTTACAATCCTCACTATAACTATTTATTTAATTTATTGCTTCTACAAACTGTTAGAACTATTCACAAGCACATAATAAATACACAAAATTATAAAGAATTATTAGAAGGAAATGTTTTCTTTTTTAAGGTTTATTCTTTTTTTTTTTTTTTTTGTGATTTTTAAAAATATTTGGCATCTTGATATATAAATGTAAATAATTTTTAAATAATCATTTTAATACCGAATATAACTACAAAAATTCTCTGGCCTTTACCCCACATTAAAAATGTTCTCATATTCAAATATCAAATTAAACAAATGAGAATTTTTTTTAAAAGATTCATGTTGAATGCTTGCATAAAAAAATATTTCAAAGTAAATTTTTTAATGTTCATACACACTTCTACAAATCCTACACACATTTCCTACACATACCATCACTATAAATGTTTTTTCAATATATGTATATAGTCAGCGGAATCTTAAAAATAATGTTTGACATTAGAACAAATTTCTCACACTACTCTAGAGCCATCTACTGGAATATTAAATAATTAATGATACACAGATGATATAATTCTATAATATTTTCATCCTGGCTTTTATCTTCATCAGTTCCAGATCTGATGCTAGAACTTCTTATGAACTCCTAAGCAATATAACCATATGCCTTTTTTAAAGTGAGAAATATAATTCAAAGATGAAGCTAATGTCCTTATGCATCAGTGTTCACCTTTTACTATTTTATATTATTCAAGATATGAGTAAGAAAAACATAGACGTCCCAATTGAACAAGCAATATGTTTAAATGTGCTAAAATGGAGACAATGGTGAAATTGTAATACTAATTAGCTGAGCACTTTTGAGAAGTTTTATCTTCTCATAATCATAGCAAATGGGTTGTGTGAGAACGGTAGCCTAAAAATCAATAAAACTTTAAAAGCATCCTAGTTCTCTAAAGATGGGATATTTCAGCACTGTACCATCTGATGCATTGTTTATTTAAATTCCAAATAGATTGTTTTAGAATAGGCTGGCAAGGATTGATCTTGAAAACATGAAAAAAAATCTATAAGAAAGTCATATGATATTGTTTTTGATTTAACATTATCTACAACTTGTTTTTCCACCAGTAGTAAAGATTATATTATATTTTACACAATAACAATTTAACTAACCCAGTTTAATATAAAATCATTGCATTTTAACTAATATTATCTGAATAACCACTCACCACTTACTATTTGACAGATAATTGGGTTAACTAAAGATTGACTACATAAAATTAAAACAAATTCTAATCTATTTGTAATATAGAAAAAAATTCAGGATCCTCTAAATGGATTTGAATCCAGTCAAAAGCAATACAGACAGATGTGGCTTTAATTACATTTCCAATATCAAATATTAAAATCATTAGACTAAAACTGTTTTAACACAAATCTAACAAATTAATATTTTTGTGCCATTACTAATATTTAATTTTATTAACATTCATCACACAAACTCATGCAAATAATAAACAATAAAGTATGTTTACTTGGAGCAAAAACGTTTAAGCCCTAATAAAAGTTTTTAATTTTATCTTAGATAGTTAGTTGCTTTGGTGATAAGAATATCTTCCTAGTGAAAAAAACTTATTGCCAATTCTGAATTTTTCTTTGACTGAAAAATAAACTACAATAGTACCCCCCTCCCCCAATACTTGTCACCACTTGATTTCAAGCCTTCCCATGTATATCTGAAATTGCAGATAATAGTAAATTCTATGAAATATATACCAATCATGCATACATATATTTATGATACAATTTCATTTAAAAAATATACATTTACACATCCACAAAAATGATTTAAAAAGAAAAAATAGAATAATGCAAGTATGAAAAAAAAACATCATGGTAATAAATCTGAAAAGAAAAAGAGAGCAACCTTATGACTGATTGAGTGTAGAAGATGAAAAGTTGTGATTGGGAAGTGATTTATGATGGCGCATGCACAGATTGAAATTTATGATTTCAGATTTACTATTTAGTACTTTATCAAAACACTGTGAATCTGTAGCTATGGATTGATGAATGTGAGGTTTGGAGAGAGGGGGTCCAGTATTTTAATTATTTTATAGCTATGTGTTTTCTAATCAGGTATGATAAGCTCTTTAGATCACAATACCATGTTGGAGCACTAGTAGAAGAATTGATGTTCTCAATGAAAAACATTGATGAGATTATTCTGCACAGTTTAACTCAATGATAGAGTGTCAAACTTGGAGCATAAGATCATCAGATCAATTTGAATCTGGTACTTTTGGAGTTTGAACTTCATATGAACCCTCAAGCAGTAAAGCCAAATGATTATTTATATACTGATGGGGACCCACCATCTTTAAAGTAATCTTGAATACAATGTCTTTAGTGATTTAATCAGTCTCAGTGCAGAAAAAAGAGGGTGCCATGAACTACGGCAACCTTTAGTCTGCAAGTTATGTAAGGGAGGCATGAAAAATATTAGGCATCTGCTAATTGAGTGTAAATGCTTACAAGTACAAATATAAACAAAGTGATTTATACAGAAAGTGGATTCTTGGTTTTTATGCTAGGATTGGAAAAAAGATAAGGGGGATCTAAATATAAAGGCCATAGAGTGGACAAGATGATATTGTGGAAATGGAATGGAGCAGAATAGAGAAGAATATGAGAAAAACTTAGGGTGAGAAATGGAAAGTGAAAGTAGCAGGGTGGCTAACTAGGTTTCTTTGACTTCAATAAAGGAGAAACCTTAGCCATCGCATCGCAGTAAATATTTGAATTGTAAGCAGTTTTTACTCCTAATCCGCTTGATCTGGAATAAATAGAAAATAAAAATTAAAAAAAATTAAAAATGGATAACTTTTTTTCTTATAGTCCATATGTAGTAGGTACCCGTATGTATATATGTGTGTGGTATATATATTTTCAATAATATAAGCAAACATCTACATACATGAGTGTCTATTAAAAAATATATTATACAGGTTTACTGCACATGTGGAAGGGTTTAAAACAAATGCCATGGATATAGGAAGATTTTTGTATTTATTTTAGACAATTAGAACAAACCCTCTAACAACTTATGATTTAAACGTATCTTAATCACGTTTGACAGGTGAGAATAATTGGATATTTATTTAGTTGTAATTCAAAAGAAGATAATAAAAATGCTTTTTTTTTAAACCATTTTTTTTTGAAAAAAGATCTTTGGAATAAATAATTTAAAAATTACAAGCATAAAGCAATTATTATGATTAAAAATTAATCCTGCACTTTTTTGCAAAGTAGTTTATAACATATGGTTATGTTCTCATACTTCTGTCTTTATAAAACAACGTTAATATTCATCTCAAGTTTAATCTGAATAAATGAACTTCCCTCAGTTAAATTATTAAAGCTATTATTAACACTTTCAGTATAATGTTTCTTATTACAAAGTATTGTTGTAAAGCGATAAATGTTTATGTGGTTGTGGATATGTAATAAAAGTTGGAAAATATAATGTATGACAAATTTATATGCACACATATACATAATACAAAATTAATTTTTAAACATGATAGTAGATAACTTAAAATAAATACAATTTATTTAAACCAGCAAACCAGGTTTTCATTCTTTACAGAAATTTTATCAAGGTGTCTTCTCTTTTACAATCACGTGGCAAATTATTCTATAGCAATTATTTAGATTAATGTAAGACTCAACAATCATACGATGTCATCAATCATCTCTATAGCAACTACAACAATAAAGTTGCACTTGTCATATTCACAGCTATTTCACCATACTTTTTCATATTACTCTTAGACAAAATAGGTCATTGACTAGAATGTCACCTTAAATTCAATATTCATGAATTTAAAGATCCCTGGTTGCCTGAAGGTTTGTGATGATGGTATTTTAGTTGTATGTATATGTTGAACTATTTCTGCCATCTAATATTTAATGCCTTTAGAAAAAATACTTTATTTAAATTTTTCAATTACATTCAACAATTAGTAGTAGTACATAGGTTAGAATATATACAATGTTACAAGTGAAACACACCCAAAAAAGTTTATTTAGAAACCTGTGATTTGAAAAAAGAAAAGCTCTATGTAAAACAAATTCTCATGAAGAATGGTAGAATTTGCAATCACTCTAACATCAGAACAGCCTTCCTGAGTTATAGCAACCACAAAGCCTAAATTTGACATGCTGAAAAACAAAAACTACTTTTATAAAATGACATGTGAATGTGGAAGAGTGTATATTGGTGAGACCAGTTATCTCATTGAATAGCATTTGCAAGATTACAAACTGATGATTAAAAAAAAGAAAACATGCATCTAAAGTAGCAGACTACATTTGTATCAACAAACATATGTTTGATTGGAAAAATACAAAAATATTTAATAGAGAGGAAAACATTCAAAAAAGAAAATTTAAAAAAAGCTATTTACATAATAATGGCAAGCAATACCATAAATCAACTTAGTGTTACTATACATAATATCTGTAAAGCACTAATTAACTTTGCTCTTAGAAAAAACTAGAGAAATAATGAGGAACCTCATAAATAAGTACACCTTTACCCCATAATGAAGACAATTGGTTCCCCAAAACTCTTCATTAAACAAAAGTATTGCATAAAGAACTAATAGTTATAATGGGTTCCTATGGGAAAGACATGTTGCTGGTTCATTCAGCTATAAATTATAAGCTGCTAAAAATGACTTAATCTAGTATATATTAATGTACATTATATACTTGTGTAAACTTGTCTATATGTATTATACAAGTATGTCTTAAAATATGTATGTATATATGATAATGTAACTTAAATTATGTAAAAAAACACTTAACTTAAAGTTGTTCTTTCTGGTGATCTATTCATCAATCATAATTATCTAATCTTCTCAATCATGAATTGCTTATTCTAAAGTCCATTGTTGCCTTTTAATCTTTTGCTGATACTGATTTTTTTTGGAAGAGTTCACCAGATGATGTAGAGGATCTTGAGAAAAAGTTTAAAATGAATAGTTGTTTCTTGGCTTTTTTTTTATACGGGATGCCATAATTTCATGATTTTGGAAAGTTTCAATATATCTATGATGGTTTGAGTTCTATTTTATCTTAATTTTTAAAAATATCGTAGTAAATATGGACAAAATGATAGAAGAACACATATTATGATTTCCTTCTCTTTCCAGTTGACTCAAGATAACTATTTCTCTTTCCAAGCTCAAAGATTTTTTAAATTTTTACACAGTCATTTTATTTGCAACCTTGATTCCAATTGAAAATGTAAACAGAATTTCTAAAAAAAAAATAGTTTAATTGTTTAAAAATACAGCAAAATAGACGAGAAAGTGAAAGTAAACTACCAGTTAACAATTTTTTGTGTTCTTTTGTGAACTGTTTTCATTGCACTGAAAAAAAAATCCATACTGAACTTTTATTTTTTTTCCAAATTTGTACTACTATATTATATTATTTACATTAAATTATTTAGAATTTTTAAAAAAATAATAACTTATTTAATTGACCATGTTATTTATTATTAGTGTAAGAGTAGCAAAATTAACATGCCGCACATTGCCAAAACTATTTTAAAAAAATTCCGACATACTAAAAAATGAAAACAAAATGTATCAAATTTATGTTTGTGTATTGTAATCAATATTTAAGGCTTTTTTTTTTTTTACAATATATACTATGCAGATCTAAATAAGGATCACTTTATATGGTATATAAATACTTATGCTAGCTATGAAATTTTTTTTTTTGGCACAAGGTGTCACATTTTATTAAGTGCAGTAGATATGTTCTTTGAAATGATTTAAATGTTTTCCAATTAGTGCAGTCAAACTATTTAAATAAATATTAAAGCTATGAATCTGTCCCTGTTTATGTGTATACAATTTTGTATACATTTTTAAAAAGAGTTTTATGCTGAATAAAATTTTCCTTTTTTTTCATTTGTCATTTTTATGCATGTGCGATAATGCTATAAGATATTTTAAAATCAAGTAAATAGATTTTTTTATTTTTAATTTAAGTTTACTAATTTTTTCTCATACAAAGTTCATTATTATGATGTCATCCCCCCCCAAAATAACAATTATGATAACTAAATTAAAATACAATGAACATTATTTTGGTTGTAAGAAAAGTACTGTTAGTAAAAATTTTAATCCATAAAAGTGAGTAAATATAGTGGGCAGTTTTTAAACTAATGTACAGATTTTAAAATTTAATACAATATTAATGTATTTATGATTCTGATTATTGTACTAAATGAAGCACTTTTTGGAGGGCTTTGTAATCATTAATGATGAAAATCTTTTTTTTTCTCAAAGCAACTTTATTAAGTCACTAAAGTATGATCCACCTGTGCAGGGACCACATTCTGTCACCTGCAGCAGTGGGCCATAGATGCTACAATGTTACATTAATATTCTGAAACTGGGTGGTGGCTTAAAGCAACAGAATCACCTTATGCAGTAGATTAGGTATTACAGGTATATAAAGAATGCATTTCAAGTACAAACATCAAGAAAAAGGACAAAAAGAGAACAAAAGGATATGAATTATCACAGATCAAATGTTAGTCAATCAAGAGGATGCTATGTCCATTTGAGGAGAGTTCATGCAGGACAACCAGCTCTCAGCTCACCTGGCAAGTCTCCAAGCTGCTCCTCCAGACCCATCCATGACCCATCAGTCAGAACTCAGTTTAGCGAGAACCCAGACCCACTCCTTGGTCAAGGTTAAGCCACTTCAGTCCCTGCTGTAAGTGGGTTATAATTAATCTGGATGTGACATAGGTTCAACATGTCCAGAACACCAATCAAATCAGAGAGGGCCATGAGAACATTGCCAGATTTCTCTAGACCTGGGTGTGGTGATGATTGCTGATTGATTCCACTGAAACAAATCCTCCATGGCTATCATCTCTACCATTGAGACCGAGAATTCAGGGACCATGAATCTAATGATGAAAATCTTTACTTTGGATATATCATAACTGAACACATTGTCTTGCAAAGAGACAGGATAAAAATAAAATAAAATACTGTACATTCATTAATCATATATTAAGTTTATAATCCAAATATTGTATACAGCACTATTATGTACTGTATTGCGTATTATGAATAAACTCTGCACTGTACAGTTTTAGTATAAAAGTCACTATTTTGCTTTTGGATGATGTAGCATTAATAACTATTCTATGATGTCATCAATCTTACAAAATGGCCACCAAAACGTTTCTAAATTTTTTTTTATGATTATTATAGTGAATAATTGATTGTGAATCAAAAGAAGTGGTACTAATTGATGATGATCACTATTGTAAATCTTTGCATAAAGGGCAAGCACTAAGCAAAGTATAGATGTATATAAAATTTCTACTAACTGTTGCCTTTGACAGAATGGCTTAGTTAGTTACAACATTAACTTAAAATTCAATATTCAAATATCTAAAGGTCCAAGTTCGATTTGCATGGTAGTAATGTCACTGGTCAGGCCAGCAAAAAAAAAAGAATTGTATACATACTAACCTGTGTGCTATTACTAACAATTGAATGTAATTGAAAAATTTAAATAAAATTTAAAATTTTTCTGAAGATATTCAATATTCAATATTAGATGATGGAAATAGTCCAACATACAAATACAATTAAATAATTCTGATCTTATTCCCATGTTAGTACTGCCACTGATCAAGCTATAAATTATAATATTTATACTTAATTATTTTTTGCATTTTGGAAATATATTGCTTTATGTATTTATTCTCACAACCTACCTACTTACCTACCTACTTACTGACCTACCTACCTACCTACATACCTACCTACCTACTCTCTCTCTCTATATATATATATATATATATATATATATATATATATATATATTAGTATTTGTTATTGCAATTATTTGGATTTTATTATATACTTAAAGAGTTTACCATAGCCTAATAATGTTGTTCTAAATGTTGAGATGTTATAATAAATTGCATTTTCTAAAGGGGAATAACTTTTTTTTTGCGGATTATTTTCACATGCTT
Organism: Epiperipatus broadwayi; assembly: GCA_028023455.1. Taxonomy (NCBI): domain Eukaryota; kingdom Metazoa; phylum Onychophora; class Udeonychophora; order Euonychophora; family Peripatidae; genus Epiperipatus; species Epiperipatus broadwayi. The sequence goes on from JAQFVV010006236.1 coordinate 2,529,110, forward strand.
TGGTAAAGAATTTAACATACATGTGTAGCATTATATTTTTTATTGCTATCACTGATTTGTTGAAATAGTCCTTCAACTTTTACAATACAGAGTTTAAAAAAATATGTGATTTAGTTCAATGGAGAGTAGGCAACCCTAGAGCACAAGGTCCACAAATCATGGCTCAACTCTGTCACTTCCGATACTTAAACTTTAAATAAACTCCAGAGCATCAAACCATTTGATTATCTATTTGATTGAATAGCTTACATGAGTCAATACAAATTAAAAAAAATCTATTGTTTTATTTTTGAAATGGACTTTATGGTCATATTCCATAGCAATAAATATATCTATTTCAATGTTCAATATGATAGAGTGAGAATAAATTTTTTTTCATCTGTAAGAATGATGTAATAGTTTAGAAATGTTTAGTACCATTGTCCAAATCTATTCATGATATTTACTTCTATTGGTCTTCATAAATCTTTAATGGCATCTGATTTATATTTCACTCTCACTATTTCTTCTCACCATATCATAAATTGTGTAATGCTATAAGCAAAGTATAGTTAAATTAATTGTTTGATAAAAAATAGGAATGCTGCTTGATCTTTATTGTGATATGAATTGAGAAAAGGATTTAAAGTTTAATTAAAAAAACAGATCATATTGTTGTTTTTTAAAAAAAAAGTTGCCGCAGTAATTTCACACAAGTTATGGTTAATAGATCCATATACAGCAAGCCAAGCTTTATCTTGTAATTTAATTATTATACTCTGTGAGCTGGACTATCCGTTAGAGTGTAAACTTGATATCAAACCTATCTGAGTGGGGGAAAAGGCATGTGGCTTCATTACTCAGAATTTCATAAATTTGAGTGCGAGAACTTTCAGCACCAGAATTGATCTTGGGACCTCTCAATCTCAAATCAAATGCTCCACTAATTGCATCAAATTATGCAAGATACCTAAGTGGAAATCTTTCTAATGAAATTTTATTAAACCTGCAAGATGTTTAAATGTGACCTTTAGTTTCCTTTTCTCACTTATAGATATATCTGATCAGTGGCCAATACCTAAAGTCAGCATTTTGCATAAAACTAAGAATTATGTAAAATAATAATAAAGGTGAAAGTTAAATAGTAAAATTCAAAAAGAACTATAAGCAAATAAAAATGTCTATGAGAATTGAAGACATTTATCTGTTCAAGAGAAAAAAATAAGATTGCTGCAACCATGAGAACACTGAATGGAAAATGCTAAAGTAATCTAAAATTAATCTCTTGTGTTTGCAAAAAGTCAAATTGTTCAAGTCTATGATAATACAGTATGTTTTTTTTTTTAAAATTTTGACTCTACCATCTAAATCAAAATGACCTAGATGAAAAATTTATTTTTATCTTAATACGTTTATTTATTTATTAAAGCTTTTTGAAAAATTTGTTATCATAGAAAAGATTATCAATTTGTGTATATATATTTTCTTATTCGACATTCTACATTTGTATGTGTACACACACACACACACACATATATATATATATATTGTTATGAATAGCCCTAATATCCTTCAAATACCTATTACGACCAATCTGAATGCACAATCCATAATATTAGCATTATTTATTAAGTACTAGATTAGTAAATATTAAAGTGCAAAAATTGATAAACCGTTAATTACAACACACATTTTAAATCTCAACTTAATTTTACTGTAAATAAATATTTAAATTAAATTATCAGACAAATATGGTAATTATCACTTTGTTAAATGTGTTATAATTCAAACACAATATCACAATGCATGATAAATAAGATCGGATAAATGAATGCAATCAAGAAATAAAAACTAATATTAAAATAAACGAATATCAAATAAAATTTTTATTGTTATTAACAAATTACTTATATTAATATTCCATTAAAAATGACATCAGCAATGGATTGAAATGATGATCAGAAATTTGCTTTTAGTTGAACAATGAGCTTCTCCAAAGAGAAATAAAATTTTTTATCTGCTGAAAAACCCTCAAATTTTTAGATAGAGTATTCAAATTTTAAATTTGAAGAGAAACATAAACCAATTTTGAGTGGAAATACTATTAAAAACCAATATTTGAATATCCAAGAAAGTGTGAATGTAGAGAATTAATGTTAACTAAATAAAAATTTCGAAATTAAAATCTTCACAAGTAAATTCAAAGTATTTAAACTTTTAAAATATTGGTACTTCTAAGTTATAGATTGCAATATCTAGATTCGAAGGTATTTAATAATATAAGAAATACTGACATTATTTCACTCAAAACAAATCATTAAAGCAAAATATATATAATGATAAAAACAAATATGCATTGCTAAAAAGTGACATCTGGAAAGAAAGTCGTCATCCATGGACTTATCAAGATTGGGATGGAATTGACCTATTACTCCACACCTGCACTATGACATATCAAGTCGATTCACAATGAATGGATCCTATAACTCTCTGCTTCAAAACAGAAATTCCAAGGCTATCAAGGATAACTTACCTAATGGATGTTCTAGAAAACTCACATGTAACTATCTATATTTAAAAAAAAAAGAACATGGATTACTGGAATGATTCACTAGGACATTTTTTCTTATAAACTTCAAAACCAGGTTAAAGTTGACACCATTCACTTTATTTATTTGTATATTTGATATAATAATATTTTTTACTTTAATATAGGGGTTAAGAAAGGTAATTCCAGTGTTGACATGTAATATAATAAAGAAATATTTACTTTTAGTGTAAGAAAATTTAAATATAATTAATGATGACAGCTTGATTGCATATTAACCTGATCATCATCAAAGGAAAAAGTTAAGATTTTACCTAATATGTATTTCATCCAAACATTTATATATTTGCAACATATACATTTTTCTTTGTTTGTTCATATTAATAGTTGTGTTAAATGTTTTTAGTATATTTGATTAACTATCTCTGTCATAAATGGACTTCCTTGTCTATATCATGGCTATTATACATTACCGAGGAATCCCAAATCACCATGATGACAAATAGGAATCTAAGTAAAGATGATTATGGTAATTCAACACATAGTACAAATCTCATTTATGTTAATAGGGACATTGAGTTGGCTATTCTTTGTGGGATCAGGGTTTGGAATAATATTTACAACCAATTATAAACAAAGAATAATCAATGTTTTATAATCTTGTTAAATTTTCTTTGTTAAAGATCAATTGCTGTAAATATAGTTATTAAATATATTTAAATGTTAAATTAAAACCCTTAGTATGTTTTTCTGTAGCCAACTTTCAATTAGTCATATTGAAGCAATCACTTTGTAGTCAGAGTGAACTTCATGTTTTCCTTCCTAAAAACTAACCATCTACAAGGGTTCAAACTCAGCAATTATATTTAATGTACTAACCTTGCCATTACCTACTATGTGGCACTGTATATATACATTTAAAATATGCTAAAACTTTACTATATAATAAATATTTTATAACTTTGATTTTGATATTTTGATACTTTTGAATATTTTAAGCTTGTGTTTTTTTGTAAAAAAAAAAAAAAAAAAGAATTTGTTTAATCACATAAAGTTTGTCATTTGTAAAAATTTATTTGCTTTTAATTTCAATTTTGTAAAAATTTAAAAGAAAGAAGATATAACCAAGATAGCAGGTTCAAATTAACCCATTGTAAAGTTTGCTTCACTAATTAAATATTTTAAAAGCTCATAATTACCATTACATATATTTGAACACAAGCAGAATAATTTAGGAGGTTAAATACAGAATCACATATATGTTTATGTTATAGAATAATATTGATTATAATGTCATTTATCATTTGTTATTGAAATATTTAATGTTAACCAGATAGAAAGAGAAAGATCGGAGCGGTGCGGTTCATCATCACCAATAAAAATATCATCAACAAGAGAAAAAAATAGCATCCAGTTATCTACTAAGTGGAATATTTAAATTACTAATTTGAATAAAATGCATACATTATTACCTGACTGTATAAATTGAGCAATGACATTATTTATCTATGAGAGCTATGATTCTGATGAGCTTCATCAAAAATGCACTTAGCTGATTTCATATCATAAAAGAAAAAAAAAACTTTTCATTATGCAGATGTGAAAATGTTTTTGCAAATTTTGAATATTAACTACGTTTGTTTTACATAAATTTAAAGAAGAATTTATTGCAGATTAACATCCCCGTACCATAAGTTATAATTAACTTACGAGAGAGTGCAAGTCTCTCAGCGCTTGTGATTATGATTGGCTATTAATAATCACAAGCGCTGAGAGACTTGCACTCTCTCGTAAGTTAATTTCAAATCATCTGCGCTTTGAAAATAAATATTATTTACATAAGTTATAATGAGATATTTAAAATAATGAATGTATGAGTGTTGCAGTAGTTAGATAATAATTTATAAATATTTTGCTGGATGCAATTAATGTGGCCCTGTTATATATGCCCATGAAGATGCTTTTTTGAGATGTTATTTTGTATGTGCATGGTTTGAGTTTGAATGAAGGCCCCCAAGAATTTTCTTACATATGTGATTGTATGTAATGAATGTTGTTTGTTGATATGATTGTATCTATTTCTTAGTAATTTCTCTTTGTGAAATATTTCAACTCTGCTATACTTAAATTTGATCATCCAGTGCGGGAACATTTGTCAAGATGTTGACTTTACTGCTTGATTAATATGTTTAAGGAGATTTAAAGTTATAAACTACAGATTGGTTCAGTATTTTGAGACTTTATAAAGTAGTGAAATAAATTTATTTCCAAAATTTATATATCCAAACTTACAAACCTTTACATATACATGTTCAAAGGAAATAGACCCCAGTGCATATCACTTGCTGAAATTCAAATATAAAATTCAGACTTTAACTTTATTTACAAGGTAGCACTACTTCTGGAAAAACATAGAATTTAGGGGGTGGTGGTGTGACATTTTAAGTTTAAAAATGTATACAACACTATTATAAGTGTTTAATTAGGGACAAATAAATAATTATTAAAACAGGCAAAACAGACTATATATATTGCCACACTTAGCAAGCTAGAGTAATCAATGGATGCCAGAAGGCTAGTGCATAAAATCCCCATCTAGTGCTACTCATCCAACATCCACAGAATAGTTTCTGGCTTATTGCCTTCATCAGTGAGGAGCCTTGGATCTGAGAGCACTGCATCTAGATTTTAGGATCTAATGCAACCCTCCAGCAACCATCTTTTATCTCCATTTAACTACAAAACTATGAATCTTAAACTGAAAACACCTTAATGTTTTTAATCCAAGCCTATTAGCTTATATAGTCATATGGGTCTGAACCCAGTTTAGTACCCATACATTTTGGTGTCTTTGGTTTTTTAATAGCCATAGCCTCTGCTATCCTATTAGGCAGGATTGGTTTTAAGCCAATAAACATTGTATGACCACCTCCTCTTATGCTTGTGTATAACTTGTTAAAACAGGCAAAACTCACTATATATATATTGCCACACACAGCAAGCTAGAGTAATCGATGGATGCCAGAAGGCTAGTTCATAAAATCCCTATCTAGTGCCTACTCATCCAATATTCCCAGACGAAAACCATAAGCCAAAACTAGTCTGCGGATATTAGATAAGTATGTACTAGATGGGGATTTTATGCACTAGCCTTCTGGCATCCATTGATTACTCTAGCTTGCTGTGTGTGGCAATATATATAGTGAGTTTTTCTGTTTTAACAACAATTATACACAAGCATAAGAGAAGGTAGTCACGTGATGTTTATTGGCTTAAATAATTATTATTATAGTAAATTAATAGCTAGACCTTATTAGGTTGTAATTGGTGGTTTAAATACCGTTAAAAAATCTGACAATTAGACATTAAAAGTGAGCTATTCAGATAAAAAACTAATATATATGAAGAATAACCTATAAAGTTATGCTCATTTAAAATTAAATATCATGAATAAATAATGCAGCTTGAGAATTCAAAGTCTTCATTGATTAACTGATAGATGAATAAAAGTAACTATTTGAAAAGTTAAACATTTTTGTATATAAATAAGAAGTATAATAGATTGAATAATCTGCTGATGAGGGAATTGTGTATAGCTTGCATATAATATTAAAGCAAAATTCTCTTAAGTGTGTTTTCTAATGGTGGTTTCATACCATATGTAGATCAGAAAGATTTATGACTCACTAACTGGCTAAATGAAATAATTATGGGATGAAAAGGAATGAAGAAGAATTTGGGAGATAAGAAAAAGTCTAGCAAGGTATTTGTTTATTATTTTTCTAGTTTTGATAAATAATGTTATTGCAATATTTTATAAAGTTTACTGTTAAAACCCAAAACCATAGGGTACATTTTAAGAGGATCAACATAATCCAGGTTCTAGCAGAACTTAATGGCATCTAATGAAAATGAAATTTAACAGCTTCTTGTCTCAACCACATTTCAAAGCACATTTCGTAATGTCTTACCATTATAATTATATTTGGTCAAATATTTTCATGGATAAAAAATGCTTGTTTATAATCATTAGATGGTAAATTTATTATTTTGTGGTTTAAGACTATGTTGATTAGATTTACCAAATACTGGAAAGAAACATTACTCAGTTCTATTTTCCTTCTGGGCCATGGAAGTCTGATTAAAAACTTTTCTATTAAATGATATGTTGGAAATCAAATAAAAGTTTTATAGAAAAAAAAGTATAAAGTAGCCAACATTCTTTATGATACACTATTAAGTCTGTCTTTCCTAAGGAAAAAAAAAACTCTTTTTTTTAAGAAAGAGAAAGTTCTGACAGAAAATATACTTTTATGATTTCATGAAAACAACAAATTTTTAATTCAATTTTTGATATACTTGTATTTTGTGTGAGAATAACTGAAAAGGGTCCATCAGACTCACATGTCCAGCAAAGAAAGAGTACAGCTGATATTTCTTTCAGACATAATAAATCTAATCAAGATAGTTTAAACCATGTCTAATAATCATAACAACCACATGTATACATAACTTGATAACTCTGATATTTGTTAGGAATCATTGGGACTTTCTCTTAGAAAAAGTATGATTGTTCAACATATTTTTTATAATTTAGATTTTCCCATAATACTTTTATTGACTTTTAAAGTGAAAAAATCTGAAGAAGTCATTATCTTATGAACTGTGCCAACAGAAGGCAATTGAAGGAGAAATGGAATGGTCAAGTTTTTATATGAGAGATGCAAAATGTAAAATGAAAGTTAAGTAGATTGCAGTTTATGGATAATAAGATAATAGCAAAATAGTGTTTAATTAGATATGATTAAAGGGCGGCAACAAGATGGATGAGAAAAGTAGTATGGTATGCAGAAGATTTGGAAAAGAATTTATATCAGTATCTTATACAAAAGTGGGATGTTATGTTTGGAGAATTGTTGAATGTTATAGTGGCAAGGAATGGGATAGAAGAATAAATGCATTAAAAAAGAACAGGGAGTTGGAGAGATGGAGAACTAGTATGGAGAGTAAAAAGAGTTTAAATACATATAGAAATAAACATAATATTGGGTGCAAGTCAATTTATGATAATAGCAAGGAAAGTAGTTTACTGTTTAGGCTCAAACAGCATCTTTAGCAACAAGGGAATGTACACATAAATGGAAAAATGTAGGTGATTTATCTGCAAGTTGTGTAAGGAAGATAGAAAATATTAGACATCTATAAAATGCATGAAAGCAAAAAGGATGCAAATAATGAAGTTGTGGAAAAATAAAAAAACAAAATGATTATACAGAAAGTGAGTTCTTGGTTTTTGAGTTGGGTTTAGGAAAAGATAAGGGAGATTTAGATATAAAGGCCATGGGTTGCAAATTATGTTATGGAAAGGGGTGGAGCAGGATAGAGAAGAATATGGAAAAAACTTAGGGTGGGGAATAAAAAGGGAAATTAAGTGGCTAAGAGGTTTCTCTGGGCATAGTGGCTGAGAGATTTCTGACTCTGAATAAGGAGATGTCACAGTGCATCATATTGCAACATCTAAGGATTTATACTATTGTTCTATAACACAAGAAAGTGCTGGAAGATATTTATTTATTTCTGGTCTAGTTTTTATGCAAAGATTTTAGAACAAATAAGATATGTTTTTTGTTTATTTGTAAGATAGTTTGACTATTTTTACATGCTCATTAATTGATTATTATTTAAAGCAAACAAAATAAAATACACATGTTAACTTTCAATTTATTCCTTATCTTTTATTTTTACAAATAGAACTTAATAAATTTGACTATAATATTATAAAGATAGAAAACCATAGTCCTATTACTATATAGGGTATATGAGCACAGCTTTCAAATGCCACCACTCTCCACTCTATCTAATCAGTGTTATTAGATAGAGTGGAGAGTGGTGGGTCTTTGAAGTCTGCCTCATATACCCTATATATTACATATATAGACACAGGTACACATATAATAAGCCTGTGTTTCAGTTATTATAATCCTATTACATTATTATTTATCAGAATTGATACAGTATTAAAATCATTTCAAATATTGTAAGATTTTAAAGCAGAAGTTGATAAATTTATCATAAATCTACTTTTGTTTATTCACAATTTTAAAATAAACATACAATAAAAATAATTCTTTTTTTTATATTTAAGAAACACTTGTTTTGATTTAAGACAGATTTCAGTGTGATTTTTTTAAAGAAAATTATTTATTTATAAAATAAAATTAAAAAGAAATCAAAATCCAATTTAATGAGTTTTAGCATAAAATAAAGATTTTGTACAGAAGATATTGGGCATTTTCAAAAACTCTCACTAGGTGGAACAAAAGAAAATGTCACATTATATAAATATGAAAAAAAGTGATTATACAGAAAGTGAATTATTGGTTTTTATGTGGGTTTGGGAAAATATAAGGGGGATTTAGATATAAAGGCCATAGAGTTGACAAAGATTATGTTGTGGAAATGGGATGGAGCAGAATATGGGAAAATTTAGAGTGGGGAATGGAAAATAAAGTGGCTAACAGGTTTATCTGGGCATAATTGCTGAGATATTCTTGACTTCGTTTAAGGAGAAGCCAACTACATACATCACATCACATATAAGGCAATCAATTCTGAATACACATTCATAATAATAATAATTTAACAAACCAAACTCAGAGTGAGTTCTTTTTATTTTAAGTGTGGTGTATTACATAGTTGTTTATGTGGAAATAGTGCTAGTAGTTTTTCCACTGTAAATTGCTTCATTGCATAATCTTTAACATTATTTTATACTCTCATTTGAAGCTAGACAATGAAATTAATGTAATATCAATGCAGTAGTTAAAAAAAGTTGAAGAGATCAATATCTTCTAATAGTCAGTAAAGATCAAAGTTATTCAGTCCAGCATCCAAATGCCTAAAGACTTAATCCAAAATTCTTTGATTTCAAGAACAATTGCAACGTTATTTAGAGACGATTTTGGGAGTAGTAAAAAAAGTTGATTTTTTGGTATTGTTTATTAACGATTAATCAGTACTTTAATACAATAATTATATAAAACCAAAAAAATATATACATGTGCACTTTGATTATATTTGTAAATACTTTATTTAAAAAAATTGAAATTAATAAATTTTATCATAACAAACCATGGTCAGTACAACGTCCACACTCCTTGTGAAATTGATTGTTAAAGCTTCAAAAGATTTAACTACAATGCAAATAAGACCATATCAGAACTATAAATTTACAGCTTAATTTATTGTAGGGTTATTAAAATTATCAATATAATGTGAGAGTACCATATGAGCCTCACCTAAAACAATTTGTGTTTCTTTGTGAATTTAACTGTGCCTATATCGAATCAACAGATATAAATAACTTACACCTATCTTAAGCTTTTCATGTATCAGCTATATATATATATAGACTAGTTAGTATTAAAAGAATAATTCTAAAAATGAATAATTCTAGTTTATTTATACACACACATAAATAAAATGTTTCTAACTAATAGTATTTTTTTTTGTTAATATAAAACTTGACATTTGACAAAGCCTTAAGTCAACATTGCATTTTTATCAGTTGAAACAAAGGAAATAAATGTTTGGGGTTCATTACAAATTGTATATGTTAAACAATAGAGAGCGTGAGCGTGATTATGTGATATGCTTGCTGAAATTAATCCAGTATAAAAACGAACTAATATTGTTATAACAATAATCTTCTATTTAGTTATCAAGGCAAGAACTACGTTTGTAAATTTAAATGTGTTCGAATTTAGAACACATTTAAGAAAAATTAAAAAAAAGAAGATTCAATATTTTAAAACCTGCTTCAAGTAATTAATTTACTGCCTTTGAATATTATAAAGAACTATAAAAAAATAATCAGTGAATTTAACAAGGTTATAAAAGTTATCAACGTCTTCGAAATGAGTTTACAAAATATATATTTAAGAAGACAAAAATTTATAAAGATGTTCTGTGGCTAGATAATTTATGCCAGGGATTTCTACTGATGTTTTAAACCCGAACATGTAAATTTATTCCTACTTAATCAATGCCTAAAATATAATCGTCGTAATTCTCATTTAAAAAGCTGCTTTAATATTGGAGTATTATATTGAAGAAGATGTTAAATATTTTACTACATAAATATTTAAAGAATGAATATCTGGATTGCCTCTTCGAAGGATGATCAATGAACTTTATGTTTCAACATTCATCATCATTTTATTTCATCTAAGGAGGGATATAAAACCGTATTCTTTCTCGTCTTGGATTACTTCATTGTATAATTTAAGAACTCTTAAACTTTATTTCCTTTGTGGATAATTATATTTACTTAGAAAAATTACTTCGTATATTAAAGTGGAGAACTGATAAGATGAACACTTTATTTTTTTTAATTTATTTAATAAAATTTAGATGTTGATATTTTGATATATACTCTGATGGAAATGACAGCTGACTAAGGTAAACGTTTTTAAATTATTTCAATTTGGAAGTAAGTTTTATTATATTCCAAATTGAATCTTACATGACAATTAACATAATATATTTTTAAACATACATAACTAATATCAGAATACATTCTATTATTAATCTAGTGTGAATGGATGTTATCGTATATAAACATACAACACACACTGAATTATTTTAATGACACAATAGGTAGATTTATAATGTGTCATGTGTATTTATTATACGCATGATTTTAAATTATATATATATGTAAATGATTACATTATTATTTTTTTTTGAATATTAAATAATTTATTAGTGTATATAAGCACAGATTATAATTCTAAATTTTAATGTTTTTATGTGATAATATTTTGTTTTTTATTACTGATTAAAATGTGTTAAACTTGATTTCAAAATTAAACAGGTCTCGTTTGTTTATTTTATTTAGTCGTTTTATAAAACCAATATTTATAAATATACATACTCATGCATATATATGTTAAATCAACTTAGTGATTTAATATTTATAAAGAAGTTATATATAGCTTATATTAAATTTATTATTACTATGGGATATTTGTGGAAATGCCTGAAGAGAGTCGATTGCAAATTTCTACTCTGAGCTCGAATTCCGAGAGTAACGAGGTTATTAATAGAGGAGTGAATTGGATTATATTTTAAATAACATCATCCATGGCATTCTATAAGAAGAGTCAAAGTCCGACTATAGTTAGATGCGACTTTCTCGAGTCCTGAAAAGGATCGTCCCGTTATAATATATATATGTTAAGAATCTTGTCTGACAATTTCAGGCTGAATATACTATTCATAACTAATTGTAAGTGTGCTTGAAAATCTTCAGCTATTTGAAATTATTTCCGTGTTCCATTCATATTCAAAAACTAAGCTGTGGATGGCACAAATCCTAACATCTACGAACTTGGGTCTTTATCTTATATTAATTTTTAAATAACTAATTGACTAAAAATTTATAATTTGCGATACATTTGTATGTATGTTTAAGACTTAACATATTCAATACTTAATAATAATACATTTTTATTAAATCCTTTAAATCTGCGTTTATGTTTCATCAGTTATAAATACCGACGACGTTACATTATTTAGATATTTAATCTATATTTAAAAAAATTTAACACAAAACTTACGTTATTCAATAACTATCCAGATGATAGATATTATTGTAGCTTTAGACAGAAAAAAGAAAAACATTAAACCTTATTAAAAGCTATTAGTTGCAGTAAAAAGAGAAAAAAATCTCTAAAGGCCTTTTATCATGCAAAGCTATTATTTTATTTTCCACATCTTGTGAAGAGAATGCTTTTATTAATAAAAAGTAATTTGTTTTCAGTTTTTTTTTTTTGTTAGATTATAAAATCGAATGACAATGCTTTGGTGCGTGGAAAAGTAGATTACTCTTTGTATTATGATTGTATTTAAAAAGTGGAAATTGTTAATATATTATCATCATCATCATCATCACATTTGTCATTATTATTATTATCAGCTGTAGAACAACTTTATTTTTTTCTAATATTACTTTAAAAGAACCAAAGTAAATTGTGATCATACGATTTAATTATGCCTATAAAAAGTAAAAGCAAAAATGTCTTTATATATCTGTAAATATAAAAAAGTGATTTTAGCGCACTCTAGCGTAAATAAGCTTAAACTACTCAAACTAATAATCTGAAAAAAACAAACAACCCTTCAAGATTTTGAATTCAAAGTAATTCGCTTTCATAGTTATGTAGATCTAACATCAAGTCTGTTTCTGTATATTCTAGAGACTTCAGTTTGTACCAAATAGAGCCCCCTTCTATGTTTTAAATAAGTTGACTAATGTATTAATTTCATCTTTGAACTTTAATCTTTATAGACCACAACAAAAGCTAAAAAATTGATCTGGAATCCAAATATTATAGTATTATATCATTTGATATCAATTTATTAAATCAGGTTTCCTATGACTGGAAAATAGAGTGAAAAGAATTGCTTAAAAAACAGTATTAAAAGAAAATATATCTATGTGTTTGAAAAGGAAGGATTTCAATAGATGTGTTCTACTAGTTCTTACATATGGATCTGAGACTTGGACACTTAACAGAAGAGCAATGCAGAGACTTTGGACCAATTAATAAAGTGCTGAGAGATAAAGATGAGATACATGGGTGAGAAACAAACAGGTGTTACTGACATCAATGAAAGAATTAAGAGATTGATGTGGAGATGGCTGGACATATTTTTAGAAGAGATGATAATAGATGGAAAGTTGAAATCTTAGACTTGACTCCAAGTGATTGTAAAAGATCTAAAAGCAGATACATGGTGAGATGGATGGATGAAATGAAAAATTGTGTTGGGGTAGTATGAGGAAAAGGGGATAGAGATCGGAGATGGATTGAACTTGGAGAGACTTCATCATGCAGTTGATTTATAATAATTGAAAATGATGATGATATATGAAAGTCATGTGATATTATTATTAACATTAAACTTCCTAGCCAAAGAGTAGAAGGTCCGGAACTACAGTTATCATATAAGTGATATCTATAAAACATATAGGAACTGACCAGGTCTTATATTTTTATAACTGTGCAAGCAAATTAGCTGGAGTTCAAAATCTTAGAGTCTTTTTAAACTTTGTAGTAGTTTGAATAATATAAAGAAATAAAAAGTTGTTGTTCTTAAACTACACATGTATTTTGATTAAGACATATCTATATGTGCTAAAATTTTAAACACTTGCAAAATACAGCCTAAATTCCATGTACAATAAAAATATCTTGTTTACTTCCAAAGTGTGAAGATATTAACACACAATGACATGTATATATATATGTTTAAATCAATAATATGACACTGAATACACTCAGCTTACAAGACAAAGTCTCATTTTCAATCTTGCATGATTTGGTAAATATTATCCAATGGTAAACTAAGTATATAATAACAAATAGTAATTGTGATTATATATATATGTCCACAGATGGCGTTCTACCAAAAACACCGATCAAGCGTATGTTCTGTTTACATAAACGTCAGAGTAGCATTCACTATCTCTAACTATAATTCCACTTTCAGATCATGATTTCAAGCTATTTGCTAACGCCATCTGTGGACATAAATACAAGCGTTAGCAAGTTTTTTAACTTGCATTTTTGTTTATCATATATATATATTGTAAAGGTCAAGTTTTGTACATTCACATAAGATAATCTAGAATCCAAACAAAGAGACCAAAGCTGACCAGGGTAGGATGCTAAAATCCTGAGTCTGATCAGGTTTCAATTTATTTGCCCATGCTCCATGATTCAATACCCTCTGAATGACACACTTAAGAGTACATTTACCTTCTCTTTGTTTCTGGCTGCCATAGATCAAGGAGAAACATGAGACACAGGGTTTAAAATGCACATAAATTAACTAAATTAGGATAACTAATAGTAGAGAATGGGAGGTATCATTCATCATTAATGCATAGATCACATATCTATATTATATAATTAACTGGGATTGAATTGGATTAAAATTAAACAATGAGAAATCAAATGAAACCAAATTAATTTAAATATATATTTATTTATTAACTAATGCAAGAAAGTATTAATGAAAGAACATAATTAAGTGTAGTAAAAGCATGCAGGCATAATAGTGGATGAGAATACTTCCAAATTACACTCATCTTACATTCTAATTGACTTGAGTGTGTATATAAATTATGACTTTAATTATGCCTATAAGAAATGCCGACTCCTATCTTTCAATGTTTTGGTTGCTCTTTTACAAATAATTGCACTAGCCTGTGGTAGATTATACATTAGAATACAATTATATTAAAGTCCTATTCATAGATAACTTGTGAGCATATAAACTAGCTTACTGAGATAGATTGAACTTAGGAATCAAGAGAACGGTTCAGTCACCACTGAATATGAATTCAAAAGGAGTAGAATTGTTTACTCTAGATTGCCAATAAGTGCTATAGCACTGGAAAATATATTATGAAGTGGCCCTGAAGATTGGTTGTTCTGTTCAGGGGTTCTTGTGACAAATGCCGGTACCCTGGGGCCAAGTGTTCTGCTGCATATGGTGCTAATATTTAAGTTTGAGGTCAGGGTGGTGACATATATGCCTGGTATTCAAGTTCAGATCCTACCAGTGCAGATCCTGAAAGAAGAAAATGGGATGGCATTACTAAAGTCCCATTTTGAGAAAGACAGCAAAACATTAATTATTATTATTCATATTTAATTAAAAATCGGATTTGCCAAGCAGTAAGATATAAAATTTAAAATAAGATGTGCTGGAATGATCACTTCAACAGTTCAGCTAATAGTAGCCAATTCTTAACTAGCATTATATATGCATATGGTATCAAAGGAAGAATTATATTTTCAATCTTGTTAACATTTTCAATCTACCTTATAATAATCAATTAAGGAGGGAAAAGTATATTTGAAGGGGTTTACTAAAACTTAATAAATAAATATACGTTCTTATCATCCTAAGGCAAGTTCATTATTTATTAACATTAAGTAAAATCATCATTAAATTTATGAGCAAACCACATTATGCATTTATATTAAATAAATATTTAATAACAACAAGCGCAGAGCGATTCATTATTACTCTGAATATAGGATTCCAAAACAGTGTGCTTAAATAATGACCTTAAGAAGTAATTATATGAAGATAACATTAATTATATCTTCTCTAAGATTTTAATAAATTTAATAGCCCACTGTTTTGAAGCATTGGCATATAAATCAATATCAAATATAGTTTAAACAAACACAAAAAAAAATAAACACAACCACAGTGATAGATAATTAGGATTGAATAAGAAATTTGATTTAATAAAATAAGCTTATAAATGTAAGCAGTCAAATTGCATAATTTACATATTTATGGGGTTTAGACATTTTTTAAAGTTAAACACTTTATAGAGTTTAAAGTAAGAATCAATTTGAACATTGAAGGATTACTTTTAGTTACACTTAGCTAGCTTTTAAATTACGAAATACAAATTAAATAGCAATTAACACAGACCTCTGCAATTTTGGAATTTTACATTACCAGTTATTTATTTAGTTGGAAATGTAGACACTTGGACTTCAGGCTTGGTAGTGGTCTTCTTGGGCAGGCTCATGGCAACTTTTTGTTCTTCTTGCAGTAAGCTGTGGCTGTATAATTTCATCTTGCGGTGCTCTTGTCATAACAGCATCATATGGCAGTAAACCCCACTATTCTACCCATGGAGAAACAGTAAAACTCTGATTTCCTTAGCCAGACATACTAAAATTTCAACTGGCATGGAGTATATTAGAAAATGCTATACAAAAAGATGGATTTTTCTGCAAGCTTAAAATACAGCCTATTTATGTATCTGAGATCCAAGCACTTACACATGGAGAATTTATTTTGCCATAGCTGCCTTCAAAACAGCTGGCCCGGGTTCGCTTCCTGGTCAATGCGTTGACACATGGAAAAAGAAAATCCATAAATTTTAAGTTAAAAATAGATGATTTTGATCCACCTTAGATTATGTTTACATACAGATCTTTTGAACACAAATTTACATTATCATTGTACACAAGTCAGTATTAAATAAGTTTACCTGAATTTCAGCATAATTAATATATATAAATAAATATTTGCTCATAAAAAAAGAAAAGTCTAAAGTAAGTAAACATATTTCAAATTAAAAATAGGCAGTAGTTTCATGATAATAATAGAGTATTTATGAAAAACAAAAGAAATACAATTTTAAAATATCTTTTATGCAAAAATGTAAAGACAAAGATAAAATAAATTTTACATAGCCTATATTACAGGGCAAAAGTCTTTCCAACAACATATTATAAAAAACAGAGAAGTAAATGGCTGTACAAACTAGCCTCACTGGGTAGTAAGAATTTGAATGATTTTCCACCCTCGATTTACACCTAGGCTATAAGAATATTGAGATATCCACTTACTGACCAATATTAGATTTTTACCTCGACTGACTTGAATCCAGGCTATAAAGACAGAAGGGTATATGAAGTCGTCAGCGAATCAGAGTAAGATAATTATATTTTATTTATTGAATAAGATATAATTGGAAAGAAGAAATAATAGAAATAAAAAATTGCAAAAGTTAAAAAAGCTTTTAAGGATTAAAAAGTGATTTTTTTAAAAAGACAATTATTTAAAATTTAAACAATATACATTGAGTGTTTTTTATGTGCTACTGTAAAACTTGGACAACGAAACACACATATATTTCTAACAATGTTTGTGAGGAGTCATTTGAAAGTTTTTGAGATAAAAATCGAAAATATTTTGAGTCATAAAATTAAATCTATTGTAACGATCCAGAGAATTTGGAGACTTAACATATCTGCACTACGGGCGCCATCTAGGCATTTGAACCTAGAAAAATTTATAGAGTAGGCAGATACGTAAGTCAAAAAAAAAATTTTTTTTTTTTTTTTGCATCCAGTTGTTAGCCCATGTCACTAGCTCAGTGGAATAGCAGAGATTTAATAATATAATCTAAGAGTATATATATAAAAAAAGAATAAAATAAGCCACTGCCAGTAATTAACACACAAACATTTATTTATTTCACATATATATAAGATTTAAAATTATTTTAGTATTAGTTTTACATTTCAAAATTTAACCTACATTTTTAACTTTGATTTTTGACTTTAATTTACATTTAATTACTATTATATTCTAATTTTACATTTTAATTAAGTTCGCACAGATAAATTTCTGAAAGCTTGTTTATAATGTTGAATATAGATCGGTTACATAGATTTCACGGTCAAAAACATTTCAAAATAAACATAAACGATCAAAATACAAAATTATTGATTACTGACAATTGCGGAGGGAAATTTATACGTAACCCAATAGTATTCACCATAAAATACTTGCATTGTCACCAATAATTTAAAAGACATCCGAATAAATACATTTTAGATACTCACCGTAAGGTATCATTATTTATCGAATGTCTATATATTTTGATCAAATATGAAAACCCAAAACATACCTAACCGATAACCAATCCATGCAAACGTCTATAAACAACTTAAATTTAATGCATTTTTGTTTAATGTCACGTATGAATAGACTACATAGATTTGCATTTGAAAATAAACATTCTATCCCTATTTAACCTTAGGCTAAAATCCGCAGTCAAACTGGCATCAATCCATCAGATATATCGATGTATTCAATGTAATACGGAATTCGGCAGCACCAAAAAGATTAAGAGAAGACATTGACTCTCATCAGATAGGAATATTACATCTATCTAACGAGAAGAACAATAATAAAAAAACTCCATAGAAAGGAACTGCATTCTTCGTCTTATAATTCCTTCCATAGGCAAACGGGTGAGTGCGGCGTATATATAAACGATTCTGCCAGTAGCGAATCTCCGACTACATCTACTAACTACATCAATATATCCAATCCATTGACCCAATTTAACAACGACACAAATAACCTAAGATTACCCTCCCCTAATATAACTTTACAAATCTATACAGCCATTCACGCCCGACTTAAGTTTAACATTTATATAATTTAACTTAACGGAAAACAGAAATCATGATAAAACTTAAAGAACAAAAAATAAATAAATGGAAATGATTTTACAAAATAAATACATTAAATAAAATTATAACTAATTAATAAATAACCTTGGTCAGATAGGATAATATTGCAATCATTTAAATATGGAAAGTTTTAATTTAATGTTCATTATTTATAAAGTTCTTACGGTTTACAACAGTTCATCTTTATCCGTTTCTTGCCATGAACGTGAATTCCCACGCCATCCTCAAAAGATTGGTATCCATTTAGCCGTTGTTATATTTATTCATTCGGAGGTTTTTTAGTTTAGTTGGTCCTCAATGTAAAAAACGATAGTTCATTTCTCTTTCTTTCTTTGGCAAAACTGAAGGGATTGAATCGTGCACCTCCGCACTAACACCTATCTGTCACATCGTAATAATCATAATCACTAACTAATAATTTCCCAACTTGTCCTTTTATATTACTTTGAAAGATTGACTTAACATTACATCATCGATGTGATGATCCTTTTCATTGAGGTCCGATTTCCCAATGGATTTATTTCATTTGCTAAAAGTTTCTATTGTTTTCCTATCTGACCGATGTTTTTACATTTAAATGCCCAAGGCTGGTTTACATTTGACTAATTAAATTTATCATTTCCATTTCTGATTAATTAACCTGTTTTCCAAATCAAGGATATATTTAAAGATAAATTTAAAGATATAATTTTATCTCCAAATCTTTTTGAAATTTAGTTTTAAAATACTTTTTCTTTAATAAAGTTTTATTTTAATAATTTTTCATTATCTGTGCGATTTAATATATACGAGTTTAAGATGATATTTAATTTCAATTTTTAATTCTTAAAGAAAATTTTTAAATGTGAACTTTTTAATTTACTTTCATGTTTAATAAATAAAAAAAAAACCAATGTAACGAACGTCTGTGCTCGTTACACTATATTTTTTAATTTTTTTACGTTACTTATATTAAATAAATCTCTAAAACAATTATCTCTTATAGTTTAGACTAACTACTATTCTTCTTTAGAATTGTAATTCTAAAGAAAACCGCTAAACAATTAAAACTATGACATAATTAAATAAAAGCATTGTGAAATGTAAAAAAAAAAAAAATATTAGAGATTTATTTAGGATTAAATCTGTACAGTAATTATAGAAATAAATTGAAATAGTTCCCTGCAAGGCAAAGATCTGCCGTTTTCCCCACTTCGAAGAAATAATGATAAAGAAAGTATACTTAAGTCTATTGGAACTTGTAATTAATGACCACCAGAGTTATATTTATAATCTAGTTAACCATTAGAGAAAATGTGCTACAACTGCACAATTTTGCACAATAGTAGAGTGTTAAGTTCGAAGTGTAAAGGTATTTGACTGAATTTTTGCTCTGTTATTTCCAGTGCTCAAATGACATATGATCCTCCAAGTAAAAATCATTTGATTATGGTCCTGAGTGCATTATACTCGTTGCAATCTTTTGTTTACATAAGAATTTAAAACTAAAGATATATAGCTTTAATCATTGTAATTTTTCTTTCATGTTCTCTAAAAGAAAAATGTAGGTACTTATTCTTAAATAAATATGCACTTCTCATTCTGAATTAGCATTAATAAACTTTTACACAATCCTTTAAATTCTTTAAGAATATTATATTTGGACATTTTATAAACATTAAAATGTCAACATAAAATGAAATGTATGTAACATGTAAAATAACAAGATTGTAAGAATCTGAACTCTATGTTATTTGAAAATTAAATGAAAAAACTATATTCGTATACTATATGCTTAAAATATATGTAAACAATTAATTCTTCAGAACTTTCATTAAATGATCTTAAATTAGATTTTACATTATACTCAATTATTTATTTGCTTTAATTAAACGATGTTTGATCTATGATGCACTATAAAACTGGTAGAATTGGGATACAATGACAAACTACCCAGTGCATGCCACAGTAGTCAATTGATGCAAGAATGTTTATGCATAAAATTCTTATCTAATGTTTACTCATCCAATATCCCCAGACTAGTTTTTAGTTTGTGACTAGACCTAAAAATAAGTCTGGAGATGTTGAGTGAGTATGCAATAGATAAGAATGTTATGCACAAATCTTTTTGCATCCATTCATTACTATGGCTTGCACTGGGCAACACTACTGTATAAAGAGTTTGTCACTGCTTTAATAGCTTGTTTAAGCATAGGAAATGGTGATTATGTAATGTTTAGTGGTTTAATAGAATTGGGATACGTAGAATGCTGTGGTGTAATTAACTACACCCACTGAGATTTTTTTTATGACTACTAGACTACTACAGACAGTAGAAATGTTATTTGGGGGAACAAACTTTCAAAATAAAATAATGACATTTAAAATTTTAGCTTCTGGATTTATAGTATGCTGACAGATAATGCTATTTTGGCAAATTCAAAAAATAATTCTGCAAGATATACTTAACATTTTCAATGCAATATATGAACATTTTGATATAGCAATTAATTTTTTAAAAAGTGCATGATGCTTATCCGATGGTGAAAGAAAAATTTTCAGCACTTTTAAGTTTAAATGATTTTCATCTTGAAAATATAAGCTGATTTAAATATCTTGGTAATTTTATAGATAGAATGATGTGCTTAGATGTTGAGTTGCAACACAGATTTCATAGTGCTACTCTTACCCTTAAGAAGTAAAAGATATGGTATTTCAACACAGAGAAATAATATCAAGTTAGCTATGCATAGAGCTCTTAATTTAGATAGTTTATTGTATGGAAGTGAGATTGGACATTTTATCAGTGCAGTATGAAGGTATAAAACAAATTATTTTAAGGATGCTTATAAAATTCTAAAACTTCAGAATCATAGATCAATATAATATGTTCTTCAGCTTACTGCATTATGATATAATCTCATAGAGGCAAAACTCTCCATCCAGTTGTGCCACTCAGTGCAAGCCAGAATAATCAATGGATGCAGAAAGGTTTGTGAATAAAATCCCTATCTAATGCCTACTCATCCAATATTCTCAGACTATTTTCTAGCTTGTGTCTTTCATCCATGAGGAGCCTTTGATCTGAGAGCACTGCACCTAGATGCCATCTTAATTAAAAAAGTAAAAGTTTGCTGCTAGAGGGTTGCATTAGATTCTAAGGTGTAGGTGCAGTGCTCTCAGATCCAAGGCTCCTCATTGATGAAATCCACAAGCTTGGATGGGTAGGCACTAGATGGGGATTTTAGGCACAAATCTTCCTCCCTCCCCTGATTACTCTGGCTTGCATTGAATATCATTACTACATGGAGAGTTTTGTCTCTGTGAAAAACAGCTTATGTAAGCATAAAGAATGGTGATCATGTGGTGTTTGATGATATTATAATCTTCTATTGTGCGATCATACCATTGTTGGATTAGACCCAAAAAACAAATGAATAGTAAGAGACTTACTAATGATTACTTATGTTGAACCTAACCATGGTGTTGTGGAAAAGACAGATCCATTTGATATATAAAAAAAATATCTTCACTCATATACTCTAAAATAGTACATATTGGTTTTTTTCATTGGAAATATACACCTGAGGAAGAATACAAGGAAGTGTTATAGTTAGACAAGGTGTTGAAGTCTTTCAGAAAGAAAAGTTTGCTGTAGAAAAAGTCAAACGGCAGTGTCTATTAAACGGAATAAGGGATTATCTGTTCTACATGAGTGTGAATTTGGTTGCATGGATTGTTTAATATAATCGTGCAAAACTATTCTAGCATAATATTATCTTTCTAATTTTTTTTGTGTGTGTGAATTGGATTAAGCGTGGTTGTTTGCTAGTAGCTATTGCTAATGATTTTAAATGAATATGATTCATATTAACATAATTTCTTAGCAGAATCTTAAACTTAGTCATAATGGCAATCAATGGTAAATTCTGTAAATCAATTCTTAGTCATATTAAAGTTCAAAGTAAGAACGTATACGAATGAATGAATATCAAGTGTTAAAATTTTGTATTTGGCTTTACGAATTTAATTATGTGATATATATAAATCAGCAATATCAAGCTATTTATATACTTTAACAAAATATAACGAAATATTATTACGAACTTTAAATACTCCACTACTACTAGCGACTACGTCATCCATCAATGTTAGAAGGTAATTAACTATTTATGTGAAGAAAAAAAAAGAAATCTAACAATGAACTTCAATCAATAAGGAAGATTGCTTTTTAAAATTATTTAATAGCTGTCATTTGTTAAACGAATTTCCTGCTACTTTTTATGTAGCGTATAACATTATAGTAACTAATAAAAAACAATTAAAACAAATACAATATTACTTAAAAATAAATTTAATCATTAAAACAGATCATTGACTGTAATTAATGTTGATTATTATGGAGACCACTCGTATAAATGGGTATTTTTTTTCTTCGCAAGAAAAGTTTCCCCCTCCGCCACTATCTTCTAACCCTTTATTGACTAAAATAATAGCAATCACAAAGAAGGCTGCACAACTACTCTGCGTGTGAAGAAGGTGCTTATATATTAAGCATATATGCACATCGTAACAATAAATTATACAAAACAAGTATGTTACAAAAAAGCTGCCCTGAATGATTTGGTGGAACAATTTGGAAATTCAAAAGAGTTCGAACCCAGGAACAATGCTCGAAGTCCATAAATTGTAGCTTCAGTTCTGTCCATCATGAGGTTCAAAATTCTTATGAATTCTTAAATAATAAATCATTCAATTACTATTATTACAAAAAATCTAATTAGTAACAGCTAATTAGCAAAAAACTAATTAGTAGAAAACTAATTAGCAGAAACTTATTCATAGAAACCGATTCCACTGTGAAGGAGTCTTAGGCTATACTCCTAGTACTAATTAATAAGATAAATTGATCATGGGCAGAATCTAAAAAATACGAAAAGCCTCAATATATATATAGTGACATCAAAGAACTGTACAGAATTAAACAGGAACTATCTATTCAGCTCCTCACTGATAAGAGGTCACCATCCCAGCACACTTCTCCACTGAAGATAAAAAGTCAGTCATTGGAATCAATATAGGCCACCATGATCTTAATTATTATTTAATTGTATCAAGTAAACTATTGCTTGTAAATAAATATTCCATGTTATATATATATATTGTAGATTGCTTAAGTAAAAAAGTAATTATATAATAGATTTATTATTTTTATAGCAATTAATCTTAAAAATATACATATATGTATGAGACCACCCGGAATTATATTTAAAAAATGTATTTAACTAATTTAAAATAGACATTCAATCTAATTGTCTTTAATTATAGAAAGAATGCGAATGTTTTCGCTCTAATTAAAGATGGTGATTGAGTGTCTATATACAATACCATTATTTTGGAGGAATTGTACTTTAATCATAAAAGAAGTAAAATTTTTGAATGTAAAAAAATTATATAAATAATACGCAAAATATAATTTTACTTTTTTATTTGTATTTTCCTTTTTTTTTTGTAAGTGATGAAAGTTGGGATAAAAAATGTATATAAACTTTGTAAACAGTTTTAAGAGAATTAGTAACAAAAATATCAGGTGTGAAAATGCAATTTATAGATGGACTTGAATATGCGCAGGAGGTAGTGGGGGTGGAGATAAAAAAAAGAAACCCCAGAGAACTGATTATGATGATTACTATTACGGCAATTATGATTAGTATATGGTTTAATGCTAGGACAGTTTTGCGAAGCACAAAGTGTAAAAGAAACACACATATATATATATATATATATGTATAAAACGGAATGTTAGCAATATGTGTAACTAAGGAGAAACTTTCACTTTGAGTGAAATGAAAGAGAAAATGCGTGGGTATATTCCCTACACGTTCCCACATTATACCTGCTGACTTTGATGTTGACCCCCCTATATATGTAACGCTGAAAGTCTCCACATACCCACGCACCTGTAGGAACATCAGACCAAGGATCCCATACATTAGATTTTAAAATGCGAAATCCATGGTCATGGTAAATATCTTAAAACCGTATTTTGATACCAGAAACTAAAGAACTATTTCGGTAAGAGAAAAAATCTTAATAATTCTCTGCTTATTAATGCATTTATGAAATTCTTAGTAGAACCTTGCTAAAAAAATAAAGATTTTGGTTTTAAGAGCTCTCATAATAATTGTAAATGTTATACTTACTATTTATTCATAAGTTTTATGTATAATCTCTATAAATTATCTTTATTTTGTGTTAGATATATGCTATATTTAATAAATTAACAATAAATCATGTTAATTAATCTGTAGGTAATATATATATATAATAAATAAAGTTTGATATCTGTATTCGTTTCATAATATATGTAATATACAAATCAATATATATATCAAAATACAGTACAATTTATATAAATTATATTCTTTTAGAAGTACTTTTGACTATACACTTTGTAGTCTTTATCAACTATATAACGTTGAATAATCAAAACGAGACAACCCTTAACAATACCGTTGAATAATCAAAACGAGACAACCCTTAACAATACCCATGGTTGAACTATGGGTATTGTTAAGGGTTGTCTCGTTTTGATTATTCAACGTTATATAGTTGATAAAGACTACAAAGTGTATAGTCGAAAGTACTTCTAAAAGAATATAATTTATATAAATTGTACTGTATTTTGATATATATATATATATTGATTTGTGTATTACATATATATATATTTTATTAGAACTTTAAAGGTCGCTGAAATCAATGATTAATTTAGATTATAGTTTTTTTAAAATTATTATTCATCATTTTATTATTTATTGATTAAAATAATTTTAAAAGTTAGAATGATCAATCTCTTTAATTTTATTATTCCATTGAAAGAACACCTGTATGTCTAATTCAATTACTTTCTAAATAGAAATTTGAAACTCCTACCTTAGTGTGAGCAATTATAAACTCAAAACAGGTATTCAGCGAACCGTCACTGATTCTGGCACATATAGAAAAGAATAAACAAAAGCCATCAAGAGTTTCTCAAACAAATATACCTAATAATAGTAAACTTCTTCTATTAGTCCAGAGGAATTTGGATGACCAGGAAACTTAATCAGAGTTACTAAAAGATATGATTTGGCTATTCAGTATTTAATGTTAAATATATTCGTGAAATCCTCGATTAGTTATCAGTTGATCAAAACGATTACATAGCCCATTACAGCATAATTAATATTAACCTATCTATTTAAAAGATACATAAGAAACAAATGACAGGGTACAATATATATGTTGTAACTAATGACTGATTACATGCATATAGTAGTAATATAATTTATGTTGAATTTGACCACATAATCATGAAATTAATCATAAAATGATTATAACTTATTCAATATTGGCATTAGTATTATTGTTATGTATCAGGTTATCATAGATTACCCCAACTTAAAAAGATATTGTGTTGTTCATTACAGAAACAAGATATAACAACAAAACTGGTGCAGTTTAACATAGGAAATGGAATCTGATAACAAAAACAGCAGTAAAATTAATAATAAGGCCAGTAACAAAACTGTAGTTTGATAAAAATGCATCCATTATTGTTCCATAAAAATGTCATGCATATCACAGACTAATATAAATAAATGTGATATGAATAGCTCATCATATTGGCAAATTATATTTTGGGTGAATAAAATTTTTTGTATAAATAACATTTCAAATGATATTATCAAAGTAGCTCCCCTACTATATATAGCAGGTCAAAAACTAACTGAAGCATACAAACAACTTTTACAAATATAAAGTGCTGGAAGATAAATTATATCAAGAGATAATTGTTAACTCACTTTTTCAAAAATTCAAGATCATCTAAACAGATAGTCCGATTCCATTTTTGAAACACATGGGAGAAGCTCCAAGAATACAATTTAACATCATGAGATTTGCCAAAAACAGGTTATATGGCAAGTTTTTATGGAAAAGGTCTTTATGATCTATTTAACAAAACAATTGTGTATAACTATTGATCTATCTGACAGAGAGAATGTTAGATAAGAAATAGAACCAAAATTACTATTGAAATAATCTAATAATCTTAAAATGGAGACATTATGGAACTTCACAAAATCTTAAAGACAAAATAATATCAAATTGGGGAGAGAAAAAAAGAAGTGAAGAAACCAGATGTTATTGTTGTAGTACATATTTCACAAAACATGATTTGTATATTGCTTTCCATCAGATCTCTAAGTATAATTTTTACTAACCATACAGATCTGTTCAGTAAAAGTGGACTATCATTTGAAATCATTATAGTTTTGAATATTTTCAGGTCCAAAACCAGATATGTTATTTTAAGGGAATGAGAAGTTTAATTCCATACTTCAATAATATTATGGTAATGGCTGACTTAGAAGCAACATTGACAAATATATTATAAATGTGACTGATCTTCAGAATATGTCTCAGAAGAAATCTTATGCTACCTCTTCTATATCTGAAAATGATCAATTATATTTGCACCCCTCTCTTACAGATGTAAATGATCAAATAGTTTTTAATCCAGAATACTCCCAAGTAATAAAAAAACCAGTAGCCAATACTTGACATGAATAGATTTCACTAATACTTATATGACTAATTAACTAATGTAATCATTGAATATAATCATTAATCACAAACTTTCAGTCAGAATCTTATCAATAAAAAATCAATAGCTGACCCTTAAATCCAGAGATACTACATTGGTTAAATATATTTTCAGGTTTTAACTTTGAAATCAAGTATTGTAAAGTAAACCAAATGCAACACATTGAAACATTTTCAGATAAGACAGAAACAAAATATACAAACAACAATAAACT
Organism: Epiperipatus broadwayi; assembly: GCA_028023455.1. NCBI lineage: Eukaryota > Metazoa > Onychophora > Udeonychophora > Euonychophora > Peripatidae > Epiperipatus > Epiperipatus broadwayi. The sequence continues at coordinate 2,556,571 of JAQFVV010006236.1, forward strand.
ATAAATAAATTAAGATCAAGAATAAACAATAGTAAAATAGTAACAAACTAGATTAAGAATGATCCAGGTTATCAGACTTTAATAAAATAAATTAGGGATATTCTAAATTTTTTTCATAAACCATTTTGGAACATTTATGCATACCTATAAGTAACAAGAGCTGTATTTTTATAAACAACAAGGTTTTAATTCTATGCAAAGCAAGTCTCAAACTATTTCATCAAGATATCATAGCTTGGTCAGAGCAAAGCCCTAGATAAAGGCTATTTATTATGTCTAAGGATTAATTCAAAGATAGAACATTTTAACACTGATTATAAGATATATCAATCTGCTGCAATTTACAACCTGTGATAGCATCATTGCTCACTGATCCATGTCCCTGGAAACACATAACACTAATGTGATCATTTACTTGACATATAATCTTGATCCTTATAGACACATATTCTGAATAGTTGAAATTTAAAATAATACAAAATACTTCAAACTGAAAAAAATCTTTGTAAATCATGTTCCCGCAAACTTTACTTTTTGATAATAAAATTAGTCTTATGTCAGACTAGATTACACAATTATAAAGAGAATGGAAAGTAAAATATGTTTGTATTCCACTTTACTATTCCAAATCAAGCAAATTAACCAAAAGGCCATCTGGCATCTGAAACATTTTAAACAAAGCCAAATAGATGCATTGTATACTATATTACTACAATACCTTGCAATTCCTTCAACAGTACTGGAAAATCTCCAGTCGAAATTTTGTTAAAATGAAAGTTACATACATAATAAATGATATCTATTTTTGTCTAACAATAAAAACATGCAAATATCAGAATTAAAAAAAAAAAGAAATATATGGAGGGTGAAAAGTCTGAATAATAAATAATACAACAAGGAACACATGACTTTTCATATGTTTTCAAGAGTATTTATCTTTACCATACTCTAGAGCCATCTCTGTAGACTTGAGCAATTAGCAGACATAAAATGATATAGTGCTATAAAATTACTATTGTCAAAAAATAGTCTCTGGATTTTGTCTTTATCAATGAAGTTAAAATTTAAAGCTGAGAATTAATGCACTTATTCATCTAGCAATCACTTTTAACTTCTTCATATTATTCAACCACTAAACATCATGATTACCATTTTTATGCTTGCTCAAGCTGTTAAAACAGGAAATAACTTCCCGTACAGTAGGGCTACTTATTGCAAGCCAGAGCAATCAATGAATGCAAGAAGGTTTGTGCATAAAATCCCTATCTAGTGCCTTCTTATTCAATATTCCCAGACTAGTTTCTAGCTTAAGGCATTCATCAGTGAGGAGTCTAGTCTGGGGATATTGGATGAATAGCACTAGATAGAGATTTTATGCACAAACCTTTTTGCATCTATTGATTATTCTGGCTTGCACTGAGGGGCACTATCTTTATCTGTTCATATTATTGAAGTTAGTAATGTGAAACTTAAAAAAATCCATCAGATTTCAAACCCAGGATAACTTATTTGAATAGTTATTTAGATCTGTAAACCCTTTCTATATGTAATAGTGATATGTTATATGCTTATTCATATGTTTCCAATCATAATTATTTTCAGCCCACTCTAGTCGTGAATTAAAAGCTTGAATAATCAATGGATAAAGACAATACTGTATCATCATCATCATCAACCATGATCAATCCACTGCAGGATAAAGGTCTCTCCAAGTTTAATCCATCTTCTCCGATCTTTAGCTTCTCTTCTCCACAACACCCCTGCACATTTTCTTATTTCATCCATCCATCTCACATGTGGTCTCTTTCTGGGTCTTTTACAATCTCATGGAATCCAGTTTAAAATTTCAATTGTCCATCTATTATCATCTCTTCTAGCAATATGTCCAGCCCAACTCCATTTCAATCTTTTAATTTTTTCAATAAGGTCAGTAACACCTGTTTGTTGTCTTACCCATACATTGTGTTTTCGATCTCTTCTTGTTACTCCCAACATACATCTCTCCATACTCCTTTGAGTGGTCTGAAGTCTCTGTATTGCTCTTCTATTAAGTGCCCAAGTCTCAGATCCATAAGTAAGAACTGGTAAAACACATTTGTTAAAAACCATCCTTTTCAAACACATAGGCATATTTCCTTTTAGTATCAAGTTATTTCTACCAAAAGCACTCCAACCAAGTTTAATTCTATGATTAATTTCCTCCATTATGTTTCCATCTGTATTAATAATCTGACCAAGGTATTTGTAACTGTTAACTTCTTCTAATTCTTCATAATCAATCTTTATTTTCATATTTTGAGCAAATCGATTAAACATTACTTTAGTCTTTTTAACATTTATCTTTAGTCCTACTTTTCTACTTTCATCTGCTAACTCCTGCAACATTTCCTGCAGCTCTGAAGCATTATTTGCAAAAACAACTACATCATCTGCGAAATCTAAATGACTTAAATACTCTCCATTTACTTTCACTCCTTTAGTTTCCCATTTTAATCCACAAAATACTTCTTGCAGCACTGCTGTAAAGAGTTTTGGAGATATGGAGTCACCTTGTCTTACACCTTTCTCAATGTTGATTTTTCCAGTATCATTATGTAATCTAATTGTTGCTGTTGCATTTTTATAAATATTCTTTAAAATATGACAATATCCTGGATCTATACCTTGATGATCCAATGCTTTAATCACTGAAGAAATGTGTATAGAATCGAATGCCTTTTCATAATCTACAAATCCAAAACATAATGACAACTCATATTCGTTTGTCCTTTCTATGACTTCTCTCAATACCTGGATATGATCTATTGTACTAAAACCACTTTTAAATCCAGCTTGTTCTCTTGGTTGGTGGAAATCCAAAGTTCTCTGTAGACGAGTTGTAATTATCTTGGTAAAAATTTTATATAAAACTGATAAAAGGCTGATAGGTCTGTAATTTCTAATATCTTCTTTATCACCTTTTTTAAATATTAATATTATTACTGCATTCTTCCAATCTTCCAGTACATCTTTATCATTTAGACATTTGGTATATAACTTTGCTAAAATTGTTTCTATTTCTTCACCTGCTTCTTTTAATATATCAATTATAATTCCATCATTTCCTGGAGCCTTTCCTTTCTTCATACACTTAATTGCATGTCTCACTTCTTCATTTAAAATTCTGGGCAATTCGGAAGATGTAATAGATATAGGAGGTACTTGTTCTTTATTACTATATAATTCTTGATAAAAATCTTCTACCAATTTCATGATGTCATCTCTCTTTTTAGTAATAATTCCATCTTTTTTTCTTATTGCAGATATAAATTTCCTACCAATACCAAAATGTTGTTTAACATTTTTGAGACTTTTATTTTCTTCTACAGCTTTCCTTGCTATTTCACAGTTATACTTTCTTATATCATTTTCAACTCTTTTCCGTACCATTTTACAAAATTCGAGATATTCAATTCTTTTTAATACATCATTTTTATATATCTTCATATTCCTTCTTTTCTTCATAAATTCTCTAGTCTCAGTAGAAATTTTATTAGTCAATTGCTGCTTTTTTCTACCAGCTATGTTTGTTGCAGTTTTTAAAAGTGTATCAGTTATTTTCATATTAATTTCATTCAAATCTGTATCATGTTCAAAATCTCCTAACACTTGAAACCTATTTGTAAGTTCTAATTTAAATTCATTAGAATGGTTTTGAAGATTAGGAATATCAACTGTAAATATTGTTTTTCTTAATAATTTTTGTCTTTCTAGTTTTACATTAACACGTAACTTACACCTTACTAAATCTCCTAACACTTGAAACCTATTTGTAAGTTCTAATTTAAATTCATTAGAATGGTTTTGAAGATTAGGAATATCAACTGTAAATATTGTTTTTCTTAATAATTTTTGTCTTTCTAGTTTTACATTAACACGTAACTTACACCTTACTAATCGATGATCACTTCCTGTGTTAAATTTATTAAGAACATTACAATCTTGAAATATGTATTTTCTGTTAGTCAAAATATAATCCAATTCTGCTGTACCTTCATTTGGATGCTTCCATGTCCATTTCCTTTTAACATTTTTCTCAAAAAATGAATTCATAATATAAAGTTTTTCCTTTTTCTGTAAACTCCACAAGTCTATGTCCTCTCTCATTTCTATTACCATAACCAAAATTACCTACAGCAATTTCATCTTTCATTTGTCTACCAATTCTAGCATTAAAGTCTCCCATAACAATTTTAAAATGTTGTTTACTCTGATCAAAAGCCTTTTGTACATCCATATAAAAATCTTCTACTACTTCATCACTATGAGAACTTGCTGGGGCATAAACCTGAATTATCTGCATTTGGTATCTGCTATTAAGTTGTATAACTAATCTTGCCACTCTGTCCGATACACCATCAATCTCCACAATATTGTTCTTCCACTTTTTATTTATAATGAATCCTACTCCACTTGTATTTCCAATATGTGTGCCTTTATAATAGAGTATATGTCCACTTTTTAAATCAATTGTTTCTTCTCCTTTTCTTCTAACTTCACAAAGTCCAATAATGTCCCATTTAATATAAGACAGTTCTTCTTATAATTCTTGCAATCTTCCTTCACTTGAAAGTGATCTGCAGTTGTAAGTACCTAAATAAAAAGTCATCATCAAATGGCAGCCTGGGTCCACAATCAGGGGATTCTTAGCACCCTCCGCCTTCGGCCACCAACCGCTGCCTTGGTTGGTGACTTTACAGCCTCCTGGGAATAAGGGCCATGCTTTATTTTTGTCTGTCATAATTGTATATATATACTGGAAAAATATTTATCATTTACACAAACATTCATTCTGCCTTATCAGGCACTGAGAAGAAAGACCACGGTGTTTCTTGATCTTAAACTCAGAGGTAAAAAGCCAATAAACTCACCACGCTGGCTAATGCGTGTTGGTGAGAAGCCCATCCATGTTCGTATACTATATGAATAATCACAGTAATAACAGCTGCAATGACAAGAACGTATGAAGTGGACATTAGGAATTTGCCCTGCTCGATTCCTTTAAGGCCTCCAAGAGGAATCAAAGGGTCTCCTTTCAGTTAATAGCAAACTCCTTTCTGCAGCCATACAGTATCATAAAACCCCATATTTAAGTTGACCCTATATGTCTGCATCAGTGAGGATTCAAAGTTGGAACTAATGCTATATGTGTAGCAGCCATCTTTTACTCCTCTAGGCTAGGATGAAAACAACATATAAAAGATCATGAGATAATATTAGTATTGACTCTTCTAGACAAAGAAAATAAGGGGTCCACAGCTGTCATAAACGGGTGTTTAAAATATATAGAAATCAGCCTGGTGTTATAATTATATAGTTATTCAAATGAGTTAGTGATTCTTACTTTTAGAATACAATCTAGTATTATTTTTTCGAAACAGATTTTTAAAAAAAAGTGATTTACAAAAAAAAAAAAAAAATAGATGTAAATAATATTTAAAAAATAAATAGAAAAAGTTTTCGACAAACAAGAGTATTATTAAAATTAGCATACTTGCAAAAATAGCATATGAGTAATTGAAAGACCCCCCCCACAGGCACACTTTCTGATTGTTCAACCTATCACTTTAGAGCTCAAACACTACTAGTTCTAAAGTAAAAAATAAAATAAAAGATAAAAAAACTATAAAAAGTAATCATTTTTGCCTCACAAGCATCATTAAACAGAGGTATTCAATCTGCAAGGATATTCTTGTCCCAGCCACACGATAAAAATTGTAAGGAAATAAGAGTGGCATCTTATTTCCAGACTCAAATGTAATTATATGAGCCAATCTTAAGTATTTAGAAGTGAGAGCTGAATTTATAAATCATTCACTTTAAATCCATTTTTTATTTTTAATATTCTTATTAGCACTTCTGAAATTTTTAAATTTACTGTGTGCCAGTATTAAACGATGTTAAAAGTATGTAATATTTAATAAATTTTGCAAGCTCTGTATTTTAGAGTGTAACACACTATAGAAAATAATCATCCTTTTTTCACAAACACAATTAAATAAAGGTGTTCAATCTGCAAGGATACTCTTGCCCTATCCACAAGACAAAAGTAGCACTTCATTTCTGTATTCAAATGTAATTCTTTACAGATTGAATACCTCTGTTTAATGGTGCTTGGGAAGAAAGGATGATTACTTTCTATAGCTTGTTACAATTTAAAGTACAGCATTTATTGTTATTTACATATTACTAATTCTAATGCTTAATTAGCCTAAAACTTTACTTGCAGCATGCAATGGGCAGCATTGGTACCTACAGATAGAAGATGCAGTCTTTGCTGCTTCTTTCTTGAGTTGGTTTTTCTTGTTCTTTTATATGTCTGTTAAAAAGCCTAATGCAAACACTTTTGGCAATAATGAATCCAAAGCTCAATTACTTTTAATTTCCTAATCATTGCAGCATCTATCATTTGTTGTGACTGGCTTCTGAAGTACAATAGCTTGGTACTTGAATCTAAATATTTTACAGGATCAGTTCCCTTTACCTTATTCTAGAGTTATTTATTACAAGCTTGAGTCACCATTCAACCCCATCCCTCTAGATTTTGCCTTCAGCAATGAAAATTAAGATTGAAAATTGAAACTGCTCATGGAAGCATATGAATAAGCATATGAGAAAGTCATGTGATATTATTGTTGCTTTACAGAACAGTGTAACAATAGATTAATACATTTTGAATAAGATGTAAATAAATTTGAAGAGATGTCTGCTTCAATGATTGTGCCTAATATATTTTTACTGTACTGATTAGAGCTGACATCTCTTCAAGTTTATTTAAGACTCTGGTTCAGAAAACATTATTGGTTTTAATGCTATATGTTTAGAAAATATGTTCCCAATATTTCCTGTTTAAAAAATCACTATTGTATACACTAAGTACCCACTAAAACTAAGCCTCATTTATTCAAAATGCTATACTGGCATGCATTTTGTACAGATCATATACAATGTGTTACTTATCTAATTGATTAACACTATCCCACCCACCCCATTGGTACACATATATTTAAAATATTGATACATTTTGAATTACAAGGATCAAACTTAGACCACACATATGTTTGACACCTTTCATTCTGGATAAATACAACAATGATTATTACTAATCATTTATTCAACTAGAGATTGCTGTAGCACAGATGTAAACTTTAAACAACAGTTAAATATTAAATATCTGATTTTTAATTTAAACACACTGGCTTAATACGAAATGCATCTTGGGATCATTCGTCTTTTATTGTATACTTATTCATACAATTGGAAAAGAATGTATGGTAATCTGGGATTTGTTTAATATGGCCTCAGGGTGGTCTTTGAGCATTCCATCATCAGATTTTCAATTGGATGGACGATTGAAGAGTTGGAGTGTGAAGTAGATTGAAGCATGTCCATTAAAGTATGAGGATTGGTTATCTTAGTATATATCTGAGCACTTATAGCATATATGTATGGAGATGGTAATCTGGACCAATTGATGATTGCTGGTTTAGCATGAAATACATATATTGGGGATTATTTATATTTTCAGTATATATGTGTTCAAGATGTATCAGTATTCTGAAATAGGGTTGTGAGTGGTGGATCGTGTGAAAGTCTGTGCTCATATACCCTATATATTATATATTTGAAAAATTATAATAAGCATAACCGCCAGAGCAACAACAAAGTAAACAAATAATAGACGCTGATTGAAAAAAAAAAAGGCAAATAAAACGAATCTAAACCATAACATTAAAGAACTAAAAAATATTTTAAAACATTATCAAAACTTTGTAGATTAAATAAGCAAAACAGTTATTCTCAGCAGTAGTGACAAGAACGAAAAGAATTTAGATTTGGAATTAAAATAAATACGCGTGATAATAAATTTGACAAGAGCTGAAATGGATTGTTTTTACGATTTGTTTTCCTTTGTCAACAGGACATATGAAATGTCAAAATTCTTAATCTCCATGTAAGAGAGGTTAAAGCAGCTGGTCAGTTATGTTATTTTTCAGTGAAAATGTATGTCTAAAAATAGTCATTTTATTATTATATATATATCTAGCTGTTGCCAAATTCCGAAAAATATTTATTAAAGTGCAGTAAAAGTAAATTAGATTAAATGGTTGTACTTTGAAGATAAAAGATGATTATAGTGATGATGATGATTAGCTATTAGCAATCCACTGCAAAACAGTCTGTCCATGGCTTTCTGATCCATAATGTTTTTTCTTCATATTACTTTAGCAAACTTTTCTATTTCACTCATTCAACTTATATGTGGTCTTCTTCTAGGTCTTTTACAATTTATTTACATAATTTTTTTACAATAATATTTAAATAGCATTAAACTGTTGCACATGCGCTTTGGATTTTAAATATAAAATGAATGAATACTAACACTTCAACCACATGATAAAGTCTTTGGAAAAGATTCATTCATTTTATATTTAAAATAGATCTTTTCCAAAGACTTTATCATGTGGTTGAAGTGTTAGTATTCATTCATTTTATATTTAAAATCCAAAGCGCATGCGCAACAGTTTAATGCTGTTTAAATATTATTGTTTATAAAAAACATCGCGCTATATAAAATAATTGACTTATTTACATAATTTTTTACAATAGATTTTTCGCGAAAAATATTTTGTGGTTTAAAATGGGAAGCTATGAAAATGATAAATAATTGGAGATTTCTTGATTATTTTCAGAAATAATGCTTCAAGTTTCGAAAACGTTATAAGAATTACATATGAAAGCAAGAAATGAGTAGTAATGATAAATGCTAAAAATATTAAAATAATACTCTCTATATATTTTAAAGTATGGAGAAAATAAAGAATGATAATAATGAATTGTAAAAAGTTAACTATAAATGATTTGTCAGATTATTAAAACAGATAAAATATAATAGCTAAAATTAATCATAAAATTAAACCTGGATAGAGTTATCCTAGAAGTAACTTAATAATAAAAAAATAAATAGCCTTCATTACCTAAAAATCTAAGATTTTTGATAAAAGTGTTTTACTAGTACTTACTTAGAGTCTGGGATTTAACTACGTAATAGTAAAGCAATACACAAATGTTAAGTTACATAATAGAGTATAGGGAGATTTGTGTAGAGAGTTTATATGAAGAAATTAAAATTACAATGAGTATTATTGAAAATAATAATAATATAGAGTTGGGCAGGATGTATTATTAGAAGATATGACAATAGGCAAGTGAAACTTTCAAGTGAATTTTAGGAGCTTGTAAAAGGCATGGCTGCAGAAAGGAGTTTGCTATTAACTGAAAGGAGACCCTTTGATTCCTCTTGGAGGCCTTAAAGGAACCGAGCAGGGCAAATTCCTAATGTCCACTCCATACGTTCTTGTCGTTGCAGCTGTTATTACTATATGTTTATTCATATAGTATACGAACATGGATGGGCTGCTCACCAACACGCATTAGCCAGCGTGGTGAGTTTATTGGCTTTTTACCTCTGAGTTTAAGATCAAGAAACACCATGGTCTTTCTTCTCAGTGCCTGATAAGGCAGAATGAATGTTTGTGTAAATGATAAATATTTTTCCCAATTATACAATTATGACAGACAAAAATAAAGCATGGCCCTTAATCCCAGGAGGCTGTAAAGTCACCAACCAAGGCAGCGGTTGGTGGCTGAAGGCGGAGGGTGCTAAGAATATCCTGGAGGCGGACCCAGGCTGCCATTTGATGACGACTTTTTATTTAGGTACTTACAACTGCAGATCACTTTCAAGTGAAGGAAGATTGCAAGAATTAGAAGAAGAACTCTCTTATATTAAATGGGATATTATTGGACTTTGTGAAGTTAGAAGAAAAGGTGAAGAGACAATTGATTTAAAAAGTGGACATATGCTCTATTATAAAGGCACAAATATTGGAAATACAAGTGGAGTAGGATTCATTATAAATAAAAAGTGGAAGAACAATATTGTGGAGATTGATGGTGTATCAGACAGAGTGGCAAGATTAGTTATACAACTTAATAGCAGATATCAAATGCAGATAATTCAGGTTTATGCCCCAACAAGTTCTCACAGTGATGAAGTAGTAGAAGATTTTTATATGGATGTACAAAAGGCTTTTGATCAGAGTAAACAACATTTTAAAATTGTTATGGGAGATTTTAATGCTAGAATTGGTAAACAAATGAAAGATGAAAGTGTTGTAGGTAATTTTGGTTATGGTAATAGAAATGAGAGAGGACATAGACTTGTGGAGTTTGCAGAGAAGGAGAAACTTTATATTATGAATTCTTTTTTTGAGATAAATGTTAGAAGGAAATGGACATGGAAGCATCCAAATGAAGGTACAGCAGAATTGGATTATATTTTGACTAACAGGAAATACATATTTCAAGATTGTAATGTTCTTAATAAATTTAACACAGGAAGTGATCATCGATTAGTAAGGGGTAAGATACATGTTAATGTAAAACTAGAGAGACAAAAATTATTAAGAAAAACTATATTTACAGTTGATATTCCTAATCTTCAGAAACATTCTAATGAATTTAAATTAGAATTTACAAATCGGTTTCAAGTATTAGTAGATTTTGAACATGATTCAGATTTGAATGAAATTAATATGAAAATAACTGATACACTTTTAAAAACTGCAACAAAGATAGCTGGTAGAAAAAAGCAGCAATTGTCTAATAAAATTTCTACTGAGACTAGAGAACTTATGAAGAAAAGAAGGAATATGAAGATATGCAAGAATGATGCATTAAAAAGAATTGAATATCTCGAATTTTGTAAAATGGTGCGGAAAAGAGTTGAAAATGATATAAGAAAGTATAACTGTGAACTAGCAAGAAAAGCTGTAGAAGAAAATAAAAGTCTTAAGAATGTAAAACAACATTTTGGTATTGGTAGGAAATTTATATCTGCAATAAGGAAAAAAGATGGAATTATTACTAAAAAGAGGGATGACATTATGAAATTGGTAGAAGATTTTTATCAAGAATTATATAGTAATAAAGGACAAGTACCTCCTATATCTATTACATCTTCCGAATTGCCCAGAATTTTAAATGAAGAAGTGAGAAATGCAATTAAATGTATGAAAAAAGGAAAGGCTCCAGGTAATGATGGAATTATAATTGATATATTAAAAGAAGCAGGTGAAGAAACAGAAAAAATATTAGCAAAGTTATATACCAAATGTCTAAATGATAAAGATGTACCGGATGATTGGAAGAATGCAGTAATAATATTAATATTTAAAAAAGGTGATAAAGAAGATATTAGAAATTACAGACCTATCAGCCTTTTATTAGTTTTATATAAAATTTTTACCAAGATAATTACAACTCGTCTACAGAGAACCTTGGATTTTCACCAACCAAGAGAACAAGCTGGATTTAAAAGTGGTTTTAGTACAGTAGATCATATTCAAGTATTGAGAGAAGTTATAGAAAGGACAAATGAATATGAGTTGTCATTATGTTTTGGATTTGTAGATTATGAAAAGGCATTTGATTCTATAAACATTTCTTCAGTGATTAAAGCATTGGATCATCAAGGTATAGATCCAGGATATTGTCATATTTTAAAGAATATTTATAAAAATGCAACAGCAACAATTAGATTACATAATGATACTGGGAAAGTCAACATTGAGAAAGGTGCAAGACAAGGTGACTCCATATCTCCAAAACTTTTTACAGCAGTGCTGCAAGAAGTATTTTGTGGATTAAAATGGGAAACTAAAGGAGTGAAAGTAAATGGAGATTATTTAAGTCATTTAGATTTCGCAGATGATGTAGTTGTTTTTGCAAATAATGCTTCCGAGCTGCAGGAAATGTTGCAGGAGTTATCAGATGAAAGTAGGAAAGTAGGACTAAAGATAAATGTTAAAAAGACTAAAGTAATGTTTAATCGATTTGCTCAAAATATGAAAATAAAGATTGATTATGATGAATTAGAAGAAGTTAAGAGTTACAAATACCTTGGTCAGATTATTAATACAGATGGAAACATAATAGAGGAAATTAATCATAGAATTAAACTTGGTTGGAGTGCTTTTGGTAGAAATAACTTGATATTAAAAGGAAATATGCCTATGTGTTTGAAAAGAAAGGTTTTTAACAAATGTGTTTTACCAGTTCTTACTTATGGATCTGAGACTTGGACACTTAATAGAAGATCAATACAGAGACTTCAGACCACTCAAAGAAGTATGGAGAGATGTATGTTGGGAGTAACAAGAAGAGATCGAAAACGCAATGTATGGGTAAGAGAACAAACAGGTGTTACTGACCTCATTGAAAAAATTAAAAGATTGAAGTGGAGTTGGGCTGGACATATTGCTAGAAGAGATGATAATAGATGGACAATTGAAATTTTAAACTGGATTCCAAGAGATTGTAAAAGACCCAGAAGGAGACCACATGTAAGATGGATGGATGAAATAAGAAAATGTGTAGGGGTGATGTGGAGAAGAGAAGCTAAAGATCGGAGAAGATGGATTAAACTTGGAGAGACCTTCATCCTGCAGTGGATTGATAATGGTTGATAATGATGATGATGATGAAAAGACATTAAAAAAGACCATATAAAAGTTGGATGGATGAAATAAGTAAGTTTGCTAGAATGATATGAAGGAGAGATGCTAATGATAAGAGAAACTGGATAAAATGTGGAAAAATATTTACAGTTAATTGATAATGGTTGAAAATGTTGACGATGGTTAACAATACTTTATTAGAAATAATCACATGGTTAATCTCATAACTTTTTTAAATTCTGATAAATTTCATTCTAATTAGTTTGAAAGATTATTTTTATTTCTATGGTTATTAGTAAAGGTTATATTAAATAAAAATGGCTGTTTACATTTTATTTAATTTGATTGTGAAATATTTTTACATCTATCAAATGATGTTGCAGATGTGAAAAACGTTTTACAATCAAATTACAAATACAAACGAGTTGAAAATTTAAAATTACATTTTATTTAATTAAAAAAAAACTATATAGATAAACTGCATTAATCTAATCTGCATGAGTTCAAATCTATGTATTTTCTGAACACTTTTAAGTCAGATAGCGTAGTTTTAGAAAGGTACATCTAATAGTGAATAATAATAGATGATAGTAGATGGACAATTGAAATCTTAAACTGGATTCCAAGATATTGTAAAAGACCCAGAAAGAGACCACATGCGAGATGGATGGATGAAATAAGAAAGTGTGCAAGGGTGATGTGGAGTAGAGAAGCTAAAGATCAAAGAAGATGGTTTGAACTTGGAGAGACCTTCATCCTGCAGTGGATTGATGATGATGATGATGATGAATACATTAATAAAATTTGATTTGTTAAAAAATCAGATTAAAACATAAATACTACATAAATACATATACAACAAAAATTTGCAATGGTATGTCAAAAATTTATTTTCATTAATTTAAAAAATAAACAAAAAAAAAAAAAATGCTGTCAGCTTCTAATGTCAAATGGCTGTTATTTTTATTGGGATTTAAAAAAGTTATAAAAAAAACCCCAAACAAAACAAGTAAAAACACGTGATCAGAATTTAATTTCTGTAATACAGTTTTACTAAAGAAATTAAATTAATTTTTAAATATTTTCTCTATTAATTCTCAATTAATATTTGTTTAAACAGATTATGCCATTTATTATTCCCATGCGGTTTAGCACAGTGTTAGGGTGATAGATTGTAGAATGTTAGATCGTTACGTCTCTGGGAGTGTGGATCAATTTCAGTTCTAACAATTTTTAGAAGTTAAACTTCTTACAAACTCTTGAACAATAAAGCCATATTATTATTATTTTTTAAAATACTTGTATTTTGAAGGTATTCATTATTTCATAAGTAAATACTCAGGATTCATATTTAGAACAGGCCTAAGAGAACAGATACTAAAAGCTCTTCTGGTGACTGCCAAAGCTAGTGGACATAATGTTAAAATATATATATATGTTTTGTAGACTGAACATTTTTTGATTAAAAAAATGAAAAAAAGATATGGAAGATGCTCTTGAACTTTGGGATATTTTTGCACACATTCAAAATCCCTACAAATGTATTCAGACAGATGTTATACCAGGGTGGATACTTTTTCCCATTCTTTTTAATGTCTGCAATAAAATATTCTTCACAATTGCAGGATTTTTTATAGTGTTGGATCTCCTCACTACATGTCCAAAATATGCTATTATCCATGTTCTCATTCACAGCAATAATCTCTTATTGACCTTAAGTTTTTTTAAAATAAATACCCAAGTCTTGTGAACTATATATGAGATTAAAATTTTCCTCTGATCATACCACAGCTCAAATGTCATCCATATTCTTTTAATCTGATTTTTTTTGAGTACTCATGTTTTAGCTTTTCTTAATTACTGTCAATCTGCTGGCTCTTGAAATGATTATCTTTCCAATTTTTTGGACAATTTGCGATTGTGGTTCTCGCTATCTCAATTCATTCAGATATTTCTTGATCACATTGACTGTTATTAATTATAATGAAAACCAGATTTTAAATTTATGTATTATTTGAAATCTGTGACAGTTCTATAACTTCCTCATTACACTGCAAAATAAATGTGTCATCAGCATATTTCAAATTACTTATGGATCTCCGCATACTGCAATCCAGCACTTCCAACTTTCAAGATTACTGTAAAAAAATCTCACTATAAGCATTGAATAATACCTATCTGTATCTTAAATTCTGTTAATAAAATTTGGTCTGCTTTAATTTTTACAGAATTAAAATTTTAGGAATTTGGAGTGAGTTGTATTAGATATAAAAGTGTTCCAACTCCAAAAATATCTCCCATACATTTTTTATTTTATTTTATCTAAAACTTTTTGCAATAGTTCATAAAACACAAATACATTTTTTCCTGTGTGGTAGTGCAGTAATAGAATAGTGAATCCTGAAGTTTAAGGTCTGCAGGTCACATCTCATTTCTGTTCCTGTCAGTGCTTGAACTTCTTATGATTACTTAAGCAATAATCTGTTTAATTATATATGTATATAGTAAATACCATATAAATTTGTAATCTGTTAATATTATTTATTTATGCTTATAAAAACTTACAGTACTATATATGATAACCCCAATAAAAAAATCAACGAACCTTTTAGCCAGAGTGTTTCTGTCAGTAAAATTTGACAGCATCAGCTTCCTTGTCAATTAACATTAAGTCAATACAAAGGAAGCTTTAGTTAAATTGTCACTAAAATTTGCATTTAGATTTTAATATCAAATTGAGTTGCAAGTCTATTCAAATAGAAACTGTATTTTTGGGTTTGATGTGATCTCAACTGGTCTTCTAAGCAGTTGATGACATCATATTTGGTTATCAAAAACATACATTCTGCAAAAGATTATTTTTTTTATTATCAAACATTGCCTTATGTATGACTATAAGTTTTTATAAATTTTTATAAAGACCATAAATAAAAAAAATGTTAATAAATTATATGAATACTTTCTAGCCTTTTTCAATTGTCTGATTGAAAATTTACTATTTACTTTTTTGTGACTCTTTTCAGTGTAATTTTTTAAAAAATCAGATATTTGTGGAAGAATGAACGATTTTTGACATTTAAAATATTAATAAGTAAATGTCACAATTGGTTGCAGGATTTTTCAATGTTTCTTTTGTTTTATATTCTAAGTTGATATATATTTATCTATAAGAGTAACTATTTGAATTTAAATTAATGAGACAATGAAAGCTGCTCTTGGAGTTATAAAAATATTGTTAAAAGATATTATTTAAATTTTTTTATTATTATATTAAATTTGAAGAAGAATTTAATCAGAGCAAATTGGATTTGTTGAATATTTCGTAAAGAAAAAATAAGACCCGGAAAAAGAAAATAGTCTCATGAGATATAATCCCAGCTTATGCAATGCTTTATATGGGAAAACTCTTTTTCTACACAGCTGCTGCTATTTATTGGGGATTTTGATATAAATTTAATAAATCTTACTACCTACTCAGGCTTATAATAGATGACAGCAGTGGAATAGAAAGGATAGTTTGCTCCTGTAAAAAAAAAATATTGCGTACTATATAGCCCTGGTGAATGATAGATAATAAGCATCATGGATTAGCTATTACTTAAGTGTAAAAAAGTTAAATAGTTGATAATTAGAAACAATTTACATATGTATTATTTATTCAAATAACATTTAACAGATATATCGGATGAGATGATTGATTATTTTAGCATGATGTCAAAGATATTAAGTGTATAAAACAAATAGTTTGATTGGCTGGATTGTTTAAATTGTGAATTATTTCCAGTTTAGTAGAATATTTATTTGGACCATATATATAAAAGATCAGGGATGTAAATGATTAGCTCAGCTGTCTGTCTGGAATACAGCAGAAGTTTGATTCCAAATAAAACCTAGAATTATTTTTTAATAATAAATATTTCATAGAAAATTATTTTTTCAATTCAGGCAGCAGCTTAATTACAGTTTATAAATAGATATTCACCTATTATTATTTAGGAGTAAGTCTTTGCCTCACAGAAGATGTCTCCTTCAATATTTGTCTTTAGATAGATATTAAAACTATTCTTTTCTTGCAATGAACTATTTAAAGGTTCATTACTTTTACACCTATTACACGTATATATAATTTTTAGCTATCTCCATATATATATGACAATAGATGGCGTTATACCAAAAACACCTTCAAGCGTTTGTTTACATAAACGTCAGAGCGAGTATTTCACTATCTCTAACTTAATTTCCACCTTCATATCATGATTTCAAGCTATTTGCTATTGTCAGTATTTCACTATCTCTAACTTAATTTCCACCTTCATATCATGATTTCAAGCTATTTGCTATTGTCAGTATTTCACTATCTCTAACTTAATTTCCACCTTCATATCATGATTTCAAGCTATTTGCTATTGTCAGTGAAGGACAATATGAAGGTGGAAATTAAGTTAGAGATAGTGAAATACTCGCTCTGACGTTTATGTAAACAAACGCTTGGTGTTTTTGGTATAACGCCATCTATTGTCATAAATACAAGCGTATGCAAGTTTTTAACTTGTGTTTTTTGTTTTTCATATATATATAAAATAAATACAACATTACACAACGCTATACATATATATGTAATTCTTAGATATCAATATATATATATATATAGTGATTTTATAGTGGGTTTTTATTGTAGGATTTTATAATGAGATTTTATAGTATATCTTTGGAAGATATACTTCATAGTAACTTAAGTTTTTGTCGAGTGCATTTTTGATATATTCACATCACAATCATGCCCAATAGTGTTAAATGGAGAATATTGAATTATATTTAATTAATATTCAAATTTTAGTCTTAACTAATTCAATGAATATTAATTATATATAGTCTGTAGTCACATTAAAAATGTCTTAGACAAAATTTAAATAACTACTAATTATATCTTTCAAAATTAATACAATCTCAAATGTTAAACCATATGATTACCATTTCTTATGCTTGCTCATAA
Source organism: Epiperipatus broadwayi (assembly GCA_028023455.1). Lineage (NCBI taxonomy): Eukaryota > Metazoa > Onychophora > Udeonychophora > Euonychophora > Peripatidae > Epiperipatus > Epiperipatus broadwayi. The sequence goes on from JAQFVV010006236.1 coordinate 2,574,124, forward strand.
CTGTTGTTAAAGCAGGCAAAACTCTTCATACAGTAGCGCCACTCAGTGCAAGCCAGAGTAATCAATGGATGCTAGAAGGCTTGTGCATAAAATCCCTATATAGTGTCAACTCATTCAATATCTCCAGACTAGTTTCTAGCTTGTGGATTTTGTCAGTGAGGAGCCTTGTATCTGAGAGTTCTGCACCTAGATCTTAGGATCTAATGCAACCCTCTCTAGCAGCTACCTTTTATCCCTACTTAACTACAAAACTATGAGTTTAAAATTGAAAACGCAATAATATTTTCAATCTAAGCTCACTAGCTTATATAGTTATATAGGTCTGAACTCAGTTCAGTACCATACATTTTGGTGTCTTTGGTTCTTTAATAACCATAGCCACCATTATCCTATTAGGCAGGATTGGTATTAAATCACTAAACATCACATGATCACCATTTCTTACGCTTGCTCATAACTGTTTTAAAACAGGCAAAACTCTCTACACTGAGTGGCACTACTATATGAAGATTTTTGCCTGTTTTAATCTCAAATGTTCTAATTTTCCATTAGGTTTTATCACACACACACACACACACATATATATATATATACACTCACACCTTTATCCTGCTTAGTGAAGGCAATTTGTTCCCCCAAACTCATCATTAAGCAAAAATATCACATAAAGAACAAGTAGTTATAATGGGTTCCTATGAGAAAAAATTTAGCTTGTTCCTCCAGCTAAAATTGCATTATAAATTGTTAACAAACAACTGTATAGTATAAAAAATAATTAATAAAGCTCTTAATGTGCTGTGTATGTGTGCCATGTGATTTCACAAGTATGCACTTCAAATTTGTATGTATGTATGATAATGCAACTTAAATTACATAAAAAAACCCACTTATCTTAAAGTTGTTTTTTCCAGTGATCCATTCATCAATCATAATTATCTAATTTTCTGAATCATGAATTGCTTATTCTAAGGTCAATTGTTGCTTTCTAAAGCCTTTGATGAAATTGGATTTTTTTGGAGGAGTGCACTAGATAACAACTGAGGATCTAGAGAAAAAGTTTAGAATGAATAGTTGACATGCTTCTTGGAATTTTGTTTTTATATGGATGCTGAGATTTAATGATTTTGGAAAGTTTCAATACCCCTATAATGGTTTGAGCACTTTGTTCTATTTTGTCTTGGTTTTAAAAATAATGGCAATAGTAAACATGGATAAGACAATAAAAGAATAGATATCATGATTTCCTTTTCTTTCCTGTTGACTTAAGATATCTATTTCTATTTCCTTGCTCAGAAAATTTTTTGATTTTTTCATGGTCATGTTAGTTGCAGCTATGATTCTAATTGAAAACAGAATTGCTAGAAAATAAATAATGCATCTTTTAAATGTCCAAAAAGTGCAGCGAAATGGATGAGAAAGTGAAAGTAAATTAACAATTAAAAATTTTTTGTATTCTTCTGCTCAACTGTTTCTTGTTGCACTGAAAAAAATCCATACTGAAGTTTTATTTTATTCAAATTTGTACTATTATATTATATTACTCACATGAAATTATTTAGAATTAAAAAAAAGTTTAATAACTTATTTATTTGATCATAAAGACTTGTTATTTATTATTAGTGTAAGAGTAGTATGTGATAGATAGGTTCCTCAGAAAATGCACCCAAAAGAACACACAAAAATAAACTTAATTTGCCTTGAAAAATGAGGGATACATATTGTAATTTTCAAAAATTACATAAAAGCAAAGCAACAATGTAAAATTACTTTAAAATTTACATAAAAAAATAAGGAAATAAAATAGACTAATAAATTTTAAATTTGAAAAAAATTGTTACAAGACGAACTTTTTTTAATTTTTTTTTATTAACTATAGTGCTTAATTTTATTCAAAACAATTTTTCCATATGTGTACAGTATTTGAATCATTATCACTATTTGACAATATGCAGGTTCATTTGTGAAATGGTAAGACATCATATTCATCACAAGAGGAAATACAACTAGCGCCAACTTCATTCTTTTAAATTGCTGTTATAGAGGACTTGCCCAAACTAAAATGTTTTCCAATCACTAGTGATCCTTCCTATTTTACTAAGTGATCTAAAATTGAAATTTTTGTTTCCCAAGAAATTCATTTTTTTGAATGTTTTTCCTTCTCCATTAGACTTGTGATAATAAAAAGACACCTACTCACCACTTTGGCAAAATTTAATTAAAACTAACAATTAAAAATTAAATTCTTATTTTCGTCTTTAATTTTGAATTCCATTTAAAAATCAAATTTCATTGTTTCACATCACATTAATTTCAGATCACATTACTTAATTTTTAAATTGTTAATTATAATTAAAAATTTTTAATTGTCAAATTTAATTATGCCCACTGCTGTTACTCATCTTTTAAGAATAAACTTGTGAACACTAAATGATTAATTGATAATGTACTTTTTTTTAAAAAAGCAAAAATAGAATGTGATTTAAAATGCAAAAACAACAACATGCATAGTATAGCCATCTATAACATTTGAACAGATTTACATTATAATCTTGTAAAATTTAGTGTGTGTATATAAAATGAGGAAATCCTGATTTTAAGTGAATTATGAACTTCTTTATTGCACAAAATCTATTACAGTACTATTATAAAGTGCTGAAAATATAGAAATTATTAGATGGAAGTCAAACTCTGTTAATGTGCTATTACCTTAAATATGATGTGTGAGTGCGTGAAATTTATAATATTTAAAGTAAAGTGCATTATCAGAGCTCAACCTCTGATCTAATAATATTTATTGCATAAAAAAACTGCATACAAAGATATTAAGAAAAAATATGAATCACATAAATTCAAAATTGCATTAAAAAAATTCGCATAAAATAAGACCCGGATGTACTTTAAAAATTTATATAAAGTGACATATTAAAAAAGGAAAGAAATGTATCTAATGTATTCTGTGTTTGCATATTGTAATCAATATTTAAGCTTTATTTTTTACAATATGTACTGTGCATATGGAAATAAAAATCATTTTATATGGGTATATAAACAAGTATAATAATGTTCAAGGCTATATGGGTTTATAAATAATCATTAAAACCAAGCAACACTTAGACAACTCTTGACAACAGTTTGGGGATTCCACCTTGGTTCCCTTGGCAACAGTTTGAGATTGTTGATTGCTATTGATATGGGATTGTCTAAGTATTGACTGATTTTAATGAGTATATGAATATGTGTGCCAGCTGTGAAATTTGTTTTGAAATGAAGTGTTGCATTTTATTAATTTCAGTAAACATATTCTTGAAATAACTTAAAATTTTTTTGATTAATGCTGTCAAACTATTTAAATAAATATTAAAGGTATGAATCTTTTTCAGTTTACCTGTATGCAATTTTGGATACGTTTTTTTTAACAGTTTTATACTGAATAAAATTGTCATTTTTTTCCATCCTTCATTTTTATACATGTGCAATAATGTTATAAGATTATAAGCTAATAGATTATGTTATTTTTAATTTAGATTTAATAATTTTTGATAGTAGGAAGTTCATTATTATGAAATCATTTATTCCCCCAAAATAACAATTACGACAACTAAATTACAAAGATGAATGTTATTTTTGCTGTAAGCAAAGTACTATTAGTAAAAATTTTAATCCATAAAAATGAGTAAATACAGTGTACAATTTTTAAACTAATGTACAAACTTTAGAATTTAATATGATATTAATGTATTTGGTCGTTGTATGTTAGTAAAATATGATTTTGATTATTATACTGAGTGAAACACTTTTTTGGGAGCTTTTTAATCATTAATGATGAAAATGTTTACTTTGGATATATCATTACTGAACAGATTGCCTTGCAAAGAGACAGGATAAAAATAAAATAAAATACTGTACATTCATTAATTATATATTAAGTTTATAATCCAAATATTGTATACAGCACTATTATGTACTGTATTGCATATTATGAATAAACTCTGCACTATACAGTTTTAGTATAAAAGTCACTATTTTGGTTTTGAATGATATAGCATTAATAACTATTCCATGATGTCATCAATCTTACAAAATGGCCACCATTTTTTTTTTTACGATTGTTATAATCAATAATGAATAATCGATTGTAAATCAAAATAGTGTGTTGTGTTTGACTGAATTGCAGGTTTCAGACCAAAACAACAGTAATATCAAAAAAAATGTGAACACTCACAAAGTTAATATGTATAATTTATTAGAACAAATATACATACATATTATACCATTAATAAATACAATGTTAGGTATAACTTAATCAATAATGAGCTGGTCATGCTCGAATGACTGAACTCACTTCCAGCTGTATATATTTAGCTTGACTTATGAGTTATAGTCAAACTCTTCCAGCTGTACTGGACAGCTTGCCTCAAGTCAGCCATAGTTGTAGCAGCTTCCAGTCCTATTGTGGACTTGTCTGTCTGCATAGATATATCAGTAATGACTATAATAAAAACACCTTCACAGTGAAAGAGGTTTCAAATGAGAAAATGTTCAGTCATTCAGGTTAGACAGACATTATTTCTCTCTCTGTGGCTTGTCTCCAAAAAGGCTGACTATTTATTGCTAGATCCTCAACCTTACTGGCAGCAATCGAATTCAGTTAGCATCATTGCCTAATGCCAGTACTAACCAAAGGTAGGATTTTATACACATGTTTACACATTGGCCATACTTATGTTCTACCCTATGGCTATGTTTATACATTGGTTAGCAGCAATGAGTGGTCAGTTCATTTATATATGGAAGGAATCTGGACTAGTCCACTTCTGAAGGCAAGGTCAGGTATAACATAGTGGACACAAATCGATGATGATTGCTATTGTGAATCTTCGCATAAAGGACATGTGTTAAGCGAAGTATAAGCATGTGTAGAACCTATCACATTAATTCACAGCTCTCCTGAATTGTAATGCATTTTGAAATCTCTGTAAGCTACTGACCCAAAGAAAAGATACATGTGTATAAATGTTTAGAAAATTCTCAGTGCTTTTAATCTTCTAATAAAAATGAGATAGATATATAACACTAATATTCCTTTAAACATAAAATGGAAATAAATGTTTACAAACCTAAATATATAAAATCATTAGTGAAAAGGGAAATATTATAGACAAAAAGAAAATTATCCACTAGGTAATTGTTTAGATATTATAATATAAACTGGAAAAAAGAGCTAAGATCCAAGTTAAAGTAAAGAGTAAGTTTTTAATTATAAACTTTTATTCAATAATGTTTTATGGGAGATAAAAAGCATAAGCGGACTTGTTCATTGCATAAAAATCATGTGACGATTTCAACTCAAAAAATAGTAATTTTAGTTTTTTTTTTTTTAAAGTGTTATAGCATCGGCCGGGCGCGAACCCGCAACCCGGGAAACTGCCTGCAAGTGCAAGGCAATCGCGCTGACCTCTCGACCACCAACGCAAGACAGTAATTTTAGTTTTGATCCAGGAACTTTTAGTTTTTGACTGAATCTCTAACTAAAGGAAAACGCATAAATCCAGTTTTCAATGCATAATGATATAATGGTGGTATTCATATAATTAGATCAAGAAAGAAGAAAAAATATATGTAAATTTAATTAATTAAAATGGTAATTTAATAATGAATTGTTTGTACATCTTTCATAATGATTTTTTTAAAACTTGCAGAAATCAACTTGTCAAATTAATTACCAAGTGATTACCATATGTTTTAATATATAAACTTAACAAAATAGAAATTGTTAAATAAACAATTAATTAGACAAGTAAAACTGCGATTTTTAATTAAATTAATACGTGCAAATTTATTTTCTTTAATAAACTGGATAATGAATTATTATTCATTATTTAATATACACGCATATATTTATATTCAATAATTTTATTATGAACTCATTTCAACTTGAGAAAAAGAATAAAAATAAATGGAATAGTTAATTATATTTTCAAACAAAAAACTAATATTTTTAACGTAATTCAATAAACGTCCATTTGCTTATTTATTTATTAAACATAATTATTTTTTTTAAAAAATCAATTTTTATACTTAAAAAAAAAACCCCAGTAACAAATAAATTGCTTTCAAACTTCATTAATTTATTATTCGCTCAACACAATTTACAATTTTATATCTTCAAATAAATTATAAAAATTAATAACAAAAGAATTAAAAAAAAATAAAAACATGACTTCAACTTATACAGTGTATTTCAGGAACAAACACTAATTATCTTAATACAATGACGCCATCTATTGTAAACTTGAGTATTCATTAGCTAATAGATGATAGTGCTTATTAAATCCATATGTGCTATGCTATCAACGTCTACAGACTACTTTCTGGTTTAGGCTCTTCATCAGTAAGGTGCTTGGATTTGGATCTGGTATACTTGAGGCATTTATATCAACGTCACTTTTCATCCAATAGTTATCATTATTCTTGTTTTAAATATAAAACTATAAACTTGAGATTAAAAAAACAATGTATCGAATCTAAGTTTATTAGTTCGCATTGTTACGTAATTCTGACACCAGTACCGTAATTACATACTTCACACTCAAGTAGACTTGGATTCAATTAATTTGTTTTTGAATTTGAAACTGATAAAATTGATAGTAAGAAAAAAAAAAGAGAAACAGTTGCCTTCTTAAAGAAAGGTGAATTAGATCCAAAGATCTGGGCACACTAGATTTAAGTTCAAACTCCTCAAAAGCCATAATCAACAAACTAGTTTATAAATATGGGTACAATAGAATTGTATATAGATTTATTAAACTTTGCCAGAGAAACAGCTGCCTTCTTAAAGAAAAGTGAATTAGATCCAAAGATCCAGGTACACTAGATTTAGGTTCAAACTCCTCAAAAGCCATAATCAACAAACTAGTCTATAAATATGGGTACAATAGAATTGTATATAGATTTATTAAACTCTGCCAACTAGTATCTATAGATTACTCAATAGATGGCAGCACAAGTAGGATAGGCAGAGTTTGCTTCTAATAAAAAAAAAATATATTTAGTATTAGGATTCAAATATCAAAAGAAATTGTTCATTTTAATTATTAAATGTTTTTAGACAAATTCAAACTTTAGTTAAACTTTTAAAATACATTCACCTGTTAGTAATAGTTGACAGGTTAGTATATAACAATATTTTATTTGGTATTATTCTCCTCTCTTCCACATTATTGCTGGGCTAAGCAGTGATAGTACCAGCATAGGAATTAAACCTGTAGATTCATGAATGTTGAATTTAAGAGGTCACTCTAACTAACTAGACTATTCTGTACTTTAAATTTAGTATTCATGAATAGTAAAAATCATTAGTTTGATTTCCATGCTAGTACTATCATTAGGCAGGCTAAAATACCTGAAGAAGAGAGGAGAATAATACTCCTCAAAACATTGTGTTATATGCTAGTCTGAGTGTTATATTTAATATGTAAAAATATTTGAACAATTTAAATACAGTTTGCATTTTTATAAAGACAATAATTCTTATTCGATGATGGAAATAGTCTAAACTTATAATTACTACTGAAATATCATCACCACAAGCATTCATATAAATGGTTTAACATTTCTATGATTTCAAATTAAGATTAATCATAAAAGTGCCAATGATGATAATGTTAACTGTAAACTCAACTTCAAATCTTTGCAGAATCTTAAAGGAAATTAATATATTTGCTTTAAAAACTCTCTCTTTATAGTTTATCTTGCAACTAATGAAATATCATTATTTAGTTCATTCAATATAGTTTATAAATTTTTGATAACTGTATATCACTCTTTTCAATCAAATGTGTAACCATCACCATCAACCCCCTCCCCCCAATGCATATGCCTATTTCAGCTCCAAAAAAAAAAATGCAATTATTAATGACACATAAAAATGAGTTTTGTGATGATTATATAAAGCAATCGGTAATCTCTAAATATGTCCATATAAATAACATATTGATTTATATTCTATTTATTTAATGTTTTGTGATGCTAGTTTTTTTAAAACTTCTGCAGCAGACCTTTCTTTCTGAATGACTTCACTACTGTTTGTGACTGGAACTCTCTTACATGTTCAATGAACACTATTAATATTACCCTACGATATTTAATACAATACTACAGTATTAGATTCTGGAACATAAGATCTTTTGATCAATTACAATTCTGGAAGATCTCTTGTTTATATGAACTTCTGATCAATAAAGCCATTCATTGCCCATCATGGCTTACTGCAATAGTAGAGGATCAGATTCTGGTACTAAGATCCTCAAATTGACTACTATTCTAGCATTTCAGGAACTGAAACTTCTTACAATTCCTGAGTAATAAACCATTATATTATTTTAATTCCAAAAATCTTACATAATATCTCACAATATATGATACATACAATTAGTACATCTACAAACACAATATCAAATTTCGTATAGACTTATTTAATAATTACACAACAAAATATTCTATTAGCTATATTCTATTACCTTTTTTTAAAAAAAATCCCCCAAACTATAAAGCAAGTACATTTAAACCACAGGTGTCACATTTAAAATTTTATTTCATATTAATGTTCTCTTTAATGAATAGATGAATATTTATATATAAACTGTAATAATCATATTTATGCATTCATGTAACAAAATCCAGAGTCCAGGCAGAATACACCAGAGCTCATCAAGATGAGGTGGTGAGACCTCAAATCTAACCAAATTTCAACTCATTTATCAGTACTCCACGATTTAACACCCTATGAATGACATTTATGAGGTTACACTCAGTTTCAAATTATTCAGCGAGTTGAATGAGCAAAGGAGGAAACATGAGACTTGGGGGGAATTAATAATTTATATATAATTTAAGGCTAAAGAGACTATTTAACATGCTAAGACTTAACTAAAAGAATGCATACTATATATATTAATAATAAGGAATTTGGATGGTTTGGAATTGGATTGTGAGTAAAAGACATGAAATAACTTATAATTTTAAATAGGTTTATTAAAATAAATGATTAAATAATAAATGGAACAAAGAAAAACATTAATTACTTGGTGTTAGGATACATATATAATTAATGCACACAGGCATTACAGAATGATGAGATGAATTTAATACAGCGATCTCATCATGAGAAATTTAACATAATTGATACAAGTGTTTGTGATTAATAAACCATGCCTATTATATTTTGTTATGCCAAACTATTCTTAGGTTTGCCAACATTGTAAGCTAAAACACCCAGAATGATTATTATATATACAATATTAAGCAGACTATTCTAAATTCATTCAAATGAGAAAATAAATAAGCTCAACATGCTGATTTAATCTGCTAATCTAGATTATAGATCCAGACTAATGTTAAAGTGTTACTAATAAGGAAAAGAACTGGTTGCCTTTAGGTTTGCATTTGGAGACTATGGCACTAATTAAATACTAAAATAAGGTTGCAGTGCAAGTGAGTAATTGTTTACGGTTTTCAGTATCAAATACTCAGTGCCCTAAGACTTAATGGCTTGCTAATATAATAAAGAACATTTTAGTTTGGGAAGTCAGATAAGCTTTTAAATATGGTTATGGACTCTCATGTTCCAGTTCTAGAAGATAGCTATCTAAACTCTGTGAATGGGAATGGCCACCATTGGTAACCCATCAGAAGGACATAGCAAGACATTAGTACATGCTTGGTGCTTAAAAAAGACTCATAAGGTGTAAGTAATACCAATATGTATATATAGAATTAATTAATGTGCCTAAACATATAGTTTCTATCTGCTAAAAGTAACTCAATCCAGTTCTTATATTAGCACATAGTAATCATACTAAAAAAAGGGGCTAACTAAATTATTAATCTAGTTACTATGCTGAATCTGTACTCACATATATATGCGATTAAGTTAGGAAGGAAAAAGTATATTTAATGGCCTTAACAACATTTAAAACTATATTTTTAATATCATCCTTAGTTAGCATCTTCTAACTAATAATTAAAATCATAAGTTTAATAACTTATTATGCAAACTTTGAATAACATAATGATAACAACAAGCTCATAGCGATCGGTTGTTATACATCAGAATAGGATTTCAAAGCAGCGATTTATTTATGCTAAGCAGCATTGTTAAATTATGCTGGAGAGTTTAATAACGAGCTCTCTTTTACAAGTTTACTAAAGTAATTATTCACTGCCTCGAAATATTAACATATCATAACATATATATTAACTGAATGAAAATGAAATAATTAAAACAATAATTATAGGCATGACCACAGTTTATAGAGAATTTAAAATAATAATTGATTACAGTTATTACAAGTTAAAGAAATGAAGTTACATTATTTGAGATTCAGGCAAGCTTATGATTTTAAATTTAGAAATGATATAATTTAAAAGGAATTAATAATTAAGAATGAATGTTCATTAGATTTATAGTAGCTAGCTTAATAATTAATTTACAGTTTAAAGATTTTTTAAATAGAGATCTGCAGTTTTGAAGAATATTACCAATCTTCTTCTGCAGATTGGACATCAGGCACTTGAAAGTAGGCATTCTGACACTCTTCTTCTGAATAGGTTGCTTGGTGGAAAAGTCTTCTCTCACCATCAGGCTGTGGCTAGAACTGTCTATCCCACTGATTATGATCATATCCCATTGCAGCATGTGGAGTGGGGTTGGACCATTCCCCATAGGAAGAAATGGAAATCTGTGGTTCTCTTACTCACTCGTTATAAAATCCAAATGGGCATGGATTTTGGTGGCAACAAACAGATAAATTTAGGCCATTTATACCAATGTCAGATCCTTTATTATTTTTCTACAAGCTGGATTCACAGTGGGGTGAATCCATTAACACTTGTTTACAATTCAATTTTAAATTTGTAAAATTGACTCAACCATTGGTTAATATTTTAAGTCAAGTAAATTTAGCTTGGTTTAGCCATTTGATTCCCAAAGAGATCTAAAATAGTGCCTCTTTAGTGCGTTTTGTTATTGACTAAGTTTCTGTTTTGAAAATATTATTGCAAAATTATAAATGTAGAAACCCAGCCTATACACTATTTTATAACCAGGTGCGTGGTGTGATTTTTATTGACAATGTTTTAATTTAACTTTAGAAATTTAGCAAATACTTTAAACAACATTTCGTTATATATATATATGCTGGTACTAGGTGACTTGCGATTTTCAATGAAAACCAATGAATTGACTTCCTTGTAATAAATACAATTATAATTTTAAAAAGAGCTAATTAAATACAGACACCCTGTAATATACATAAACCGATAATATATCACAGTCTGTTCTCGCATATATATATGTGTGCTGATACATATATATCGATGTTTATGTTGATATATGTGTACTCAAGGAGTTTTAAAATTAGCATAGATAGAGTTATGGGGGAAACAGGGGAAACGTATAGTCTGTAGGAATATACAATTTCAATATAAATATATATATAAATTATTTGAAACACCCCATAACTACATTATTCCAGTCACACTCTCTCTTTAAATAAGGGAAGCTCAAATTTTACTACACATAACGGTTTTAGATTAACATATTGGCCAATAATAAATGGTAATAATATATACATTAAGCAGAAGTATTTTCAATTATGTCATAATCATTATCAACTGAATTTGCACAGACAAAAACAAATATTGGTAATTTTTCAAGAACTATGACTGTCTATTTATTATATAATCTTTGAATTCATTCTCCAAAGTTGCCTATTTCATTTTTTTTTATGATGCCTTTCTTCATGTATTATGAATTAGAAATGAGTGTCTTTTTTTTGTTTAAATATTTTTTAGGAGTTTTATCCGTGAAAAACAGCGTATAATATTTATATGAGTCAGCTATTAAAGAAGTTTGTAAGAATAAGAATAGTGATATTATATTTTTAGATATATTTTCTTTACAATGAAAGAAATCAAGTTGGATTTCTTCACAATGGCTTTGATATAATCTTCCTAAATTGAGTGGGTCTGAATATTCCACAAAATCGTGCTCAATTCACCATAAAATACTTTTTTACAATGTTTATTATCTTTCAATTCTTTCACATATCTAATCTAGTGAAAATGTGATATTACAATAGAAGTCTTAATATCATATCCTGCAACCTAAAAAACATGTTGATTGGTCCATCTTGCATTATATTTTCTAATGCTTTCATGTTATAGCATTAAGATATCTAAGTGCTTTCACACAAACAAAATAACAAATGAAAAATTCTTGTCAAGCCTATTAAAAAATTCTAAAATTCTATGTATACTTTTAAAAAAGGTCCGGACAATATTCCAGAATTGAATCATTCAGTTTATTAAAGTATTTTTATGGACTCATTTTATGTATACCATATCCACTCACCTTTTGAAACACTCCAATATCCAGCTTCTCTATTTTTTTTCACCTAATCATTTTGCCCATTATTCTACATATATACACGACAAAACGTTTTATGTTTTAAAATTAATATTAATTGCGACTATTTAAAAAAATCCCCCTAAAGAGCAGCAGTAGGTCAATCTGCAGCAATAACAAATTTCGTTTTTTTTTTAAAAAATTTTAATCAAGAGTTTTCTGCATTATAGTTATTATTTTCCGATATTTCTTTCTTGTCTATTTTTCCTCCAATCAAATCTTTCCCCTTTATTGATTCTCTTCTCCAGTATGCTCTTTCATCCATCTTTTAATTTCATAATAAAATTTATATTCAGAGCAATCCTTATGCGATTGCCACTACAGTAGTTTTTTTTTTTTTTTAAAAAAAAGATACCAGAAGACAAGAATTTAATTCATTTAAGGACCAGAATTTTTAGCCTTTATTCCAAACGAACACATTTTTTTCTTTTAACACTTCCAAAATATTATTTGCTATAAAGACTTTAGTAATAGTTTTAACAAGGCTGTAAACCTTAGCAATGAGCGTCTGAAAAAATCGTCACTAGGGACCTCTGTAGGTCTTTAAAACACATGCTAAGACTTTATTAAATATTAAATTTTTATCTTTAATGTGCATTTCTAAGATAAATTCATTGCTCTAGGTTTTTTTAAAATATGTGAAAGTTCATCTTAGCTAGCACCATGATACTGCCAACATTTCTAAACATTCAGAAGTAATATTTTTAGGATTTATAACTATAAAAAAAATTAAGATAATAAAATATCTTTATTTACTAGCCTATTCTGATAACTAATTTTTAAATAAATATGCAATCCATATCTCTCTTTTTGCTTAAAATATATGATTTTTTTAAAAAAAAATATTATTATATCATCATTCTTTTTTAGTATTTTCAAAACTTGCTTTAATATTAAATATGCTATAAAAAGAAAAAGAATAATATTAAATTTTTTTTTATAAACTTTGATTTTTTTAGACAATCTTCTATTTTATAAATATATGAAATAACCCCGCCTTTCCACACGTTCTTTTAAAATCATATAAATAAAATAAAAGATCGAGGGGGGGGGGGATCATTTGTCTTTTATTGTATCTTTATTTATATGAATTTATATGATTTTAAAAAGAATGTGTGGAAGTGTTGAGATCATTTAATATATTTATAAAGATATTACACATGAGAAAGGAATATGAATAACTCCATGTGCGTGCTTAATTAAAAACAAACAAACAGATATATTAATCTTTAATTGAGGTTTAAGGTTTATATCTGATTAGAGACAATTTCTAGTTTAGTAAATGATTAATGATAATCATTACTGTATTTATCTGAAGTGGATGATGTCAAAGATATAGGTGGAGTAAGTTGATATTTGTAATTCAAAATGTAACAATTTATTATTGATAAAAACTCTACATTTAATAGAGATATATATGAGAACTGGTGATCTGGGCCAACTGATGAGTGCTGGTTCAACATGAAATGCATCTTGGAGGTCGTTTTTTATTGTATCTTTCTGACAGTGTGGAGGTTATTTAATACCTTTATAAAGATATTATACACGGGAAAGAGAAATGTGAATAACTGCATGTGGGTGTGTCCTTAATTAAAAAAAAAATCAAATATATTAATCTTTAAGTGAGGTTTCAAGTTTATATCTGTGCTACAGACAATCTCCAGTTTAGTAAATGAGTAGTAATAATCATTATTATATTTATCTGGAGTGGTTAGCGGCAAAGTTGTGGGTGGAGTGAGTTTGACACTTGTAAATCAAAATGTAACACTTTACGTACATTTTATCTACCCAGAGCTTCAAATAATCTCATAATAAAGATAGTTTTCATAAGAAAAAAATTCAATAACTTCAGAACTTGAAAGATCTGTCTATGTGTTTTGCTCTTCATATTTAACATTAATTCATCAACACCTTTTAATATGTTTATTTATTTTTTATTTTTTAAATATTTATTAGCATAAGAACATTGGATATATAGCCCTGTTGTGTTCTAGTGCACTGATAGAGTGTCTAACTTTCAAGCATATAATCTATAGAAAATAGTTCAAATCTGTCACTTTTGTCCTTGAATGCCATGTGACCTCCCGAGTAACAAACTATTGAACTGACTTGTTTTCTCTTCAAGTTGTCTGCAAGTATTATCTGAAAATCAATGCATGTGTTATATTGTGACATAATTTAGCTCTTTATCACAAAAATGTTAAAGCACTAGCATATTTAGATTATGAGTTCTGACATGAAATGTGACAGTATGTTTGTACCTTCATAGATCAAAACCAATGCACTTCCTGCCACCATAAAATTTTAAAAACCATTTTTTTATGACTCATGACTTCATTTCCACACACATTTTGAATTATTTCAAATGCTTCAGTAGCAGTTTTGCCCAAATTAAAACAAAGTTTAATGTTAGTGCATTATTCCATCAAGGGTTAAATATGAAATACACTATCACACTTTATGTCATAATGCATGATCCAGACAGGCTGCTAACTGAAATTTTTTTGTTGTGAAATACTAAACTATATTACTATATTACACATGTTGATTTAGAGATGGCTTTTCCAGAAGTTTGGAGAGAAAACCAATCATCAATTATCTTTTTATTTTTATTTTTTAAATGTCATAGCATCGGCCGGGATGCAAACCCGCAACCCGGGCAACTGCCTGCAAGTGCAAGGCAGTCGTGTTGACCTCTCGACCACCAATGTACATTCAATCTAACTTTACAATTTTATATCTTATAGTACTTAACATTATTTGTGTATATTACTACATACATGATTTAGAAAAAGTCTTAATATGTTTCTTTAATAATTAAATGGTGAACTGTTTAATTATTTGCTTTTGATTTAATCAATAAATAATAAATAAACTGCCACTGGATTACAGCCATTCTAAGTCTCAAAAAAGAAAAGAAAAATGAGAGAGAGAGAGAAGCTGCTTTAGAAAAAAAAAATTGTGATAACATATAGATCATGCTAATCTATTTTTCTTTGAAATTGATATTTTACGATGTTGTTTTCAGCAGAGAACTTTTAGTTTTTCAAATACTTCATTACCATATCTAGTTGTTCAATATATAATATCTTCCCAGTGGAAACCATTGATATTGCATTTGGACAGGATCGATTTCGCCCATGAAAATTATGCTCTTCACCATAAAACACTCTTTTAGTAAGTTTCACATTGTTAATTTTTTTTATATATCCAATCCAATGATGTGATGTGATGTACCATGACCTCCTTAAATGGAGTCAGGAATCTCTCAACAACTATGCCCAAAGAAACCTGTTAGCCACTTTACCTTTCCCTTCCATTCCTCACCCTAAACTTTCCCATAATCTGCTCCATCCCATTTCCACAACATAATCTTTGTCAACTCTATGGCCTTTATATCTAAATTCCTTTTATCTTTTTCCAAACCCAGCATAAAAACCAATAACCCACTTTCTGTATAATCACTTTGTTCATATTTATTCTCCCATAACTTCATTATTTGTACCCTTTCTGCTTTCAAGCATTTACATTCAATCAACAGAAACCTAATATTTTCTATATCTGTCTTACACAATTTACAGACTAAGTCACCCATATTTTTCCATTTACATGTATATTCTTTTGTTGCTAAAGATCGGTGCGATTTTGCAATAGAGCCCTCTATAGCCTGACATTCAGTGAGTAGAATAACATATTGATAGGTTTTATGAGTTTGCCATTGCATTTTAATTTTTTTTCAGAGTATCCTTAAATAAAACTTTTCTAATGCTTTTATATTGTATCAACGAGGTGGCCAGGTTACACTTCCATATAATAAATTAGGCAAAATAACTTAATATAGAGATAACTTAATTGTGATAATTATTTCCCTGTGATAAAGTACTCTGTCTTTTAACATAATAAAAACAGCAGCAGACTGGGGTCTGCATTGCACCTCAATCTTTCTACTATAAAACCACCAAGGTATTTAAACGGGGTTATATTCTCAAATTGATAACCATCCAAACGAAAAGTTTCTGAATATTTTTTTTTTCTGTCGCTGGTTGACAAAAAACTTGAGTTTGAATCTGAATATTTTTTCACACACACGCACACACACATACAAACACTTGTTAGACCGAATTAACACAGTTTTGCAGTTACTCAATTAAAAACACTTGACCTTGATAGTTAAGACAAAATAACCTTTAAATGATCTAGCCGAGATGTCATCGTACCCGCCTTGCAAGCAAGTAGTTGGTTGCAGACGGGTGTGGGTTCACGTCCCGGTCAATGCTATGACATATGAAATGATCTATTTCCAGAATCACCATCATCCAGCGTAAAAAAGTAAGGAATAACAAATCAATCATTAACTTCTAATTTGATTTTTAACTTATTCATTTACCAAAAAATAATTGGAATGATGGACGGATTTTTTATATGGGGCAGACACTTGAAAAAAAATTATTTTATTTAGAAGCTGATAAAATTTTCAAGTTTCAATTGGATTCAAATGACAGTCACGACATGGCAGAGAGATACTTTATTTAAATAAAATAATAAAGACTTGGTTTATATAAAAATGTATTTATAAAATCAAATATTGGTTTTATATTTATATATTTAAAATTATTCAGTAAAACAAAATTAAATATAATAAAGCTTCATTGATTAAAGAATTAGAATATTTTTATTGCTATGACTAGCTGCGACACCTATATTACTTTATTATATTTAAAGTTAGTTCATCTAATGCTTCTTAATGTTAGAGTAAAAACTATCGTAAGATGACATACTGAAGCAATGTGATCGCAATCTCGCTAATGTTCCTATTTAACAGCGAGAGCGTGATATAGTCGTATAAACTGAGATGTACATTTAATATTTTTTAAATTCAGAAGTCTGCACAATAAAAGTGAAAAACGTACGCGATTCAATAATCGGCAGTAAAAGGGTACTGTATGCCAAAAGTAAGAGACATCACTTCGTGACTTTGCAGTTGAATATGGATGCAAAGAAGTAAAAATATTAAATGTTGAATCTTTGGTCACGGATAAGTTATGCAATATTTTCCGTAAAGGTAAGTAAACTATTTCAATAAAATTACGGTAGAATTTAAATAGAGATTTAATTAAATTTTTTCAAATTGATTTGATGAGTTATAAAATATTTTTCTCCCTTTTTTAATTATATACTACTACTAAATATAAGTCAATAATATTTTGTTTTTAAATCGTTTAATTTTTGTAAAATTATTTCTAAGGATACATGAACTTCAATTAAAAGCTTTGTTTTGAAACTGATTTTATCTAAGTATTAATTATTCCATCTATTGAAAAGAAAAAAAAGTTTTAAAGTTGCACGAAGCTATGAAATTTATATCAATTGCGTTTAGAGATTAAGATTACATAATATATATATATGACGGGTCGCGGAGGAGTATACTTTTTCAGGCAATTTTATTTAGGGTTCGAATCTAAGCTTGAAAAAAATTTCTGCTTCCATTCATATTTCAATTTTTTCTCAGGTGGTCGCCCGTAGCCAATAGAGTATCGGCTTAAATATTTTTATCTCGCTATTATAGTTAAAAGGTAAAGCAAGAATAGAAAACACTCAACTCTTTATTACCCCGCCATTGGTAAGCCATGTTAAATCATTACTCTGCGCCGGGTTGTATATAAATTTGTGTGAATGATCTTGCCGTTCAAAGATAGTGCAACCGCTTGCCATCCTTATGATACGGGTTTCGAAACGGAACCAAGTGAAATTCTTTTCAAGAGACTAGGGTTTTGATAGTTACTCAATAACTAGCTCAGCTAACTATTCAAGATTAATCATTAAAATGAATATTTGGCTATCCTTAGCGAGAAATGGAAAACTTTCAAAATCCTTGATAGCTGGTAATCAGCAAGTCTGGTGAATATTAGGTTCTTTGCTGGAGGGTGGGGGGTGATGGTGGCGGGCATGAGTTGCTGAAGAGGCAGTGAGGTTCCCCCCCCCCCACACTTATAAAGACTATCTACTTTATATATATCTTAATCTAGGACTGATTAAACTATTGAAAAGTCAGAAAGTAGAAATTTAGAATGTTGAAACTTTTTGATCATGGATTAGTTTTTTTATTTAGGTCATATTCATCATTACCATTTTCGATCATTATCGATTCTCTTATAGGTTTCTCCAAATTCAGTTCAATTCTCCGATCCATAACTTCTCTTTTTCACAATTCACTACCAAACTTTCTTTTTATTATATTTAGCTATCTTATACATGGTAGTTTTCTAGGTCTCTGGCAATGTCTTGGAATTCAGTTTTAATCTTTAATAGTCCATCCATTATCACTCGTATATTTAGATGCAAAATAAATATGTATATATATAAAAGTATTTATATATTTTATTTGTACTGTAATTGTAGAGACTGAATATGCATATATGTATATCTTATCCACGAGTGTGCCTGGAGACGCGTCTGAACATCGATCGCTAAATACGTTCAGGCTGATCTGCTCAGAATTAGTGTCCTAATTTAGCACAATTCCGTGTATATGATATTCCCGATGCCTTAGTCGCACTTGAGTATCCGTCCAAATTCTCCGCCCCTGGGTGGGGTTACCCGGGTATATTCTGGCCGACTATTCTAGAAGCGTAGCCTATCACAAGCTCACTTTTTTCATAATAACCCACCAAGCTTTTTTATTTAGTCATTCCACATCAAAATATTTCATTTTGAATGATTAATTATTCAGTCGATAATTTCTCAAATGTATCGATTATCGTATCTTTCTATTTCCTGCTCTCATTTCAATTAAAAAGTTTTTTATTTTTTAAAATAACAGCAATGCCAACAATCTGTAATTAAATTCATTTACGTTTTTTTTCTCAGTCTCATCTTCTTGAATAAGTATATACATATATAATTAGAATCATGCCCTGCTTGTTGTAGTGCTGACTCTGGAACTCAAAATCCATGGATCAGGCTGCATTTATGTCACCTTCGATGTTCGAACTTCTTATTAACTCCCGAATAACATTCGATTCGTTTTTGTCTAATTAGAATGGTATATCAGGATTTTTTTTTTTTTTTTGACATTAAACCATTCAAATCTGGGAAGTTAATTATATTTTCCTTAAGATCTATTTTGACGGTAAAATCCAACCGCTATCTATTATTCTTTCAAAAACTGAGGTGTAAAGAAGTTTTTCTATTTTTTTAAAAAAAAAGCAAGTAAAATAAAGTCGGCAAAATATTTAACCTTTCATATTTCTCAAATTTTTTAAGGATTTTAACTATTACTTAATTTAAAGTACGATTCGCACTTCAAATTTAAATTATATAAAAATCATATCTAGCAATTTAAAAAAATATTCTCAAATAATAAAACATTATATATATATTTTACAAAAATGAAACCTTACTACTAGTATTTTTAAAACAGTATTTATTGATTTTATTACAAATGTTTACATTAGAAAATCTGTTACATTCACATTAAATAACAATAAAACAAACTTATAAATTATATTATAAAATATATAAAAGTTACATATTTCAGCAAAACTATGGAAAAATAAAGAGCACAAAAATTTATTAATCGATAACGAATAATTACAATTCGATTTAATTTGTACATTAATGTAAATGCATTCGGTATGGATTGAAAATTTTAAAAATATTTATAATAGATAAAATTTTCAAATTTCCTTCAGCTATCCACTCCATCTTATATAACCGATACACACGACCCACCCACATCTAAAAAAAGATAAATGATCTCTAATGTATGCATTTCATGCTGAACCAGCATCCATCAGTTGGGCCAGATCATCATTATTCCCACACATTTATGTAATCAGTGCCCAGTTTATATTAAGATAGCAAATTTTCATACTTTAATAAACAAGCTTCAATCTTCACCCCCCCCCTTCCAACTCTTCAGCCACCCATATTATTGAAAGTCTGATGATGGAATGATCAAAGCCTCTGCTGATGCCAATATTGTTGTCATACTCATGTTGACTTTAAGTCACATTGATGCATCAACAAGGGCTTTGAGCATTCCATCATCAGATTTTCAATAATATAGATGGCTGAAGAGTTGGAGGGTGCGAAGGTTGAAGCATGTCCATTAAAGTTTGAAAATATGCTATCTTAATATAAACTGAGCACTAATTATATATATATGATTTGCACCAACTGATAAGAGATTATTCAGCACTATATATATATATATATTAGAGATCATTTATCTGTTTCACATGTATGTGGCTATTTTTATCGGTTAAATAAGATGGAGTAGCTAACTAAAGAGAGCTTGAAAGTCTATGTTCAAATCTCCTTTAATTACATCTAAAGTAATATATACTTTATACTCGTATATAATAGAAAAAATTGTAAATTAAATTCGTAAGTGTAATAATTTCATATATTAATATAACTGTTTACTTCTTACATAAAGCATTATAAATCATATTATATTAATACGGGAAGTCATTAGAATTTAATAACGAAATTTAATTTATAATACAGTTTGATCTACAAGTGTCAAATTTTCTGCATTCCTATATTTGATATCATCAAGTTGAGGTAAATGCATTAATTATTATTATTATTATTAATCATTTATTATGATAGATATTATTATGTCAATATCTGCTTATTTAATATTTCAACAGAAAAAAAATTGAAAATTTCAGGCTATACTTTTAAGACATTTAAAAAAGTCCATTATATGAATCCATCAAAATCTTTATAATAATCTGGATAACAAAATTTTGAAATTTAAACCATTAAAGCTTAGTTATGTAATTTGATAATATTAAAATAATCATAAAATATGTATAATGTCTTTTCATTTAGAGGGAATGAAATAAATACAATTATACACTTAACAATCTCTAATTATCCCAGGAGGCTGTAAAGTCACCAACCAAGGCAGCGGTTGGTGGCCGAAGGCGGAGGGTGCTAAGAATCCCCTGATTGTGGACCCAGGCTGCCATTTGATGACGACTTTTTATTTAGGTACTTACAACTACAGATCACTTTCAAGTGAAGGAAGATTGCAAGAATTAGAAGAAGAACTGTCTTATATTAAATGGGACATTATTGGACTTTGTGAAGTTAGAAGAAAAGGAGAAGAAACAATTGATTTAAAAAGTGGACATATACTCTATTATAAAGGCACACATATTGGAAATACAAGTGGAGTAGGATTCATTATAAATAAAAAGTGGAAAAACAATATTGTGGAGATTGATGGTGTATCGGACAGAGTGGCAAGATTAGTTATACAACTTAATAGCAGATACCAAATGCAGATAATTCAGGTTTATGCCCCAACAAGTTCTCATAGTGATGAAGTAGTAGAAGATTTTTATATGGATGTACAAAAGGCTTTTGATCAGAGTAAACAACATTTTAAAATTGTTATGGGAGACTTTAATGCTAGAATTGGTAGACAAATGAAAGATGAAATTGCTGTAGGTAATTTTGGTTATGGTAATAGAAATGAGAGAGGACATAGACTTGTGGAGTTTGCAGAAAAAGAAAAACTTTATATTATGAATTCATTTTTTGAGAAAAATGTTAAAAGGAAATGGACATGGAAGCATCCAAATGAAGGTACAGCAGAATTGGATTATATTTTGACTAACAGAAAATACATATTTCAAGATTGTAATGTTCTTAATAAATTTAACTCAGGAAGTGATCATCGATTAGTAAGGTGTAAGTTATGTGTTAATGTAAAACTAGAGAGACAAAAATTATTAAGAAAAACAATATTTACAGTTGATATTCCTAATCTTCAGAAACATTCTAATGAATTTAAATTAGAACTTACAAATAGGTTTCAAGTGTTAGGAGATTTTGAACATGATTCAGATTTGAATGAAATTAATATGAAAATAACTGATACACTTTTAAAAACTGCAACAAACATAGCTGGTAGAGAAAAGCAGCAATTGCCTAATAAAATTTCTACTGAGACTAGAGAATTTATGAAGAAAAGAAGGAATATGAAGATATACAAAAATGATGTATTAAAAAGAATTGAATATCTCGAATTTTGTAAAATGGTATGGAAAAGAGTTGAAAATGATATAAGAAAGTATAACTGTGAAATAGCAAGGAAAGCTGTAGAAGAAAATAAAAGTCTCAAAAATGTTAAACAACATTTTGGTATTGGTAGGAAATTTATATCTGCAATAAGAAAAAAAGATGGAATTATTACTAGAAAGAGAGATGACATCATGAAATTGGTAGAAGATTTTTATCAAGAATTATATAGTAATAAAGAACAAGTACCTCCTATATCTATTACATCTTCCAAATTGCTCAGAATTTTAAATGAAGAAGTGAGACATGCAATTAAGTGTATGAAGAAAGGAAAGGCTCCAGGAAATGATGGAATTATAATTGATATATTAAAAGAAGCAGGTGAAGAGATAGAAACAATTTTAGCAAAGTTATATACCAAATGTCTAAATGATAAAGATGTACCGGAAGATTGGAAGAATACAGTAATAATATTAATATTTAAAAAAGGTGATAAAGAAGATATTAGAAATTACAGACCTATCAGCCTTTTATCAGTTTTATATAAATTTTTTACCAAGATAATTATAACTCGTCTACAGAGAACTTTGGATTTCCACCAACCAAGAGAACAAGCTGGATTTAAAAGTGGTTTTAGTACAATAGATCATATCCAGGTATTGAGAGAAGTCATAGAAAGGACAAACAAATATGAGTTGTCATTATGTTTTGGATTTGTAGATTATGAAAAGGCATTCAATTCTATACACATTTCTTCAGTGATTAAAGCATTGGATCATCAAGGTATAGATCCAGGATATTGTCATATTTTAAAGAATATTTATAAAAATGCAGCAGCAACAATTAGATTACATAATGATACTGGAAAAATCAACATTGAGAAAGGTGTAAGACAAGGTGACTCCATATCTCCGAAACTCTTTACAGCAGTGCTGCAAGAAGTATTTTGTGGATTAAAATGGGAAACTAAAGGAGTGAAAGTAAATGGAGAGTATTTAAGTCATTTAGATTTCACAGATGATGTAGTTGTTTTTGCAAATAATGCTTCAGAGCTGCAGGAAATGTTGCAGGAGTTAGCAGATGAAAGTAGAAAAGTAGGACTAAAGATAAATGTTAAAAAGACTAAAGTAATGTTTAATCGATTTGCTCAAAATATGAAAATAAAGATTGATTATGAAGAATTAGAAGAAGTTAACAGTTACAAATACCTTGGTCAGATTATTAATACAGATGGAAACATAATGGAGGAAATTAATCATAGAATTAAACTTGGTTGGAGTGCTTTTGGTAGAAATAACTTGATACTAAAAGGAAATATGCATATGTGTTTGAAAAGGATGGTTTTTAACAAATGTGTTTTACCAGTTCTTACTTATGGATCTGAGACTTGGACACTTAATAGAAGAGCAATACAGAGACTTCAGACCACTCAAAGGAGTATGGAGAGATGTATGTTGGGAGTAACAAGAAGAGATCGAAAACGCAATGTATGGGTAAGACAACAAACAGGTGTTACTGACCTTATTGAAAAAATTAAAAGATTGAAATGGAGTTGGGCTGGACATATTGCTAGAAGAGATGATAATAGATGGACAATTGAAATTTTAAACTGGATTCCAAGAAATTGAAAAAGACCCAGAAAGAGACCACATGTGAGATGGATGGATGAAATAAGAAAATGTGCAGGGTTGTTGTGGAGAAGAGAAGCTAAAGATTGGAGAAGATAGATTAAACTTGGAGAGACCTTCATCCTGCAGTGGATTGATAATGGTTGATGATGATGATGCTAATAAACTAAATTCCATGTATCTATACACATATTTCATAATTGCATGTATTAATTTATTTTGATTTGTTTATAAGTAGAAAATTAATTTTATAGATCGATTATGAAAAAACATCTAAGTAAATGCCAGATGACAGTATTTAATATATCCCTATTCTGTACTGTATTATCTAATAGACTCAAATTAATTCTGAGCTTATGATTTTCATTCAGTGAGGATCTTTGGATCTTGAAGTATTAATTTATTAGTTATTAAAGCTTAGAGTAAATGACAAAGAGATATGAAAGCAATAAGTAAACTGAATTCATGTGATATTTTATTGTTTGGTTAAAGAAAAGAGTGTAAATGAAGAATGAGTAAATTGAACTGAAAGCAAAAAGATCTCTACATATGCTATCTATTAAGAAGATTAAGAAAGAAATTTCTGAATGAATAAGGGAACAGATATGGCTTTCATACATTTGTAAGTAATTACAGTGAAGGAAAAATGTATTCTGAAGATTCTTCCTCTCTTTTACACAATGAGTATAAAATAGTAATGGATGTAAAGTTTTTTACTTTAAACATGCCTTAACATTAGTCCTAAAAAAGAGAATTAAAAAATTCAAAATTTGGGCTTGAGATATCAGCATTTAAATTTCTTAATGCTATATTTATTACATAGCTGAAGATGTAACATTAGAATATTAATTGGTAAAATTTCTTATATACAATTTTTTTGATGAAAAATATCAAAATCAGTTGAATAAATTTAACCGCAAGTTATCAGTCAATTCATAGTAATTACTGTAGTGTAATTACTTGCCCCCCCCCCCAATTTAAATGTATTGTTGGCTGAGACATTAGTAATTTAAACATCTCATTAATTGCTTTTGCAAAGAAGAATCTGGAGAATCAAAAGACTACTACTTTAGGATTTTTCTTATTTATAGTAATGAAAACATAAAAATTCCACAATGATTCACAGTCTTCAGAATTTTTTATAAATTTCCTTTGATGAAGACTATAGACTAATTGAAACTGTTGGTGAAATAAAATCAAATATTATAAAAAAGCATTGTATTCAAATGCACAAAATGCAAAAATAGATTAGAAAGCTTTAGTGAATAAGCCATGGGATGGATACTACTAAAGACTATACCTATTATTAAAAAAACTAAAGATATTTATTCAAAATTTATTTGCATAACTAAGATGATATATAAAATGCAGTTATTTTATTCCCAGCATCCTAATGCTAGAAGTTTATATTATATATTCTACACTGCACAACCAACTTTAATTTCTATATAATATGATGTGAAACTATTCAAACCATTTTAAAACTATGATTCCAAATGTACATATTAAAATTTATAATGTTTATTTTTCAGAATTCCAATTGGTACAAATATGTGCACACATAAAATTTTAGTTGTATTCTAAAATTGGAATATCCATCTTCTGAGAAATATTTAGATATTTGTGTTGAGTTGGTTTCCACAAATTATTCCTGAATTTATGGTTGTATCAAATGAAAAACTCATGAATAAAACTACTCTATAAGTATTTAAAATATTAAAAGCTGGTTATGAAATTTAGATGAAATCCTAATTTATTTGATATGTTCATTTCTGTTGAAGATAATTATAACAGATCTATTTGAAGGTATCATCATATTTGGAACATTGGAATGTTTTTATTTATTTATTTTTTTAATTATATATGTTTTTATTTTATTTCAAACTTAAATACAAGTAGATTTAGTTTCGATTTGAAAACATTTACAGAATTAATTATATATACAAGAAATCATTTTATCTAGATTCCATAGTTTTAAATTTAATTCATTTATTTTAACTATTGTTTGGGATGAGAATATTAAAGCATCATTTTTTAAATATCTGCAATCATCATCAGTCTATCAAAAAAAATTAATTCATCAATTAAATCTCTAAATTACTAGAGAAATTTTTCTATCTTAGCCACCTAGTGTCAGTACGTGTAAGTTCATTCAGAAGGTCTATCTTTATAATTTTCTTCCATTATTGTTTAACATTGAAGCTTCTGAAGACTTTTTGCCTGAATTGAATTATATTCTTGAAATTTTTATTTATGTTTAATTAAATTTTAAGGCAAAATGCTTGTAAGCTAAAAAAATTGCTAAAATATTCACCATTCCAACCATTGTGACAATTTGTCAAAACTTGTGTTCTCCTAGTGGTGACTAAGCTATTGAATGATCTTAATGAAGTTTATAAAACTGCTAAATATATCTTCAACTCAGTGCTTTTTCTTTAGAAAAATGCTCATAAGTATTTCTTACTTAAAATTTTTTTAGAATTATTTTAATAAAACGAGTCATTTGAGATATGATAATGGCACCAGTAAATGTGTCTAATTAAATTGAGAGACCGCAAAATCTCTCGCGCTTATTATTATAACAGCCAATCAGATCGTAAATACAATACTGTTTGCGCTTTATAAAATAAATATTATTTAAATATGTCTAAGTAAAATACAATACTCTCAGCATTCTGTATTAATTTCATCTTTAAAACAATTTGAATTGAAATTTATTTTAATCCTTTCATAAATGTATCACATGAATAATTATATTTAAAATAACCACTAAACATCACATGATCACCAACTCTTATACTACTGTATGGAGAGTTTTGCCTTGTTTATATTTAAAATAGTAATAACTTTCTCCATACAATAGTATCACCTAGTGCAAGATGTAGTAATCAATGAATGTGAAAAGATTTGTGCATCAAAATCTCTATCTATTGCTTAGTCATCCTATATCCCAGACTAGTTTCTAGCTTATGGCTTTCATCAGGGAGGAGCCTTGGATCTGTGAGCAATGCTCTTAGATATTTGGATTTACTGCACTCCTCCAATAGCCATCTTTTATTTTTTGCTAATTATAAAACTATAACCCGAAACTGAACGTACAATAATATTTTCACTCCCAGCTAATTTGCTTGTATAGGTATACAGATCTGAATCCAGTTCAATATCTATAAATATTACGATCTTTGGTTTATAAATAACTATAGGAATTTTGATGCATCAATCTTTTAGTATCCATTTATTATTATGATTTACATTAAATGACATTATTGAAATGGAGAAAGGCACTATTGTTTTAATAGATTGATTAGCAGATGAAATGGTTGTCATATGATGTTTTAATAGTTTGTCAACTGTACTTCATTGACAGCAGAAACTATTTCTGACTTATTTTAAAGTGACCAATCAAAATTATCCTCTTTTATATTTAAAAAAAAAAAGACTCAATCACTAAAGGATTTTTAATTTTTAGTGAGAATGTGGCTTTCTCTAAAGAGTAGTAACCTTTGATTTATGGAAAGTAATCAGTGGTCCGACAGTCATCAGGATCAGTCTGAACAATTTGGGTTCCAGAACTAAGCCTTAAAAACTTCTCTTTGTAAAATTATTGAAAAGTCTATTGTTACACATTTAAAAAAAGTTCGATTGAACTATTTTTTAATAAAATAGGGGAATGGAGTATTTTCTGTATTAAAAATATCCCACACATTTTTCTATTAATTTAATAAATATTTGTAAAAATATGTCTCCTTTTGACACTTATTCCAATTCAGTACCAGGACAAGTGCTTCACTGCCTCATCTAGGATGTTAGCCAGGAAAGACTTGCCAACAGGCAGTACATTTTTTAAAAGTCATTGTTACATAGATAATTAAATTCATAATTCATGTGTATCATTTTGAAAGGACATTTCATATTTCCTTGCTCTGGTGGTAAAAAGGCGCAATTATTACAAATCGAGCAGGAAAATTTTATTTTATTTACAAAATGAAATATTTCCCATATTTTATGATAGGGGTAAATCATCTATTAAAATGATTAAAACACTGTTTAAACTGATAATCAGTGGAACATGTTACTTAGCTTTTCAGTCATGTTTGGTATTTTGTTCAGCTATGTCTTTCTTTCTTTGATTACTCTGCTATGCAGATTTCTCCCTACCCACCCTCTTTTATGTTGAATCAAAAAATATATATATCTACAGAAAACAATGATAAACTATTACCAAAAATCAGCAATGTATCTTAGAATAGAAAATTTGAAATATGTATATACTTTTGATATATTTTTACTAAGTAATAAAAAATCCTTAAATGATCTATTAAAGAGCAAATGCTTTTCCAATAACACATTCTAGAGGAATGATGATGAAGAATAAATTACCAAGATAATCCAGTATGTCATAATGATAAATTTTGTTTTTCTTTTGATTTATTGCCTTTAATTAAAAATAACCAGATGTCCATTTTCTGATTAGCAAGTTGTTGGTTATGTTTGTTAGTTGAAAAAAAAAAAACCCAAACTTGCTTCAAAATTCTCAGCCGTCAAAATAAAATTTTAATTTTACAGTTGTTTCTATATTCATAAACATCAATTCTAAATTATATTACTGGCCCTGAAATTTATGGAATATATAAAATGTATTGTAATATGTTTTAAACAGACGTGCACACATATATAAACAAGTATGCTTCTGCGTATAAATGTTTAAAACATGTCCAACACCTACTCATTTGCATAGTATGTATATGTATTGAATATACTGTGCTAAAAATAATTTTTTTAAAATTAATTTGTTTAGTGTTGTTAGCCGAGAGGTCATCACAACAGCCTTACAAGCAAGTAGTTGGTTGCAGACGGTTGTGGGTTCGCGTCCCGGCAGATGCTATGACATATGAAAAAAAATGTTTATTTTTTAATATTTTATTTGATATTTTTTTAAATAGCAGATAATTGAAACTGGGAATATGAAGTAATATAAAATTGGATGCCAATTTAGTTTGCACTCACAGTTATTTTGAAATCTAAAGACCAGCCAAAAACATCACTGACACATCCAACCGATAAATGACATAAATATTGAATAAAAGTACTTTAAATTCATATTTTAGAAATTATAAGCTAGTAAAAATACTATGCTTTATTTCATATGGGTATATAGTATAATCTTTTAGTATTTGGAAATTATAAGCTTGGTTTGATCAGACTTCTGCAATTTTTGACCAATACATCATATCGGCTCAACCATCCTTCTCCCTCTCTACAAATTCCGGTGCTTTGTGCCATCATATTTCAAATATTTTATGATGGTAAATTAAAAAAAAAAAATCTTTAATAAAATAAATCATATTATTTTTACTAGCTTATAATTCCTAAAATATCAATTTAAAGTACTTTTATTCAATATTTATGTCGTTTATCAGTTGGATATATTAGCGGTGGTTTTTAGATTTCAAAATGGCCATGAGCGCAAACTAAATCAGGACCTAAAATTGGTTGAATTATCTTTTATGCATCTATCTTATTTAAATCAACTCAGTATTTTCAGTTTTTTTTTTTTTAATTTTTTTTTTCGCTAATACTATAACTGCATGTAAAACAATTTTTTAAAAAATATAGTCTGATAATTTAGCTGTGAATCGGCTAGAATAGAATTTGGCAAACAGCAACATTAAAACAATGATCACGTGATAGTTGTTGTCTGTTGCTCTGCCTTCGAATGTAAACCTAACATACAAAACTATATGTAAATCCTTTTTATACTTCTATTTTATTTTAATAAATCAACTTATTTAATAAAGCAATATCTTTTTAAAGCTTCAAGGAATGTTTGACTTTTCCCCAAAATTAGATGAAACGTCGTTAATTTTATTTTATTTCAGTACTTTTAAGGGTAATAACTATTCATTGATATATATTTTTAAAAGAAACGTTATATTTATGAGTGACTGGGAAAGGAGTACAACTTGAATGCTTAATTGTGACATGATCTTCCGAGCCACAGATCGTACGATTATTATTATTATTATTATAATACAATAACGATTATGCATATTGCCTAAATGCTTCAGGGGGGAAAAGAATTATTTATATTTTAAAAGTCGTT
Organism: Epiperipatus broadwayi; assembly: GCA_028023455.1. Taxonomy (NCBI): domain Eukaryota; kingdom Metazoa; phylum Onychophora; class Udeonychophora; order Euonychophora; family Peripatidae; genus Epiperipatus; species Epiperipatus broadwayi. Next base: position 2,604,359 of record JAQFVV010006236.1, read on the forward strand.
TTAAAATAAATGTTAGAACATTTTTTTTTTTAAAAAAGAAAATACATTTATTTCAATTTTTTTTTCCATCAAGTTTTTGCTCAACATTTTCAGCAAGTCAGTTTTTCTTAATATTGATTTTATACAGTCCACTACCCTTTTAATCCAGTAAGTCTTTTAAGAAAGAAAAAAGAAATTTTTTTACCTCAAGAGTTTCTAGTTATTTCTTTTCCTTTTTTCTCCTTAATTTTCGTAAAATAATTTTAGTTTAAAAAATTAAAATTTTATATATTTTTATAAGTACAAATATTTAATAAAATGGCGAAAAATGTAACTATTTAATAAATGGATGGTTAATTACTATATTCGAAAGACTTTCATTAGGAGTCATTCCTAAACAAGTGTAGCCATTCTAACTTCAAAAATAAATATATGCAATAAAATTAAAAGAATTAAAAAAAAAATCGTATTTTCTCATACATACTTGCATGTAGAAAAAAAAGAGACAAAAAGATGGGTGTCAAAATTGCCGTAAGTGTAATTTGAGAATGACGATTGTAGTTCACAAACACACTAGAGGCCTGCTATCACAGTTAGGAATAGTGACTGATTGCATCAAAATCTCATGATAATCGTATATCGTATTCATATAAGAGATTAAAAATGCTAATATAAAGAAAAAAATTAAATGAAGAAAGAAAATGAGAGAAAGAACACAAAGAGAAGTTAAAAAAAACTCATACATAGACTGACATACAAAAAAAAATGTTACTAATATTTAAAACATAAGCAAATTAATATATATTTGTACATACAGCAGTCAACTTTGAGGCGAAGCTAAGTTGTATAACCAGAAAAACATTATGTTTAGTATCAGAAAGTGTTACATACCCCAGTAAATCTGTCTTCATCTTACTCTTTGTTGTCAATTCATTCTCATAGAATTGATTTTTTTTTCTAACTCATAATAAAAACTAATTTAAATATTCTTTCTCATGTATCCCATTTTCACCTTGAATGCTTAAAACAAAAAAGTCTTCATTCTTTCTGTTCTATTTAAGTTCCTTTTGCCATATAATTTATCTTGATCCTTTTGCAGCAGTCTACACCCCAAAAATAAATATTCAATACTCTCCTTACAATATTCACATAAATTATATTTATTAGCAAATTTTTTATTCCATTTTTGGCTCCTTGTGTTCACAATTCCTGTCTTTGTATCAAATACCAGTAACCTTTCCTCAATGTTTGCATACATTTTTTTTTATATTTTATATTAATGATTTCTAATGAGCGTATAAATAATTTTACAGCATTCATAGAACAAAAAAGTTAGAAAACGTTACTAAGATAATTCACAAGTAAGACATTTTATTATCTAAGAGGCTGAAACTTTTTTATTAACGGGATTTAGATGAAATACTAATAATTTAAATAAAAACATAGTAATTATGTCTTATCAAATATGTAATGCTAAAAACATAAGTACACTCATGGAAATTTATTTATGTGCTCATTAAAATTATTAATATTTAATCTAAATAAATATTTGAAACTGTAATTTGGCTTAATTAATATAAAGGAAAAATTGCCACTAATAAACATTTTAGCCTTTTCCAGTATTATTGCTCAATTTATTTTCAATATATTTTATTGACGTATTTACAGTAAGGGTTCTGGAAAGGATTGGTTACAACAGTTAAATAAGAATAGGTTACAAAAAGACATTCTAAAATTCTTTAACTAATACATTGTCTACAGTGAGAATTCAGAAAGAAGATTCACAAAAGATTTCTAAAATTCTTTAACTAATACATTGTTTACAGTGAGAATTCAGAAAGAAGATTCACAAAAGATTTGTTTTCATTATTAGTAGTATGCTAAAAAAATTTATATTGCTTCAGTGAATTTAATGATTGAGCTTATTAAAATGTCTTAGTTTAAATCAGATTTGCCCATTTAGGATTGAATTCCATGTTTGCATAGCTGTGTATGGATCGGAAGTACGCATATCTGTATCTTTTGCTCTTTTAAATATCTTCAGGAATGCAGATTGTAAGTTTTCAATCATTTCTTTTTGAAATACCAGCCTACAGTGCACAGACCAAATACAGTGGTTGACTATTGTTGCAAGACAGATTTGAAAAAAACAAACCTTTGCCTATTGTGGTTTTAAGATTTGTCTGATTTGTATTTCCATTGATTTTTTGTTGAACATACATCCTAAGATTGTTTAAGACTACACATTCTGATAGAAAGTGCTCAGTAGTCTCATCATGACGATGACAAAGAGTGCACATTGGATCAATATTTAGTCCTCTTTTGTAATACAAAAAGGCATTAGTAGGCAAGGCACGCAGGCTGGTCTTCAGCAGAAAGTCCACAAGCTTGGGTGGTAATTTCCAGAATTTAGTCATCCTAATTAGTCTTTGATTACTAATTGAAAGACAACTGAAAATCCTTTGCTTTTGAAAGTCAATAAGATCATACAGCTCCCAATATGACAGTTTTGTTTTAAGTAGATTTGCAGATGTTAGGAGGTTGTTGATGATGTATGTAATCTGTTGCTGAAACCATATCAGACATCTTTTAGGAGGCGGTCGGTCTGTGGGCAAAATTTCTTCTTTTGGTAAAGGGTATTGAACCCTTTCATTGTTATTAAAGATGTTATAAAGAACATTGTAGGTCTGCTGCAAGCTGAAGATAAAGAGTGAATGCATTGAAAGACCATTTAGCCTTCTGGGTTTTTAAATCCTAAGACTAATAGCTGGTGTTCGGCCAGCCCAGCATAATTTCCTACATGCAGTCTCTACTTTAGTAATAAATTTTTTTGTAGGAATAATTCCTGCAAGATAGTATATCACTTAGGAAAAACCAAAGCATTTAAAAGAGCTACCTTTCCAAAAAGGGAAAGGTATACTTTTGATAAAGAATCAACTTTATTGTTAATTTTTTCAAGCAATGAATCTTCTATTTCTCGGCGCATCATTGTAGGTGATTTTGAAAAATGAAATCCAATAAATTTTTGGGGGGTGGCTTCAAACCTCCCTGAGATACTTTGACCTGTAAGAATTGACTATTTCTGTATAACAATCCAAAGATCAAATAAAAATGATCATCTTTTATCTGACTTAATAAATTGGCATTGATATAACTAATGCTCAGCATTATTTTCAAGTTTATTTAAATGATTTTGTGAAAATTTTTATTGTGAATTATTTTAGTACCATATTCAGACTAATTGTTCCACGAATAGGTTATATATATATATGGGATGGCCAAATTTTTAGATGTTGGGGGTGAATTTTTTAGTGAAAGGGTACCTGAGGGTGACTATGTTTTTTTTCAGTGCTTCGAATTGAAACCCCCCCTCCCCAATGTTATTTTTGCCAGAATGGAAAAAAATAATGGGTTGAAGTCCTAGTTTTTTTTAATGTACTTACAAATTGGTGTTTTTTTTATAATGGTTTGTTAAATACTCACATATATTGGTGATGCTTTTAGAAGATACTTACAAACTGATGAATTTTTTTCTCAAAGATATGAACTGTTCTGAGACTTTTTAGTATGATTATTAACTTTAAAGTGATTATTACAAAAAGGAATGTAATTTCTATATTTTATGCCATCTCTCAGCCATTTTTGGTCATATTTCCACTATTTTATGCTTATTTTATCATAAATTTGTAGATTTATTAGTATTTAAAATTTGTATTCCAAAAAAATCTTCTATTGGCAATATTTTTAGCAAAAAATCAATTTCTCATTGTGGTCTATTGTATATAGTCCATCTCTTTTTCCTTATAAGATGCTGAAAAGCACTGACTGCCAACATCGACTATTGTTCTCCAGGTGTTTCTAACTGTCAAAGTCAGAAATCAAAACAAAATGTTTTATGATTTTGTAATAGATTTTGAACATAAGTAAATATATTTCTTGTAATTTTTTACATTGCTAATTATGTTATTACATTGATTTACTTAAATATAAACTTTGATTTGAAAATTTTTAAATTTTACAAAAAAAAAAATAATCAAGGGAAAGTGAATAGTGCTTCTCTGCTATTCAAAACAAGTGAATAATGTTGATCACTATTTGCATATCAATGACATTCGGTAATAACTAGCAAAATGCAACTATTTTTCATAAACATTTATGGATTTTATAATTACTTTTTACACTATATTGACTAATAATGTAGCTAGATTTAGATTTTTATTTAAAATATTTACTTTTAGATGAAGAAAAGACAACAGGAGTGAATAATCAGTGATCATAATTTCTAAGACACAAGAAATCGCCAGTGTTTTTATGTAATGATTGGATGAAACAATTCCTTTGTTTTATTGGAGGCTATTTTTCATATGTTTTTCTTATATTTTTCTCCAGTTATTAACATTATTTTAAATTTTTTATTATATTTAACCAGTGAATGTAAAATTATTTAATTTTTAGAAGCTAAATTAAAACAATTCTGATTATTGTACATTCTGAAAGGAAATGGGTTAGATCCATATTTAATGAATCAAATCTCTCAAATTTTTCCTCAATCTGGCCAATAAGAAAATTCATCAGACAAAATGTTAAATTACCTCAGCTCCCTCTAGTACTACAATTTGCCCATATCACTTTACAAAACATTTATTAAATTACAATTTTAAATTACCTATAAATAATTATTTTCAAGAACTGGTTCTGAATTTTAAAAAAATTCAAGAAAAAAAAAATATTGATTTAGAATTATATTAAAATAAATTAGATGCAAATTTAAAAGAAAAAAGTACACAGTCGACTTCCAGAGACCTGTCTTGGCCACCCCTGATATATATGAAAATAATTCCAATGCATATCAACATACTGAAATAAATATACAAATATGAAATCACCTCCAATGTTAATAAGCTATGCCCTCTGTGAATAAATGTATTGGAGTACACATTTTAAAATAGCCAGTCCTCTTTGGAACTGTATGCTATTAGCTCTTAAATATTTAAACACAAAATAATTCAAATGAAGAATGTGAAATTTAAATAAACAATGATCTTATGACATTCATGTTTACTATGCTGGCTATTTTAAAATATGAACTCTTAATACATTTATTTACAGAGCATAGTTGAATTTCTTAACATTAGAGGTGATTTGATATTTGGATATTTATTTCTGTATAGCATTATGAACTGAAATTATTTTCATATATATCTGCATTAGGTGTTTCAAAGATTAAAATAACTAATGTTTAGTCTGTCTTTGCATAAGTGTAGTAAACAACATACAGAGGCAAAACTCTCCACACAGTGATCATGTGATGTGTAGTAAACAAGTTTGTTTAGGAGCAATTTAAGATCATTGCTTATTTAAATTTCACACACTTTGTTTGAATTAGTTCATGTTTCAATATTTAATATCTAATAGTGCACAGTTTCAAAGAGGTATTTTTTGTGCTAGCTATTTTGAAATGCACACTATAAGATATTTATTTACAGAAGTCATAGCTGAATTTCTTAATGCTGGAAATCTGATATTTTTATGGCAGTGCTGCAAAAAGTATTTTTTGAATTAAAATGGAAAGCTAAAGAAATAAAAATGGAAATTATTTAAATCATTTAGATTTTGCAGATGATTTTAATTGTTTTTGGAAATAATGCTTCATAATCTCAGGAAATGTTGCATGGATTATCAGATGAAAACGTTAAAAAGACAATGTTCAATGGTCTTTCTCAAAAGATGAAAATGAATATTGATAATATTGTGATAGAAAAGGTTAACGACTACAAATAACATGGTCAGATTATTCATGCATTTTGATTACCCCCCTGTCCTCCAGACCCAAAATTGAAATGCAATATAAAAATTTAGTTATAAAATATTAAAATATTATAAGAATCAATGGGAGAGTAGATGTAGCTCATAGATTAAAAACCCAAGTACACCAAATCCAGATACAGAATTTCTCTCTGATGAAAATCATAGAAATTAATCTGGTGATATAGACAGAATGATATGGGTTAGAACTTTGTTAAGTATTGTTATCTGGCATCTATTGATTAGTCAAGCTTAGGTAAGAAAATCTGGAGTAGGAAAAATAGGTTTTCAGTTTAAAAATAGTATGTAAATAGTCATTGTGATTTTTTTTTTTTGCATTACATCAGTTATGGGTCATAGGTGTGTACAGTAATTGAAAAACTGAAAACACCAAAATGTATGGATATTAAACTGGTGACAGATCTGAATAACTATACAAACAAGTTGGCTTAGCTTTAAAACCTTAAAGTATTTTTGATTTTCAGGCTAATAGTTGACAGCAAAGAAAATAAAGTAAATGATTAAAGGAGCATGGAATCTGAGTCAAATGACCAATTGGTACATTTATTAAAAAATTATATTTATGATTTTGTGCTAAAATTTGTTAAGCAAAAGTAGAATACTTAATAATATATATTTTTGTAAAAATATTTTAATTTTTAGCTAAATTTTGAGTTTTTTTCTTCTTAAAAATTTATATAATGCCTTTATTTGCTAAACAAAAATGAATTCCTTCATAAGATGTTTACAATGATGCTATGAGTAGATGCAAAATATATTAGCCATACTGAACAGTTAAAGAAAGTGCACAATTTATATGGAGAGAAAGAATAAAAATATAGAAAGTTGCCAAAATACTTGTCATTCCCAAAACCTAAGATTTGCATCCAGACTTCATTGAACCTTGAAATGTTTTCCAAGTATGAATGGTCTTAGTAGCTTTCTTTTAGATAACCAACCCATAGTCAGCCTGGTTACCATTAAGTGTTGACTGATAAATGATTTCCTAGATAGAATTGTTAAAAGGTAAAAATGACAAGATATCATGGTTTGACTAAATCAATGTCAAAGCATTGATTATAAAAATAAACAAATTAAAAAACAACACACTTTCATTACATGGTGTCTCTACTTTCTCTCTTCAGAGAGCTACAAATAATGTATCCAAAGTAGATAACATCATTCTCACCAATTCCACTGAAAACTCTTAACAATAATTATGTAACAACATTATTTAACTTCATTTCTAAACATATATCTCCTTCTTACAATCTCTTCGTACAATATTAGGTATTGGGAAACATATAAGTTGGAAAAGAAAAATAATATATCAAATAAGCCAATCTTTTCTGATAATCTACACTAACTACATCATCTAGAAGTTCAGATATTAGTATTTGAAACCCAAATGCCTGGACTTCTTGAGTAAAGGCAAACTCAAAGCCCCTCTCTCCATTTATTTTGTTATCTACAAGCCACACTTTTACAAATATTGATCCTTTATGTGCTCTCTGTCATACAAATGAAGCAATGTAAAATTTCCTATTGGAATATTCATCTTCTAATGATCTTATATTAACATCATTGCTAGCATATGAAGACATCCGTTTTTCCAAGATAAGAATCACTACTTTAATTCCTTTCACACACTGGTTCATAAGATTTCATCTGATTTATATCCACACATCTCATAAATTTAAAAGCATTTTTGGTAAACAAATTAGATAAAATTCAAATGAAAAACAAACTCATATACCAGAAAATACTTTTTGTACTTATCTGATGTTTAATAATGCCAGTGACTTATCCATTTATTGCTTTCTATTTTTTTATTAATATCTGCTGTAGAATTTGATTATTCTGACAAATGAAATAATTATTTAGAATACAGTATTAAGTAATATTTACTAAGGCTGTAACCTCAAGAAAGTGCACGTAAAATTGCGATAGTAGGGACCTCTACAGGTCTTAATCACAAGCTTATGTTTTGGAAGAAAAGAGGGGAACACCTTCTTTACTTCAACCTACTTTCTATATAAATAGGTGAAGCTGAAGCAGTTAGATCTGAGAGCGTGAAGCTATTCAATACTTCACTGATTAAGTCCACATTTCTTATTACACATTAATACTCGCAAAATATTTCGATTTACAAAGACTCAATGAAAAGATCTTTTAGTTAGAAATCTATTATGATAATTTAAAGTTGTAAGAAAGTACATAACATTTGTATTAGATGATTTTTTAACTATTTCTGCTCACTTTTTTAATATTACATGTGAATAATTTTACATTTAAATTGTGTTATTATCATGGATTATAATCTATTACAGATCTCCCACTCTTTAAAATATTATTCTGGAAACTGATTTGTCACTTATAAATTATTTTAAAACTAAAATGTTTTACCTTTTTTTAATAGTTTTTAATGGTCCTGTAAGTAAGGGACAATGAGTTTATCTTTTCATCAGTCAAACTATATAGTATAAGGTACAGAGATTAGAATTTCTGACTATTTTTAAATATAGGCTAACTATATGCAAGTTTTTGTCTACTATAATTAAATAGATTAAAATATTTTATAACATTAGATTATTTATAATAAAGTAAGAAATTCTAGGTTTGATAAAGCTTTTACTGTTTAAGGTTTGGTTTTGTTGATTAATTTTGGCATAATGCTAGATATGCTTACGACTTCTCTTCCACTTCACCCAACATGAATACAACACTGGATAAATAACTCCCAAGATGATTTTCCAATGGAATCAAAAATATTCAGATGGTCCAGGCTACAAATATCAAAAAATATGAAAAGTTGTTCAAGAGCCAACTGAAGAGTGCTCCTTCCTTCTTAAATGTATTTTGGAAGTCATTTATCTTCTTCAGATGTTTTTGTTGATATGTCTCAAATAGCTGAAGTAGAATAGAAGTTTTAAACATATCTAATATATTATGTATGAAAAGAAAGATTGGTAGAAATTGAATAAAACAATAAATAATCAATGGCTTTTATTGATCAGGATATTCATAAGAAGTTGCCAGAAGTTGCTAGAATTGGAATCAATATAATCTCTGCCTGCACTAAAATATGCAGGGCATAGAATTGAATTATTAATATTGTGTTAAAACAATGACAGACTCACCATATAGTACTGACCCCAGTGCAAGCCACTGTAATTAATTGATGCAAGAAGGTTTGTGCATAATGTTCCTATTTAGTGCATACTCATTCAATATCACCAGACCAGTTTCTAGCTTGTGGCTTTCATCAGAGAGGAGTTTGGATCTGAGAGCATTGCACCTAGAAATTAGTCTGGAGATATTGCTTGAGTAGGAACTAGATAGGGATTTTATAACAAACATTCTTGTATCCATTGATTAATGTGGCTTGCACTGGATGGCACTACTGCATGGAGAATTTGTCATTGTTTTAAGAGCTTATATAAGCATAAGAAATGGAGATCATGCGATGTTTAGTGATTTAATATCAAGTATCCTAGTTTAATAAAACAGGAATATTAATGCTCTAATTAGTAAAAACCATTATTGCATTCTAAAGTAGATAGCATTAAAGGTAGAATGGCAAAAACATTGACAACAATAGATCAAATTGTAGCAACTAATTGGTATGTCTTACGTCACGATAAAATAAGTAATATCTTATACTAAAATAAATAGAATTTTATTTATGTGTAATTATAGGATTTAACTTTTATTTCTCTACCCATCATTTTTATATAATGTTTAAAAAAGTGAAGATTATTTGTCATAAAAAGAGTTTTGGAGTCTGAATGTATGATAATATACAGTTTTTTTTTAGTCATTCTAAATTCAGATATGCATAAAAAATAATTGAAAAATATAGCTTTAATATGATTCTAGAAAAAAAATCCCCTCATCATTGTTTATAATTCCTCATTTAATTATTATTTTATTGCCATAGTTCAGTTTATAAATGTCGTTCGTTACCATCTTTGGATAAATTATATTATTGATTATTAATAAATTATCCATTAAACTAAACATTAAATTATATTAAAAATAAATATAGTAATAATAAAACACACACATATATAAACAGTATATCCAAAAAATACATCAAAACTTTGCTGTATGTATTTAAATAGTTTTGACATATTTATTGTATATATTAATTAAATCTGATGGTTTGCTTTATAATTATATTTAATGAGAGTTGATATATAATAATAACCTTCAGGAATCAGTTTCTGGCATATTAATTTTTTAAATATATATATACTGTAACCTAGTACCATAGTTATGTATATATATAAATAGCTATTTAATCGTAATGCTAGAAATATCCTTTGTGTGCGTATTAATAACGATATAACTAAAATTTTTATTAATTAGAAAGTTATATTTTAAAACGCGCTTATGTAAAGAAAGAAAAATAAACGAAATGTTAAATCAATATTTCTCTAATTATTTTTGTAATTAATTAAAGCATTTGAACATCGCTGCCGACTACGCCTTAAAAAAGTTATCTATAGTCTTGAGCTATGTAATTAGTTAAGGTTGGTGCATGTAAAAAATACATTTAGTCATGGGTTACACGATTAATTTAGTTTGGTATTTGTCACAGGGGGAGGATTCAATTGCAGTAATTATTTGTTTTTTTGAAAAGCACTATCTCTATATACAAATAGGACTGAAAATTTAAAGTCAAGATCAGTTTGCCAGTTATAAAGCCAGAGTGCAGTTTTCAGGTATGCAGCCAGTGTTCAGGAAATCAGTTATCCAGTGTTCAATTGCTGTTGAAAAGTTGCTTGGACATTTTCAAGAAGGATTTATCGAGAAGTACGGACTGGCAGATAAAACAACCATCCGAGATACTGCCTTAATAATTGATAAATGTTGCATTCATTTTAAACGTATGCTATGATTATAGATAATTTAGAAATAGTGTTTGTTCCAATGGAAGGTTAAGGCAGGTCATATCTTCCTTGTCAACAAACACAATTAGCTCTAAAATATAGTATGGTGTTTTCAAGATATCGAGTCTCAAAATTAAGAATAGCTCGAAGTAGTCTTTAAACATTCATTGCTTAATTGGCTCTCTCTCTTCTGGAATTAAGTATAACAAATTTTAAAAGTGTATTAAAAATACTGAATTACAGAATTATGGATTTATAAGTGGGACAGATTGTAACTTTAATTTTTGCATTCACAAAAGTGAAAGCATTATGAATTTTGTAAAATGCTAGATTCATATTTCAAAAGATATATGAAGAACAATCATTTCATGAACTGGAAATTTATAACAATTATAAATTCAGATTATAAATGCGATCCTGGAAAGTCTAGTTTTTTTTAAAAGAAAGAAGTATGTATGAAGATCTAAAACACATAAATTGATAAATTGTTTTTCTCTTCACTAGTAAAATTATAATTATAAATAATTTGTACAGAAAAAAATGACGCCAAAAGAAAAGTTAAAGAAGCTTTATATATAGCAAATGACATCAATGCCATTAATAGAAGAGAGGCATGTTTTGCTCTCTCTAAACAATGGACTAATTAAAAATGCAAATGCATTTGCATAATCATAACAATCGTTAGTTACAAAGCTATGAGTGTGAGATTCAAACATGAAATCTCTAAAGCGCTAAGCAAAGGTATTATAAATTAGAGTAAAATTATAGCTTCACTATTTAATACGAAAAAAAAAAGTTGCATATTTATAATAAATTGATAAACAAATCACGGAGTATAAAATCCAAAAGAAGGCTTCATGTAAGAATTTCTTTGACTTAATTTTTAGTTAACTATGATTAACCTATACATCAATTAGGAAAAAAAGGAGATTTATTCAATAATTATGCATAAATGCTTAATAATTTCTATTTAATATAATTGTATATGTGTCTATAATATAATTGATGAGGCATTTGGAGAAAAGAGAATATTATTTAAAATCTCAATTAATTTTAATATAAACTGTAATGTAGTAACTATTACAATTGAATATCAACTGCCTTATCAAGGGATATATTACTTTCTTATATATTGTAACGGAAAATAAAAATGATTTAGTCATGCGGACCACGTTGTGGTGTCAATTGTAATAGAAAACATGTAATCTAAATGATCTCAATTGTAATGGAATGTAAATGTATTAAGATAAGAAGTCCCTAAATGTTGGTAGGCCAATTGTAATGGAACAATGATATGTTATAAATAAAGAAAAGATTTGGACAAAACATATCTATAAAATATATCTATGATGCACTCATAAATTAACTAAGCTTCAGGGTAACTTACCAATTATGATAAAATGCATATGCCATGCAAGAAGAAAGAAGATATCTTCCATCATTCAACTGAATATAATACAGATAAGAAGTGTAATACCTATTTAATAGCATGTTATACATATATTTAGATAAAATAAACTGCCTCAAAATGAATATACTAAAATATACTATTACCAAGGCTAACTATATAAAATAAACTTAATAATGTAGAGCATTGACTAAATTACATTACTAATCAGTTCTCAGGGTTAATTTAACTTACAATTAATTATATACCAAATATAATTTGGAACAAGGAATTTTATTGAATCCAAAATATATTATATTTGAAATTACCAATAATTTAATACTTTCATATCTGCTAGCTTGTACAACTGATGTACTAAAAATAGAGAAAAATAAAATAATAAATCTCAAATAAAACTCAAAATCATTCTTTTATATAAAATAAATGATACAGCTTTATTTCAACATTGAGACTTTAGATTTATAATAGCATACATATACATATCTGGAAAACATAATAGTTTTGTTTTGTAAATACTCAATTTTTCTATATGTAAATTAAGTATAAGGTTTAACAGTAACACTTATAATTTGCAATTTATATTTACATAGGAACTGTATAAGCTGTTATGAAATTGAATAAATATACAATAGATAAATAAATTGTAGATATCTCATTAAACTAGTAACTTAGATCATGGATGGATTTTTTTAATATATTTTTTTAAATACTGCTTTAAAGTAGAAAACAACTAAATGACTGAGTTAAGTAAATATTAAATGGATTCAATGAATGCCCCATTTATTAGAAGTCATTTATACACACATAAGTTATAAATTCAATGTCCACATAATGTAATTCATCTAAATAATCATTTAGATATAACTAAGTGATTTACATCTACATTGGAAAAGTTCTGGATGATCATAGCATATACATAACATGTGTGGATTATACTAAGTGACCACATGCTTATAAATTCAAATATTTACAATTACAAAATATTGTTGGTTGGTTTGTGAATGATTACAAATCATGATAGCACAAAACACAGACATTCTTATACTTTAAAGCACTAACATAACTGAGTGCATCCTAAAGGAATCACATCCTTTAAACAAACTTATCTTGACATTACATGCTACAATACAAGCAACCTCACCTACTATGGTGGAAAATTTAAATTAAATCTCATGAGTGTTAAATCCAAAAAGAGGACTCTATAATGCAACTAGCATAAATATATCAAAAGCATGGTGGCTTCCAAAATAACACCTACATTTGAGGTAAAATAGGATGCCCGGACCTTTTGTCTCATTGTATCAGGAAAATATATGGAGAGGTTCACCGAAAACAACAACAATAGGTACTTAGGAATATGTGATTACAATCACTGGAAATATAAGCACTATCAACTCATGGATAACTACAATACAGATGGGGAATTTATCCGCTCCATCCAGCAATAATAATAATAACTGTAATAAATAAGGCCTGACATACTAAGGCTATTCTACAACTAACAATACCAAGATAAAAACTTCACAATAGTGGACTAAAGTCATAACTATAATTTTAACCTCAAAAAACAATAAGTAATGTCTGCACCAACAAATAAATTTAAAAGTCAACTGACTTAAATATAAATAAAGATAATGACTAGCATATGAAATATTGGCACTAAGATATAATGCACACAAGTATGAACTATTAAATATTTTAACCTATGAAAATTATTGGACATGAATAAAATACAACCAAATTGTGAGAATAATAATTGAAGAACTAAGATAATTATTAAACAATGATATTGTTTATAAATACAGTTCTATAAATTTGTACATTTATACAATTCCTATGCAATGAAATATAATTTATTGCTTTCCAATTTAAACTGACAAATGACTTTTATTATTTAGTACACCTGTATGCAAACGCGAATCAAATAAAAAAAAAAAAAAAATATATATATTTATAATTACAACATATTCGCATAGTTTAAGCTATAAAATGTCTTTAAAATAAATAAACAAACATACATACTAAAATCGACTTTTATCATTCTTAAAATTTTAACATTCAAAAGAAATTTGTAAGTTAGTTTCCTAAGATTTCAGTTGTATATTTTTTTTCATAAAGATATATTTAAGTGTTACAAAAAAGAAATAAGGTTGTCTTCGAATAACTACTATATCCCACTCGATGGCACAGTTTTCACGCTTAAACTATAAAATATGATCATTCCTGGGCCGTTAATTATAATCATTTTGATGTGTTTTTTGTAATGCGAAAATAAAAACAAAAGAAAATCGTCTTTTTTAAATATTATTTAATTTTAAATATTATTTTTTTATTAATGTATATAAATTAAATGAGATAATAATAAATGTAAAATAAAATAAACAAATTACAATTTGATTCGTCTTTTTTAGTTGGCTTTTTATTAGAAAAATCCATTTTCTATTGGAGATTTTTTTTTACTGGGGTTATGGCTTTTTTTTGTTGTTGTTGTTTACCGCTAGTTTTTATTTCAAATAGAATGACAACTAAAAGTAAAACTTGTTACAGTTAGGTTTAGGATTAGTTTTAGGGTTAGGATTAGGGTTAGTTTTAGGGTTATTGTTCTGTTGTTTGTAATGCTAAAATAAAAAATATCAAAATCATATTTTTGTAAATATTTTTCTACTAACATCTATAAAATAAATGATAACAATAAATGTAAACTATATTCAACAAATTATAACAGTAGTCGGAGAAAAGAAACTAAAACTTTTTTAAACAACGACAAATATATATATATATATAATGTTTATAATATATGCTTTTTATGACATTTAAAAAAACAGTGTACAATTGTACTTTTCTTAGTGGATATTTTTGTGTTAACTCTCTTTTTTATTTCAAAAATATACAGACGGTACAATCTTTGTCTCATGGAATGTTACGAACAATACATTACTTGACTCGTTACCTACTTCCAACTCACTTTATACATATATCTTGTCAGCGTTTACTACTTAAAACTTCAATACACTACGGTATAAAAAGTCTGTTAATTATTACTTTACAAAATCGGAACATTTCAATACTTTAAAAAAAAAAAAAAATCAAATGAAAACAACATTTCCATCCAATTCAAAAAAACACACCCTCTCCCCAAGCCGTAACCATTTTATAAACTGTGCGATATTCGGAAAATGTATTTGCTGCATAAAACATACATGCTGTACTGCGATGTGACATAGTGGCCTGCAATCTGTAGCACAACAAAAAAGTTGTATTATAGAAAATGCAGGTTCGAACGTGTCGGCCGCAGAAACAGCATTTTTATGTGTTTTAGCGCAAAAAACAGCGCCATCCAGGGCTCATCTACGAATACCAAAAATAATAATAGACAATAAAAAAAATAAGATAAATTTTTGTTACCCTCTAACTGCTTTAGTGTCCTGTCATTTCAAATCAGCCAGTTACTTCCAAGCACTTTTACTTATTTTATTCATCCTAAAATGGCTCGAAGTGACATAAAATATGTACATATTATAAGTAAATTAACAGATTGGTTTCTTGTTATTAAATAATTGACTTCAATCATTTCCTTGATATCCAATTATGTACCAGTTAAGTTGAAGATTACTTTGGATCATTAAGAAATTTGGAAATTGTTCTAGGATATATAATTACAAATAACTATTTTTTTAAAACTTATTTATGAACACCGGTTTATTTTTAGGTTTTGTGCTTCATGAAGTTACCAATGTTGTTTGATGGGCAAGTAGAGAGGCAAATGCCTCAAAATGATAAAGTTGAACTTAGCAAATCATCTTTAGTATTAATCCTTAATCCAATAATTTTTGTAAGGAAATTTATAAGAAAATTTGGAGAAATGACAAACGAAAGTAATGTCTTTTTTTTTTTATTAACCAACAAGAATGATGACCATTATCCTGCATTCCATAGCCAGCTCTCCCCTATTGTTGTAAATATTCATGTGCTGATTTAAAAAAAATCTTTAACACTATTGTTTAGCAGTTTTAAAATATTTTTTTAAATAACAAAATAAAAGAAAAAAAATAATGTCAATAAAAAATATACATATATATTATATTGAAAAATTTATGTTGTAATTTAAAAACCAATTGAATATTTAAACAACCGTAATAATACTATGATATCTTTTATAATTTAAAAAAAATAAAATAAAGGTACAATATAATTATATTTAGCAATTTAAATACAACTGCTAACGATTATTTCTTTATACACACCCTCATAATTATATACCTATATTGCCATTATAATGATCTATCTCAAAAGAAAGCATATATCATAATAAATAAATAAACCTGAACTAAATAACAATAAAAAATTAATAACAACAACACTAACAACTTATTTACAAATCCTTAAGTAAAACTATATCAAAGACATTTTTTTAAAACCATACTAGAGCTTCAAAAAGTAACGATGGACTTTTTATCCTGTACAATATATATATATATTATGTCATTGTTAATTTTTTATGCCATTGTTATTTTTTATTGTTATTATACAATGTTGATGCACATCATATATTGTTATGCTAAAATAAACCACTATTGTTAATTATATGTTTCTGTTTTTCTATTTATGCATTTCATTCAGAATAGCTAAGTGTGGCAATGTCTCACCTAATTCTCATTGCTTTCTGAGTTATGTAGAATTAACTGTATATAATCCATAAAAGAGTGTAGTTTAAACTTGGGTGCTAGTGGTGCCATTTTAAGGATTTATCAATTCAAAACAACTAAATTTTCTAGTAATTTCAGGTCTTATTAAAAATATATCCTATAATGTGCAGAACATATAGCTGTATGGGTTAAATATTATACACAATAGTATTTATTCTTATAATGTCCTATAGTATGCTTAATATATTAGTATATTGGCCACTCCGATTGGAGATTATGGTATAGGAGCTTATACTAGTGTAATATATATTGTAAATTTAAATAATCATAACTTAACATATGTATTAAACTAAAACAGCAATAAATGTAACCCCATGAGTTGTGTATAAAGTAATAATCATACATCAGTAAATGAAAACAATAGATACCACATATGGTATTCTTTTAGCTCTTATAGTAGTTGAGCATACATATATTGCTGTGTTATAATGCTGTTGTGAATTCTGTTTATTTGCATACTTTAAATGCCAACTAATAGGTAGAGTTCATTCTGTACATTATAACATATCAGTAAACATATGCTTAAATGCCATTAGAACTAAAAGAATAGATAGTATAACTCTATTCTTTATCTTTATTTATGGGTGGTTATTAGTTTATACATAATCATAGAGATTGTAGTTGCTCCTATTTTGTTTAATGTCATTTGTAATCCTTTTGGCTAAATTCATGCATTTCTAATTTTAATAATTGCATATAATAATCATTTCTATGTAATAATTAGACTTAATGATATATAATTCCTGGAATACTATATATATATGATAAACAAAACAAATTATAAATTTCATAACTTGCTCTTAGCTTGCATTTTATGATCACTAGATGGAGCTTTACCAATAGCTCCTAACAAGCTTTTGTTTACATAAATGCTGAGAGAGATAGAATTCAATATTTCTTTCATTGTTTCTAACCTTTAGACCATGGTTTCGAGCTAGTTGGCTCACCTCAGTAAAGGGCAGGAAGACCAGAAACTAGATCTAAATACTAACTCTACAATCAGCATTTATGAAACATGTTTCTATCAGTTTGAAAGCATAAATTTTTTAGATATGTAAATATCTTCAAATCCAGCCAAACAAACTAGACAGCTATATGGATCTGAAATCAGTTCAGTTTCACCATATAGTAAAAGCCTCTGCAATATATATCATTGCAAAAACCTTCAAGGATGCATTTATGATAAACAAAACAAGTTATAAATTTTGTAACTTGCTCTTAGCTTGCATTTTATGATCACTAGATGGAGCTTTACCAATAGGTATTGATAAAGCTCCATCTAGTGATCATATATATATATTTGTGAGCATACTTTTCAAAAGTTTTAATTTTTTTGTCTCTCTCTTTTGAATAGAATCATGCACTGCTAATTTAAATATTGTATCACTATGTAGATGTATGATTAAAAAACTGATGTTACATTTTAGAGTATCCTAATAATGAGCTTGTTTTGGAACATAGCAATAAAAAAAATTTTCTTTGCATTGATGTGAAGGACTAGCTATTTACCAATTTACATGTTTGTGTGAGGTTTGCTTAACAAATTTGATGAAGATTAATATATAACTTTTTATTAGTAATATGTGATTGACCTTATTTATTTAATGACATTCTTTTTTACTAAGTATATACAATATTTTTAAATATGTTTAAAAATTATTACTTCAAATTCTCAAGTTTCAATCAAATGAGTAAAATATTAGGGGAAGAAGTTAATTTTCTGTAAAAATGCACTTCAGTTGAGCTAATCTCTTTAGTTACTCCACCTCAGAAGTAATACATTGATCTTTAATATAATTTCATATCTATATTTTGCTAAAAGTAATGCAATAATATATACTATAATAAATGATTATTAAAAATCCTTAATACCTGAATTTTTAGCTTATTAATTTTCATTAATAAAAGAAAAAGCCAAAAATCAATCTGGAGATTGTAATCTAACCTTTTAAAAGGATCTTTGGTGCAATACGTTTATATCATTTTTTTTGCTTTTTGGACTATTCTTGGTTGTATTTTTTAATCAGCAAAAAAAATTATTTTCCATTTTATCTTTCCCATTTTTACAAATTTAATTAAAAATATAAAATTCATCTAAAAAATAAATTATCAACTTTTCAAATTAAAAAAACCATTGATATAGAAATTAAGGAATTAAAACAAAAGCTTTCATTTGAGCCATCAGGCTTAAAATATATTTTAAACAAAAAATATCATGATATATCCCATAGTTCACAAGTGTTATGATTCTGACTTCAATGGCCAAAAGCAAGAAATTAACATTAAATAATCTTTTCTTAAGCCAACATTTAAAATTGGTAGTAATATCTATTAAAAAAATATTCTGTAAAATATTGTATATTTAACATAAATTTCATTAGAACATAACTCAAAATAATGAAAACTCTTTTTAAAATATGGATATTAAATTCATAATTACAAAAAAAACAACAACAAAAATAATGTTATTTATTGAAAAAAAAAACTATTTATTGACAGAATAGTATTCCCAGTTCATTTTCTATTTGACTTAAGTAAATTTTCTGTTCACAGGTTTTCTGCTGAAAAGCTACTATATTCAAATAAATTTTAAATATAAATGTCAATTACTTATTTAGAATGAAATATTTACTAATTTTACAAAAAATAAATAATAAATAATAAAGAGATAAACAGGTTATATATAAACTTATTATTTTGCTTTTACAATGAAAAAATTAAAGCTATACAAGAACAGAAGGTACTCTCACTTTAGTACAACATGAGTAGACTCTCTTATTGTTTTTAATTATCCTTTGACTGATCCATCTGATAAGCATTGATTTTTCAAGCATACTATAAGTGGCACTAGAAATTTGTTTTATTGTCTTTATCTAAAATAATACTCATCATTGAATATGTGCATTTACAGTAACAATTGTAAATGTAATTATGGTAATAGACATAAATAAATATAAAGCAATGATAAGATTATTTGAGAGAGGTTATGATTTGAGTTAACCAAAAAATTTAATTCAATCAAAACATATCTTGGGATCATTTAATTTTTTGCTGTTGTTTTTATTCTAATACATAAAGAGATAATTATATGATTGTTCATAAATATTTGATTGAAAATTCAGTATGTATTCTGAAATCAGGGGTGTTCAAATTTTTTCCATCTGTAAGCCACCTTGTGAGAAAATTAATTATCTTGGGTTATACATTAAATATACAAATATTACCAAAATCTGATAAGTAAAAAAAATCTATGCATAATTTTCATGATAAACTCCTCTACAGATAAATAAAAAATGTCCTTAAATAATAATCATAATTATGCAGCCACCCATTCAGAAAGTCTTTTAAAATCATCAAGAAAGTTCCAAGTTTGTGATTTCTAATATAGAAAATATACATATCTATATATAATCAAAATTACCCTTTTAATGTTTCTATCTATATATATGTATAATACCTATTTTCTCTGTTGGCTGATTGGTGAATGTTTGTAAAGCTGTCATGTGTCAAATTCACAACCAATTAAAAATATATATTATGTTTATATGAAGGAAGTAATTCAGCCATTGATAAAAAATGCTCAGAAAAAATTCAGTATGTGCTTATAACTACAGAAGTATAGTATTTAAATCATGAAGAAAGTGTGATTACAGTATATAAATTCATGTTTAAATGTGATATTTATCAAGGGAAAAAACATATGCTATAGTACCATATTTACATTTCGTTTTGGTTAGTATATTATTATGTTTATGTGATGGAAGTCACCATTAATAAAAACCGTTTGGAAAAAACTTCCAGCACATATGCTTTTAACTATAGAGGTATAGTACTTAAATCATGAAGACAATGTGAATACAATATATAAATTCATGTTTAAAATATGATATTTAGTGAGGGGGAAAAATAGATACTATAGTACCATATTTACATTTGGTTTTGGTTAACATATAATTGAAGTTGAAACATTAATGTACAATTTTCACATTTATTTATATAATATTAAAATCTTTGTTTAATTTACATTAGGTCTTAAAGTGCTCAGATATATATTAAGATAGCAAATTTTCATATTTTAATGGACAGGCTTCAATCCACTCCACTCTCCAACTTTTCAACCATCCATCCAATTGAAAATCTGATGATGGAACACTCAAAGACTACCCTGTGGCTGAGATTCTTGCCACACCCATGCCAACTGAAAGTCACTCTGACCCCTCATGTACAGGACATAATCTATTTAATACATACATATACAGGGGGTGGACAGACATTTGTGGATTGAAGCTTGTCCATTAAAGTATGAAGATTGGCTATCTTAATATATATCTGAGCACTTATTGCATATATGTGTGGAGATGATAATCTGGACCAACTGATGATTGCTGATTTAGCATGAAATATGTATATTGGTGATTGCTTATCTTTTTGATATATGTGTTCAAGTGTATCAGTGATATGAGAGAGTGGTGAGTGGTGGGTCATGAGTAAGTATTGGTGATTGTTTATCTTTTCAACATATATGTGTTCAAGTGTATCAGTGATATGAGATAGAGTGGTGAGTGGTGGGTCATGAGAAAGTATTGGTGATTGTTTATCTTTTCAACACATATGTGTTCAAGTGTATCAGTGATATGAGATATAGTGGTGAGTCATGTGAAGATCTGTGCTCATATACCCTATATATTATATATTTTGATACAGGTATATAATAAGCCTATATTTCAGTTATTAGGTCTTAAAGAGAATTGTTAAAGCATCCATTAAAAAAACTCTGGCTTATTTAGACCAGATACATCTGGTTTAAGTAATAAAATATCACTGATGTTTTATATATATATATTTTATATATATATTTATATATATATATATATTATTTTTTATATTATTATATATATATATATATATATATATATATATATATATATATATATATATATATATATATTATAAAATTAAAAGAGGAAAACAAGACTATTTGGATATTTGACATTGTATTTGAGAGTATGCATACATTTATTTTAATCACAGCGCAACATGTAAATACAAAAATATCTTGTAATGTTCTAAGTAAGTTTATGATTTTGCTACATTCATAGCCAACTTGGCTTAAAGGTTGGACACCCCTGGCTTAAACTATTTTGATTAGATTGATCAAATGAGTACCATGGATTGCAGCCTTAATAATTTTCTATCAAAATATCTATTAACAATTCCAACAAAACAAACAATGCTTGAAAAAAGTATTGACCTATCTCATTTTTTTGTCACGATTTGTAAGCCTACCCCAAATTATTTTATTAGTACATATATATCTATTGAATAAAACAGTTTCATAGAAAAACAAACAAACTAAAATATAGCTAATGTTTCTGTGTGATCTACACACACTTCTTTAGAATATTCTATTTCTTCAATTACAAACAATGTTGCTTATTGTTAAAATTCTTCATTTTTGTTGTCCTCTCCATTTGCAAAGATCATTTGTTAAGGAATTGTAAATGATAATTTTTTTTCCAATAAGTTTTTCCAAATGATCTTTGAAAATGGAGAGGAAATTAAGAATAAAGAATTTAAAGGAGATGCACAATCTTGTAACTTAAAAAGTAGAAAGATCTGTAGAAGGTATGTTGCAATTTCATGAAAATGCTAGCTACTTCTAAATTTATTTTCCTCTTATAAAACTTTTATTTGATTGACAACATGCTCTTTGATATAGAGAGTGTTAGGTGAGCTCACAAGGCACAGCAAAGGCAACATTTCTTTTTGAGTATTTGATAAACCCAATCAAGAGAGTTTTAACTATATGGATGAAGTTTCCTATGAAATAATAATGAACAGTCATATTTTAGCCACAGAAGTATTTGAAATAAAATATACTGGGTCCAAGTGAAAAAGTGACTGATGACTGGTTTCTCATCAAGCTACATGTAGCACCGTCTCTGAATAAATGCATCTGCTACATAGCAATGTAGTTTACCTTCTCACCACAAGAATTTTAAGGTGCTAATATATCTGATTCAAGAGTTGCACCATAAAATGTGTGGTTCATATTTTAACAAACTTTCTAAGTTAAATTTTACTATAAATTGGGTAAAACTGCTATTGAAACATTGGAAATGATCCACACTGTCTATGGCAGAGAAGCTATAAGTCAAAGAATATATTTAAGTATTTTTCAATATTTTTAGTGAAGGAAAACCATTGAAGATGATCTACAAAGATACAAAATACTCTGTCACATTTTATAAATTTACCTATTATCCAGACACACAGTTGCCTTAAAATATTTGTGCGAATATCAAACTATTAAAAAAATAGGCTAATGGTTTTATTGCTTATCATAAGTTCAAGCACCAGAAATGGGAGCACCAAAACCGATCGATCCTGGGACTTCTCGATCCCAGACACTCCACTACGGCATCAAATCATGCAGAGTAGTCAAACTATATTATGTAACACACGCATTGATTAGAACATGGCCCAGAAGGCAGTTGAAAGAGAAACAGTCGGTGTTTAAACACCCGAGTGCCAATTAAATTTATAATTATAAAAATGATTTTTTTCCATGATCGTGATATTCAAATCAGTAATTTATTATTGCTTAACCAAAGGAATTTTTTTATTTTGGGTCTTTTCAAAATATTTTATGAGTTAGAAAGTAATTTAATAATACAAATAAAAACGTAATTTGCGTTTTTTCTCTCCTTTTTTTAATATGACGTTTTAAATATATTTTAGTAAAAAAAACCTCACGCAATAAAAAGTCAACTTAATTGTATTTTCCAGACTCTTTTCATCAAAAGTTTACATCTTTTGCTTAAAAACATTTTTAATGATTATCTCCTGAGATGTTTGATGAAATATTTATTTATTTCGTAACATTCGTTCATTGAATACTTGTAAAAAAAAAAGTAATAAAATTAACGAAAAAACAAACAAACCTATATATATATATAACGTCGAACGTTTGGAATATATTAACTAAAAATTTAAAAATTCACTTTAAGTTTTACATTAGAATAAAATATAAATAAATAAAAGGCTGTATGAGACGCAAAATTCGTTAAAAATTGAAATCTATTTGGTTGATATATTTCTAATATTACATTTTGATTTACAAGTATACGCTTTCGGCTCTCCTAACGTTGACACCAATCATTTTTTGATCTATACTTCATTGATTATTACTAATTATTTAATAAATTATATCATCTTGGGCATTTGTTTTATTCACTTGTCTTTATTCAAATGTTTCACGAATATGTATGTAGCGATTTATATATTTAATTTTATTTATATACGATACAGAAAAGTTTTAATTATATCCGCAGAAGACATATTTCTACGGTACATCTATTACTTATTTCTCCACATAATCTTAAAAGCAAACGAGAAACAATTCCTATCTTTCAGAAAATGAAACAGGCAATTGGAAATATTCTATATCAAATTTAGTCAAATCTTCCTTAAATTTCATCAACGGAAATCTAAATCGCTTTGACTTATGTTGGTGGTCGAGAGATCAGCACAGCTGCCTTACAAGTAGTTGACCCGGGTTCGCTTCCCGGCCGATGCTATGACACATGGAAAAAAAAATTCAATATCATTAGATTGGAAGGTAATGATGAATCATTTTTTTTGTCAAAACAAAATGTAAACAAAATATTTTTTCTATTTCCCATCCGTCTGAATGGAATGTTTTTTCTAGTTTGTCATCACAAAATAAGTGTATTTTGAGTAAGTACTTTCATTAAATTTGGCTACCTGTTTGGTCTCCATTTGCATATTTCCAAAACCTAATATGAGAACTGAAATTTATTTATACAGATGTCAGAAGATTTGGAAGAGAAAAATAGGGCCAATTTGTGTTGGGAGATTTGTAATTATATCTTACATAAAAATCTATTTGAATTGCAATATCATTTAAACTATCTTCAAAAAAAGTTATATACTTTATAAAATAGCTTGAAACAAAAGTAGCCATATCACATTTAGAATGCATTCTATCAATTGTCAATGCAAATTCAAGAACTTTAATAGAAAAATGAGGAATCTCCTAAAATACAATTGACTCAACATTGTACTGAATTTAATTTGTAATGATTTTGATATAGAATAATAAGGAGCACAGATTACAGACTTTTTGTGACTAACCATGTTAGTGTAATACATCATTATGTGAAGCAAACTGACTCCACTTGGAAACCAGACTTTGTCTTGTTGAACTCCAGATCAACTGTCTTTAATTACATTATAGAAACACATTGTAAACTATTAGCATAAAGTTTATTGGTATTATAAGTGATAACCAGTAATAGATACAGAGTTGAGTGCCCTAAGTTTTTGAAATTAAAAATGGTATATAGTATTGGCAACCATGGAATATCTCAAATGCAAAGTATATTCTTTACAAAATGATATTCAGTTAGAAGCATAAAGAAACTATTTAAACTGAAAATTGAGACAATATTTTTCTCTATTCCTTAGGTATATTATTCTCTGTCCAAAACATTTTTAAATTTATTAAAAATTCATTATTAGAACTACATATCAAATTTTCAATCTTTTTTATATAATTTATTCTTATGCTCTAACTCCAGTTCAGAAACTATATATTTTAGTAATCTCAGGTTTTTTCCCAACTATACAATTTTTTCTCTGGACATAATATTATCAAATTCTTTAGTAGAGATAGAATTTACATAATTATAAAAGAAAACAACTCTACTACTATAAAGGATTAATTAAAATTTCAATTGCTGAAAAAAAATCAACAAATATCAGTCATTAAACAAATTCATATGAAGACCATTATCATACTTGAAAATATTCCAAGAGCTGGCAGTTTAATTAAAAAGGTGATAATGTTTAATGAAGTTGAAACAAAAGAGATAATATGCATGACTATATAGCAGATTGATAAGATGAACATAGAATATGAAACAAAAGTAAAAGAAAACCTAACTTGCCTAAAGAAAGAGATAATATGCATGACCAATTGATAAGATGAATATAGAGTAAAAAACAAAAGAAGAAGTTTTTGAAATCTGAAAAAACTTATCTAAAGAAACTAATAAGAACAAATGCATTATGGATAATAAAAAATATAATTAGATAGATAGTTGCTTAAGAGTCTTGTGATATTTGAACATTAAAAATGACAGATTGACCTTTTATTCAAAACCCTTTTACTCTTAAGTCCATCAGTGTATTAAACTGCATACAGAAGTATAGAATGGTTAATCAGTCAGATAAACAATGTTCAACTGCTTGAAGTAATAATAATTTTTAGTTCACACGTATGACATTTTATCACTGGGATAAGCTATTAAGAGTCATGCACTATTTTGCGGTCTCTATTTTGATGAATAAATGCATAGTCTCGCATGGTTTAGCACAGAGATAGAGTGGCAAACGCTGGAACTCAAGGTTTGTGAATCCTAGCCTGCTAAACAAAACTGTTTATGTTTTAACGCTCAAAAGGCAACTCATTGCATGATAAATTTTCATCTTTCTATATCTGATTTACTAATGTTTACAACTTCCTTCTCAATATTCCTTTACTCTGAAAATATTAAATATTTTCAAAATAATTAAAAAAGAAAAAGTAATTATGAAATTAAAATGACTTTTGTTGTTTTAATTTTTTAAAAATTGAAGCAACAAATTAATGAAACAAAAAATGTCGGCTGCTTATAACAGGTATTTATAATCATGTGAGATATTATAATCTAAAAAGCAAAATATAATAAAAAAACAATTATGTTTTTTATGTCATTCGGAAAATCAATTTTGAATTTATATCTACCTCCCCCCCCCCCCCAAACTTAAGAAATTGCCACAATGAATGCACTTACTGGAAAAAAATGATTCACAGAGTGTAAAAAAAAACAACAACTAATGCACGCAGTGAAAGAAAATTGAGCACGCAATGTAGGTTTCATAGTTACCAGTTATAGAGAAAAATACTTTTTTTTTCTTCCAATGTATAATTTTAACTATCATTATAAATAATCTCGTGAAAATGTTTTCTAATAATGATCTTACCATTTCTAGTAATTATTCTTTTAACAGATTTAAAGAAAATACGTTTAAAACTTTAGCGCAGTGGTAATTAAGCTTACAGATTAATTTGGTTAATGAAAGACGAAGTACTTCACTGCAATTAAAGAGAAAAACAGTGAAACGAAGGAGCATTGGATGTATATATAATAAAAAAATAAACACGAAATATATGCAAAGCTTCCCATGTTATTCTCAATAATTGATACCCCCTCTAGCTATAGTATTCAATAACTTATGCATCAAAATCGATTTATCATATATATCATATTTATTATAGTTTATAGTAATATGACTCTAGATTTCTTGGTATTAGTGTATATGTTGTGATAGAATCATATTACTATAAGTTATGAATATGATATATCGAAAGGATGATATTGAATATTTTTTTAAAAAAGTCTATCTTTTCTGCCTGTGTTCATTAACAGTCATTTATTACGTTAGCTCAGAAAAAAAGGAAATATTTATAGTTGAATAACAATTCGATTTAAAAATAATTTGCAAATATATCTCAATTGATTTAAGACATCTTTGTTTGAAATCGTTAATGATAATTATATAATTAATGTGGGATACAGCAAAAGGTAGTCATCCTCTTCCTGCATAATAATCAGTTACTTATAGTAACAATCTCTTCAAGAGGATAAGGTTGAGTATTGTTCATATAATAATAAAACATAACTTACAATTTTGTTTAAAAAAATTCTCCTCATATTGCTATCTAAGATTTTATATGTACCTGTAGATTAGACAATAGTACTAAAAGTGAGTTTTAAATTGAAATGTTAGCCACAATTTCATTTGCAAGGGTATTAAAACAAGTAGAAATTAGCTCCACCCTAGAAATTTAAATGTAAGCTAATTCAAATAAAGCTGTGGGAGCATCTTCAATAATTTAAAATTTGCTTTGATGTTATCATTGTTTAATCTATAAGTTTATATAAATCTTAGATGGCAAAATAATGGTGAATTGAATTTAGTAGTTTTTGATGTTAGGGGGCTAGTCCATTTATTTAGCTAGTTCTTCAGTGGTTGATATATACATACTCATTGTGAGCTTATATATATATATATATATATATAAGCTCACAATGAGTATTTGCAAATAAAAATAAAAGTGATATATATATATTATTATCAAGAATCCCATGATGTAGAAGTAATATACTCTTTTACTGTTCACATAATCTGAATTCATATTTGGTTAAGAAAGCTTTTCCAATTTCAAGCAAGCCGCTGAAATTCGTTTAGTTAATTTTATATAATCTCCATGCATTTGATTATTAATTATATATATATATAATATCCACCTATTACTAATTAATGGTCCCTCAATGCTTCTCCAAGTTTGATCTTAAGTGGGATATCAAGAACTTGACTTATAACCATGATTCCTACTCATTATTCTTTTTTTTTTTTTTTTAAAACAATACATTGATCCTATTTGCTTTTTAAAAAAAAAATTTGAATATTTATTATTATTGTTGTTGTTATTGAACGACATATCTTTATTTGAAAAAAATCTATAATTAATTTTCTTTAGTTTGTTAAAGCTACTTTTTTTTTTTTATAAAAAGACTTATTAATTTGATTTTTGCTTTCTTTTATTTTTATAATAATCCTTTTTTTATATATATAATTCCTAATGCTCTTATTATATTTAAAAGTCATAAATGTTTAATTCTATACTAATTTAGTAATTTGTGGATGCATTTTATTGATGAAAAGCTCATTATTTTATAATAATCTTAAAATATATATATATTTTTAAAGCAGGGGAAAGTAAGGTTGCGTTGTTATTAGCAACAATTAAATACTGTTTCAGTACCTGATCTTCTAACTCACTAAAAATTTTTGAAACTGACAAATGCGCACACACTTTGTAAGTCCAGTTTCCCTTTTACTCGCTCGCAACATAGATATATAACATTAAAAAACAATATATATTGAAGCAATGGATCTGAAGTACGATCCATTCTTCACTGTTTCTTATAAATTTAGTTAGCATTGTAGGACTGAACTAAGTTTATAGCCCAATATCAGCAGGGTTTTGCATTAAAGCTAAAATTAATTATGTTATTAAAGTTGTATTTACAGTTAAATTTCGTGTTAAATAAATCCCAGTCAAAGATTAAATTTCTGTTAATAAAAATTGCTTGTAAAACCTATTGGGCAAACATATATATACGTCAAGCGTATATATGAGTTAATGCAAAATTCTGCTGAAATAAAATGCTTATTTACTATAAAAAAATAAGAATATATTTTTTTGTAAAATCTTGTTAAAATATTTAGTATGATTTATTTTGAGATAAGCCTGCCAAACATTTTCTAAAAGAATGTATGTTTTAATTAATTAGTCCATTCAAGGCTAATTAAAGATGGACTTCTCTTTCCTTCTTTTTTAATTAATAAAAATTCAAACTTTAAAGAAATAAATTTGGAGTTTTAAGTAAAAGCTTATTTTTAGAAAGTGTTACCTTGAAACAAAAGAGTGTGGGTGGGCTTATCAAGATCTAAGATCATACAAACAATAGAAGGTAGCTGAGAAAAAAAGTTATAAAAGGGAGAGAACAAAAGAGGAGAGTCATATCAGATTTTGCTATTGCAAGGTTGATTCAAGATTTTGCTATTGCAAGGCATTCAGATTTTGCTATTGCAAGTTTCATTCAGATCTGCTATTGCAAGGTGCATTCAGATTTCTCTTAGGAGAACTCTGTCAGATTTTGTTTGTGATTTTATTCCAAAAAGTCTACAATTATCGTCTACAAATCATGAAGAAGTTTGAACCTGCTCAAGCTAAAAATCATATAAGTTTGATGGATTTTACTATGCTCGGCTAGGCAAATAAATAGCTTTGCCTATCGCCGAGGTTCCTAAATACCATCAAAATGCTTTAATATCCACTCCATAGTCATCTGAACTCTGTGCTGTGTCTGTAGGACTTTTCGTAAAAGCATGCTACTTATTTCCACCTTCCTTGTCCGGACAAATAGCTATCGATGGACGGATCAAGCTACGCTCATGGATGGAACATGACCAAGGAACAAGGACGGTAATCATTATCTCTCCTCCATTGAACTATTTATTTTCTACCTTTTTATTTTTTTATATATATCTTTCTTAGTTGAATTATATTATGAATTGTTTTATGTAACGATTATGTAATTTAACCATTGTTCTTATTAGATTAGTCTTAAATATATATGTGTGATCATCTATCTATATTTAACCTTTTCCCCTTCGCTATTAATTGTACATTTAAAAATCTCTTTCCAATTTTGTTTATGTTTTTAAATTCCATACGTGTAAAGTTTTCTTTGTTTGCTAACTTGATCTCCTCAATAGCGCCTCTTTTGTCCGCCATTAGCTTATAACGTATATCAGATTTAGCTATATACGTTTTAAATAATTTTTAAACTCTGTTTTTAGCGCAAAGCAATTAGAAATGCTTTGCGAAAGATTTTTACTATTGTATTTGATCGAGGAGATTCAAGTTGACTATTTTAATAAAATTGGGAATAAAAGATTTGGACCGCAAACATATTAATCTGTTTTTATTGTCTAATTAGTTTTCATTAATTTAGGGGAATAGCGGAGGCCATTATATCATTAGTCATATTATTAAAGTCATTAATTAAACATATGATTTAACTATAAAAAGCTTGAGTTTCTTAATTGTATATTAAATGGTTTATTTTTACTTTTCAATGATCCAGGCACGCAAAACACACATATTTCTTAGTATTTTTACACACATTTAACTAACTATTTAGCTCCGTAGGTGTTCCCGTCCATGTCTCCCGCTGATGCTAAGCTTTGTGGCCCGGTTGAGGAATATCTATGCGTGTCTCAGATAGTGTTGTTGGTTCGTGGGTTAGTCTCGAGAATAGATGAAGAGGGCAGGGGTCATAGTATTCTTGATTTAATATCTCGCGTATGAGTGGCCCCGAGGTACCTTCGCCTAGTATTCGAACTGGGTTAAGCCAACATACATCATCTGACTGTCACAATATATATAATCTAGTCTCATGCCATTTAAAATTGTTATTTTTTTAATAAAACCCCACTTATTTTTTAAAACAATTGACATTTTTCAACCATAAAAAAGCTCGTGTCAACTAGTACATGTACAGGAAGAAATTCATGTGCAAATTGCTTGCCCAGTTGTAATACAGGTTCGAATACAAAACTGAGTAAAAGTGAAAATTTTTTCTACATATTTTTATTTTAGGCAATTGCACTATAGGAAAACTATTCAAACCTGGCTTCTTAATGTAGTAGTTTCTTTTGGAGAAGTGCTATTTAAAAACTATTTTATCCATCATTAACCTGTTTGGAAATTTTATAATTTTATTTACCACTACTAAACTTTCAATAATCATATTTTTAATGACATCCATTGTATATAAATGTATTGATGATTATTACTAATCACTTATTAGGCTAAAGACTATTGTAGTATGCAATGCATTTTGGAGAACATTTACCTTTTATAGATGTCTTTTTATATAATTTAGCAATTTATATACAAATGAAATATTACGATATAATATTAGATTGTCCATTCACTTTACTACTGTTACACAATGCTTTATTTACCAGTTTATACTTTTGATTGCCTCAGCAATATTCTTCAGAACTGTATCAAACAACTATCTTATCATTATATGTATTTGATCCAGAAGCTGGGAAATGTAACATGTCTTTCTCCATGCATCAATCTGGAGATGCATAAGTGTTTGGTACAATATAAGAGTGAGAAAAAACAAAACTCTTGAAATACAGATACTTGTAATAATACAATATTTTTATAAAGTTCTGAAGAAGATTGCTGGGGCAATCGAAACTGTAAACTGAAAAAAAGGGTGGCAAATAAAGCATTGTGTAACAGTAGTAAAGTGAATGAACAATTTAGTATTATATGGTATGCATTTGGCAATGCAATAAGAAAGAGTAGTTATTATACTTCTTGAAGAAGACAAATGAAATATTGAGAGAGGAAATAATTCTTCACACATGTTATAAAATAGACACTCTTCCATCAATAAATATATAATTCATCATTATTTTAAACTATTACTGATTCACTGTTGAATGAAGATCTTCCAAAATTTAATCTAGATTCTCCAATCTCTAACTTCTCTTCTCCACAATATACCCAAAAGACTTTTTTACTTCATCAATAATCTCACATGTGGTCTTTTTAAAAGTCATTTACAATTTATTAGAGTTCAGTATAAAACTTCTAGGTTGCACATATTGTAATGTCTTCTAGGAATATATTTAGCTCAGATGGTGTCAACAATATCCTTTTGTTTTCTTATCCATATATTTTGTTTCATCTCTTCTTGTCATTTTTAATATACATTTTTCTATACTTTGTTGAATAATCTAAAGTCTATATATTGTTATTCTGTTAAGTATCCAAGTTTCAGATCATAAGTTTTTTTAAAAACACATAAGCATATTTCCTTTTGATATTAAGCCATTTCTACCAAAATCATTTTATCTAAGTTTAGTTCTATGATAAATGTTTCTCTGTTTATTAATAATCTGACTAAGGTATTTGTAATTGTTAACATCTTTTAATTTATCTTATCAATCTTGATTTTCCTTAGACTTTAAACTTGTATTCTGAAATAAAACTAGATGCAGTACTAATTGTTAAAAATGTTTTTTGAAATGGATTTGAAGGAAATCATGTGCTAAACTTTAACTAAAGAACTGAGCATCACCAATATAACATGTAACCTGCTTCACTAAAATTAAATAGAGAAAAAGTGAATTTCCTTGGGAGAAATTTACAACAAGACTTATGTATCCATCCAAAATTATGACTGTCTCAACTTATGCCAACCTGATCTGAAAGGACCACTGTAAAATGGATAAATTGAACTTGTGTTAACTTACTCTGGAGATTAATTTCATAATTTTAAACTAAAAACTTGAAAATACAAAAATAAACTAATAAAAAATATTAAATGTAAATAATAGATATGTTCAAGTTGTGCTAATTTATTTTGGAAATTATTATTCAATTTTAATCTGAACATTTGAAGAAACCAAAAAAAAAGCTGATTTGAAAAGAAACTTAAAATTATAACTACAAATGAATGAAGAGAATAAAATACATGGTAATAAGGTATTTCAGCAAACACATCTACATTTATAAATACTGTATTACTTCTAATATAAGATACCCCCAAATTTAAGACACAGTAGGATTTTAAGCTTGGAAAATTGGGAAAAAAATTAAAAATGATTTTATTGAACAATAAGAAACATTATTTACTTAAATAAAAATGAATATAAATATAATAAGCTCTTCTAATTTATTGCAAATCTTTTTCAGACATACATTCACTTTCTATATCTTCACTTTCAGATCTTGAATTCTTATCTTTACTATTCCACCAGGGTACATGATTTTCAGGCCATTTAAATCATTAGCAATGCAACATTTTAAGAAATATTTTTAAAATGATTTCTTCAGGTATATCTTTCCAAGACTGCAAAACTCACTCAAATTATATGTATATTGTTTGCATCATAAATTCTTTTGTTTTTAAAATATGGTATTAACATTTAATGTTGCTAGTAAATCTTTTTTAAAATGCAAATTAATAATTGGTCACATTATTAAAATAAATGAATGTTTTTAAAAATAAATTTCTTTTTCTAATTGGCAAAAAAATCTATAATGGTCAACATAAAACATATTTTGTTATCCAATTACAAATTGCAGTCAAATATCATTGATTTTTTCTCAATTTGCTTTCATGTAAAAGTACATTTTTCTATTAAAATATAAATCATTCTTCTAAACTAATTTATATTTTTATAAATATTTTCTGAAAAAAAGTATAAATATATAAAAAAATCATTCTAAAACATATGTTTTCATTTTGAAATCAAAATCAAGATATCAGAATTGCCAAAATTGCTTATAGACACTCTCCTGTCTAGAGAATAAGAAACAACTAATCAAAGCAAAGGTAGGTTTTTATCATATTGTTGTAATGATGTAAAAAAATTCTAAAGATTATTCAGTATAGTTTTTTTGATAAAATAATGGTAAAATCAGCAAAATAATGTTTAAGGTTCTAAAACATATGTTTTCACTTTGAAATCAAAACAAAGATATTGAAACTGTCCAAAATCATTATCAGGAACTCTTGCATAGAGAACAAAAAGCAACCAATCAGAGTGAAGGCAGGTTCTTATATAAAAAAATTCTAAAGGTTATTCAGTAGTTTTTTTGATAAAGTAATGGTACAATTGGCAAAATAACATTAAAAATAGCAGTTTGAGAGAGAGTTAAAGTCATTTACAAAATTAATCTAAAAATATTGACATTTAATGTTGCATGTTTTTTTTTGATCCGCAATATCAACAATCATGATTGTAATACTATCCACAAATATAGTGTAAAGGAAAGATTTGCAATTGTCATATTATATTGTTTTTGAATTTTCTTATTTAATTTTACTAAATAATTGTTAAAAAATAGTTTTGAAATTATTTTCTTTCTGTCTTTATTTCTCCAGCTGTTCTGTGAATTAACAGTATTTGTGTGATTTGATTTCATCATAATATTGTGCTTTAATTAAGGCATTAATAGCCTATTGCAATAAAAATATTTAACATAAAGTAACATTAAGTATATAAATTTATATGTTCTCTTGTTCACAGTCCTAATACCTCAGGTTCTTATTATCTTCAGCTAGTCACGAGGAATAAAAGTTAGGGTATATAGAGGGTAGAGTATATGTTTAAACATCTAGGCAGTTCTCTGGGTAGTGCAAAGGAAAATTTCATCTTTAAAGTGCACCTACTACACTTCATGGCACCATAGGATTTTAGTAGTGATGATGTGCAATTTGTGCCAAGTTCCCAGCATTTTTACAATAACCCTTAAGTATGTGTATGCAGATTTTATACAATGAGTAGATACATCTTGATATTAAACATCTTTCAGAACCAGTCCATAGGATGACTGCTGATTATTTGTGTTTAATTCTAGTGATATAACTTATAATTGTCATAATTACTTATTTTATTCTATGCTGATTCCCTAATGCTCATTAACAATGCTAATTGATACGAGTGTTAATATTCAGTGTGAATGATGATGTTTTATAATCTTCCCATATTACCATTCTTTTACATTTTGGCACAATATATATATATATCAAATTATAATTTCATCTACATTTCCATCCTATCCTATAGTTATTTTCAAGGCCTATTTTCCAATTATTCTTACAAATTCGTATAGATTTATAAATTATATAAATATTTATGAGATTATAAATGATAATTTTCCAAACATTTAAAAATCTGTATATAGTTATGAAAAGTTCTAGTATTAAAATTATTACTACTACTCTTATTAATAACTGAAACACACAGGATTATTATATACCTGTGTTTATATATGTAATATATAGGGTATATGAGCACAGACTTTCACTCAACCTACCACCCTCCACACTATTTCATAACACTGATACACTTGAACACATATATGTCGAAAAGATAAATAATCACCAATATACGCATTTCATGCTAAACCAGCAATCATCAGAGCACTTATAGCATATATGTGTGGAGATGGTAATCTGGACCAACTGATGATTGCTGGTTTAGCATAAAATGCGTATATTGGTAATTATTTATCTTTTCGACATATATATATATTCAAGTGTATCAGTGTTATGAGATAGTGTGGAGGATGGTGGGTTGAGTGAAAGTCTGTGCTCATTTACCCTATATATTACTACTCATATTATAACTAATATAAGTAATCTATTTCGTAACTTTAAACTAGATTCTTTTTTAAATTGTGAAATATATTTCTGAATATTTTTTACAAATGCTGAAACAAAATAATAATAAAAAAACGCATAAAGCATTTAACTAAATGTCAAAAGCAAACCTCAAACTAGATAAAAATACATCAACTTAATTAACATGAATAGTGACAGATTCAAATTTAGTTGTTAAAAAAAACTTTAAGTAAATAAAAGGGAAAAAAGCGAACTAAAAAAAAAAAATTACGTTCAAACTCTAGGAAATGAAAACATTTCTTTTCTTTACAAAAATAAAGTTCGATATTTTTTTTTAAGTCAGAATTTAGTTTAACTTTTGCTGAGAAATAAGAAGTCAAATAATTGAAATCAGCAAATTTGACAATTAAAATTATTTTAAAATTAAATGTGTGCGTGTTTTATAATTTAAAATTTGATTGACAATTTTTGTGAATTGTAATATATATAATTCTTTTTTATTTTTATATTTCAAATTATTGACAACGATGAAAATGAATATGTAGATGGTAAATATATATATATGATTATCTTTGTGCACGTGTGTGAATATATATATACATGACTTTCTTAGTGGCTGATAGGTTATTAACAAATGACTATATTGATCAGTGATGCGTTGACTGCATATATATTGTAATAGTTGATGAAGTATATATGCATATAAAAAAATAAAAAATAGATTCATATATCACATGACTCCACTCCTTTTTTAAGCTTGTAGAAAATAAACAAAGAGCTTTGCTAATTGCTCAATAAGCTTTGAGATAAATGCTTAGCAATGAAAGCATTTAAAATATCTCTATCTAAGAACTCCCCCCCCCCAATCTCCTGACCAATGGTTTCAGGCTTTTGGCATTCCTCAGAGAGGCGCTAGGATAGCTTTAGACACCAGATCCAAAAACACCAACCCAAAGCAGATCTTCAGCCAAACCATATATTAGAAGTCTTAGCAATATACCTTCACTTAAGACTAAAAGCAAAGACTATAAATATGGTTTGACTGAAGATTTCTCAGCCCCATATAGCTATTTGAGTTAGATAGCTGGGTTTGAAGACATTTAGGTGTCTGAAAACTTTAGACTTTCTACTCAATAGTCAACTCTTAGATAAATGCTGGCTTTGGATTGGGGTTTTTAGATATAGTGTCTGAAGCTACCCTAGTGCTTCTCTGAGGAATGCCAAAAGCATGAAACCATTGATCAGGGGATGGGGGGGTGGTGGTTTTCAGAATAGAGATATTTTAAATGCTTTCTCTTGCTAAGTTTTTATCTCAAAGCTGGTTGAACAATTAGCAAAGCTCTTTGTTTATATATGCATATTTATCTTAGTCATTGACAGGTTAATATATATATATATATATATCATATGACAGGTTAATATATATATATATATATATATATGGTTTGATTGCTTATATATGAGTTATGTGCAGTATATATATTTGCACATATACATAAGATTTTCTAAGTTGCTGATGAATTATGTGCATACACACACACATAATTATTTTAGGATTTGATAACCTAGGATCATTTATTTTAAATTTAATTAAACATCTCACTTTAAATGATTATTCAACAACCTTAAGCAAATGAAAATGAAACTATTTCCACTTATTTCATGAGATTTTATTAGGCTGACAATATGAATAATGACAAATTTGAGATTTAACATCAAGTTCATATATATTATTACAGCTTACTTTCAATTGATCATTTTAAAGCTATGTTTTGTAAAATATTTCAAGGTGGCATTGCTGTCTTGTCTGCATCCTGAGTTACTTCAGACTCCCTGGTTATTACTAAACCATATTTAGGCTGAAAACATTTTCTAAATTTTAGTTATAGTTTTTATCAATAGATGGAGCCTCTTATTTTTAAAAAAAACCCCACTAGCTTGGTAAAAAAGATGAGGAATTAAAATGTGATCAATAGATGCTATTATGATTCTAAGATATAAAACAGACTAAAATGTGAATAATCTTTTCATTTAATATGTTATGTATATATAATATTTAATGAATATATAAAAGCTTTATAATTAATTTGGAACTGTTTTTTATTATTATATAACTTGAGAGTATAAGAAGGCAATAAATAGTGCTACTTTATTTAGATTTTTTTTAAGTGGTAAAGTCCTAGAAATATTTACCCATTTATTATTATTATTTATAACATTTTAAATTATTCTTATTATTTGTATTAATAAAACATTATATTGTAAAAAAATGCTGACAATTTTTAGACAATGAAAAAAAAAAGTCAGGCGTCAAGAATTCATAAAGTAAAATCTCAATATATTTATATCAATATCC
The DNA here is from genome assembly GCA_028023455.1 of Epiperipatus broadwayi. NCBI lineage: Eukaryota > Metazoa > Onychophora > Udeonychophora > Euonychophora > Peripatidae > Epiperipatus > Epiperipatus broadwayi. The sequence continues at coordinate 2,642,368 of JAQFVV010006236.1, forward strand.
TTATGAGTGTAATTAAATATGAAGTGAAATGTTTAATTAAATTTTATAATAATATTCTGTTACTTTGATGATGAATCTAGCAACTCTTAGTATGCATATCACAATAAAAATATGAAAATAGATGAGAGTAGTTACATATTCAATGACTCAAAGTTTCTAGGTGATACCATCAAGAAAAGTACAATTTATTGAATTCTAATATAGAATAAAGATTTAATACTAAAGTTAAAATTGAATGATTACAAAAATTATCACCAGGGAAAATAATGGAAATGTCAACTTCTTAAAGGGTTAAATAAATTTATAGCTTTTACTATTTTTCTAAAATTTCTTTTTCCAAAAACTGTATTCAAACTAAAGGTCACATTATATGGAAAATTAAATTTTTTAAAGATAGCCTTGATTAAATTATAATACTTGTCTGTGAAAGGGTTAATACTATTAAAATTCAATTTGTTTATTATTACACAATTATTTTTAATAGTTTCATTATAGAGATATAAATTTACTAACCATGTTCTCAAGCCATAGATTTAAATTTTCTGAAATTAGCAGAATTAAAAGCAGATTTTTTTTCCTTTCAATGCTTTGGTAAGTTTGATAGATTCTTGGTGTTTTTGCTAATTAATTTAAAAATTGGACCTCTTCATGAGCAATTTAAAGAATTTTCTAAATCTTTTACCTATTTATAAAAAACCAAGCATTCATTGGAGGATATACACAGTGTGATCCAATAAAAAATGACTGATTCTCTCTCCTACCTAATTACAGTGTGATCTCTGAATCTATATGTATTATCAGGCAACATAATTCAACCTTTTAATGGCAAAATGTTTAAGATTCTATCATGTTCGAATCATGAGTTCTATCATAAAATATGACCAAGTGAATTATGATTTAACTGATGATGGAATAATATGCTAATATTAAATTTTGTTTTAAATTGGGAAACACTACTACTGAAAATTGTAAATGATTCAAACTGCACATGGCAGTGAATTCATGAGTCTCAAGAATGTTTTCATGATGGTAGGGAGAACACTAAAGATAATATACAAAGGTATGTTTTGGGCTCTGCTCTTATCAAGTGCCTAGAAATGGCTACTATTTTAACAACAAAGACAATGTTAAACTTATTTAAATACTACCACTATGGTTATTTTTAGGACACTTGAGACTGGTCGATTCTTTATCAATAGATAACGTTTAAAAAATTTAAGAAATCTTCCAAATGGGAAATGAAGATTTAATATTATTTCATTTAATTATAGATGGAGGGGGGTATTTATTTTTAATGAATATAAATATTTACAGATTTTTTCCCCATGACAATATAAGATTCTAGGTTTAGTGAAGATATTGACTATTTTCTAAAAGATGAAAAAAGAGTAAAATATATTCACATGCCTTTAATACTTGAGAGTTTGTGAAAAGTTTGAATGCTGGAAATATCAACACTGGATTTGATCCTAAAACTCCAAATTCTAGCATCTGACATTCTACCACTGTGATAAATTGTGTTGGGATGGAAAAATATGAAGAGGTATCCAAAAAAAAACACACTAGAATTATTATATAGAAGGTGTGTGCAGTGTAGTCCATATTTCTAACTACTAGATGTCTTTTGTGGAGATACTATGCATTAGTCTGCTGATCTTTGCCATTGAATAAAATTATGGCACCATGTAAGCCCATCTTGCTAATTTGTCAATTTTTGTGATGATTGGAAAATCAGAACAATATGAAATTTTGTTTTCTGATAGAGAAAAGGTCAGGGGGAATAATTATAATGATCGAAACAGCTTATAAGTAGAATGCTCTGGGAAAAACACAAGTTTATGAGTGGTTTAATGGAAGTGTTAAATTCACCACATCCCCCCAAAAGCATGTTCAATGTCAATATGATACCAATCAATGAAGTCCAATGTCAAAATAATGCTGATTTTTTAAAGCAAATGGCACTGTTCATTTAGAATTCATTTGTAATCTGGCATTTCACCTACAAGTTCTGAATCACTTATATGATTCAGAAAAATGAAAATGTTCCTATTTATAGTAAAGTTGGAGCTGCAAGCTTTATCATGACAATGCATCAGCACATAAAGTCCTGAGTGTGAAATAAATTTTAATTAAAACCAACATGACCTAGTTTATCCATCAGCTATACTCACCCATTCTTGTACCAGCTGGTTTCTTTGTAATTCTCTGAATTAAAAATTGCCTCAAGAAAAGTTTGTGAATTTGGACGTGGTGATAAAAAATTTGATGAAGACTTTAAAAGGTATCACTTTGCAAGAGTTTCAAACTACTTTGACAAATGGAAAACTTACAGTGCACTATGTCAAATGATAGTATGTGGAAAGAAATTCAATTTCTAACACCTACAAATAAATATACAATTTTTATTATAAAATTCTGTGTTTTTTAGGTACCCCCTCACAACAGGAATGCATTATAATGAAAAAAATGTTGGATAATCTAAAAACTAGAAACAGAAATGTAGCGATATTTGTACTTGCAGATTATATGCTCATAGAGATAGAAAAGAAAAGATAATATTACAATTTTAAAGCACATTTATAACACAAAAGAAAGATTCCTTCTTTTATAAAAACTCAGGACCATGCTATTTGAGAAAAATAAAATTTTGGAAGCCCTTTAATATTCCGTGTGAACTTTTAAAAAATTATATATAAATAACAATGATAAAAACAAAAAATACAATTTATTTCATTTTTAGAATTTTATTTCCGTTTGATAAACAATATTTGAATTTTTTTTGTTGTTAAAATCTTTGTTAGCAATATGGACAAAAAATATAATAACTCCTAGACCGTATTCAGTTATAGAATAAATCTTGATATTATACTTTTTGCCTTACAAAGAAAAAATGTGTAAATCTTTGTTAATAATAACTAAAAAAAAAAAACTGAAAATTTTGATAGATTAAGCAAAAAGTAAAAAAATATCTTTTTTCATATAGATTAAGCAAAAAGTAAAAAAGTAAAAAAATGAGGAAAAAATCTTTTTTCATCGAATTTTTGCAATAATAAATTTTATATATTTTGAACAATTTTTAATAAAATAAAATAACAATGGCATGATTATTTATTATAATTTAATGTACAAAAACTAGAGAAAAAATAATATTATGAATTCTTTATATATATATGTAAATCATGCTCCTGCAGCATATGTTTAAATAAACCAATAAAGTATTTATAATTTGTTAAGGCAATCTTTATTTTTCCATTTATTATCTAAACATGTGTGTTGTCTTGAAAATAGGTTGATGATATTCTATTGGTTTATTTAAACATTAGATGCAGTGATGTGATTTACATATTGAACAATAAACCTCAACAAAAGAGCTATTATAGGTAATGGAGAAAACTTATTTAGCCTCAGGGAGATTGTCAATTAGTAGTAATTGATAGTTTTCTGGCAAAGTCAAAGGCAAAGGTTATCTCTGTTTACATGAATAAAATCTCATTTCTGTTTTTATTAGAATAAAAATCCAAGAAAAATATTTCATTCAACATACATATACATATTGAAATTGTATGTGAGCAAGAGGATATAGCTTCATATTGGATTGTCAAATTATATGTAAGTGAACAAGGTTGGCAAGCATGCTATTGGGTCAACTCACAATTATGGTAAACAAAATGTGGGCTTACTACACACTAGGTATTTTAAATTATATGTAATAGATTATAATTACCACCATGGGGCATGGATAATGCCATGCATTGGACAGAGCCAATTTTACATATTGGGACTAGATGAAGTAATTGAATGTGTAACTGACAGAATTGCACAACCCACATGAAAATCACTTGAGGGCAATCTGCATGTGTGTTCCACATTCTGATGTTGCAGAATAATAATTTTTTCCTTTACAGTCCACTAAAGTCAGAAAAACAAGCCATTCTAAACTATTCTACTTAAATTATTGATCATAAATAATGACAAAATGCTAACAAAATAGTGAGACATACAATTTATTTATGTATATACAATAGAAATTAACACACATAATGGAATAACTTTATTTAATTGACATTAATTTTGACAAATTCATTTATATGAAATAAACATTTATAAATCTTCTTCTTCTTCTTCTTCTTCTTCTTCTTCTTCTTCTTCTTCTTCTTCTTCTTCTTCTTCTTCTTCTTCTTCTTCTTCTTCTTCTTCTTCTTCTTCTTCTTCTTCTTCTTCTTCTTCTTCTTCTTCTTCTTCTTCTTCTTCTTCTTCTTCTTCTTCTTCTTCTTCTTCTTCTTCTTCTTCTTCTTCTTCTTCTTCTTCTTCTTCTTCTTCTTCTTCTTCTTCTTCTTCTTCTTCTTCTTCTTCTTCTTCTTCTTCTTCTTCTTCTTCTTCTTCTTCTTCTTCTTCTTCTTCTTCTTCTTCTTCTTCTTCTTCTTCTTCTTCTTCTTCTTCTTCTTCTTCTTCTTCTTCTTCTTCTTCTTCTTCTTCTTCTTCTTCTTCTTCTTCTTCTTCTCTTCCCCTCTCCCCCCCCCCCCCCCCCCTCTCTCTCTCTCTCTCCCCCCCTCTTCTTATTATTATTATTATTATTATTATTATTATTATTATTATTATTATTATTATTATTATTGATATATTATTGATATTATTATTATTATTATTATTATTATTGTTATTATTATTATTATTATTATTATTATTATTATTATTATTATTATTATTATTATTATTATTATTATTATTATTATTATTATTATTATTATTATTATTATTATTGGTATTATTATTATTATTATTATTATTATTATTATTAAGTTTCAACAATAGTAAAACTTTATTGAGTCCAAAAGTTACATAGTAATATAATGCCATATCAAGATACATGTTGAATCTTTTGCAGTCATTTCAAGTCTCATTTCGCTTCTATTATTCGGTTTATTATGGGGCTGGGGTCATTATTATTATTATTATTATTATTGAATATGGGGGGTATTAGGGTTATGCATTAATTGTTATATTATATTATTATTATTGTTATGATATTATTATTATTATTATTATTATTATTATTATTATTATTATTATTATTATTATTATTATATAATAATTTAGATTATGCACTTACATTGTACATGGTAGTATAAAGCTTAAATGCTTTTAAACAATTAATATTTGATAATATTTATAATAATATTAACATTAGTTGTTTTTGAATGGATTTCAATCCACTGCATAGATCCCTAACCACTTGCACATTGTATTATCACTGCTCTAATATAAGACAACTCTGCAAAAGAATATTACAAACTAAGTTAAATAACTAATGGATGATTCAACTAATTAACTGCAGTATTCAACACCAGACCATGATATTAATAAGCAATTATGATAATAAAATAATTGTAACATACAGGAAATAACATCTTTTCTATAATAGTTTATGGACAAGAACAAATATATGTATAAAGTACATGCAAATGGTAGGAATTAACTTGTACCATGTACCAATGCTTAGAGTATATGTTACAACATGTATGAATGATCAGCAGTCACAAATGCATCACAACAAGACATGTATGAAGATAAAGCAGATAATCTATGGTAGGAAATTTTCATCTACCACACATCACTGCACTAAACAAATAATTGAAGTAAGAGCCAGCAATTTGGAAATGGGTTTACAATCATTTATCACTAATATGTTACACAAGAATGTGTTTCATATATAACTAGCATAAAACCTGAATTGTCTGCTGACAGCTATCATTTCTGTCATTTATATTTCCTCAAAACAAAAGGATAGTTTGCTTGAACTGAAATCTATTCATATAAATAAATACAACCTTAATCTAGCTTATCTATGCAGCAAAATTGAATTCCATTCTTAATTGATTAATTTTCAGATTTAACATATTGTTTATATTTAAATAAAGTGGGATTGAATATTTAAATAAATATGGCCAGAGATTGCTAAATTATATTTTAACTGATTTAGATAAACTTACTATTTTAAATGATCACTGTCTAAATTTTGGTATTTATGAAAAACAACCCAGCAATCTTTGACCATCCATGCTCATAAGCAGATTAAATAAATAATTATTTACTAACATATTTTCACTAGATAGGAGATAAATAATTAACTAGAGATTCATTTAAAGTTCATACCTATTATTTCAGCATAAAATGTTTGCATTCAGTCTTTTAGGTATTGGTTTATTTTGGTGGAGTCTATTCTTTGAACCATAGCCATGGTGGATGAAGGTTTAAATCACAATTTCAATTTAATTAGGATGCTTCAGCAGTATTTATTTTTGGTTTGGTGGCTGGTTTCTTCCTGTAGCTTTGGATATCAGATTTTATGCATATAAGGTTAACACATACTGGACACATGGTTGGGTGTTTTTTCCATTTGTTGATGGCTCTTACTCCTGGATTCAGCAATGAGTTTTCAGCTTAAGCTCTGCCACTTGACAGAGTAAAACAGATGATAGCTTCTCTACTCCTGCATAGGTTTAAACTAGATGAACGAATATAATTATGAAATTCTAGATGAGAATAGCAGAATAATTATAACACATGGCAAAGTAATAAAGCAGCATCTGTAATTCATAATAACAGAATAATAATAATCCTGAAAGCAGAATCACAGAATAACAGAAGCCTCTTGAAACTAATGATAAGAAGTATTTATACCATCTACAGTTAGGTTATCAGTAAATGTTGGATCAATAATTCCTCTTTTGGATTTTTTAATCGATTGGCTATAGATGACTCCAGAAACTCTGCTGAGATCCATTGCTTATTTTCTAAAATCTTATTTCCAGATGTTTTTATTCTTGACCTGGGTTTACAAAATAACAGCCTGTTTGTAACTACATTATATCAGATATTTATCTCCTTAAGAAGTTAGTTAATTGATCTGTTTACAAGCATTTTAATTAGTTTTAATTAGTTTTTATGAATGTCATTTTCATTTCTAATTGTTAACAACAACAATACCTTTTGTTTTTAGCATACTTTTAGACTAAATTTGTACTTTTACAATTTTTAAAAAACTATTTTGTTTTAAATTAATGTAAAATACAACTTTATAATTACTTACACCATATATATTTATCTGTGCTATAATATATATATAACTTTTATTTATTAAAATTATTTAAATAAAATCTTTACTTTTTACAATATCTTAGTAATTTTTTAAATTATTGATATAATATATATATACACGTAAGCAAATATGTATACATATATAAGTGTAATAATGCTCGATGTTAAATAGGTTTGTAAATAATTATTAAAAACCAGTGAACACTTAGACAATCCCAATATCAATAAAAATCACAATTTCAAACTGTTGTCAAGGCAACCTCATTTTAACAATAAAGGTGGAATCCTTTATTATTAAAAGGTTGTCTTGACAACAGTTTGAAATTGTTGATTGTTATTGATATTGAGATTATCTAAGTGTTGCCTGGTATTTAATAAGATATATATATATAAGCATATATGCATACAAAAGTTTAAACTTAGGTGTCAGATTAAAACACATCAATTTATAGGAATAGTGATGACAATCGACTTTATATAATCTCCTCTGTAGAAATTTATATATTTTATGGTTTAATGTTTATCGATCTCATAGGAGGTGATCTGTGTTTTTGAGATTACTTTCTCAGAATAAGCATAACTAATATATATATATATATATATATATATATGGGGGGGAGCATATATATATATATATATGGGGGGGAGCATACATGCATGTGTGTGTAATATGATAGCTATTTCTATAGGCATTACATATAGAGAAATAATTATTTAGTTGACTAAAATAAATAGCAAATATAAAATAATAAAAAATTCTTATCTCATTTAGGACATGTAATGAAATATTCATTAGAGCACCAAATTGAAGACTAGAAATCTCTTAGAAATAAACGCATTTCTTATAGTATTAATCAGTTAATATCTTATGCTAATAACATATCAAAATAATATATTAAAAATATAAGTTATTGTATTATTACAATTGGTTTGCCATGTACCATAATAATTTTGTGCAACATCCCTATATAATAAATAGAGGCAGGCTTGTACTCATCTCTCTTCTTCTCAGTTCTCCAATTAAATATATGCCTTTCAATACTATGCTCACATAAAGCATAAAATTTAAGAACTAAATTACTAACTATTTCTGTAATTACGGAAAACACCGATTCTTTAAATTTTAAATAATAATCAGCAAAATAAAACACTAAAAAATAAAATAATTGCAATCAATAATTATTTAACATATTAGTTATAATTCAAATAACAGAAAAAATAAAAGTATTTTTTACAATAAGCAGGAGTTTAAGAATTCAAGGAAAAGCAATTTGGATATCTCCCAACCACACACATCCACACACAGAGGCGAGTCAACTATAAATATGACATAACAAACAATGTATATAGGCAACACACATATATATATATATATATCAGTTTTAAAATACATTTTTAAAATAAATGCATTCATCAACAGGTAACAGAAATATTCATGCTATGCAAGATATACTTTACTCCACGTGCATTGGTTAAAAGAAGTAATTTAAGCAAAGCAGTTTGTCAAATAATTTTTTAAGGTTTATATTATTTATTTATGCACATACTTTTTTAGCATATAAAATTTCAACAGACTTTAGGTATACAAACAAATAAATGGTTTTTTAAAGTATATTTTCAAATAACATGCTACCTTTTTATGCACACATGCAGTTTGTTTTATAACATTTAATATCTTAAAACCATAATATCTATCATCTTTCATTTAACCATTAAATAAAATTGTATTTTTTTATATTTGTATAGATTACTTTTTTATGCCTTTTAATGAAAATAGATTCAATGGTATCATGAAAGATTGATGGGGGTTTGAAAAAAAAAACAATTATAAAATAGTTAGTCCCAAAATGTGTGTGTGTGTGTATGCATACATACACTCTATCCACACAGACCCTCTATTCACACAGACCCTTCAGAATAAATAATTATTAACTTGTAAATCTTCACCTTCAATGAAAATCACTGAAAGTTTTCTCAGAACTGTGTTTTTGGATCATAGGATTAATGTTATCCTAAGTGATAATAACCCTTGTTTTATTAATGTTAAAGTTGAAATTTTTTTTTTGAATAGATCAGCATCTTATGGACTATAGCTAATATTAAAGTATGTTGTCTTTATTGTTGTGATAGATGAAAATGCCCAGACTCTATGTTCTTCAGGTTTCATTTTCTTATTAAGATTTTGGAATATAATTTAAAATGATTTTTTTGCTTATTTATAAAATAAGATTATTTTTATACACTATTTGGTGGATATTATAAAGAAATATGTAGGTAAGCTTTCAATTTATTCATTTATGTTTTAGTTTTAGAAATAGGGGTTAATAAAGTTGGCCATACTATAAAGAAAAAAAATTTGCAGCGTCTATTACATTATTATCTATCAAAATTGACTTGGTGTTAAAATCTTTTAAAATATTGTGGTTTTTGTAAGAAAATATCAAATTTTAAAGCAAAATTTTATATGGTTATCATAAATCTATCTTCATTCATCCCCAAAAACAAAACAAAACAAAAAAAAAAAAACAAACAAAAAAAATGAATTTGTTCATTTTCAGTTTTAGGGTTTATGTAAATATCAGTGATGATGTTTATGTTACATTGTTACATTTACAAATTAGTTTTTTTAAATATTTAAAATAGTCAAATATAATTTTTTAGAATATTTTTCACTTATAAAATTAAATTAAAAGAAATCAAGTCCAATAATATTGTGTTATATTATAAAATAAAGATTTTATAAAAACAGAAAGCTTATTTGCAAAAATTCTCACCAAATGGATAAATGTGATGAAAAAGGTGAAAAAATGATTTCTATGATAATTTAAAGAAAAAGTCAAAAGAAATGAAGGAAAATGGAGATAAGGATGATATAATAGAGTATATATTTAGTGGAGTGACAAGAGATTTAAATGACAAAATAATTAGTGCAATGGTGATAGATAGGCAAATAATAAGTAAGATAGAGAAGAGGTAAAAAATGTAGAAGTAAAATTAAAAGTGATAGATATGAAGTGTGAGCAGATCAAGGAATTAATGAATAGAAATGATAAAGAAGAACTAGATAAGGAAGTCCAGAAGATGGAATGGATAAAATATTGAAAGTAAACTATGAGACAGTCTTTATAGGGGACTCACTAATTACAGGATGTGGAGATGTAATTGCAAGGGAAAATAGAAATAGGTATGTAACAGTATGTTTGTTTGCCTGGATCTAGAATTAGTGATGTTACAGATAAGGTAAAGAAACAGGGGGTAGAGATGTTTATGTTATGGTAGGGACAAATAATTTGTCAGAGCTATTGGAGAGAGTAATGAATGAGTACAAAAATTGATTAGTAATTTCAATAAGGTTTAAGGAAGAGTAGGAATAGTTGGATTACTACCAAGATTCAACAGTAGGTATATGTTAGATATGGGCATGTAAATGAGAGATTGAAAATATTTTGCGAGAAAAATAATGTTATACTAATGGATATGTGGCATTTTTTTTATTAGTAAGAGGGAGTTATAAAGTAAAGATAGATTTCACTAAGCAAAGCAAGAAAGTGAAGCATTAGGGGGTTTGATTTATAAAAAAATATTATAATTCAAGAAACTTATAATGGGGGATAGGGTTTTAAATTACAAAATTTTCAGAAAGAAGGTTAAGAATAGACAGGATGTAGAAAGCAAACAAAGGGTAGTTGATTCAGATATAAATGTAGATGTGGAGAGGGAATGGGCCTACAAGCTAATTACAAATGTAATAGAGAAAAAAGAGTCAAAAGAATTTATAAAAGGGTAGGAAGAAAGGAAAAAATTGTTAAAATTGGATATTTAAATATGCAAGGTGGTAGGAGATTAGGAAAATGGTTGGAATTTTACAAAGCAGTTAAAAACAAAGGGCTTGAGATATAGGCAACAATGGAAACACATCTAAGAGAAGAAGAACTTACACTAGAAGATTTGGTATACAGGATATAAAGAGAAAAGAAAAAAAGGGTGGTGGTATAGGAGTTATTTTAAAAAATATTTAAATACTATAAAGTGTCAAAAATAGGTTAAAAAGACAAGAATGGATGGTGGTTATCATGCATGGCCACTGGAGATAGCAAAAAACAGAGTGGAACAATAGAATATATGAATGCCTACTTAAAGATATACAAAATCTAAAGAAAAGAGAAAGGAAATAATGGTCATAGGAGATATGAATGGGCATACTGAACAAATTGATGATGTGGGCAACAAAAATGGACAGCTTTTGAAAATGTTTTGTCAGACAGTGAATTTATGCTTTGGAGATTTATCAAAAATTTGTGAAGAGCAATACACATCGTCTATAAATAATATATTTCACCCAATAGATTATGTATTAGTATAAAAAGAGGGAATGAATAAAGTACAGAAAATTAAAGTGTTTGATAATGAAGAGAGAGTATGTAATAGTGATTTTAATTTCTTTATAATAGAAATGGTTAGTAATATGATGGAAAATAGTAATAAAAGTAGAAAGAATCATAAAAAATGTGGATGGAGAATGAATGATGAGAATAAAAAAGAGGATTATAAAATAAAAATAAAAGAAATCATGGAAGAGTTGTTGGGGATGAATATAAGGACTGGTGTGGTGAAGTACAAAAAGTGGCAAATAGGGTTTTAGGGGAGAATATTCAGAAAAATAAAAGTAATAGAAAAGTGAGAATTAGTAAATTAGTAAAAGTATAAAAGAAAGAAAAAAAGCATGCAGAAAATATAAACGTGCTATTAAAAATAAAGAAAGTGAAAAAGATGTTAATGTTAAATGGAAAAATTATTAAAAAAAAGTTGGCTAAAATAAATAATTATATAGAGAGAATGAAACTAAATAATAAATTATTAGAGGATATTAATAAAAGTGGAAAAGATGGGAGATAAAAAAAATGGAAATATACTAAAAGATGGAATTTAGGGGAGAGAGAAATAGTATTAGTAAATGATGAGTAAAAAGAGTGTAGCTCTAGAGAAGAATTAGAGACAATCTTAAATAAGTATGTAATGGATATAGAAAAGATATTAGATGGGAAGGACTGAGTGATAACTAACATATAAGCACATAGCAATGGAAATATTAGTTTTACAGAAAATGAATTGAATGAACTAGAGAAGAAATTGAAAAGTGGAAAGACAAGAGGTTTAGATAGATGAACAACAAAGATCGTGACAAATTTGGAAAATAGGGCAAAATTAAATCTACTATTATGTTTTAATAAGATGACACAGAAGACAAAATTTTTATATAGCTGGAATAATATTCATCAAAATATAAAATCACAAACCAATTTTCTTTAAAAAACTTGTTTTTTTTATTATGACTATATGAAATTAATATCAAGAGCAACGTTTCGACTATTTACTTCCTTATAGTCTTTTTCAAGCCACTAAAATATAAAAAATAATAAAACAAATAAAATAAAACATAATACAATCATTAAACTCTACATATATTTCAAATCTTCTCAATACAAAAACATAAATTTAATATAAACCATTAGAACATTACCTTCCTCTATTTAAAACAACCTACAATTTAAACTTCTATTTAAAACACTCTGTTTAAATTATATTTAGATAAAATATCTCAAAAACCAAATAAATATAATTTAAACAGAGTGTTTTAAATAGAAGTTTAAATTGTAGGTTGTTTTAAATAGAGGAAGGTAATGTTCTAATGGTTTATATTAAATTTATGTTTTTGTATTGAGAAGATTTGAAATATATGTAGAGTTTAATGATTGTATTATGTTTTATTTTATTTGTTTTATTATTTTTTATATTTTAGTGGCTTGAAAAAGACTATAAGGAAGTAAATAGTCGAAACGTTGCTCTTGATATTAATTTCATATAGTCATAATAAAAAAAACAAGTTTTTTAAAGAAAATTGGTTTGTGATTTTATATTTTGATGAATATTGTTTATACTGACTATTTTTTAAAAGAAAGAAGAAGTTCAAGATTAAAGGTTAAGCTGGAATAATACGAGAGTAAAGCTTTTATTTAAAGAAAATAAGAATTATAGAAAGTCAAACAATTATAGACCTATAATAATAACATCAGTGTTATATAAAGTTTTAGCATATATGATGGCTGAAAGAGTGGCAAAATGGATGGAAGAAAATAATATAGTGGGAGAAATGCAAGGAGGGTTTAAAATGGATAGGTGTATAGGAGATAGTTTATTTATAATCACACAGCTTATAGATATGAGTAGGAATACAGATAAACATTTGTGTATGGTTTTTATAGATATAGAGAAGGCATATGATAGAGTAAATAAAAATAGATTATGGGTAAGATTAGTAAATTTGGGAATGAATGGAGAACTTTAGTGGATCTTATTAAGATATTATATGAAAATAATTACTATAAGTGTCAATTAAAAAAATATAGAATCAGTTAGAGTAAAAAATGGAGTTGGACTAAGGCAAGGATAACCTATGTCATCTATTTTGTTGTTGTTATATTTGAAAGAAATGGAGAGAGCAATAGAAAGACTAGTAAGAGGAGTAAAGATACCATTAATAGATGACACTGGAGTATATATATTATCAGGTCTTTTATTTGCTGATTTCTTCCTGTGTACAGAAAGTAGGGAAGATAATGGAAGTTATGCTGAAGATGTGCACAATAGTGGGTAAAAAGATGGGAATTAAATTTAGTGGAAAAAAATCAAAAGTAATAATGATAAGTACTGGGGAAAGAGAAAAGAAAGACTTTTTATTGGAGGATATAAAGTTAAATATCGTAAAAAGGTATACCTACCTGGGAATCATTTTAAGTAATCAGAAAAATTGCTTGGATGAATGAGAGAAAAAATTAACAAAATAGAAAAGAATGGGATTGACCAAGAAATTAAGTGTTTTCATATAGTAAATATGATATAGCTAGAATTGTATGAAGTGAGTGGCAGTAGCAGGATTAACTTATGATAATAATGCATTATGTGTTAGTAAAGGGGTATTAGATTATTTAGAAAAAGCACAAAGAGAAGTAAGAAGACATGCATTAGATGCAGGTGTGTGGACAGCAAAGAAGGCAATTCAAGAAGAAATGGAATGGTCAAGTTTTTATATGAGAGATGCAAAAAGCATGAAGATATTCAGTGGATTTCAATTTATGGATAGTAAGAGAATAGCCAAAATAGTGTTTAATTGGGTTACAAGTAAAGAACAGGCAACAAGATGGGTGAGAAAGTTGTGCCAGTAGAGCTTGTACAAAAGTTGGGATGATTAAGTTAGGAGAATTATTAAGTCTTATAGTAACAAAGATTGGGATAGAAGAATAGATGCATTAATAAAAAATAGGGAGCTAGAGAACTTATATTGAAAGTAAAAAGAGTTTAAATATATATAAAGAATATTGGATATGAGTTAATGTATGATAATAGCAAGGAAATTAATTACTGTTTAGGGCTCAAACCGGATCATTAGCAACAAGAAAACATACACATAAATGATGAAATTTGTGAATTACTATGCAAATTATACAAGGAAGACATGAAAAATATTAGACATCTGCTAATTGAATGTAAATGCTTACAAGCACAAAGGATATAAATAATGAAATTGCAGGAAGAATAAATATAACCAACATGATTATACAGAAAGTGAGTTCTTGGGTTTTTATGCTGGATTTTGAAAAAGATAAGGGGAATCTAGATATAAAGACTTTAGAGTGAACAACAAAAATGATGTTGTGGAAATGGGATGGAGCAGGGTAGAGAAGAATAGAAGAAAAACATAGGGTGGGGAATGGAAAGAGAAGGTAAGGTTGCTAATAGGCTTCTCTGGGCATAGTGACTGAAAGATTCCTGACTTCGACAAAGGAGAAGCCATAGCACATTCTATTGCAAGAGGTTAATTTTGATCAGACACCTAAATTGGTTCTTATTGAATGTTAATATGAGTAATGATTTAAAATCTTCTCACATTTTCTTTTTTTTTTAAAAAATGCATAAATCAGTATTTTGATAAGAATGCATCTTGCTACAACATCAGAAATATTCAGTCTGTTGTCAAGATAACTTCTACAAATAAAAGGAATCCATCTTTTATTTATAGAAATTGCCTTGGCAAAAGATTAAAGATTCCTTGCATTGAAAAGCTAAAGCTATTGTCATGTAATCTACATCTATGAACCATCTAGCTGTATGAAAAATCAAGTTTTATATATATATATAAATAGTTTATTTAGAAATTATTCAAAAATCTTTTAAATATAAAATAAAAAAACAAAGAAGCATTGTTAATAAAAAATCATCTTAACAATAAAAGAAGAAAGAAAAACAAATGAAAAATTTATTGAAGAATACTGTAACTAAAAGAAAAAAACCATCTGCATTCACACTAGTCACTTAGCAATTTTTGACATAAAAAATGAAGAGATTCACATTTAAAAATAAAACAAGTGAAATCTGTTTAATATATACATAAGATTCAAGCTTATCCTAAATTATTATTGATGTTGGGGCTTGACACAATCAATCATATGAGACTTACATTGTTATATTTCACAATTTATATTTTGGCTATTATAGAGGGTACTTAAAGTATACTAATTCATACAAAGTAATAGAAATTAGGTTAGCTATTTAGAGCTTGGCCAGAGATAGTCTGTTCACACTAAAAGAAGGAAAGTAATAGTTGGAAAACATTGGAGAATTAATAGTGAGTATTTCCTCTTGTTATAATGATAATTATTTAAGGAAATAATTGTGAATAATAGATCGAAGTTATAAAATTGGACATCACTACAAGTAACGTTAATGGCTGCCATGGAAAAGGCTAAAGCCAGCCTTAGTAGTTCAGGAGAATCTATAAACTTAGATGAAAACAGAGATATAGAATTTGAGAATGGGAAAATAAATTCATTTAAGAGTAAATTACCTAAAATCACTAAATCTTATTCTAGGGAAAAAGTAGAAATATCCAGTAAAACTAATAGTGAAAATGTGGGGGAAAAAATCGAAAAAAAGGTAAACATTAGGAATTCTAATCTAAAAATAGAAAATACAAAAGGAAAACATGAACCCAAAGCTGTAAACCAGTCAGGGGAGATAGATAATGGTAAAAAGTACTTACCAAAAAAAAGCAAGTCCTGAAACCCCACTTGAAGAAAATTACAACCCTCAAACTTTTATAGAAAATGAGTTACGATACAAACGAGTCGATCCGTAAGTTACTGAATGCAGGAAAACATGGCAGACTGAAAAATCACCTCAGAAAGTTAATTCAAACTCATATTCTGAATCTGATAAAATAGATTTTGACATGAGCTACCTTACTGAGCAAAAAGTATGTAGTTCTGATGATCAGAATGAAAGCCATAAGCCAACTTCCGGTGGAACAAGAGAACTACTCAGAAATAAAAAAATTAAATCACAATGATCTAATTCATGAGTCAGAAAATAAAAATACAAAGCCAAAAACAAACACAATACACTCTGGGGACCTAAGTCCAAACCCTGGATCCCCAAAGTCCTCAGTAACATTGAACATTTTGCAGTATGAAAATAACTCAACCGTTAAAGGTAAAAATCTGGGCAATATAACTGAAACACAGCCTAACATACAAGAGCAAAGCTATCATATTTCTCATAACCAATATGTGATTCCAAAAACCACAAGGGCAACTTACAACACCAGAAACAAGAAAGGTTTGGGAAATGACCTAATCGCTGCAGACAACAGCTATAATCCGGAGTTTCCAACGCTAAGATTTAAATCCATAACACAACAGGTGAACAGAGAAAACACTATAAACAATAATACTGTTGATAAAAATAAAAGCCAAGAGACAATGTCATATGCTCAAAAGGCTGCTGTAGGATCTCATACAGTTGGACCAATTAAAAATAGTAGTCAAAACAAAAACCTTATTAATAAGGACAGCCATAGACATTTGAAGGCCTTAAAAATAATGGGCTTAAACAATGCTGCAGTTGCGATAGACTCCATGATGGACAACTCATCCATAACTATTGAAGGAGGCATATGTGACCCAAACCAACATAAAATAATAAATGATAAATTCAATCAGTTGATTCCTGCCCTTCTGATGAAATCCTTCCAGGCATATAAGCATGAGAATGCACTGATCTTATCTACAACAGACAACAGGATTAGCCTCTTCAAATAGCCAGTGGCAACACTATATGAACTGCTCAAATCACAAGATCTTTGTAGATTGGTATACAAAATACTATTCCACCCAAATGACCGATACCTGGTTGTTCAGTTTACCAATGCTATAGCCAAGGAGGCCTTTCGAAACCTAAATAAAACCCTTGGAAATAGATATCTTGTCACAGTCGATCTTGATTGCCTGACATACCTAAGTGGAACTGCCTGGAATTGTGGCATAAACTTTGGAATGACCGACTTGCAAAAGTTACTTGCTCCATATGGAAAGATAGTCTCATTTGGCTATAAACCAATAGACGATGATGAAACTCAAATGCTCTCGAATATGGCAGAATTCAAAATCATGCTGAGGAAAGGTACTTCTCCTCTAGTGATCCTGAGTATTGTGGAAGGCTATGAAGTCCCCATCATTATTAACATTAGAGGGATAGCTCCACAATGCTTTCATTGTCTACAAAGAGGACATCTTATGAGAGCATGTCCAGCTTGAAAATGTGTCCACTGTGGGATGACATGGGAAAAATACCACAAATGCACCAACAAAAGAATGATATCAGCTGAGATATCACTGAAGCTGGAACAAATGTCAAAAATCCATCCACACATGGAATCAAGCTTATCCCAACCAAAAGCAGTTGCTTCAGGGTATCATCCATTGTCCCTTGGTCCCTCAAGACACCTTATAATGCAGATCAGTCATCCATCCTCAGATGATGAAGAAGCCATGTTGGAGGGTATGGGAATTGGGGATGAAATCACAATGGCCACTGATTGCAAGATCAATTTGCCTTATCAGGATTCCCCTTTTCAGCAAAAGAGGAAATATAAATCCAGGAGAGGTGGATCATCCTCAACCACATCTATGTCTTGTGAAGAGGTCACAGTTGTAAGGGACGTTGTTGATCTAAAAGAGCAAAGACCAACCATCACTACTCCCTAAGAGAAGAAAACTAGATTTTCCCCGAACCTCATGGATCTTCCTAATGACGTAGTACAAGATGAATCCATCGGCAGTATAATAAAGTTGCCTCAACATCGAAGTGAGAGTTATGAGCAAATTATTATTACTAAATGATTTGAGAGTAACTCCATACAGTCAAGTGCCTTAGAATGTCCTCTACTGGAGTCTGGATCAAAAAAGATCAATTAAGGCAACCCAGACCAAGTGGTGAAGGACTCAGCAACATAATTCAATATCAAGTTGATAATGTTCAACATCATTTCTGTGAACATAAGGGGAAGGGGGCTGAATTTTCATGATAGAGCTTATGCCCTGTCACATTGGTTTAGGTGCCAGGCACCAGATATTTTGTGTTTGTGTGAGACAAAATTGCACCATAACTCTGATGCAAGAATTATCCAATTAATGTAGTCATTGGGGCATTTTCATTATTCATTTTCCGATACAGCATAGAAATAGCAATAATGATTAACAATAAATCACCGATTACCTTTTTTAAAATTCTATACATAAATACAAATAGCCTGATTGCAGTGATACAGTATAGAGTTTGGACATTCAACCTTGTGAAACTATATTTATCTAAAAACTTGGAAGTTGTATTCAATACTATTCACTCAATAAACATAGTGCTGAGAACCAGTCCATTCCCAACCATAATCATCGGTGATTTCAATCATAATTATGAAACATTTCAAGCAAAATTTGTCAACAGCTTCAGCCAGCCCCCTAGTAAGTGGCAAAGATTTGTTCCCAGAAGGTACCTTTTCATTTTACACAAGATATACTTGGACACTCATAGACCTGGTGTACATGTCACCATTATTTCCAGTGATTGAAGTTTATCTATGGCCAGTGGCCTTTTCTGACCACTTCTCATTAGAGATCAAAATAGAACCAGTGTTTGTACAGGAACCCATAATTAACTTACCATGTACAATTCGAATGCTAACCACATCAAATGCCACAACCCAATTAATCTCTGAAATCTATATTAAATTTAATACAGTCAAATTATCAACGCTCCCAATTGAAAAAGCATGGTTGACATTTACAAGCTCACTTAGTGAACTAATAATCTGCTGTACCAAAAAAACAAGGGGTCCATTCCACCTGATTAGTGAACTGGATAGAATTGCCAATGAATTGAAGACCTTGCCTTATGAAAGTTAAAACATTCATGGTATCATTGATCTTAAAAATAGATATAGAGTCAAACAAAAAGCCATTGCAGAATATCTCCCAATAAAGAGGGCTAGGCAATATCTAAATGATCAACATTGCTGGACAAAGGGCTACCTTAAATGGGTCTTTGTGTCTGACAAAAACTCCAGAGCCCCAAAATCAATTGGAGATAAATGAGAGAAAATATGTAGGTGAATCTATGCTGCTCAGGATCAGGAACTGTTATGAGAAAAACTTCAACCATTAGGTATAACAGGAACCTGCAGAAATTTTTAAGAAGATGGACAAGGAGCCTCATAAAATCACTGAAGCCAGAATATTAGCAAAACTTAAAGCACTCCCTGATAGAACATATCCTGGGCTGCATGGAATCCCAAAATTTCTGCTGGCACACCTAAGATCATTTACCATCCCAATCATTAAAAGGATGGTGGACCTCCTGGCAGATAACAGTTGGGACATTCAAGGGTTCTATCCCATTGCTATGGTGCCTTTGCTTAAAAAACTAGAGGGTCCTAGTGTCTTTGAAAATCTCAGGCCAATCTCAATGAGCCCTCTTCTCATAAAGACCATTGAGGGTCTGATAAAAGATGACATCCAGGAGAACATCATCAGTCAACTGTCTGCCTGCCAGTTTGCAAAAAAGGGTAGCTCTACAGCAGATGCCACCAGCCAATTTCGCATCATTGTCGATCATGTTCACAGGGGAAAAAATGTCCCGGCCAGTTGCAGTTAAATTAGACTTTGCCAGTGCCTTTGACTGCATCAGGATTGATGTGCTCACTGGAAGAGCTCCAAGTGCTCAAGGCATATCTCCAAATGATTGAGAACCTTAACAAAATAGAGAAGTGTTTCTCTCATTGGATGGTCAAGTTGCTCCAGGATTTCAGCCAAGTGTTTCTATCCCACAGGGCTTGCCACTAAGTGCATTCCTCTTTGCAGCCTATATAAACCCATTGCTGTTGTGCATTGAGGCAACACTCTTGGGTGTTGCAATACCTTTGCTGAGAGAGAGCATTCATCAAGTTTCCTACATGGATGATGTGGTGGTGTTTCTCTCATCTCAGGATGAGTTTGCTGGGCTAGAGGATATCTTTGATCACTTTGCTAGTGAATTTGGTCTAAGAGTCAATGAGGCCAAGTCAGCTATTTGGTTAATCAAATCAGGAAAGCAAATCCTGGGGAGATCCAGAGCAACTCTACAAAAGTTTCTAGGATTCATGTTGGCCTCCCCCTTACATCATGAGGAAGAAGCTTGAAGAGTCTCTGTTAAAGAAAGTTGTAAACTCAGTTACCTCACTATCAAAGGTCCAGTTGTCACAGTTGGGAAAGGTCGCCCATCTCAATGCCATAGTATTGCCAAAAATAACATATTTCCTGGCTGGTTTTCCCCTACAAAGGCATTCATTCACAAGGTAGAAACTCAATGCAGAAGACTATGTTGGGGTGGAAAAGCCCCAGTCATAAGCCTCAGACTTCTCCAAAAACCGAAGGCTTATAATGGGCTTGGACTACATTCAATCTCCACATTCCTATTTCAAAGGACATATAATATACTAGTAAAATTATTTAGCCAAAACCAATGTATGGAAAGCCCCTTGCAATTGGTGAAGGTAGAACCAACGGATCGCCCTCCACCAAAACAAACAAGCATTTGGTTGCAACAACAAGTGTCAGTGATTGTAGGAAAAACTAAGACATCAGCGACTATGTTTGGTTTCAAGCTTAACTATTGGGAAGCATTTAGTATGACACAAAACAATGAGTCCACAGTGGAGAATCTTTTCTCAATCAGCATTCCCAGGTTTGCTAGGTTGACAAAAAGAATAAAACTCAAACCTAAGATGGTGGATTTCCTGATAAAAGTCAACCTTAGAGCCCTCCCAACAAGCACCTTTCTGTGTTATAGGCAGGAATATAGAATAGATCCAATTTGCCTGATGTGTAATAAAAATGAAGAGACAATGAGCCATATCCTAGATCAATGCGACACATTGAATAATCTATGTCATTGTGCCATTAAAAGATTCAGGGAAGCAGAAATTACAGGTACAAATATCACAAAGGTGGTAAAGGGTGGCCTTT
This sequence comes from Epiperipatus broadwayi, assembly GCA_028023455.1. Taxonomy (NCBI): domain Eukaryota; kingdom Metazoa; phylum Onychophora; class Udeonychophora; order Euonychophora; family Peripatidae; genus Epiperipatus; species Epiperipatus broadwayi. Next base: position 2,663,856 of record JAQFVV010006236.1, read on the forward strand.
ATGGTAAAATTAGACTGGCCACCTTTATAAATTTTGCTATATGGATAGTGCAAAATAAGAGAGTATTTGACAATGGATTGAATAATAGTCCAGAAGAGCTTTTCCTCAAGTTACTTGATGAGGCCAAAGAATACGATTGGAAAGTATGCCAGCACTGGTTAGCCAGTCAGACATGGGACCAACTGGAGAACTGAAGATCAAAACACTTAGGTACTTATCGTACTGCCATGACAAAACTAACTGGACATAATGACTCCTATGCATAGTATAAAAGTTGTCACATTAATATAATCCAGTTCTTTCTATTTAATTATTATTTATTGTTAAAACCCTGAATTTGATGGTCAACTAATCGACCCAAATAATTCCTAAGTAGCTTATTTTTCAGTAATTTATTTTTATTATCATTAGTTTTCTTATTTATTGTTTTCATTGTAGAGCCACTGCACATTGTAAGCATGTAACATATAATAAAAAAGATGTTAACTGATATCCATATGTATCTTCTTAAGGTGTGAATAAAGTTGTTATTTGAAACTAATAGAAATTATAGAAACTTGAAGGTTTCCTGACTATATTTGTAGTTATCCTCAAATTTTTTTAAATCGATTTGCTCAAAATATGAAAATAAAGATTGATTATGAAGAATTAGAAGAATTTAACAGCTACAAATACCTTGGTCAGATTATTAATACAGTTGGAAACATAATGGAGGAAATTAATCATAGAATTAAACTTGTTTGGAGTGCTTTTGGTAGAAATAACTTGATACTAAAAGGAAATATGCCTATGTGTTTGAAAAGGATGGTTTTTAACAAATGTGTTTTACCAGTTCTGACTTATGGATCTGAGACTTGGACACTTAATAGAAGAGCAATACAGAGACTTCAGACCACTCAAAGGAGCATGGAGAGATGTATGTTGGGGGTAACAAGAAGAGATTGAAAACGCAATGTATGGGTAAGACAACAACCAGGTGTTACTGACCTTATTGAAAAAAATTAAAAGATTGAAATAGAGTTGGGCTGAACATATTGTTAGAAGAGATGATAACAGATGGACAATTGAAATTTTAAACTGGATTTCAAGAGATTGTAAAAGACCCAGAAAGAGACCACGTGTGAGATGGATGGATGAAATAAGAAAATGTGCAGGGGTGTTGTGGAGAAGAGAAGCTAAAGATCGGAGAAGATGGATTAAACTTGGAGAGACCTTAATCCTGCAGTGATTGATAATGGTTGATGATATATATATATATGTCTGATAATGCTCAAGGCTAATAAGTAATCATTAAAATTCAGTCAACACTTAGACAATCCCAGTATTAATAACAATTAACAATTTCAAACTGTTATTGAGAAGGAGGTTGTCTTGACAACAATTTGAAATTGTTTATTGTTATTGATTTGGAATTGTTTAAGTGTTGACTGGTTTTTAATTATATATATATAAAGTAATGATGCTTTCTAATCATATGAGATGCTTTCTAATCATAGGAGAATATCTTGGTTTATTTTGTTTTAAACAGGCAAAACTCTTGATACAGTAGTGCCACCCTGTGCCAACCAGAGTAATCAACAGATGCCAAAAGACTTGTGCATAAAATTCCCATTCAGTGCCTACTCTGCTTGGCATAGGGTGCCACAACTGTATGAACAGTTTTGCCTGTTTAATAACAGTTATGTGCTAGCATAAGAGATGGTGATCATGTGATGTTTATTTTGTTTTCAAGATAATGATAGACTCAATTCTCATGAAAACTAGAGAAGAACCAGTACTATTGAAAGAAGCAATACAGATAATGGAAAAAACTCAAAAAACATATTTAATAAAAATGTAAGATATGATTAAAGTGATTTTTATTATAAAAACAAAACCAGGTCTAAAAAGACAATAAAGATGCATACAAGAAAAGCAATGATACACTACAAAAGAGAGATCCCAATTTATAAAATGTTGGAATTATTAATGGAGGACTATGCACATAAAAAGATATATAATATTTCTCTATATACTGTAATAAAAATAAAAAGAAGAAAAAGATATTTGAATCAAGTGTTAATCAGGATTTGGAATTTTCACAATAAAGAATCAAAGCTATCCAAAGTAAAAATTAAGGATTGAAGAGACCATATAATGCAAGTAGATTAAACCAATTTATAAAATATGAATAGAAAAGAAAATTTTGATAAATTAAGGAATGATGACAAAAACAGTAAAATATAATGGGGTTTTTTTTAACTATAAAAAGAGGGAAATGAAGATGCAATCTTAAAGAGAGTTTTAAATCTGGAACGAAATAAGGATAATAAGTAAAAAGAGTAATAATAATAATCATAAATTAATAATTAATTTTCATTGTAAACCAAATTAAATATCATACTTTTATATTAATCATAAGTATAAGAACATGTGTACAAATGTATATACAAATATTAATGAATGCGTGCACGCATATATATTATATAGTGTTTAAGTGCTCGCAACATTTGTTTTTATAGTTATTGCCATGCTTATAATTAAATAATTAATAAATCTACTATATAATTTTGATTGTTTTATTATTTTTTATTATATAAATAGTTAGATAATTGAAAAAGGAAGATATTCAAAATTTCTAACGATTTGTTGAATTATTAAGGCATGTTAAAAGAGAGATTTTAAAAAAATGTTTTGAAGTTTATAATCGATCTTTATTTTCATATTTTGAGCAAATCGATTAAACATTACTTTAGTCTTTTTAACATTTATCTTCAGTCCTACTTTTCTACTTTCATCTGCTAACTCCTGCAACATTTCCTGCAGCTCTGAAGCATTATTTGCAAAAACAACTATGTCATCTGCGAAATCTAAATGACTTAAAAACTCTCCATTTACTTTCACTCCTTTAGTTTCCCATTTTAATCCACAAAATACTTCTTGCAGCACTGCTGTAAAAAGTTGTGGAGATATGGAGTCATCTTGTCTTACATCTTTCTCAATGTTGATTTTTCCAGTATCATTATGTAATTTAATTGTTGCTGTTGCATTTTTTATAAATGTTCTTTAAAATATGACAATATCCTGGATCTATACCTTGATGATCCAATGCTTTAATCACTGAAGAAATGTGTATAGAATCGAATGCCTTTTCATAATCTACAAATCCAAAACATAATGACAACTCATATTCATTTGTTTTTTCTATGACTTCTCTCAATACCTGGATATGATGTATTGTACTAAAACCACTTTTAAATCCAGCTTGTTCTCTTGGTTGGTGAAAATCCAAAGTTCTCTGTAGACGAGTTGTAATTATCTTGGTAAAATTTTTATATAAAACTGATAAAAGGCTGATAGGTCTGTAATTTCTAATATCTTCTTTATCACCTTTTTTAAATATTAATATTATTACTGCATTCTTCCAATCTTTCGGTACACCTTTATCATTTAGACATTTGGCATATAACTTTGCTAAAATTGTTTCTATTTCTTCACCTGCTTCTTTTAATATATCAATTATAATTCCATCATTTCCTGCAGCCTTTTCTTTCTTCATACATTTAATTGCATGTCTCACTTCTTCATTTAAAATTCTGGGCAATTCGGAAGATGTAATAGATATAGGAGGTACTTGTTCTTTATTACTATATAATTCTTGATAAAAATCTTATATATATATATTGTGCCCTTATCTATAGGTCATAATAGGGTAGAATGGTCAATTGCTAAAAAATTTTAAATTTTAAAATACGTTTGTGTAATATATTGATAATTGTATGATCGATTAGATCTTATAGTACAATTTAAGGCTGAAAATACCTGGTATATAAAAGTGTAATGGATTATTTTAAAAGAAAACAGTTAAATAAAGCTTAATTATATCCTTGCTTATGGTTGTAAAAGCTGGCCATATAAAATAATACAGCTATAAATAGTTAAAAATATATTAATAATTCGAGTATGATATTTTAAAACTAATAAATTAAATAAATGCTATATGTAGTGTTATAATTATATTTAATAGTTAAAATTAATAGAGTATATTTTGAGATAAACTTTATGATGGTGAGAATTATATTTAGTTCTACATTTTTAAATTATTTTCCAAATTTTTATAAAATATATCAGTTTTGGTAATTTAGACTGAGACGTAAATTAAAAAATCATCTGATAAAGTTAGTAATCATGTGACTGTATATTATATACCTTCACACACACGCTTTTAGAATATAATAATAAAGTTTGTGAATTATGGAACTAAGTGTAATTGCTATCTATCGTTGAAATGAATGTTGAAATATTAAATAGTTATTTTGGATATTTAAATGATGTAATATTTAAGTAGTGTTTAAAAGTTGAATACAGTTAATAAAAAAATTAAATATTTTGTTTAAATAAAAACAAGATAAATTAAATATTAATATTAAAATAGATATTAAATGTTATTTTAATAATTGTTTTAAAAGTTTAAATGATTTTGATAAAACTATAATTGAGTTTAAAAATACTATTCTAAGTAATATTTTAAATCATTACGTCATAAATTCTTTATTTTAAAAAAGTCTAGTCTGTTATAAAACTAAAAAAGTGTAAATTTGTTCACGCTAAAAAGTAATTAACCAATCAACAGAGGTAATTTAGCAGACAAAATATAAGAATTAGATGGAGCGGGAGAAGGTAATGTGTAAGTAAAGGAAGGAGTAACATATTTTTTTAGCTGTATAAGATCGTAAGCTAGAAAAGTGTTATAAATTTTAAAATTTTATATTTATTTTAAAAGTTTTTTTTTTAATATAATATTTTGAACTGCCTTTAAATGGAGGGCTAGTTTTAAAAGTTTTCTTACCAGGATATTTTATTCAAGTTTAGCCAAAACCTTGCAGTAAAAATGGAAATACTACAGAAAACAGTATATAGAAGTTATGATAAAGGAAAAATATTTGTAAAGTGCCTTGATACAGCTTTATTTATGCTCAACCAGAAACTTATTATTGTAACTCAGATAAATATAATTTGGACATTATACCGAAAACTTAAAAGAAAAGTTATTTGCCGTCAGGAAAAATTATGACGCACAATTTTAAAAGGCTACTCCGAAGTTTTTTTTTTTATTCTTCTCTATGGAAAAATTAAGATGCGTATATCATAAAGAAAAAATTATGTAAAAGTTATAATGGAGAAAGAATGTTGGTTTTTTTAAAGGAAACATTACAAAGTATATAGTACCAGAATTTTAAAAGAAGGAAAAAAGTTACAGAATAATAATATGAAAGAGCTATTGTGTTTTTATGAAAAACGAACAGAAAAACTTTCTCTAAGAAGAATTAAAAATATTATAAAGTGTTCATTAGAGAAATGCTTAATAGAGATAAAGATTTGGAAACTATAAATCTAATTTACTTAATGAAATGAATCCATGGAAACAGAAAAGTTTTATTGAATATTTAAATCAAAGTACTGAGAAGATGCATCGTAAAAGTCACGCGGGAGAAAATATTAGCAAGAAATATTAGAAGAGAATATTTAGAAGTTTTCTTTACGGGATTAATTGATATCATAATTAATAATTGTATAAAATATTATAAAAAACCAAGGATTGTCATCTATGAATATTTATTAAACAGAGCAATAATTGTTTTGCCTTAAAATTGAACAAGCAGGGAGGAGAACATTAAGTGACTGAAGAAGAAATAATAAACATTTTTTTTTAGCTTTAATATGAACGGTTTTCAAGAAAATTTGATGAAGAAGTACAGTAAATATAGTTTGGAATATTTTTTACTAATTTATTTTAAAATATAAAATGTTATGTGAGATTAGGGAAAACATATAAACATAAATTTAGTAATATTAAAATTTAAATATAATAGCTTGATAAAATTATAGAAATAGTGTTTAAAATAAAGTGTATGGATGTGAATCTTATATCTACAAGGATCAAATGGATGGTGAAGCCTACGGAACACGATCGAGGAGATAAAGGTCGTTTTGGTAATTTTAATAGTTATTTATAATGCATAATGTGTTTTTTTTAGATCATCTATTGACCTAAGAATGAAGTGTGAAAGTTTAAATTATATGTACACATTTTATACAACATTTTTAACATATTATGAGATAGGAGTAATTCGGATTATGCATATGACAATTTTTTAAAGTATATTAATCATATAATTTAACATAACAATTGTGTGATTCTTTTGAACTTTCATGTGATAAAGTATTCAGATATTTAAGTAGTTTGTATGACTAAATATACGGAGGAAAGTAGTAAGCAAGCTGTCTTATAGAACGGTGGAATAGTTTTAAAATAAATGAATTTTATTATTGTTAGTAATGCAGATATGTATTTGTCGATGTACAGTATAGAAAAAATCTTGAGAAATAAGATCGGATAGTGACTTGGAAGTACTAGTGGAGAGGAAACCAAGATGATGTGTTTTTTTTTAGAAATAGGAAAAATAAAGGATTTGGATCATATTTAGTTTTGTGTGATTTCAGTATAGTTAACTAGGCCCTATAACTGAACACATATGGTTTGGACAGTGTTTTGCATATCTTTAAACTTTTGATGTTAGAATAAAGCTGAAGAAATAGCTTTAGCATTGTTCCTATGATAGAGGTTGGTAGACAGGTGAAGGTCACTCCTCTATAGTGTCTTTTAATTCACTGTGCCATGATTGTCAAGGTATATGATGAGTAATATTCTAGTTGTATTTTGATCCTATGCATCTATCTTCGCTATCCTTATTTCGTGAATCTGCATCGGTCAGAAAGATATTTTCAAAGAAATAATGAATAAAATAGAACTGAAGATATGTTATCGTTTGTGTAAGAATAGTTTATTTTCTTGAATGTATAGAATTGTGTAACTTTAAAATTGAAAGTCCAAAATATCATAAAGAGAGAAAAAATCATATAATACATTGTAAAATTAATTCGGAAATGAATAAGATTTTTTGAAAGAGAAATCTAAACAAAGTTTTTTTTTTTTTAAAGTGATAATAAATTTTGAATTATTTTAAAATAATATTTAGAAAATAAGTATTGCATATTTATTAAGAAAATAGTTCAATAATGTATAATAAACATATACTTGTGCATGGTATATTAATAGTTGTAATTATATCATCTGAAGTAAGGCTTGAATGAGAATATTAGGATTAATAAACATTGTTCTACATTGGATATTAGGTTTTTATTGTTCATTATCCGATGTTTATTAATCCTAATATTCTCATTCAAGCCTTACTTCGGATGATATAATTACAACTATTAATATACCATGCACAAGTGTATGTTTATTATACTGTAACGTTTATTTATATACGTTCCAAATATATTGGCATTGGGTAAAAAAAAACTAAAAGATAAAAGTGGATTTAAAATTTTGTTGAGTAATTTTTTTTTAAAAAAAAAAACGTACAATGAGGGTTGAATTCTTCTTCTTGTTTTTTTTTATGTGATTAGTAATAACAGTAATTGGAGAGAACAAAAGAATTCCAAAAGCAAGTAAAAAAAGATAAGCTGAAAGTAGAAATACTCAAATTAATTAAAGATGGCCGAAAACTTGAAGAAAATAAAGACTTTATTACATAAAATTTATAAAGACTGGATAAGATTAAAAAGGCATGGTACTAGCATGCGCAGAAGTCCTGAAAACTGGATATAAAAAGGAGGGATCCGGTTGAAGGAATGTCTTGTTCGTTTTGTTTCTCTAGTTGGTCTTGGATAACATTGATATATCCAAGATCGCTCTTCGCTGAAGGAATTCGGCATGTCGCAGTGAACCGGAGCTTCTGAAGACATCGGACCTAATGATGTACACCAGGAAAAGCCTTCAGGACCGACTGGGAAAATGGACCACAAGATCTAGCAATAACCAAAAGGCCAAGCTCATTATAACCAAAAAAACTATGCATAGTTATCTACTACTGAATTCATGAAACTTACCGGTAAGAATAATTATCCTGATTGTGACAAAGTTAACTATTTAAAACTACTCGTAAAAATATACGTATAAAAGAATCCCGATAGTGACTTTAATTTTTCTATATGAGAGACTCTTATTTAACCAAGAACTTTTTGTTTATTTTAACTGATATTTATATTTTCTGGATATTTCCCACCTGAATTAAATGTGTTCTCTCCAAGGTATTAATTAGCTACTTAACATGAAGTATTTTAGTTTGTCAAAATTAAAAATATTTCTAATATCAATTCTCATTTGTGCGTTATTCATAATAGTTATTATTTTTTATTATTAAATTTATTTTTAGTGTAATAAGATTTAAACGTAAGTTACCTTTGCCAATATGTTTCAATACACCCAGGACTAATAATCGTAAAAATCATTAATTCTCATTACGGTAGAATTACCGCCCCTTAAAAAAAATATAATAAAAATCTTTTTATTTTTTTTTGTTTTACAACTTGCGAGAGGTGCTGGCGACATATTTCAGCGGATTCTTAGGAATTCTAGTGCCCATATTAAATAAAATTAAAAGTTGATTTTGTCAATAGCACAATTCATAACATTTAATAGGCTGAAGTTGATCATGAAAAATAGCTGTGTTTTTAGAATAGAAATACAACTTTCTTCTTTTTTGACATAGCTTGATCAACTCACGCGCAGTTTATATTAGCATGTAAAGGCCTAGCAAAACGAAAAACGTCATAATGGTGACCCAACTTGGGCTTCGATTTAACAACTACAACCTGAGATGAGTTGTAATGATAAAGAGCATTACAATGATGACTCAAAGAAACTCACAGCTGGAAAATAAATTATGATTTTTTTAAAAAAAGAAAAAAATTATAAAAAAAAAAACTAACTAATTAAACCCTGATTATTAAAATATGAAAGAAGATATTTTTTTAATATGACTTCCAGAAAGAAAAAATATATATGTATATTTTTTTTATATATGTCTAAAAACACGATCGTGGCTGATGTCGACATAAGTCACAAGTATTTGACTGGGTAGGCGGTTACTGAAGAGGGGAATAACATAGCCCTGAGTCCTTATCCGCAGTATATGAACATAAGACCGTCTTTAAATGCTCGTCAGACTATTTCTAGCAGAGATCCCAATAAAGGGGAAGGCGGATCAAGTTGGACCAAGTTGCCACGAGCCTGTAAGACTCAGAACGATGAGCAACGCTCATTTGTGCTTATAACTTGGGCTTCTTATCGTTAATATTACACTAAAGCAGATAGGACACAGATGAATGTTGAAATATTTTCCATTCCCACCGTGTTAGACCTAAAAGTGGGCGTTAAAGCCGAATGTCGCTTGTGAATGAGTCTACAAAATATATCAGCACGCTACTACAGAAAAAAAAAATACGAATATGAATTTAAAAACTTAAGAATAAAATTAGTGTAAACCCCTATTTTATTCTCATCTCCTGGCACTGGTGGTATTGTAACGTTTATTTATATACGTTACAAATATATTGGCATTGGGTAAAAAAAAACTAAAAGATAAAAGTGGATTTAAAATTTTGTTGAGTAATTTTTTTTTTTTAAAAAAAAACCTACAATGAAAGTTGAATTATTCTTCTTATTTTTTTTTATGTGATTAGTAATAACAGTAATTGGAGAGAACAAAAGAATTCCAAAAGCAAGTAAAAAAAGATAAGCTGAAAGTAGAAATACTCAAATTAATTAAAGATGGCCGAAAACTTGAAGAAAATAAAGACTTTATTACATAAAATTTATAAAGACTGGATAAGATTAAAAAGGCATGGTACTAGCATGCGCAGAAGTCCTGAAAACTGGATATAAAAAGGAGGGATCCGGTTGAAGGAACGTCTTGTTCATTTTGTTTCTCTAGTTGGTCTTGGATAACATTGATATATCCAAGATCGCTCTTCACTGAAGGAATTCGGCATGTCGCAGTGAACCGGAGCTTCTGAAGACATCGGACCTAATGATGTACACCAGGAAAAACCTTCATGACTGACTGGGGAAATGGACCACAAGATCAAGCAATAACCAAAAGGCCGAGCTCATTATAACCAAAAAACTATGCATAGTTATCTACTACTGAATTCATGAAATTTACCGGTAAGAATAATTATCCTGATTGTGACAAAGTTAACTATTTAAAACTACTCGTAAAAATATACGTATAAAAGAATCCCGATAGTGACTTTAATTTTTCTATATGAGAGACTCTTATTTAACCAAGAACTTTTTGTTTATTTTAACTGATATTTATATTTTCTGGATATTTCCTACCTGAATTAAATGTGTTCTCTCCAAGGTATTAATTAGCTACTTAACATGAAGTATTTTAGTTTGTCAAAATTAAAAATATTTCTAATATCAATTCTCATTTGTGCGTTATTAATAATAGTTGTTATTTTTTATTATTAAATTTATTTTTAGTGTAATAAGATTTAAACGTAAGTTACCTTTGCCAATATGTTTCAATATGCCCAGGACTAATAATCGTAAAAATCATTAATTCTCATTATGGTAGAATTACCGCCCCTTAAAAAAAAATATAATAAAAATCTTTTTATTTTTTTTTGTTTTACAACTTGCGAGAGGTGCTGGCGACATATTTCAGCGGATTCTTAGGAATTCTGGTGCCCATATTAAATAAAATTAAAAGTTGATTTTGTCAATAGCACAATTTGTAACAATTAATAGGCTGAAGTTGATCATGAAAAATAGCTGTGTTTTTAGAATAGAAATACAACTTTCTTCTTTTTTGACATAGCTTGATCAACTCACGCGCAGTTTATATTAGCGTGTAAAGGCCTAGCAAAATGGAAAATGTTACAATACATTATTGAACTATTTTCTTAATAAATATGCAATACTTATTTTCTAAATATAAAATTGAACTGTATTTGTATTTTAAAATTAGAGCTAGTAATCATTTTAATTAATGCTGAATATTTCATTTATTTATTTGTTAACTGAGCTAGAACCCGTAATATTTGTAATAAACAATATATTTTGGGGTGAGAATGCACGGGGGAGGTTAGATTGTGGTGCCCAACGTGGGCACGATGTGTAGTTGGAACTACAATCGATAGGTTGGATTCAACTAACAGAAGGTTAAATTATGCTCTTCCAATGAGACTGCATGATGTGTAGTGTAGTTACATATAGTTTAGTATTTGAATTTGTTCATGTAAATCGGGAGATTGTCAATAGACATATTTTACAGAAGTAGATAATTTCATATTTGATTATAGAAATAATTATTAGGATTTAGTTATTAAAGTAAACTAAGTATTTGTTATTAAAATAATTTCAATTTTATGTGGTAGATAATCTGATTGTTTAAAAAATCGTACTATACTATTGTGGGTCAATTGACAAACAAAATTTAAAATATGCATATGTGGCTAACGATTATTGGTATTTAATATGACTATGTCAATTATTGAAGTATTATTGAAAAATATATTTAAAAGTGTTTTAATTTGAGCAAAATATTTGTGAATCATGCATGTGGGAAATGATGTTGTGACACATATAATTTTAATTGTTATTGTTATTATAATTAGTTAGATAGTATAAGGTGTATAGAAGGTATTGTCTATAGTTATTGTGGGTGATGGTTGGATGAGATAAAAGAACTGGTAAGAAACTATTTTATGAGAAGTTAATAATAACATATTATTGGGATATTAAATTTTGAGGAAAAAGTATTATAAAGAAAAAAATGGATAATCAAGATAACAGTTCAGTGGAGGAAATATCTGAATTCATTGTGGATAGTAGTTGTGAGGAGGAAAGGGAAGCGGAAGAGACAATTAATATAGAAACAATTACAGATATTGTACAAATTACAGATGACGAAATAAAAGGAGAAGAAAAGATTAGGGAATTAAAATTAGAGGAAGAAGAAGTAGTCACACATAAAAGAGGTGTAGATAGCTTCTCATTGTCTCAAATAGCACTGATGATGATGAAAATTAATGAGAATATAAGTAAAAATAGAGAAGAGATTCAAAAGATTAAAGAGAATATAAGTAAAGATAGAGAAGAGATTAATGAGAATATAAATAGAAATAGAGAAAAGAGTAATATAAATCATATTAATGAAGAAATTAGAGTTATTAAGGAAGAGGTAATTCAGACTAAAATAAGTAGTCAATATGTTGAAATAATTAATACAGATTTGGAAAAGAATCAAGAATCTATTAATTTAATTAGTGAAAATGTGGTAGATGACAAAGAAATTGTAGAGACTGTAGATGAAGAAAATCCACAATTCATTAAGATAGTTAATAAAGATATTAACTTATGTACTAATTGGACACCAGAAAACATAGATTTTATTAAATTAGGAGATAAAGATAGATATAATGATGTATCAGTTGGTAAGATGGCAGATAATGAGTTAAAAAAAGATGAGTCTTATATTAAATTCACTAATAAAGAAACTAAGTTATTTGTTGGAAAAACCAGTATAAATAATGAAATGATTTATGAAGAAAAGGAGATTCATAAAAAATCTATTGAAATAATTAATAGTAGAAATGAATTATATAAAAGAATACTGAACAATCCCAAAGAGTATTTTAAATTGACTAATGAAATGATAGGAGTGAGTAAATCCTATGAAAGATTAGTTGGTGAAAGAACTGTAGATCAAATTAATAATTTTAAAAAATATTATATTGATGATAAAAGATTTGGTAAATTTACAAAGATAAAATCAAACTCTTCAGAGCAAAAGTATTTAAAGTTGTTGGAACATGAGTTACCAAAAATTATTAATAAAAGTAGTAATAAGTGTAAAAATAAAATGCAAGAGGTGATATCTAAATGTGGTTTTAATGATAGAAATATTCATTTACAATTTGATATTTCTAAAGAAATATTGTTTAAAGGAATTAGGAACTTGATACCTAATGGTGAATTTATAAGAGAAAAATTTAATAGGAATAGAGATTTAAGTAAGATAAAAGTAAGACTTAAATGTCTAAAGCACGAAAAATTTATAACAGATCTTCTTAAGAATAATTTTAATAAAGGAAAGAAGATAGGAAAAGCTAAGGTGAGACTTAAGAAAGGCGAGAGAGAATTAAAGTTTAGATTTAGAAAAGAAAATACCTAATAATTAAGACAAATAAGTCCTAAATAAGATGTGTATTTAATAATATATTATAACCTTATTTTTTTTTTTTACAAAACAAATATAAAATTTTAAATGTTAGCAACCTACAAAGAAATCAATTTAGAAAATTTCTAGAATTATATGAAGGTCCGTACAAGATTTTTAGAAAAGTGGGAGAGAATGCTTTTGTATTAACTACACCAGATGGTGAAAAAGGGACATACAACGCTAGAAGTTTAATCCCATACCCATCAGAAGTGTAGAAAAATTTTTATAAGTATTAATAGTTCAAAGTCTGAGTTTAGTGTCCAGATATTGTATAAATTTGTATAGCAAACAGTGTATTCTGTTGTATTGAGTAGTATAAGATGGAATTTGGTTGTAGCAGATAATAAAATGAGAAGTATTAATGAATAAAGTAGGTATTAAACTAGATGTTTAATTTAAAATTTTTTATTTGAAGGGGGAAGTTATGTGCCCTTATCTATAGGTCATAATAAGGTAGAATGGTCAATTGCTAAAAAATTTTAAATTTTAAAATACGTTTGTGTAATATATTGATAATTGTATGATCGATTAGATCTTATAGTACAATTTAAGGCTGAAAATACCTGGTATATAAAAGTGTAATGGATTATTTTAAAAGAAAACAGTTAAATAAAGCTTAATTATATCCTTGCTTATGGTTGTAAAAGCTGGCCATATAAAATAACACAGCTATAAATAGTTAAAAATATATTAATAATTCGAGTATGATATTTTAAAACTAATAAATTAAATAAATGCTATATGTAGTGTTATAATTATATTTAATAGTCAAAATTAATAGAGTATATTTTGAGATAAACTTTATGATGGTGAGAATTATATTTAGTTCTACATTTTTAAATTATTTTCCAAATTTTTATAAAATATATCAGTTTTGGTAATTTAGACTGAGACGTAAATTAAAAAATCATCTGATAAAGTTAGTAATCATGTGACTGTATATTATATACCTTCACACACACGCTTGTTAGAATATAATAATAAAGTTTGTGAATTATGGAACTAAGTGTAATTGCTATCTATCGTTGAAATGAATGTTGAAATATTAAATAGTTATTTTAAATGTTTAAATGATGTAATATTTAAGTAGTGTTTAAAAGTTGAATACAGTTAATAAAAAAATTAAATATTTTGTTTAAATAAAAACAAGATAAATTAAATATTAATATTAAAATAGATATTAAATGTTATTTTAATAATTGTTTTAAAGTTTAAATGATTTTGATAAAACTATAATTGAGTTTAAAAATACTATTCTAAGTAATATTTTAAATCATTACGTCATAAATTCTTTATTTTAAAAAAGTCTAGTCTGTTATAAAACTAAAAAAGTGTAAATTTGTTCACGCTAAAAAGTAATTAACCAATCAACGGAGGTAATTTAGCAGACGAAATATAAGAATTAGACGGAGCGGGAGAAGGTAATGTGTAAGTAAAGGAAGGAGTAACATATTTTTTTAGCTGTATAAGATCGTAAGCTAGAAAAGTGTTATAAATTTTAAAATTTTATATTTATTTTAAAAGTTTTTTTTTTAATATAATATTTTGAACTGCCTTTAAATGGAGGGCTAGTTTTAAAAGTTTTCTTACCAGGATATTTTATTCAAGTTTAGCCAAAACCTTGCAGTAAAAATGGAAATACTACAGAAAACAGTATATAGAAGTTATGATAAAGGAAAAATATTTGTAAAGTGCCTTGATACAGCTTTATTTATGCTCAACCAGAAACTTATTATTGTAACTCAGAGGAATATAATTTGGACATTATACGGAAAACTTAAAAGAGAAGTTATTTGCCGTCAGGAAAAATTATGACGCACAATTTTATAAGGCTACTCTGAAGTTTTTTTTTTATTCTTCTCTATGGAAAAATTAAGATGCGTATATCATAAAGAAAAAATTATGTAAAAGTTATAATGGAGAAAGAATGTTGGTCTTTTTAAAGGAAACATTACAAAGTATATAGTACCAGAATTTTAAAAGAAGGAAAAAAGTTACAGAATAATAATATGAAAGAGCTATTGTGTTTTTATGAAAAAGGAACAAAAAAAACTTTCTCTAAGAAGAATTAAAAATATTATAAAGTGTTCATTAGAGAAATGCTTAATAAAGATAAAGATTTGGAAACTATAAATCTAATTTACTTAATGAAATGAATCCATGGAAACAGAAAAGTTTTATTGAATATTTAAATCAAAGTACTGAGAAGATGCATCGTAAAAGTCGCGTGGGAGAAAATATTAGCAAGAAATATTAGAAGAGAATATTTAGAAGTTTTCTTTACGGGATTAATTGATATCATAATTAATAATTGTATTAAATATTATAAAAAACCAAGGATTGTCATCTATGAATATTTATTAAACAGAGCAATAATTGTTTTGCCTTAAAATTGAACAAGCAGGGAGGAGAACATTAAGTGACTGAAGAAGAAATAATAAACATTTTTTTTTAGCTTTAATATGAACGGTTTTCAAGAAAATTTGATGAAGAAGTACAGTAAATATAGTTTGGAATATTTTTTACTAATTTATTTTAAAATATAAAATGTTATGTGAGATTAGGGAAAACATATAAACATAAATTTAGTAATATTAAAATTTAAATATAATAGCTTGATAAAATTATAGAAATAGTGTTTAAAATAAAGTGTATGGATGTGAATCTTATATCTACAAGGATCAAATGGATGGTGAAGCCTACAGAACGCGATCGAGGAGATAAAGGTCGTTTTGGTAATTTTAATAGTTATTTATAATGCATAATGTGTTTTTTTTTAGATCATCTATTGACCTAAGAATGAAGTGTGAAAGTTTAAATTATATGTACACATTTTATACAACATTTTTAACATATTATGAGATAGGAGTAATTCGGATTATGCATACGACAATTTTTTAAAGTATATTAATCATATAATTTAACATAACAATTGTGTGATTCTTTTGAACTTTCATGTGATAAAGTATTCAGATATTTAAGTAGTTTGTATGACTAAATATACAGAGGAAAGTAGTAAGCAAGCTGTCTTATAGAACAGTGGAATAGTTTTAAAATAAATGAATTTTATTATTGTTAGTAATGCAGATATGTATTTGTCGATGTACAGTATAGAAAAAATCTTGAGAAATAAGATCGGATAGTGACTTGGAAGTACTAGTGGAGAGGAAACCAAGATGATGTTTTTTTTTTTAGAAATAGGAAAAATAAAGGATTTGGATCATATTTAGTTTTGTGTGATTTCAGTATAGTTAACTAGGCCCTATAACTGAACACATATGGTTTGGACAGTGTTTTTGCATATCTTTAAACTTTTGATGTTAGAATAAAGCTGAAGAAATAGCTTTAGCATCGTTCCTATGATAGAGGTTGGTAGACAGGTAAAGGTCACTCCTCTATAGTGTCTTTTAATTCACTGTGCCATGATTGTCAAGGTATATGACGAGTAATATTCTAGTTGTATTTTGATCCTATGCATCTATCTTCGCTATCCTTATTTCGTGAATCTGCATCGGTCAGAAAGATATTTTCAAAGAAATAATGAATAAAATAGAACTGAAGATATGTTATCGTTTGTGTAAGAATAGTTTATTTGCTTGAATGTATAGAATTGTGTAACTTTAAAATTGAAAGTCCAAAATATCATAAAGAGAGAAAGAATCATATAATACATTGTAAAATTAATTCAGAAATGAATATAAGATTTTTGAAAGAGAAATCTAAACAAAGTTGTTTTTTTTTTAAAAGTGATAATAAATTTTGAATTTTTTTAAAATAATATTTAGAAAATAAGTATTGCATATTTATTAAGAAAATAGTTCAATAATGTATAATAAACATATACTTGTGCATGGTATATTAATAGTTGTAATTATATCATCCGAAGTAAGGCTTGAATGAGAATATTAGGATTAATAAACATCGGATAATGAACAATAAAAACCTAATACCGAATGTAGAACAATGTTTTGACTTTGTAAGATTCCATACAACCAATATAAAACTAAAATTTGTTATTTTGTAGAATTTTACTACGAATGTAAATTTTGTAAAAAATATAATTTTAATAATATTAGGGATGCAAAGTGTTAGTGATAATCATATAAGAAATGCATTTTGTAATAAGCTAACCATAATAATAAATCAAGTAATAATACTGTATTTTCTTAAGTGTTAAAAAATAAGATTTAACTAGGAAAAGTAAATAATATTTTGATTTCATTTTATAAACTAATAAACTAAGTTGAGATATGAGAGTAAGGGATATCCAATGTATATAGTGTAAAAATATTGTTAATTTATTTATGTTGTTAATAAACTTTGTTTTAAATTTGTTCTAAAGTTTTGTGTCCGAGTTGTTATTTCTCCACATGGATGCATGAAATCACGATACATTTATAATTGAAACAGACATATAAATTTTGCACAAAGGGTAAACATAAAAGTGTTATAATAATTTTGAGAATTTATTGGTATGTTAAAATTAAAAGATCATAATTTTATATTATTTATTGGTCATAAGTCGGTTGCCACAATATTACATTAAATTATATGCTAATGTTGCCACATGTATTCTGTTGTCAGATTATTAAAATACTACCACGTACGTATTTATTTATTTCATTTTAGGAAGAAATAAGATTATATTATATTATTATTGTTATTATTATTTTTTTATTATTGTTAGTTGCTGTGTAGTAGATTATGACATAAAATTCCCTTTTCATATTTTACTACCGTAATTTTAAATCAGTTAGAATACAATTTATGAACCTGAGATTTTATTTTATTTTACTTCATTTTATTTAATTGAGCTAGATTCTTGTTATAAAGAAGATTAAGATATGATTATTATTTTAATCGTAGTGAATAGAGCTCAGAAAGTCGTAAGAATACTATGAGTTAGTTATTTGGTATAGTAAAAAGGGGGGATAGTGTTCTTATGCCATTGAGGTAGTATCGTGTGGATAATGGCTCAATGTAGTCTATCTCGTTCCCTGTATTGTCACTCCATGTCTCATGAAAATAGTAAATATTTGTTAATTCATTTTAAAATTGAACCGTATTTGTATTTTAAAATTAGAGCTAGTAATCATTTTAATTAATGCTGAATATTTCATTTATTTATTTGTTAACTGAGCTAGAACCCGTAATATTCGTAATAAACAATATATTTTGGGGTGAGAATGCACGGGGGGGAGGTTAGAATATATATATATATATATATATATATATATATAATTCTGGATATATATATATATATATATATATATCCAGAAACCAAACTCACATAACTTTATATACTTTAAGATGATAGTAGTATAAGTTGTAATTGAGAAGCAATAATTATATAAGAGAATTAAAATTAGAAACTAAAAAAATATTAGCAAGAAAAACCAGATTTCAAAAAAACAATTAAACCCATATGTAAAAAATTAAGAATATTCATAGATAAAAAAACTAGATTAAAAAAAGAAGTAAGTATAAGATAACCTCCAGAAAGAATTCATAAAATCTGGTTTGCAAATACATCAGAGGCAACCACAGATAAAAAAATCAGGAGAGAAAATGACCAACTCTGATAGAAAATAGAATAAATATTGAAGTTACTTTTGCAAATCATGAATGATATGAAGCAAAAACTGTGTAATAAAATAGAGAAGAGTACCTAAGATATGAACAATATGAAACAAAACTTAAAACAAACAAAATAAATAAAGAAATAAAAATTTCTAATACTACTACAATGGAGTAATGCTCTTAAATTTATATATCCATGAAACTACAAACAGATATGGAAATTTTTTTAATAAATAATACAACAAAGAAATCTATAAGTGAGATAGTGTAAAACCTTTTAACTGAAGAAAACTAGACAATATAAAATAAGTAATAATGTAGATAATTGCCAGAATTTATTATCTAAGGATTTTCATAATATTTTATCAGTTGTTACATTTTTTTAGTAATATTCAAAAAGAAAATATTAATGTTTGTTGTAATGATGATAAAATAAATACAGAATATATAAATATGCCAAATATTGGTGTTGGTGTTACATATCAATTTAACATGGATGCTAAAACTAGGAACAAAAATAATATGGATGTAGAAACCATAGTATCAATTAATATAGAGGCAATAAATGTTAAAAATAGAAAGTGCCAATAAGTTTATTAGATGTATAAATTATAAGAAATCTTTTACAAGGAATCTTATAATAGCTACGATTTTATTATACAGATGAAAAAAGATCCTTGACTTTACTAAAGAATCATGTATTGATTGCATGTCATAGAATAATATTCATTATTGAATGAGTGATGAAAGAATATTCATCCATAACTGAAACAAATGAATTTCAGAGAGGAGTTATATAATCATTTCCACATTTATTATAAAGTTCAACACTATACATATTATGAAAACTCATATAAAATGCAAAATAAATGCATCATATTTAAAGCTATTGTTTTTTTCTGATTGGAAAAGATGAGAAGTGTAACAAACCACAATAGGTGTTTGTGTGCAATTTAAAAAAATAATACATGAAGGAATTTTTAAAGACAAGATTCAAAGGAGTGTGAAATAGAGGTGTAAAAGTGATTCTGATTCATCCTTACTATTTGTTCCATTACAATAATTTTCAAGCTAGTTCTCTTTTAGATTTGTACATCTGTTAGTCTCTTCATCATTTATTCCAAGATATTTTTTGACACCTTAAGTATTCAATGCCTTATGGTAGGGAATATATTTTAGTCAAATAATTTAATTTCTAAATTTATAATTATTTTTTTTTCTAAATTTATAATTTAATAGACAATAATATTTTTTTCTTAGACATTCATCATCATCATTTTCAGTCATTACTGATCCACTGTCAGATAAAGGTCTCTCCAAATTTAATTTATCTCCAGTCTCTAGCCTCTTTTCTTCATATCACTCCAGAACCTTTATTATTTCATGCATCCAACTCACATGTGCTCTCTTTCTAAGTCTTTTACAATCTCTTGGAATCCAATTTAGGATTTCAACTGCCCATCTATTATCATCTCTTTTTATCAATATGTCCATCCCAATTCCACTTCAGTCTTAATTCTTTTAATAATGTTATTAATACCTGATTTTTCTCTCACCCATGTATTTTATTTTCAATTTCTTCTTGCTATTCCTAACATACATCTCTTCAAACTTCATATAGAAGATTTAAACTCAATATCCTTTTTACATTTTTTGCAGAATTATATGGCTTGGTAAAAGACAGAAATCCTAAACAGAGTTCCTTCTCCATTCATGTTGATATACTTTTTTTTTCCTTGATGAATATTACAACTTTTAGATATGTAGATAAATTATAATAATATTTACAATTCTATTAGCTATAGCAATTAGTAAGCCTATTGTTGACTTTAATAATTTTTGAAGTTTTTCAATACAGTAAACTTTAAAAATAATATTCTAAACATTCTAACAATGAAATATATTACCATTAAACTTTGGTTCCCTCAGTGTTTTCAGTTCAGACAATTGTGTCAATATAGTTTAAATTATCCTATCATACTTAGCTAGGAAAATAGTGAGTTTGAATAAAATTAAAAAAATTCAATAGTTTAAAATTCAACTGCTACAAACAAAAATAAAATTAAAAATTGATTGAGAACCTTGATGACATGACGATCTTACCTATTTAAACTATTGATCATGTGACCATTTTACTAAATTGTTTATTAACTTTTTAACCTACAACCGTCTTCCTGACTAGTTCAAATCCTTCACTTATTTATTATTAGGGAAAGTTGTCAGTCAAAAATTATCTAATTAAACGTTCAATTTTACAATATATCAACATTTGTCTAGATACTTTTTAATTAAATAAAACACTTCCTGGTTGAATTTAAATAATTAATTAAAAATTACAAAAGACCAGGATAAAATAAAAATATTATACAATTAAAAATTTCATATTACATCTTTAACAAAGCAAATATTAATATAATTTAATAATTTATTCATTACTGTTTTTAAATCTAGATTTTAAAATTAGTTTTAAGAATATTTTAAAATAAATAATATTAAATAAGTATAATATTTATTCACTCATTATTTTAAAACTCTAATTTTAATTATTATTTTTATTAAACTCTTTTCTAATTAAATGAGTCTAAAATATTTAACTAGAATATTATGTGTTAGCATTAAAATGAGTTAAAATATTATAGCTTTTGTTTTAAACACCAGCATATCAAAATATAGGGTTTGAAGCTGGGTTTTTAACTTTAAAATTAATATAAGTTTTTTAAAAAATTTTGATGATCAAACAAATTAAAATAGCATTATTAATTTAAAATTGCACTGTTTATCATTAACACTAGTTATTTTAAAATTTAAATATGTTTAACATCTTAAACATTTACTTAAGTAAAAACTTTTATTATTTAAGCTGCATAAAATTTATTTTATAGCTGAATAATAGATAAAAAAAATTGATATAGCAGCTCTTATCTGTAAAATTATGGCATTATAATGTATTAGCAATAATTTATTCATAACAAAATTAAGCTATATAAATTTGTTATTGTTTAGGTGTCTCCGTGCAAAAATTTTTACTTAACATTTAGATTCTGCCAAAGCTAAAGATTATAATATCTATATTTTCGTTTGAAATTATTTTACATTAAAATATTTCAACAGATAGCTTATTGCTTATATTATGCGCTTTTTCTTTACAAATAATGAATGCGTTGTTAACTGTCACGCGCCCAATCCAAATTGTGTTAGATGTTTTTTTTTTTTTTTTAATTTACAGCTAAAATAGACTGTTAAATAGATTTCTGTAAACAGTAAGCTTATTTGGGAATTATTTATTCACGTTTAAGTTGGAAGTTTTGGGTAAGGGATATGAATGCTCTTCTATCAATCCTTTAAATTCTAAATGGCCTTGTCGTGCCAAACAAGAAATTACTACGAATGCTAAGTCAAGGCTTATCTAAATATATAACACCACCATTTTCTTAATACAGTACTAATTTTACACAAAGGAATTAAAAAGTCTCATAAACAACACTGGTGTCTAAAATTAATTAAACAAAATTCAAAATTTCTGTTTCTTTTTAAAATAGAAAATGATTTATATAATTCTTAACTTCATTCATTTCCAGTTTTCATTATTTATAATCGTCACTACGGAAGCTGATATTTAAAACTAATCAAAGCTTTAAACTAATTTGTCACCGCATTAATATTTTACAAATGTATTCACAATTTCTAATTCAATAAATTTATTATAACATGTTTAATGTTTTCATTAAATGTAAATAGTCGAAAAGCTGTCGCATTTATGATAATGTTAGACATTTGACAGTTTGAGATTTTATATAACTCGTGATAATTTTTTTAAATATAATTTTATTTTAATAAGCTGTAATTTACTTTATTTAGTAGGTGAATGTAACAATTATATAAAATTTAATTTTTACATACACATAGTTGATAGATAAATGAATTTTAAAAATAAATCACTGTTAGGGCGAATAACTTTCTACACCCCTCACCCACATTAAGGTGCAATGCCAGCTGATGAGAGTTTGAATAGCGTTCCGTCCTAGTCATACACTTTAGCTAAAAATAGCTAACACCCATTTACTGATCAATATTGGATAGTTCTCCAATATTACGAGTTTGTTATCTAAAAAACAATCCAAGGTTTAAAA
The DNA here is from genome assembly GCA_028023455.1 of Epiperipatus broadwayi. Classification (NCBI taxonomy): domain Eukaryota; kingdom Metazoa; phylum Onychophora; class Udeonychophora; order Euonychophora; family Peripatidae; genus Epiperipatus; species Epiperipatus broadwayi. The sequence goes on from JAQFVV010006236.1 coordinate 2,686,687, forward strand.
TTGTTGAAATTTATGCATTATCTCCTCATCAATTTATTTCATTGGATAAAAATCGCACCCGCCTTGTCCACTATGTTTAGCGCGGTGAAAGGCTATCTTATTCGGAAGCAGAAGGCCCTCAGATTGATTTCAATTCTTACACTTTTATCGCTTGAATTTTCTTATAAATTCCCAAGCTATAAAGTATTTTCGGTTATTTTTTTGTTTTGTTTTAAATACTCTCTTTAATTTTCTAGAGACATATTGATGCTTAGTTGTCTGAAAGTTTGCGATGATGACATTTCATTTTTAATTATATATTGGACGACTGAAATCATCTAGAACTAATTCTTAAATGTCTTTAGATAAATTCAAAGTTTATATAAAGTTTTCAAATTACATTCTACTGCTAGTAATAGTGCATGGTTTTAAATTTAGTATAATGTTTCAAGAGGTATTATGTTATTCTCTTCTTCAAGGATTGTTGATGTTTAATAGATTTTTTTTTTAAAAAGTACCTTAATTATGCAAATTTTGAATCTGGAATCAAAGTTGGTGATCTTTTTATGTCATTTAAATTGATCTTTCAAGAAGGCAATTGACTGAGATTTTATGAAAAATAAAAAAAAACATGGTAAGAATTTTTTTTTTATTTACCCGAAGATAATGAATGTACAAATAAAATAATACCTATCTGAAGGACTTTTCTTATGCACCTATACTGGAGTTCAAACCCAAATCGTGGGCATGCACTGAATACATTAGCATTACATTATGAGTCTTATATATATATATATTACTTGTTATTCTCTTTGGTGATAGAAAAGTGTATGATATAATTAAATTTAGTTGAATTAATATATATGTATGTTTAAAATTATATTCAACATGTCTGCACATACTATGATTAAAGCTGTAACTGTTATATTTAATGCTGCTTAACTAGGCATTTGATAGAGTATATCACTCAAAATTTCATTATTACGATGAACCATTGTAATGTGAATTAAATGCAATGCTGTGGGGTCCCATGTAAATGGCAAGTTTTGCAGAGATTATCTGCCAATTATTATTTTTTCCCCATACAAATGACTTTTGCATTAAAAAAATTCATGTAAATGATCAGTCTTTTTTTTTTCATGGGCGAAAAATTAAAGAAGTATGCGCTATTGTTTTTAGCTCTAAATGTGTTGCGCAACCCTTCATTTCAAATTCGTACATAGACCTATATTCCTCAAACGCGAAAATGCAAGCGATCATTTATTTAATTTTTTTCGTGTCAAAATTGTTTGCACGAACAACAATTGTAAAAAATGTAAAATAAAAGATGTTTAGCAGACAAATATTATATAAACACGAATTCATTGTGTTCCCCTCAAGTGACATCTTTTTTTTTAAAATTTGCAATGATAATAATGAGTTTTTTTTTAGAAAGCTTTGACAAAGCTGTATCAAAAGTCTGCTAAAGCAATATTAAATATAACATTGACATATTTGTCGTTCTGTCCATAAACTTATGCGAAATATATTTTTTTTCCGGCTCTACAGTTTAATTATTATCTTTACATATTTATGTGTGTATTAACTATCTAAAGATATAGTATTTGCACATGAGTTAATTTTTAAATATTTATGTGTGCGTAAATATCTCAAAGTGAAGTGTTTGCTCATAAGCTAAATCTTTCCATAATTTTGTGAGTATAGATTCCTCAAGATATAGTATTTGCTCATAAGCTAGCTAATCTTTACATATTGATGTGTACTCATTGAAAGCAGTCAAGACGTAAATCAGATCTATCTCGCCTTGAGCACTATTAGTTTTAATATTTACGTGTGTATAAATATCTCAAGATATGTTTGCACACGAGTTAATATTTACATACTTATGTGTATATAAATATAGTGTTTTCACAAGAGCTAATCCACTGTAACTATGACATAGAAGAGCTAAATTTTTTTCAGCAAAAAAATGTTATTTGCACACAGATTTTATTCTCATATAACTTATCGATTATTAACTCAACTAACAAAATCTAATATGTCTAACCAAAAAAAAAAAAAAGCTGCAAAATCTTATAAAATAATATGTTTCCTTTTTGAAAAAAAACCTCACCTTTTTATGGAATGGTATTAAAGAAAGATTTCTTTAAAAATATTTTTCTAATGACTAGAAATTATCTGTTATTTGAAGAGTGATACTTGGTTTATTTTTAAATGTTTTAATTATATCTGTGGCTGCCAACAAGCATCTCTCCATACTTTTTTGAGTAGTCTGAAGTCTCTATTGCTCTTCTATTAAGTGTTCATATCTCAGATCCATAAGTAAGAACAGGCAAAACATATTTATTAAAAACCTTCCATTTCAAACACATAGACATATTTCCTTTTAGTATCAAGTTATTTCTACCAAAAGCACTCCAAACAAGTTTAATTCTATGATTAATTTCATCCATTATGTTTCCATCTGTATTAATAATCTGACCAAGGTATTTGTAGTTGTTAATTTCTTCTAATTCATTATAATCAATCTTTATTTTCATATTTTGAGAAAATCCTTTAGTCTTTTTAACATTTATCTTTAGTCCTATTTTCCTACTTTCATCTGATAACTCCTGCAATATTTCCTGCAGATCTGAAGCGTTATTTGCAAAAACAACTACACTATCTGAAAAATCTAAATGACTTAAATAATCTCCCTTTACTTTCACTCCTTTAGCTTTTCATTTTAATCCACAAAATACTTCTTGCAGCCCTGCTGTAAAAGGTTTTGGAGATATGGAGTCACCCTGTCTTACACCCTTCTCAATGTTGGCTTCCCCAGTATCATTATGTAATCTAATTGTTGCTGCTGGATTTTTATAAATATTCTTTAAAATATGACAATATCCTTGATCTTTACCTAGATGATCCAATGCTTTAATCACTGAAGAAATGTTTATAAAATCAAATGCCTTTTCATAATCTACAAATCTAAAGCATAATGGCAACTCATATTTATTTGTCCTTTTTATAACTTCTCTCAATACCTGGATATGATCTACTGTACTAAAACCGCTTTTAAATCCAGCTTGTTCTCTTGATTGGTGGAAATCCAATGTTCTCCGTAGACAGTTATAATTATCTTAGTAAAAATTTTGTATAAAACTGAATTCTTCCAATCATCTGGTGCATCTTCATCATTTAGATATTTGGTATATAACTTTGAGTAAAAAAATTTCAATTTCTTCACTTGCTTTTTTAAATATATCAATTATAATTCCATCATTACCTGGAGCCTTTCCTTTCTTTATACATTTAATTGCATGTCTCACTTTTTCATTTAAAATTCTGGGCAATTCCGAAGATGTAATAGATATAGGGGATAGTTGTTCTTTATTACTATATAATTCTTAAAGAAGTCTTTTACCCATTTCATGATGTCATACACTGATTGTATATATGTGTGGGAGATTATGATCTGGTTCAACTAATGAGTGCTCATACGTAAAATATATTTGAAATTACTAAGCTGGATAACTATTTAAAGATAAATGAGTAACTAGAATATATATATATATATATATATATATGTAATTATATAATTGAATATTTGTAAATACAGTAATTAAATAATTAAAATTTTTATCCATTTAGGAGCACTTTTGATTATCCTAGTAATCTTTTTTTAGTCGACAAAGATTACTAGGATATTTGAAAGTGCTCTTAAGTGGATAAAATTTTTAATTATTTAATTACTGTATTTACAAATATTCAATTATATAATTACATTTATTGCTTTGAAAAAATACCGTCATCAAATAATAATATTATTACATATATATTGTAACGTTTTTCGTATTACTTGGCCCCTATACGCCTCAAATTTATATTTGAGCGTGAGTTGATCAAGCTGTATCAAAAGAAAAAAGAAAGTTGTATTTCTATTCTAAAAACACAGTTATTTTTCCTGATCAACTTCAGCCTATTAATTGTTACGAATTGTGCTATTGACAAAATCAACTTTTAATTTTATTTACTATGGGCGCCAGAATTCCTAAGAATCCGCTGAAATATGTCACCAGCACCTCTCGCAAGTTGTAAAACAAAAAAAAATAAAAAGATTTTTATTATATTTTTTTTTTAAGGGGCGGTAATTCTACCGTAATGAGAATTAATGATTTTTACGATTATTAGTCCTGGGCGTATTGAAACATATTGACAAAGGTAACTTACGTTTAAATCTTATTACACTAAAAATAAATTTAATAATAAAAAATAATAACTATTATTAATAACGCACAAATGAGAATTGATATTAGAAATATTTTTAATTTTGACAAACTAAAATACTTCATGTTAAGTAGCTAATTAATACCTTGGAGAGAACACATTTAATTCAGGTGGGAAATATCCAGAAAATATAAATATCAGTTAAAATAAACAAAAAGTTCTTGGTTAAATAAGAGTCTCTCATATAGAAAAATTAAAGTCACTATCGGGATTCTTTTATACGTATATTTTTACGAGTAGTTTTAAATAGTTAACTTTGTCACAATCAGGATAATTATTCTTACCGGTAAGTTTCATGAATTCAGTAGTAGATAACTATGCATAGTTTTTTGGTTATAATGAGCTCGGCCTTTTGGTTATTGCTTGATCTTGTGGTCCATTTCCCCAGTCGGTCACGAAGGCTTTTCCTGGGGTACATCATTGGGTCCGATGTCTTCAGGAGCTCCGGTTCACTGCGACATGCCGAATTCCTTCAGCGAAGAGCGATCTTGGATATATTAATGTTATCCAAGACCAACTAGAGAAACAAAACGAACAAGACCTTCCTTCAACCGGATCCCTCCTTTTTATATCCAGTTTTCAGGACTTCTGCGCATGCTAGTACCATGCCTTTTTAATCTTATCCAGTCTTTATAAATTTTATGTAATAAAGTCTTTATTTTCTTCAAGTTTTCGGCCATCTTTAATTAATTTGAGTATTTCTATTTTCAGCTTATCTTTTTTTACTTGCTTTTGGAATTCTTTTGTTCTCTCCAATTACTGTTATTACTAATCACATAAAAAAAAATAAGAATAATTCAACCCTCATTGTACGTTTTTTTTTTTTAAAAAAAAAATTACTCAACAAAATTTTAAATCCGCTTTTATCTTTTAGTTTTTTTTTTACCCAATGCCAATATATTTGTAACGTATATAAATAAACGTTACAATATATATATATAAGGGACTTGAACTCAGACTTTCAAACTCTCTACAGCTATCCAATCCATCTTATACAACTGATACACTTGATCACATAAAATGTCAAAAAGTAAATGATCTCCAACATATGTATTTTGTGCTGAACCAGCACTCATCAGTTGATCTGGATCACCATCTCCCACACATATATTCAATCAGTGCTCAGGTTATATTAAGATAGCAAATCTTCAAAAAAGATGGGACACTCAAAGCTCTTGCTGATTCCAGCATTATTGTCATATGCATGTTGACCTTAAGTCGATCTGACTCCTCACACATAGGACTTTAATATGTCCATTTAATTATACAGAAGAGGGATGAGAAGAATGCAGGCTGAATATGTAATATTTAAATACATGTATTTTTTGTACTAAACTTAATGTAATTATAAGCAACTTGAACTCAGATTTCCAAACACCCTACAGCTATCCAATTTATCTTATACAACTGATACATATACACACTTGCATGTAATAAAAGATAAATGATCTTCAATATACAAATACAGATTGACTTAAGGTCAACATAAGTATGAAAATAATGCTGGCATCAACAAGAGCTTGAGCATGCTATCTTTGGATTTTCAATGATATGGATGGCTGAAGAGTTGGAGAGTGGAGAAGATTGTTCATTAAAGTTTGAAGATTTGCCATTCTTCATTTATATAAACTGAGCATTGATTGTATATATGTGTGGGAAATGATGATCTGGACCAACTGATAAGTACTGGTTCAATATAAAATACATATATTGGAGATCTTTTATCTTTTTTACGTGTATCTGGCCATGAGTATCGGTTGTATAAGATGGATTAGATAGCTGTAGAGGTTTGGAAGTCTGAGTTTAATTCCATTATAATTATTTATTTCACCTGTTCGAATATTATTCATCTCATATAAGAGTGCCATTGATTGATCATTTTTCTAATCCACATAATACTTTCAATGATCAAAAAAAAAGAGATTTAAAATGACTATGATCAGTGAATAACAGTATTTTATTTGCTTCTGTAATTTACCAATGTTTTTTTTTGTCATGTCACTCATTAAACTTCTAACTTTAAATCTCATTATATATATAAGAAAAAAATCTCATTTTCTATCTATATATAATATTTAATGTTTTCACGGTTATATGATGTAGATAATACAATGTTTTTGGGGATGACATGTATTATTTTACATTACAATCCGATATTTCGACTGACTAACAATCGCCATTATCAAGGTTAACTTTTGAAAGAACAATTTCGTTAGATCTCAAAGAATAACGCAACTCAGAGCGATATGAGAAGTGAGATTCAACTTGAAGTAGTTCAGCAGCCTCATATTGTGAATGCTGAACTCCTTCAATTTGAATCTCACTTTTCATCTCGCACTGAGTCACATTATTCTTTGAGATCTAACAAGATTGTTCTTTCAACAGTTAACCTTGATAATGGCGGTTGCTAGTCGGTCGAAATATCAGATTGTAATGCAAAATAATACAGAGTTTGTACCCACAAACATTGTATTATCTATATATATATATATTATAATTAAACTAATCATTCAGTGTACTGAATGTTTACCATAATAAATAGAGATATTTGAACTTAGTATTTTTAGTCTATATTTATCCTCTACTCCATCTCAAACAACCAATACACAAGACCACACATATGTGAAAAAGATAAATGATCCCCAATATATGTATTTCGTGCAGAACTAGCACTCTTCAGTTGGTCCAGATCATCAGTGTATTCTTACTGTTTACCCAAAGATCTCATTTCAATCCTAAATAAAATACAATGCAGTATATTCAGAACAATTTCTTGGACTGTTTGAAGTAGTTTTGCATCCGTAGTTAAGTTGTAGTGTTATTTAAAAAATTTTTCTGGATGATTTTAAATAAAGAACATTAAGAAATTATAAACTTGTTTCGAGAATGAAAAAGAAAAAGACACTTATTTTGGAAATAGTTTCATATTTGTAAATATTTTGATGTATAAATGGGCTTTTAAATTTATATCTGTTTGTAAGTAATATAAATACGATAATACTAAAATAAAACTTTTGGCAATTTATAAAATTTTATTAGGTTTCTCCTATGAAAAAAAAAAAGTATTTTCTATGAAACCTTTAAAGTGAAAGTTTGCAAAGTAACTGAAGCTTAAAACATTTTCATTAGGTTAAGAAAAAGATTTTGCAGACTATTAAAAAAAAAAAATCGTTCTTGAAATGTTGTTGTGCATATATACTCATACGTCTACGGAGAATCCTGCTGCGTGATTTGACAATTCTTCCTGTTAGCAAATAGCCAATAGTAATTGGCTCTCAAATCAAACGAATGGGGAACCTTGAAACTGAATATCTTTTTACAAATAAACTGGGATCTAAAGCAATAGCACAATTTCTATCACCATCATCCCAACATCATCATTAGAAGTGATAGAATCAGAATCTATTGATATATGTGGATTTCCAGATTTGTTTAATCCTTGCAAAAAGTGATGGGTAAATATAAATAAATACGCACTACCCTATTTTTTTATTATTTATTCATATTCTATAAAAATATTTACATAGATGAATTTTGCCTTTGATGGATCTTAGAGAGGAAAAGTATTTGATGCCGTTTTCATAAAAATATAAAAAATCAATCTAATATTTGTATTGAAATAAATATTCATATTCAACACACAAATCTTTTATTTATATTTTAAAAATCAATGATAAAAAATACAATATAATCATTAAGACATCACATGATTCCACATATTTAATGACTTTATACCAATTCTGGATAAAGGATAGAAGGTCATTAATTAATGTTGATACTGGACTGATTTCAGATTTGTATGATCATAAAAACAAATTGTTTTACATTAAAAACATTAACATGTTTTTCAATTTGAACTAGTATCTTGATAGTAAAACAAAAAATGTAAATGGCTGACAGAGGAAAAGTGCATTAGATCCTAAAAGTTCAGACACTGTTCCAAAAATCCAAAGTTCTTCCTAGACAAAAATGATAAGCTAGAAACTAGTCTGGGGATATTGAATAGAACATAGTTGGATAAGAACTTATTAAGCAATACCACCTGATATCTATTGATTATTAAAGTTTGTACTAGATGGCATAAACATGGTGAAAAAAAGAATTTTCTGCTGGAAAAAAATTACCCAACAAAAGAATTTTATAAGCGAGCTTTTTGAGAATTTCAATATAGCAAATTTGTCAATAATTTTATCACCAGTTTGGTTAAACCATTTTAAATAAATATCATTGATAATAGACTTTGATGGAGAATTCTTCTTAGATAATAGTTGTTCTCTTTAAAATTGAAAAATATCGTTCACTGATTAGTATTCACCATGTGTAAATCTTTTTAAATATATATGTTACACTGAGAAGGAAAATAATAAACTTTTATTTATGAAAAAATACAATGTTAGTAGTATGCCATCTTTATGATTTTATTTATTTTTTAGAAAAATAAGAAACAGTTGTTTTGTAATTTGGTCAGTGTTATGAATTAAAAAAACTATGATCAATTTTAAGAGCTATTTAAAAGGAATTTCCATTTCCAATTATAAGGTTTCTCAAACAGTTATATGGCTATCATTGGCAAAATATTGCCACAAAATTTTTTGATTAACTGAATCATTTTTCAAAAACAATCCATAAATCAACCTTTATTAGTGACACTTTTTATATTATTAGCAGGAAATAAAAAAAAAAACATGTCTGTAATGCTTCTTGATTCTTTTAAATAGCCCAATGTTTTTGGTAATCGCATATCAAAATCTGAAGCAATTTTTCTAGTAAAATAATTTGAACTTTTTAAAATTTTTATTGTGAATAAAAAGATTATGTTATGATTACTCCTTCAATCTTTCATTTCATCATTATTTTGATTATAAATATGAAAACTATCCCTGAAATCAGATAAAAACTTGATGGTCATTCATTCATTTGTACGTCATCTATCTATCTATCTATCTATCTATCTATCTATCTATCTATCTATCTATCTATCTATCTATCTATCTATCTATCTATCTATCTATCTATCTATCTATCTATCTATCTATCTATCTATCTATCTATCTATCTATCTATCTATCTATCTATCTATCTATCTATCTATCTATCTATCTATCTATCTATCTATCTATCTATCTATCTATCTACCTACCTACCTACCTACCGACCCACCCACCGACCCACCCACCCACCTACCTACCTACCTACCTACCTACCTACCTACCTACCTACCTATCTATCTATCTATCTATCTATCTATCTATCTATCTATCTATCTATCTATCTATCTATCTATCTATCTATCTATCTATCTATCTATCTATCTATCTATCTATCTATCTATCTATATGTCAATCTGTTTATCTCTTTTCTCTTCGTCCATCTATCTATTTGTATATATATCTGTTTATCTACTTATCTCTCTGCATTACTGTTTGTTCTACCTATCTATCTTTCTATCACGTAATATAATGAGTAAATATGAAAGACTTAAACTTTATGCCAATATTAAGTTGAATTATATTTTAATTTAAAAATATCTTTTAGTACAAACTTTAATTTGTCTTATCTTATTGTCACTCAAATTTTAGCAATATCAACTAACTTTTGAAAGAATTTAAAATATTTATTTAATGGTAAGTTATAATGGTAATATCATTGCTTAACTATTTTAAAAGAAGAAAAATAATTTGCAAAAATTGCTGCAAAATTTTCTGTCAAACTAAAACTATTCAAGCATATTAGCAGTCTGATAAAAAAAAAAAAAATTTATTGGTGAGCAAAAAGAACAAACCAATTTGATTAAGAGAAAGCCCAATAATGCGTGACGTTGGTTTGTTATTTTTAAAAATGAAACTGTAACTTATACTTTTTATTAAAGTTTTATAAAAATCTATTTTTTTAAATTTATATATGTATGCACACACACATATATAAAACAGTTGCGACAAATAAAGATTGCATCAAAATATTTTCGATCCAAATTAGACAATTTTTGTAATGAAAGTTCTAGCGGTCTGATAAAGTAGCAGTTATTATATAAATTTGCTAGCTCCATGTCCCGAATCTACTCTATAAATACGTGAGTACCTAATCATTCTTAGCTATGGAGTAAACGTCAGATATGTGGAAACATTTAACTTAACAATATGATAATGAAATTGGGTTAAAGCTAGCAGATGTCCTATTAGGTTTTGTGCATTGGTAACATGATTACCTCTAGAACTCAAATACATGGACTATAACCCAATTTGCACTTCCAGCATTTAAACTGCTTATGAACTCAAGAGTAATAACGTATTTAAATGTGGTAATGGCAATTAATAAAAACAATCACAGGTATCACATAATATATTTTTATTATATTGTTAATTCACTAATATTAGCTCTTTATTACATACTTTTGAACAGTCTTCTGTGACCAATTTGGTAATAATTTTTTATACTTTTTATTTTTAATGAAAAAAAAATTATTCTCATTAAAAATTTACATTTTTATAAATTTTGTTAAAATTATAACTTAAAAAAAAGAAAAGAATAATTGGTGAAAATAATATATTAACTTTGCAAATAAACACAAACAGTATTGGAGAGAAATAAATAATAAAAACAAAAGATTTTATTTTAGTTGATCTGGATTTAAAATCCAGGTTACAATGCATGGTTGGTGGATATGCTCGCTCTATATCACAAGATTGTAAAAAACCTAGAAAGGAATCATATGTGAGATGGATAGACAAAATAAGGAAGTTTGTTGGTGTATTGTGGAGAGTGAGGAATGGATTAAATTTGATGAAACATTTATCCTTCAGTGGTTTTTTTTTTTTTTTAAGTGTCATAGCATCAGCCGGGACACGAACCCGCAACCCGGGCAACTGCCTGCAAGTGCAAGACAGTCGCGCTGACCTCTCGACCACCAATGCAAGACTATCCTTCAGTGGTTGATGATTTATTATGATGTTTTGCATAATTTAGCGCTGTTACAAAGATATGGGTTCAAGATCTCTAGATCGCTATTAAATTCTACTGTTAGTCAAAAGTTATTGTGATTTTTCAAGGGACAAACCATTCAATTTTTTTTTTGCCCTGCATGATTTTCCATCTTATGACAAATTGTTTGATCAATAACATATACTTTATTGTACAGTAATAGCTTACATGAATTTTACAATGGTTTTGCCAGTGTTACAATGGCATGACAGGTCTAACAATTGTGTTATCAATTAGAAAACTTACAGCAAGGTTCAAATAGGTTTACAAGTTATTAGTTACTAGTTATATTTTAATATAGATGATTACAGTACAATTAAAGGAGATAAGACTAAATAGAAATATTTTACAGTGTAGAAATATTTACATTAGCAAATATAAATTTATTATTATTTGTAATCATTTTTCTCTTTTTACTTATTTATGTGTTCCAAATCAAACTTGATTATTATTATTATTTTTTTTCTCAGTGTAGGTTTATTAGGTTTATAAGCAAAATTATACATTGTAATACCGTGTTGAAGCTTGCATACAACTGTATTTCTTGTGATAATAGATGCTACTCCATGTAGTAATCTTTTTTAAACTTGGATAGTTTTATATGAACAGCCTGTCTATTTTGGTGGTAGTCTGTCTGTCTGAGAATTACATCATTAAAATTCAAGTGTCTAATTCGGGCGTTTGTGTTGATAAAAAAGCCTATTTCTGAGGCGATCACCCAGTCTACCACAGGGGTTATGGGAACTAGGATGAATGCTTCAATCCGTTGGGAGTTTGATGATTTACCAAGTTTTTTTTATACTGGTTTCCCGTGCTAATTGTTCACCTCTAAGCTTGATCTTCTTGATTTTTGCAAGAATTTGGTTTTGTGGGTTAATGATGGAACGACCAAAGATGTAATCGCATCTAATTGTCCAGATAGCATAATTTAACGTGATAGAAAGTCTTATTTTTGTGAAATTGCCTGCATTGATGATTTCACGCAAATCAAATATTTTGTTCTTTTATATAATGTTTCTATTTCAACAGCTACATAAACAAGTGTGTGTGTGTGTGGGGGGGGGTATCTCCGTTGTTTTTTAAAATCCTTGTTGTTACTATTAATATTAGTCCACCAATTTCGATCAGTGATAATAAAGAGAAATATAAAAACGGCTGTAATTATAATAAGTCAATATTTGCATTATTTATTACAAATAATGTATTTAACACTTCATTTAATTTCTAAATTGATATTTTTGTTATTCGAATGAAGGTAAATTCGGTTTGACGTTCAGTGTTCAGTTATTAAAATATTTTTGTTTTCTAAATGTATATGTATGAGTTATTGATTTCCTGACTTCAAATTCCCGCATTGAACTGCAGAACTAAGATTTCTTTATGCTATTGTTCTGTAATATGCTCTTGAATTTTGAGTAAAACCTGTCTGCGCGGAGTTAATTTACTTTCTTTGAATGTTTCTAGGCAGGGGTCTATTGTGGAATGCATTATAATTATATTCGCTTTGGACTTCTTTTGATTTCCTTCAAAGAGCAGTAATTCAATATAATCGAAGTTTTATTTTTAATATATATAAAGTAATGTCTGAGTAAACTAGATAAAAGGTAGATTTTTTCGAAAGCTCTAATAACTTTTATCATTTTTTTAAAAAATCTATACAAATAAATTTTTAAACACAAATGTTTTATTGTTAAGTAACTTTTTAAATAGCATATAATATATAAGAAATATAAAAATGTAAAATCGCGATATTCAGAAGGCGGTGTGCATTTTTTTTTTTTTTACAATCGCACAGCCTACCAAAATTATGAATTTCCATTTAAATACCCTAATATCTTATTGTGATATTTATAATTATATGTATATCCGAAATATAAATACACTTTGCAGTTTATCGCAATTCGTAGAACATCTGACTTGGGATCGGAAGGTTCCAAGATCGATTCTGGCATTCATAGTTCTAGCAGTCGAACTTCTTATGAAATCCCGGGTAATAAAGCCATATGTGTTTTTTATGTTTACTAATGTCAAACCTTCTTCCGCACTCTCAATGACACCATCCACTTCAGATAAATACATCAATGATTTATTTATTATGCTAGACATTATGTCATTTCTAGATTAAATATAAATTTCAAACCCATTTAAAGATTAATATATTTATTGTTCTTTTTTAATAAAATTAATATGTGGAATAAGCTGCATGAATTTATTAAATTCAGTATTTCCCACTAGTTAAAGCCAATAGTCAGAATTTGAAAGTGGTGATGGTAATACACACATTGATTATTTATACTTTATTAAATATTTCTGATTATTTTAATACAATAATTGTATAATAATTATTTAAAACCAAAAGAATAGACATATATATACTTTGATTTCATTTGAATATGTTTTATTTTAAAAATAAAAATTAATAAATTTAACCTTAATGTTAAAAAAACTATGGACAATAAGATGACCATGCCTTATAACAGTGACTGCATAACACAATTATCTGTCATTATAACTTTATGTCAGGATCTTTTGAAATATTCTAAAAATTATAAAGCAATTTTAATATTCCAAAACAGAATTTTATAGACTTATTAGAGATTAACCTTTATTGACTCACATTTTAAAAATAAAGTTTTATCAAATAAAATTTTATTGTTTTCTGGAATTGTTAATTTAAAGTGTTTTCCTGCCTACTGGTGAATAATGAAAATGTTCTTTGTTCTCATTATGAACTCATTTTTTCAATATTTACAGCAATCAAGTTCAATTCATTGAGTTTTAGTAAAAAAAATAAAGATTTTATACTGAAATCAAAATATGAATATTGACAAAAATTACCCTCCCCCCAGGAATAACAATAGAAAATGTTAAGAGGTTAATGATAAAAAATGAACTAGTAAAATGTTGTAAATTAATTTTGTGATTTTGATAAATTTCAGATTTTAGTTACAACTTTAATTTGTAAATGGCAGTATTTTTCATTGGAAAAAAGGAAGTTATTTGAGAATATGAATTATAAAAGAAGACCAAAAATTGCTATTGTGCATTAGATCATAAATAAATTTACACAATTTTTTCCACCTGTTTATTTTTAGTTTTGTAAAATTATTAAATATTTGATTCTCTTAAAATATTTAATGTTTGCATTAAAATTTTATTTTAATATAGTAACTTTTTAAATAAAAATTAGTCAAATAAATACTTATGTGACATCAACAAAAACCCTCTTCATGTCATAGCATTCTCATTGTTTGTAAATCTTACCATTTGTTTATTATCTGCTATTCATTCTGTTTTTTATTTGAAAAGTTAATATTTTATATTTAAGATAACTTTCATTTCTGAAATTATGTTTTTGATAAATTTTTAAAATAACAAGAATAATTCTTATTTTCATTAAAAAGTAAAATGGAAAAAAAACAAAGACTACCTCTAGTGGTAAAAAAATTGACTGTTAAAGAGTTGCTTGTGTGTTTTTTCCTATATTATAAATAATTCTTATTGTTTAAATATTTAATGTGTGCTAATAAAACTTTTACTAATAATAGAAAACTTTCATTGTACATTGTCAATTTTAGTTATTTAGAATTCATTATTAAGTTTAAAGAATTGGATGAATTACCTTTGCTAATATGTTTGATTAAACCCTGGGAGGGGATTTCATATGATAAAGTAGTTAAATGATGGGAAAACATAACTTCTGGTCTTACTGTTAATTATTTGCTTTGCAAGTCTCAACAAAAATATGATGAGAATTAAGGTGCCCTCTTAATTAAATTAAACTAACCCTGTCAGCAATTTGAGTTATAATAAATATTAGGTCAGTTAGTCAGGAAATATAACTATAGTCTTGAAATATCTGCACCCCTACTGGAATGAACTATTCTCATTAAATAGTTTGACTAACTAGCACTTTATAGTGCATAATAAAAGATCTTGAATGTGTGGAGTTATCCATTTAAATTAACTTAATTAGAAAGTATTTCCAGTTGATATGACAACTGTCTTTACAAATCCTAATAATTAATGGCAAAATAGCTATTGTGTTTGTTCTAAAAATTGCCATTTTTATATATAAAACCATAATCTCATATAAAATAAAAATTATTGTATCAGGTAAGTTGAAAGTACAAGTTTTTTTCAATTTAATATACTATTATACTAGAATTTTCTAGTCTTATGCATTCTATCAATGTAAATCTATATTCAGAAATCGAAACAAATAAGAGTAATAAAAATATTTTAAAAAATACTATGGAGACAAATTTTTCTAATACTGAAACTGATTGCAATAATTTTTTACATAATAAAACTTCTTATGCAAGTATCGTAAGTGATTATAATGAAAACAAAACTGAAGAAAACAATATTACAAAAGAAAACATTTTAGAAATTTACAATTTCAAAGATGACAATTTGTGCATTCCAGAACAAAATATTAATAAAAAAGATAATCTTAATAAAGACAATTTTGCATTAGTCAATGAGAAATTCAATGTATTGTTACCATATACTTTGTTAAAATCATTTCAAAAATAAAAAAAAAAACATTAATATCAGTGGTGTTGGACATTAATATCACATTAATAAAATTCCCAATTGATGAATTTTATGAATATATAGGAGAAAAACATTTGTGGGGGTTGTTTTATAAAATGTTGGTACACCCTAATAATCATTATATAGTTTTAGAGTTTAATAATATCACACAGAAACAAATTTTCCAAAAGAATATACATTTCCTAAATAACAAATTTATTTGTTATATAAATACAAACAAACAAACAAAACTTGAAGGGCAAATTAAAAATTGCCATGTTAATTTCATTTCAAAATTTTACTAACCAATTATGGAAAAATCAGAAACTTTAAATATTTATTTGAAAAAAGAACTGTCCTACTGAATAAAAACCTTCAACCTTATGGCATACCCACCCTAAACTCCATGAGTAGTTCTCTTACCACCATATTTAAGGCATTCCTCCACAATGTTTCTTTTGCAAATCCAGGGAACATCTCATCAAAATATGCCCAAATTGTATTTGTTTGAAGTATGGCTTTACAAATACAAAGACCCATCAATGCTCAAAGCATATAACATCACGCAATAAGAACAAGTTACAAATAATCTCAGATACAACATCCACAAATAATCCCTTGTTGAATAAGTACAATCACATTAAACATAACCTAAACAGCTCCACATCAGTTGAAATAATAACATCAATAGACTCACAAGTGGAACCCCATTCCATCACACTGGTTATTCAAAAAGATATGTCTATAACTGAATCAGATGTGAAATACACAACAGACAATATGCCTGATACTTATAAAGAAAGAGGTAAATTTCTAAAAGTTGGGGGGTGGGGGGGGTGGGGGTGGATAAAATAAAAAAAATTTTGGCCAAAAACATTCTAAAAATAGCACAACAAATCTCAGAGGAAAATAACTCCCATAATAATCAAGATTCTGAATCATTATTACACACCACCAAAAAAAATAAATTTCCCTATTTAACAATAGTAGAATTAGGAATTCAACAAAAATTAGATATCATCAAAGCCATCACATGCCAAGAACAATCCTCTTCCATGGCAGAAAATGATACCAAACAAATGTATTAAGAAAGAAAAAATCAAATATTACAGTAGAATCCAGTGTGTCACCTTCATTTCTCATCCCTTTTTCCAAATAAAATCAATCACTGCAGACATTATAATGGTATAACAAAATTAATAACAACTTTTAAAAATAATATGAAAACACAATTGACTGCAAAAACTAAAATCATTTTTATTCTGTAGTGCTAGCAAAAACAGTTAAGTGACTGTGGTTTATTCTTACTATCAAAATGATTGAATTAAAAAGTAGAAATTTGATATTTTAATATTTAAATACCAGTCTTATTCTTAATTAAATTAAATATAACACAGATCAATGTAAGGGGCAAGCAGAGCAAATTCCTAATGTCCACTCCATACATTCTTGTCATTGTAGCTATTATTACTATGTGATTATTCATATAGTATACAGACATGGATGGGCTGCTCACTAACATGCATTAGCCAGCATGGTGAGTTTATTGGATTTTTACCTCTGAGTTTAAAATCAAGAAACACCATGGTCTTCTCAGTTGCATGATAAGGCTGAATGTATGTGTAAATGATAAATATTTTTCCAATAGATATATACAATCATGACAGACAAAAATAAATCATGGCTCTTATTCCCAGAAGGCTGTAAAGTCACCAGCCAAGGCAGTGGTTGGTGGCTGAAGGTGGAGGGTGCTAAGAATTCCCTGATTGTGGACCCAGGCTGCCATTTGGTGGTGATTTTTTATTTAGGTACTTACAACTGCAGATCACTTTCAAGTGAAGGAAGATTGCAAGAATTAGAACTTTCTTATATTAAATGGAACATTATTGGACTTTGTGAAGTTAGAAGAAAAGGTGAAGAGATAATTGATTTAAAAAATTGACATGTACTCTACTATAAAGGCACAAATATTGGAAATACAAGTGGAGTACAATTCATTATAAATAAAAAGTGGAAGAACAATATTGTGGAGATTGATGGAATATCGGACAGAGTGGCAAGATTAGTTATACAACTTAATAGCAGATACCAAATGCAGATAATTCAGGTTTATGCCCCAACAAGTTCTCATAGTGATGAAATAATAGATTTTTATATGGATGTACAAAAGGCTTTTGATCAGAGTAAACATTGTTATGCTAGAATTGGTAAACAAATGAAAGATGAAAGTACTGTAGATAATTTTGGTTATGGTAATTGAAATGAGAAAGGACACAGACTTGTGGAGTTTGCAGAAAAAGAAAAACTTTATATTATGAATTCTTTTTTTGAGAAAAGTGTTAAAAGGAAATGGACAATGGAAGCATCCAAATGAAGATACAAAAAATTAAGATTATATTTTGACTAACAAAAAATACATATTTCAAGATTGTAATGTTCTTAATAAATTGATCATCGATTAGTAAGATGTAAGATACATGTTAATGCAAAATTAAAGACACAAAAATTATTAAGAAAATATTTACAGTTGATATTCCTAATCTTCAGAAACATTTTAATGAATTTAAATTAGAACTTACAAATTGGTTTTAAATATTAGTAGATTTTGAACATGATTCAGATTTGAATGAAATTAATAAGAAAATAACTGATACACTTTTAAAAATTGCAACAAAGATAGCCACCAATAAAATTTCTACTGAGACTAGAGAATTTATGAAAATATACAAAAATGTTGCATTAATAAGAATTGAATATCTCAAATTCTATAAAATAGTGTGAAAAAGAGTTGGAAGTGATATAAGAAAGTATAACTGTGAACTAACAAGGAAAGCTATAGAAGAGAATAAAAGTCTTAAGAGTGTAAAATAACATTGTGATATTGGTAGGAAATTTATATCTGCAATAAAAAAAAAATGGAATTATTACTAAAAAGAGAGATGACATCATGAAATGACTTCTACCAATAATTATATAGTAATAAAAAACAAGTATCTCCTATACCTATTATATCTTCTGAATTGCCCAGAATTTTTAATGAAAAAGTAAGACATGCAATTAAATTTATGAAGAAATCAGTAATGATGTAATTATAATTGATATACTAAAAAAAGCAGGTGAAAAAATAGAAAAAAAATTAGCAAAATTATATACCAAATGTGTAAATGATAAAAATGTACTAGATGATTGGAAGAATGCAGTATTAATATTTTAAAAAGGTGATAACGAAGATGTTAGAAATTACAGATCTATCAGCCTTTTGTCAGTTTTATACAAAAATTTTACCAATATAATTACAACTCGTCTACAGAGAATATTGGATTTTTACCAACCAAGAGAATAAGCTAAATTTAAAAGTGGTTTTAGTACAGTAGATCATATCCAGGTATTGAGGGAAGTTATAAAAAGGACAAATGAATATGAGTTGCCATTATGCTTTGGATTTGTAAATTGTGAAAAGGCATTTGATTCTACAAACATTTCTGCAGTGATTAAAGCATTGGATCATCAAGATATAGATCCAGGATTGTATCATATTTTGAAGAATATTTATAAAAATGCAACAGCAACAATTAGATTACATAATGATACTAGAAAAATCAACATTGAGAATGATGTAAAACAGGGTGACTCTATATCTCTAAAACGTTTTACAGCAGTGCTGCAAGAAGTATTATGTGGATCAAAATGGGAAGATAAAGGAGTGAGAGTAACTAGAAATTATTTAAGTCATTTAGATTTTGCAGATGATGTAGTTGTTTTTGCAAATAATGCTTTAGGGCTGCAGAAAATGTTGCAGGAGTTATCAGATAAAAATAGGACTAAAGATAAATGTTAAAAAGACTAAAGTAATGTTCGATGGATTTTCTCAAAATATGAAAATAAAGATTGATTATGATGAATTAGAAAAAGTTAAAAGCTACAAATACCTTGGTTAGATTATTAATACAGATGAAAACATAATGAATGAAATTAGTCATAGAATTAAACTTGGTTGGGCTCCTTTTGGTATAAATAACTTGGTGCTAAAAGGAAATATGCCTATGTGTTTGAAAAGGAAGGTTTTTAATAAATGTGTTTTACCAGTTCTTACTTATGGATCTGAGACTTGGACACTTAATAATAGAGCAATACAAAGACTTCAGACCACTCAAAGAAATATAAAGAGATGCATGTTAGGAGTAACAAGAAGAGATCAAAAATGCAATACATGGGTAAGAGAACAAACACAGGTTACTGACCTCACTGAAAAAATAAGTTTGAAATGGAATTGGGCTGGACATATTGCTAGAAGAGATGATAATAAATGGACAATTAAAATCTTAAACTTGATTCCAAGAGATTGTAAAAGATCCAGAAAGACATCACATGTGAGATGGATGGATTAAATAAAAAAGTGTGCAGAGGTGATATGGAGAAGAGAAACTAAAGATTAGAGAAGATGGATTGAACTTGGAGAGACCTTCATCCTGCAGTGGATTGATAATAGCTGATGATGATGATAAATGTAAGGGGCATTAACTCACCTCTATGCTTATTTGTCCTCAGCAACTGGCTCATACAGTTCAACTCAAATATAACTTTCTTGACTGAAAGAAAATATTCATCACATTCAAAAATGATCCCATATACATAGATATCTTAATAAATTTGGATTCCTTAAGTTACCACAGTCTGATGTATCTGCAGCTGAAGTAGGAATGATTATATACCACAATTCTTCATTTAAACAATTTAAAATTTTATATCTTGATTCCAATATGAGCATAATAACACTCTATCATACTGCCCTCACAATAAATATAATCACAATATAACTGTATAACAAAATTGAATTAATATTGAGATTAATAAGGTAGATAAATTTACTTATTTTTACTAATTCCCATACTATAAATTTAACTATTAACATGCCATATTTAATTTTTATGAAGAAATACTTCCATTAAATTAATGCCAGAGTCATGGATGCAAAAGGATTCTTTTCCACAAACTTATTTTCTTTTTATACCAACAAACGCTCATCACTAATAGATCTTTTTTCCACTCTCCTGTCTTTCATTTTTTTTTTATCAATCCAACATTAATACTAGTAAGCTTTTCAACCCATCTAGCAATGGCAATTAAAATTAAGTTAAACTTGCAATGTCAATTAGTATTCAGACTTAACAACACTTTTATATTACTTCTAAAATCCATGCCACTTGAAGCTGATTTTTCAAAAATTTACGTTTATTTTTTAAAAAAAAAAAAGGAATTAAACCCTGTAAAGTCATGGTTTACATATATATACATACATAATCAAATCTATCACAATTTTTATACTAAAAAAATAAACCCCCAAATAGATTGGTAAAAGAATGAGATATAATACACCTTTAATTAAAAATTATTTTCTCGTCAACAACATTTATTCCTTTAATCATATCTCTCAATCAAAAATAAAAACACAAAATAAATCTTGGCTAATTATCTATCTGGTAAAAAGGCATATATATTATAACGATCCGGAGATGGGAGACTTAATGTAATCTGCACTACAAGGGCACCATCTAGGCATTTGAACCTAGAAAAATTTATATAGTAGGCAGATACGTAAGTTTTAAAATTTTTTTTTTATATTGGTTGATTCTGATCATTATCCCATTGTCACTAGCTCAGTGGAACAGCAGAGATTTATATTTCATAAATTCTTATCTAAGAATAATTTTAAAAAAAGAATAAAATAAGCCACTGCCAGAAATTAACACACAAACATTTATTTACGCACATATATATAAAATTTAGCATTATTTTAGAATAACTTTTACTTTGGATTTTAACTTGATTTTAGAATTTAAATTTACATTTTAATTTTTATAATATTATAAGTTTACATTTTAATTTTTATAAGTTCGCACAGATGTTTTTATGAAAGTTTGTTTTATAATGTTGAGCATAGATCGGTTACATAGACTACACAATTAAAAACATTTCAAAATAAACATAACCGATCAAAATACAAAGTCATTGATAACGTCAATTGCAGAGGGAAATTTATAACCTGCAGAGACACCAATCTCTTATATATTCTAATCGAATATGAAAACCAACAAACATAAGTAACTGTTAATGAATCCATGTAAGTGTCTATACCCAACTTAATTTTAATGCATTTTTATTTAGTGTCAAGTATGAATAGACTACATAGATTGTATTTGAAAAGAAAATGTTCTATCTCTTATTTAACCTTAGGCCAAAAGTTCGCAGCCAAACCAACGTCAATCCATTGGATATATCGATGTATTCAATGCAGAATGAATACAACAACACAAAGTACTATACAGTCAGGAATGTTCATCTGAACAGTAAGTAGAGTTAGAGAAGACATTGTCTCTCAACCAACAGGAATGCTACATCTGTTGGCGAGGAGAACAATAAACAAAAAACTCCATAGGAATGGACTGCGGTCATTTTTGCCAACTTACAATCCCATCCATAGGCAAACAGAAGGTGTGTGGTGTATATATGCAATCCTTCCCATAGCAGATCTCCTGCTACATTTACTAATTACATCAATACATCTAATCCATTGACCCAATTTAACTACAAAACAAATAACCTAAGATTACCCTCCCTTAAACTATATATATAACTTTACAAATCTATACAGCCATTCACGCCCAACTTAAATTTAACCTTTAGATAGGTTCGCACAGGTGAATTTTATACAATTTGTTTTATAATGTCGAGTATAGATTGGCTGCACAGATTCCACAGTTAAAAACATTTCAAAATAAACACAACCGATCAAAATACAAAATCATCGATAACGTCAATCGCATAGGGAATACACAAACCCAATAGCATTCATCGTAAGATGCCGCAGTGACATTGATGACTTATATATTCTAATCGAATGTGAAAACCACAACATAATCAACCGCTAACGAATCTATGCAACATCTATACCCAACCTTAAATTTCCTCATTTAAAATTTAAACAATAAATATTAATACAAAAGAAATAGATGACATTTACTTGCTACAAAAGGAAAACATCATATAAAGTGATTATCCCATAGAAATGTATTTCTATAAATTAATCTGTGAATCTACTTATTTTAAATGCTCAGAAAAAAAATTGCCATGGAAAGTCTCATAGAAAAACTGCCACAGAATGAACCAAAAGAAGCTAAAATATTATATTGCCAGCAGTCATTAAAATTTGATGATTTAATAACCATATTTACAGACACAAAATATATAGGTGAGCTCACAAAGATATTAAGGAAATTAACTGAACTTTTTATAGCTATTCTCAAAGAGTTACAAAGATTTTTTCCCTCTCATGCATGATCATCATATAATTATTTTAATTGTAAATATATAAATATATTTTATTATTATTATCATATAATTCTATTCTTTAAAGTTGTTGTTGTTGTTAATAATTTTGTTGTTTGTCATTGCTCATCTGAACCCAAGCTGATTATTTATTTCGTTAATGTAATAAAAGTATTAGGTGGAGAGTGGTAATATCAGGAAATGTAATTGAATCTGCATGAAAACTTATTTTTATGTGAGTTCAATTCAATTTGATCATTTCTTGTGACTAGTATCAACTTATCAATTAAAAATAAGTTGTATGTTATCACTACCCATTAGTTATCTTTAAATTCCCCTAGACAAAAATTAATTTGCAAATACTGTAATTTTTTTCATTTTATTGTTAACTTGATTATTACCAATTGTAAAACGGGTAGTTACTGTTACATTTGGGGACCAAACTGGGATTATCTTGATTAAAACAAACAGGGTTTGAACCCAGTTTAGTTTTAAAATATTTTTTTAATATTAGTATTCGGAAAAATATAAATTAGTCATTGAAATATGGAATATAAATACTTGGTCAGATGAGAAATATAATCATTTATTTTGTTATAAATAAAAATCGATTAATAAACTCATAAGTATCTTGGCTGGGGATATAAATAGATTGGTAAAGATAATAGTAATATGCAAATAAATAAAATACGGCATTAAATTTAAAGTACCCTGCAGTTTTAGAAAGGTTACATGATAGAAAGAGGGATGAGCATCTAGTTATTAAATAGATAAAAGAAAGAGTTTTATAAACATTTTAAAAAAGTATTTATTAAAAAGTGAATATCTCATTTTTATACTTATATAAATTATATATATGATTACCAGAGCTAAAGCAAAAATAGAAACTTAGAAAAATAAAACTGAGACTCATAATAGTGAGTTTAAGAACATGATCATGAACATGTTCATAGAATGGAATAAAAAAATAGAAAATGAAGATCTTAAAACCCAAAATAAAAAAATTGAGAAAAAATGAAAAATTTGTTTACAGAAGCAAAAGATGATAAAGCCCAGCTGATAAATGAGATTAGAGAAATGAATCAAGTTATTTAAATATTAAAAAATGGATGATCAAAATGATTATTTTAATAGAGTCAAATATAGTGTTTTGTTTGCTGTGGTATATATAATATAAGTACTAGGAAACCACCCAGATTAAAATTTAGAGAACTAGAAAACAGAAATACAGGTAGACAGTTATATATAGTTTTTATAGATATAGAAAAGGCATATGATAAAGTAAATAGAAATAGATTATGGATAAGTTTAGTAAATTTGGGAATGGATGGACCTGCAGTGAATCTTATTAAGAAATTGTATGAAAATAATTACTATACATATCAATTATGGAATCAAAAGTTAAAAATAGGGTGGAACATAAGCAACAATGCCCTATGTCACCTATTTTGTTTTTGTTGTATGGGAGAAAAATGGAGAAAGCAATAGAAATATTAGAAAGAGGGGTAGAGATACCATTAATAGGTGACAAGGGAATATGTATATTATCAGGTCTTTTATTTGTAGATGATGCATTCTTGTGACAGAATGTAGGGAAGATATGGAAGTTATTTTGAATACATGTGCAAGGGTAGGTAAAAAGATGGGGATTAAATTTAGTGAAGAAAAATTAAAAGTAATGATGATTAATACTGGGAAAGAGAAAAGAAAGAATTTTTATTAGGAAGATAAAGTTAAGTGTAATAAATAGGTATAATTATTTGAGAATTGTCTTAAGTAATTAGAGAAATTGCTTGGGTGATTGGGGAAAAAAAGATAAATGAAGCAAAGAAAAGAGAGAGATTAATAAAGAAATTAACAGTGTTATCATATAATAAATATAATGTAGCTAGAATTGAATGGAATTGGCAGTAGCATGATTAACATATGGTAATGATGAATTATGTGTTAGTAAAGAGGTGTTGATTACTTAGAAAAAGTACAAAGATAAGTAGGAAGATGTGTATTAGATGCTGATGTGTGGATGTCAAAGAAGACAATCTAATGAAAAATGGATGGTCAAATTTTTATGTGAGAGATGCAAAAGTAAAATGAAAATGTTCAGTAGATTTCAATTTATGGATAATAAGAAAATATCCAAAATAGTATTTAATTGGGTTATGAGTAAAGGACATGCAACAAGAAGAGTAAGAAAGGTTGTACAGTATGCAGAAATTTGGATAAAGAATTTATGTCAGTACACTTATTCAAAAGGTGGAGTGATTGTGTTAGAAGAATTGTTGAGTGTTATAGAGGCAAGGAATGAGATTGAAGAATAGATGCATTAATAAAAAATAGGGAGTTGAAGAGATGGAGAACTAGTTTGGAGAGTAAAAGGAGGTTAAATATATGTAGAAGTAAACAGAATATTGGGTGTGAGTTAATTTATGATAATTGCAAAAAACGTAAGGCTCAGACAGGATCTTTAGCAACAAGCGAATATGCACATAAATGTAAAATTGTGAATGATTTAGTCTGCAAGTTGTGTAAGGAAGACATAGAAAATATTAGGAATTTGTTAATTGAATGTAAATACCTGCAAGCAGAAAAGATACAGATAATGAAGTTGTGGAAGAATAAATATAAGCTAAGTGATTATACAGAAAGAGGGTTCTTGGTTTTATGCTGAGTTTGGGAAAAGAGGGATTTAGATATAAAAATTATGAAGTTGACAAAGATTATGTTGTGGAAATGGGATGGAGCAGGATAGAGAAGAATATGGGAAAAAACTTAGGGTGGTAAGGTGGCTAACAGGTTTCTCTGGGCATAGTGACTAAGAGATTTTTGACTCCAATAAAGGAGATGCCACAGTGCATTGCATTGTACCAAACTAGGCTAGACTAACATCCCTCCCTTTTATTTCTAGATTGCTGATCATAATTTATTTTAACTAAGTATCATACATATCATGATAAAAAAATATTTTACATATGTGAAAACCCACCATTAAAATTGATTATTTATTATTCCCTCTATGGACAAGGCTGTGTAATCAATAATTTCTAACAGTATTAAATATTAAACCAGCAAGCATCACATGATCCCATCTCCAATACTAGCACATAATTGTTTATAAACAAAGCAAAGTAAAACTCCATATAGTAGTGCCACCTGTGCTAAACAGAGTAATCAATGGATGCCAGAAGGCTTGTGCATAAAATCCCTATCTAATGCCTACTCATCCAATATCCCCAGACTAGTTTCTGGCCTGTGGCATCCATTGATTACTCTGTTTAGCACAGGTGGCACTACTATATGGAGTTTTACTTTGCTTTGTTTATAAGTATTAAATATTACAAAATATAATTCTTGCCACATAAATAAATTGTCAAATAACTTTTATTTATTCCAAATCAGTATAATGTGAAGTAACATGATTCAGCCTTTTTTAAATCCCCTACAAGATTCAACCCCTTTCTTCCCGATAAGATCAATTACAATCAATTCTCGTTTAAAATTGGAAATAATTCTCCTCTAAATAAACAATATATATAAAATGAAAAATAACATTCCCAAGAGGTATATGTGAAATGTACTCTTTACCTTGGATTGGCACTATTAAATTTTAATAAAGGAAAAGGGAAAGACCAATACAAGAAATGATAACACTAGGAATAACAAGCAAGCAAATTTATTAATCTAATCATCCAGATTAATATTACCCAAATTAATAATTATACTAACACTATATTGATAAGAAGGGTAGCCTAGGCACACATAACAAGATGATACTATAAAAAATATTTCAAGTTAAGTTTATTTAGAATACACACTCAACAGTAAGAAATCTTTAATAAACTGACATAGATCAAATTAATTAATGACAGCCTGGAATGAATCATACTTATATACAAAATCAATAAAATTAAAAAAAACCCCAATGGTAATTAGACATCAAAAGAATTACATAATAGAACAATACATGTTATGAGGTATGCTCCCTTTTTTGTTTTTTTTTTAGTTCTAATTTCACTTAATTTAAACAGATTGTCTTTTAGTAGTTAATATCGAAATGAATCCAATTACACATACACTATGTACTATATATTTATCCAGTCTGTTGATGTTGCACTGTTTAGTAACAAACAGATGTTTGAAGCCATGAGCTCATATATGGAGTAGATATGAAGACAATTCATTTAATTGGAACAAGGATTGTGCTTGTAGTTTTAATATGTTTTATGTGAAAGGCAACTATTTTAATGTCTGCATGGAAAATTTAGCTTCATCCTTGGTTAGCTCAAAGTCTTGGGCAGGTCCTTTGGGAAGAGTACACAGTTTCAGAGGTGTAGAGTCTATTGTAGGAAAAGAGTTATAGGAAAGAGTTCTCAGGAGGAATCACAGTTGTATTAGCCATATGCCATCATAATGCAGCTTTTTTAAAAAATGCAAATAGTGTATTTTCTTAAAAAATCAAAGCTTCTTTTATATATTTTTACAGTTCATACCTCCATCTCCTTCCAGTAGCATTTTCTTATTTGATCTTTCCAAATTTAGTATAGTTAACAATGTACAGAAAGCAAACAAATATTTTTCTTCTCTTATTGCTTCTACTCCGGATCTAATTTTCTTTTTTATATTTCTTTTAGCAGTAACTTTCTTTATAAAATGATTGATAATTGTTTTTATGTGTAATTAGAGACTCATTCGATTTAAAAAAAAAAAAAATTAACTGTCCATTTTCTATATTCGAGGGTACCCCCCCCCCCATTAGCATACCAATGTATAATTTTTAATTCAAGCAGATTTTGATCATTCTATGAATACTGTTATTAATCTACTTACATCAATATATTTATAAATTATATAGCTTTCATTAATAAATATATAATATATGCGAAATAATAACTTAAAAAAACATAAAGTATATATATTTTTTATGAAATGGAAAATTTCCATCCCAATATATACTCCCATACATAAAGTATCCCAATAAAAAGAGGATTTGTTTTTTCCTCAATGCCATCTCTGTATTAATAGATGTGGTAAATAGAGATCTAATTTCATCTTTCACCACAAAAATTTTAAGGCGCTAATGTGTCTGTATCACAAATGATGTCATAAAATCATAGAGTGTGTTTCATACTGATGTGGATCATCTTCAACACTATTCTTGCCCCATCATGAAATCTGAAAATTCTTCAAAAATATTCTAGTGACTCTTAGATCTATTGACTTGCACAGTTTGAATCATGTTAAATGTTTTAATAGTAGTTTTGATCAATTTAAAATAAAATGTAATCTTAGTGCATTATTACATTATGAGTTGAAGTACAAAAAATATTGTTGCATTTCATGTTATAATTCATGATTCAGACCCACTAGCACCATAAAATGATTGTGGTGAATAATTAAGCCATATGTTGCCATGTAACACATGTATTGATTCAGAGAGGGCACTTCAAGCAGCTTGGACAGAGAACCAATCATCAGCTACTTTTTTTACTGGACACATTTTAAATATTGATCTTGGAAATGATAGGGCTCAAATGTTAGTGAAGTATAGTAAACTAATAGCTGACTGTGTGAATTGTAGTAGCATGTTGTCAAGTCAGTGTTTAAAAAAAGTCTCCCCACAACATATCAAAATAATAATAAAAGTGAAAGAACAGGGCTTTTCTCATGGCCAAAAAATCTATCCCACTACTTCTAATTATTCTCAGTCAATCTCATAATTTTTGACTTATATCTTAAACTGCATTCATGTGGCTTTCTTATCATAATAATTATTATATAAGGGATTTGAACTCAAGACTTTCACATGACCCTCAACCCTCCATGCCATCTCATATTACTGACTCACTTGATCACACACATGCTGAAAAGATAAAAAAAAATCACCAATATGTGTATTTCATTCTAAACCAGCACTCATCAGTTGATCCAGATTACCATCTCCCCACATATATACAATCAGTGCTCAGCTTCATATTAAGATAGCCAATCTTCATACTTTAAAGGCTTCAAACTACTTCAACCCACAACTCTTCATCCATCCATTTCATTGAAAATCTGACGATGGAACATTCAAGCCCACATTAATGCCAAAATTGTCATCCTACCCATGTTAACGTTAGTCATTCTGACCCCTGTCCATTAAAGTATAAAGATTGGCTAACTTAATATAAAGCTGAGCACTGATTGTACATATGTGTGGAGATGGTAATCTGGATGAACTGATAAGAACTGGTTTAGCATAAAATACATATATTGGTGATTATTTATCCTTTCAACATGTGTGTGATCAGCTGACTCAGCAAAATGAGATGGCATGGAGAGTTGGGAGTCATGTGAAAGTCTGAGTTCGAATCTCTTATATATTACATTATATGCGCAGGTGTGTGTAAGCCAGTATAGTGTATTAAGTTACATTATTATTATTGTTTTGTGTATTCCTAAATGTCTTGATTCATAACTCTGAAGGTTATGTTACTCACATTGAAAATCACTGTTCTAGAAATATATAAACCCCACGTTTAATACAGTGCTGCATTATGTGTAATTTTCTTTATAATTATCTTAATGGAATAAAGTTCTTTAATTTTAAATGTGAAAGTTATTATTTATCATCAATTAAAGTTATATTAAACAAACAATATAATATTAAACGCATTCCATTAAGTAAAATAGTTATAATATTTATTTTTAAGCGCCAATTACAAATTAATAATTAATCAAAAACAAATATTGTCTCTGTTTTGCAATCAGTAGATGTGTTTGGCTGTTAACTAAAAGGTTGGTGGTTCATACTCCGCCAGGCCGTTAGAAATTTTGCCATAGATAGTTAAGCGTGCTATTCAATCATTATTATTTTAGAAATGAATGATAGTGCAGATTTATTAAAACGCCTGAAAATATTTGTAATAGTTAATGAAATTACATCTATACTCTCTTTAAGGCTAAAATTTTTTTTATCAGATATATTTAGTCTGTAATTGCTTTAATTAATTTTGGTCATATATATATATATGCATAAAATTCAAATCGAAGTAAATCAAACCCCCCTTCCCACACACTTTAAGCTATTAACAAGTGATAAAGAATAGAATGCATCCGTCTACCTTCTAAACTTTTGACCTCTACAAATTTTAATCTGATAACATTACTGGAAATAAAGAGTGAAAATTGACTTAAATACAGCATTAATCATTTTAAAATTAAAATTGTGCAAATAGAGGATAGACATGTTATCACTTTCTTCTATTTGCTCGATGATAATTTGAAAATGATTAATTTTTAACAAATGAAAGCTTATAAAGATCAAAATGGATTCACTCTAATTTTTACGTATGAATGTTATTTAGTCTTAACTCATAGAAGGAAGTTGCTTTACTTCTGTTTAAATTTGATATACATTAAACTATATGAGTTTGTGATATATATATGTTAGCTGCGTGAGCATATTTATGTACATATAATATCTAGAAGCTAATACGAATTTCTAGTTTCATCTTTTTATTAAATCAATCAACTATCTTGCAATAAATCATAATCCAATTGTTTCTAGAAAATTATTAGAAATTAAGGTTATATTCTAGATATTATTACATATTAAATATTTGCTATTCTTAATATTTTATTATATATATGAGACTAGAAATATATGTAACTGAGATCAAAGAAAATTATTCTTTCATTCATGCATTCTCCAATCTATTTCTAGAAATGTCAAAGAATATTGGTTTATTTAATAGTAGGCTCTAAGAACGGATGGATTGACCATTATTTTAAAACATTTATTAACTTAGAGAGTGCAGTCTATTTATGGTGCAAGGATGGAAGGATAGTTTTTTCTGTCTAAAGTATATACTGAAGCAATGGATCTGAAGTCCGATCCATGCTTCACAGCCTCCTATAAACCTAATTAGTATTGTAGGCCTGAATTAAGTTTATAGTCCAATATCAGCAGGGTTTTGCATTCAACTATTTCATTTTAAATAAATTCCATTTCTAAGATTAGATTTCTGTTAATAAAAATTACTTGTAAAACCTATTAGTCAAACATATATAAACGTCAAGCATATATATATGAGTTAATGCAAAATTCTGCTGAAATAAAATGCTTATTTTATTAAAAGAAATAAGAATGTATTTTTCTTTTTAAGTCTTGTTAAAATATTTAGTATGATTTGATTTTGAGATAAGCCCGCCAACATTTTCTAAAAGAATGTATATTTTTAATTAATTAGCCCATTCAAGGCAAATTAAAGATGGCCTTCTCTTTCTTTTTTAATTAATAAAATTCAAAGTTTAAAGAAAGAAATTTAGAGTAAAAAAGTAAAGGTTATTTTTAAAAAATGTTACCTTGAAACAAAAGAGCATGGGGGCTTATCAAGATCTAAGATGATACAAACAATAGAAGGTAGCTGACAAAGAGGGTATAAATAGAAGTGAGAACAAAAGACTTGGTTATTCAGAGTTTTCTTGCTGGCATTCAGATTTCTCTTTGGAGAACTCTTTCAGATTTTGCTTATTCAGATTTTATTCCAAAAAGTTATACAACTGTCGTCTTCAAAATCATGGAGAAGTTAGAACATGCTCAAGCTAAAAGTCATATGAATTTGATGGATTCTACTATGCTTGGCTAGGCAAATAAATAGCTTTGCCTATCGCCGAGGTTCCTAAATACCATCAAAATGCCTTAGTATCCACTCAATAGTCATCTGAACTCTGTGCCGTGTCTGTAAGACTTTTCATAAAAGCATGCTATTTATTTCCACTTTCCTTGTCCGGGCAAATACCTATCGATGGTCGGATCAAGCCACGAACGCCGTAGGAAACATGACCAAGGAACCAGGATGGTAATCATATCTCTCCTCCAGTGAACTATTTACTTTCTACCCTCTTGTTCATATCTCTCTTAATTGAATTATATTATAAATTGTTGTATTTAATTATATTTGTAATGTAACCATTTTATTTACTTTCTACCCTTTTGTTCATACCTCTCTTAATTGAATTATATTATAAATTGTTGTATTTAATTATATTTGTAATGTAACCACTTTTTTTATTAGACTAGTCTTAGATATATATATATTGTGTGATCATCTATCTATATATTCAACCCTTTTTCCTTCGCTATTCTTCATTACTAACATTTATAAATATTTCGTATTCCATTGCGGTTAAGTTTAAAGGTTAGTTTTTCATTTAAATCTCTTTCCAATTTTCATTATATTTGTAAAATTCAATACGAGTAAGTTTCCTTTTGTTTGCCAACTTGATCTCCTCAATAACGCTTCTTTTGTCCACCACTAGCTTATTACATATATCAGATTTAACTATATATGTTTTAAATAATTTTTAAACTCTGTTTTAGTGCAAAGCAATTAAAAAATGCTTTGTGAAAGATTTTTATTATTGCACTTTATTGAGGAGATTCGGGTTGACAATTTTAATCAAATTGGGAAGAAAAGATTTAGACTGCAAACATATTAATCTGTTTTTATTGTCTAATTAGTTTTCATTAATTTAGGGGAATAGCAGAGGCCATTAAATTATTATTCATATTTTAAAGTTGTTAATTAAACATATTATTTAACTATAAAAAGCTTGAGTTTCCTAATTTTATTATAATGCTTTATTTTACTTTTCCAATGATCCAGGCATGCAAAACACATGTTTCTTAGTACTTTTATTGCACATTTAACTATTTAGCTCCATAGGTCTTCCCATCCATGTCTCTACCTCTGTTGCTAAGCTTTGTGGCCAGTGAGAAAATAATTTATGTGCATCTCAGATAATGTTGTTTGTTCGTAATTAGCTTCGAGAATAGGCAAATAGGGCAGAGGTCATAGTATTCTTGATTTAATATCTCGCGTAGGGATGGCCTCGAGGTACTTTTGCCTAGTATTCGAACTGGGTTAAACCAACATACATCATCTAACTGTCACAATATATAATAAGTTTGATGTCGGTATTCTTTCCAAAATATATGTAATATTCAAATTTATGTATATTAAATACAGTAATATTCATATAAATTTAAGCTATTTTATTAGAAGTACTTTCGGCTATCATTGTTAACTGTATATCATTGAATAATTAAAATGAGACATCATTTCACAACTCCCATAATTCAGTTCACTTCTCCCACAATTCTGTTATTTTAATGTTTGATGATTGGTACTTCGATTAAAAGAACTTATATTTACATGAATATTACTATATTTAATATATATAAATTTGAATATTAGATATAAAGTATTAGACTGATTATCAACTCTGTGATATTATCCAAATTCTCATGGGATAACTGTTTGTCCAAAAATTTAAAAATAATAAAGCAATATTCAAATACTCATTGGAAGGCAAATGCCTCTCTAATAACTCCTTATACAGGAACAGTAAAGAAAAAGACAGAATTCACCAACATTTGTCCTTTGGTATATGGTGAGGTTTTGTGCAGTTTTCCATCTGTTTTACCATCTAATTAAGATATTCATTTATTAACCAGTATAGGATAGTTAGCTAGGTTGTTTATTGAGTGCTATCTAAAAAAAAATTCCAAATCTATCATTAAATTTTTTTAAAGTTTATTCTGCATAAATTTCAATTTTGTTCATAGGCATAGCAGACAAATGTCCCATTGCTGCACCATAAGCTCCTTATTTGTTTATTAGTGCATTGTGAGTGCAAATCATTAAAGGGATCTTATGCTCCAATGTTATAAACTTTTACATCTGAAGTGGTAGAGATGAAGATGTGATCTATAGATTTTGAACTCTAGAGTAGTTCACAACTCTATTATTGCATTAAGGCACAAAATGATTGGAAGTTTGTACTTTCATTGGGCAAATTCTTATTTCCTATCATATATCATTAAGTTAATTATAAAGAAACTTGTTGTGGTAGGGCTATAAATAGGGATTTTAAGCTTTTGTAAACTAGTGGTTTGTCTGGGAAAAACTTATCTTCTGCAAAAACTTGAATTATTCATTTATTATAATATAGCTATTGGTAATGTTCAAGATGACATTTATTTTAGCAGAGTAAAAAATAATGTATTTTCACTGGTTATTTATAAATACTATTAGATTCAATAACCACACATGTATATGATGTAAACAAAAAAATGGGGATATTTCCAGGTAATGATTAGAGATATGTGTAGAAGTAGTGTTGCCAGATAATTATCTGTGAATTACTTTGCTCTAGTACTCAACAATAGTTTTTGTCTGATAGAGAAACCATTAGGAGTGAATTTGTAATTAATTTGCTAGTGATTTAACTGTGAATTGATCTATTTAATTAAATATTCATGTATATTAAAGTGAAGATTTCATGAATAAAAGTTATGAATATATATTTTAAATTTGCTTATATACATATGCTTATTATTAACATTAGCATTATATAATTTGATTAAATCCCATTAGTCATTTTTTTAGTCGTTTTCTGATTTTTAGGTATTTTTTGTAACATTTCCCATTGACTTCTATTATCCACAAGATGGTAATGGAATCCAGTTGATATGCCAATATAATGCTAATATTAATATTCAGCAAATACATGCACAAAAGAATCCAAAATATACATTCATACACATTCATATATAGATCTACTTCAACTTTTACTTCACCAAATGTACTTAAAAATATGAATTAAGATGTCTGAAAAAAAAAGATCTTTGCTTAGAATCTATCGATTTGAGATCATTTAAGGATATTTATATTTTATTATTCGTATTTTATAATTATTCATATTTTATAAGTATGACATGACGCAATAGAAGTTTTAAGTGTATTTAAAATATTACATATGGTGGCATGGGGGAGGGGGAGTGATGGAATTGTATTAATAATTAATTACACATTTAAAAATAATTACTTGAAAGCAAGTTTTTTTCTTTTTTTTAAAGCATGTTTAAAATCTCTGCCTTATTTAATAACATTAAGCTGATACAAAAGAAGTTTTAGTTAAATTATTATTAAATTTGCATTAAAGCATTAAAATCATAATGAACATTGTGCATGTATTTATATAAAATTGGATTTCTAAGTTTGATAGAGATTCAGTTGATTTTCTGAGCTACTGATGATGTCAGATTTGGTTATTAGAAACATGCATCCAATAAGATTAAACGGTACTTGGGTATTTTTCCTGCAACCAAGGAAAGATAGGAGGACTTTTCACATTCGTATCAATACACTGCTAACTTTTTAATGTTGTTATTTTGTCAACATCAAACATTATAAAAACATTATAAAGTTAGCAATGCTTTGATACGAATGTGAAAAGTCATCCTATTTTTCCTTGGTTGCAGAAATAATACTCAATACAGTTTTACAAAAAAAAAAATATTGCATGAGATAAACACGTATTTATGAATTCTACACGGACGCAAACTAACTTTTGACACTTACTTAATTTGATCAATTTCAACAAAAAAAAAATATGTGGTCCTTGTTGCAGGAGGAAAAAAAAGCCAACAAATATATATTTTTATAAAAGTAAATTATATTCTATGAAATATATACTTATGCAGACGATTCTTGCATACAAAATGGCGATGGTCATTAGCACCCCCCCCCCCCCGTCCTTCCTCCTTATCGGAAAAAGTTGTCGAACAAGTGATTGACCAGTACATACTCTAAATGGAATACTGCCAGGCGATCTAATTTTTCGAATAAACAAATAAGTCCTTCTATCTTTCCTTGTTTGCAGAAATAATACTCAATACAGTTTTACAAAAACAATTATATGAGATATACACGTACTTTTACAAATTGTACAGGACACAAACTAACTTTTGATGCTTACTTAATTCGATCAATTAAAAAAAAAAAATACGTGGTCCATAAAAAAAAGCCAACATAAATATATTTTTATAAAAGTAAAAAAAAAAAAACAATTCTATGAAATATACACTTATGCAGACGATTCTTGCATACAAAATGGCGATTGTCAGTAGTAACCCCCTCCTTCCTCCTTCTCCTAAAGATTTGTGGAACAAGTGATTGCCCAGTACATGCTCTAAATGGAATTCTGCCAGGCAATCTAATTTTTGGAATAAACAAATAACAAAGTCAACGTCTTCATTCAATTACAATTAAATAATAAACTTTTAATTCAAAGATTCAAAAATGCAGAAGTCAGACAATAACCAAGTTGAAATTGGAAAAAAAAAACCACAGAAGTAAATAATGCAGTTGAAATTAAAAATGTTAAAGCAAATTCAAAATAATAACAAATGGTAAGTTTAAAATGTACAAACAACAAACTTTTGAATCAGAAAAAAAATACCCAAATGTCCAAAAAAAGCACCTATATAATAGTTTCGGTTGATATGTTTCAAAGCACGTTTTGTGCACGTTTAAAAACACGTTTTTTGACGAGGAAAAAAACTCAAATCCCAAGGGTTTATTTAATGTTCGCAACATTATGCCTTTATCGCGAATGTAAAAAGTCGTCCTATCTTTCCTAGGTTGCAGGAATAATACCCAAGTACCGATTAAACAAATCATTGTACCTTGAAATATCAGAAATTTTTTTATAGAGGACATAAATAAATATCGTTAGCATTATTACATACTTACATAGTGTTTAATCAATTAATTACTATAAATATATACATTTAAACTCTGCATTATATACACATGCCGGGGGGGGGGGGGGGGGGGGGGGGGGGGGGGGGGGGGGGAAAAGGGGGGAAGGAGGGGGAGGGGGGGGGGGGGGGGGGGGGAGAGGGGGGGGGGGGGGGGGGGGGGGGGGGGGGGGGGGGGGGGGGGGGGGGAGAGGAGGAAAGGGGGGAAAGGGGGGGGGGGGGGATATAATATAATTAAACCAAAAAAAATTAGTGAACTATAGAGAAAATTAATTACATCTGTAGGAATTCAAGTCTTTCTTTACTAAAATAACAGCTGTTATTTTCTTTTAGATTCTTAGCAATCAGTTAAGCACTTTACTGAATATTAAAAATCTAAAAAGAAAAATAGTGAATGAAGTCTGTACATTTTGGCAATTATAAATAATTATCTCTGTAGTTCATTAATCATTTCTGACTATATTACATATATACATGCGTATAATTATAAAATAAAATACTGTAGTAACATAGAGTAGGTAATTTATTTATATATTAATAATGAAAATAGACTTTCACTACATTTATATGACAACCATAGTTAATACAAACACATTATTTTTACTCTATACATATTTCTATTCATTGCTTTAAATTCCTGTACAAACTTTATATACTGTTAGGGGTTTGACTAAGAATATTTTTTGAATGTGTATTGAATGACCCCTCCCTGACTTTGCACTTTCCATAGTCTGTTTCTTTACAATGCTGATATTTTACAAACAAAGCTTGCGCACAGAAATATTTTAAAATTAGCTTTTGCTCTATTGTTTTTGATTCAAACAATGCATGGCTTTTGTACTCAAATTTGCCTTAATTTTACCATAATATAAGAAATAATTTTAAAAGTGATTATTGCAATCCAATATGGTCTCTGGAATTTTATTCATAGCGGAGACAAAGACAAAACTCATCCAGCTTACTGAAGATTTGTGATTTTTTTATATTTGTTTTACCATTTAATTGGGAATTACTAGATACTCATTTTCTGACCAATTTCTGAAGACTCTATGGGTTTCTTATTGTCTAATTATCTAAACCAAAAATTCCAAGCTTGTTTGGAATATAAAGAAACTTTCAATCCTCATTCAGAACAAAGACATACACATTCATGTATACAATTGGGCAAAATATATAAACAAAAGTCTTTAAAATAAACTGTACAATATATATATTTTTTCTCATGAATTATAGCATCAGCCAGGAAGTAAACCTGCTCTCGCCCACCAATGCTTGACAAACTCTATGCTTATGGCATGACTGCCATCTTGAATAGCATTTTTATAGTTAAAAGTTAAAAACAAAACCTCAGTAAAGTTACATAGCATTAACAATTCTTTGTGACTGACCAACTTTCCATAATTTATACTTTAACACAATTATATATTATCCATCATATTTATCAAATACTTCTCTTTGATTTTTGTCTTTTCGTCAAATCGTTTTAAATAAAAACATTGTCAAAGTAAACAACTTTCAATACCAATAACTGAATGTCCTGCAAAGACAGATTTAAATCTATCTTCAGAATATTGTAATTTACTGTTCCAAAGTTTTTTTTATGTTAATTATAAAATGCTAATTAGAATAACAGTCATGCTGTATGTTCAGTATGGTTATTTATTTATTTATATATATTTGTATTTTTGAATATTATAGCCAAAGTTAAGCTAAATTAAAGAAATATCAACAAACTGTTAACAAGAAACCATTCACATAAAAAAGGAATATCTTAATATTCCCTTAACAGTTAGATTGCTAATATTCTATTGCTTTAGTTTAGGTTTTACCTGTGGTGATATGATTTACATATGATAAATTATTAGTGTGCAATTATAACTAGTTACCATAATGCTAAAGACTTATTATAATTTAACTAAAAAAGCAAATTAAAAGTATTTCATTGCCAATTTAATGTCAGTTATAATTTTCCAAGTACAGAAACAATAGTCACCAAATATTGTTGTATTATAATATTCACACTTTTCAGACTGATTTCTCATTTTGCTTGTATCAATAAGAACTTAGGATTCAAACCTATGCATTTAGCAAACAACTTTTATTTCTGTATCTGATTCAACATGATAACTAGAATCTTAAAAAAGCTACATTTTAAACAGAATCTATCTTTCTACTTGAGAAAGTGCTTTAGTTCCAGATTTGAATCCTAAGGTCCAACTGGTGAGAGCAAAAATCAGAAAATGATCTGGATTGTGAATTTATAAAGCCATCCACCATTCAATTCCCATTGATTAATCAAGCTTACAAGAGAATTGTTTTTTGATAGAAAGTCATGTGACAATGTTCTTAATTAAATCTTATATATTCTAACTTATTTTCTGAGAATTAGCAAGAATGAGGATTATTAAAGTATTTGGACTTGGTCAGAACATCATACCTTTTTATTATTCTGACTACTATCTTTTCATGCGGTTTGGTGACAGGATATAAATCTTTTTTAGTAGTTTACTTTTTTGTCATTGTTTCCATTTCATCAATCTTTACATCTTTTATTGAATGATTACTTATGCATTATTCAGAATTACAAATTTTAATGTGAAAAAACCTTTACCCTCTTAATTTAGATTGTGAACTAAATGGTGTTTTTGATATGCAGATATTTATTGTTTAGTTCAGAACTAAGTTATTTTTACAATTATGACAATTTATTCTTATCAATATTAATTTTGCAAATAAATGATATCCAAAGTTGTGATATTGTTTTTTGATATTTTAACCTTTAACTTTATCAGTAAAGCTAAATCTCTAGTTATCTATTTGTTTAGTATTTTTTTAAAAAAAAATTATTTTCAATAAGTTAATTTCTATAGTAAGCCCATTCATTATAACTTGATATTTAAATGATAATACATCCTATGATCATTTTATAAGAACTTTTATAAGTTTTAACTGCTATAAAAGTTATTTTAACATCTTTATGTGATGTTTTAAACCCACATGTAGTAGTAGATAACTTTAAGTTGCTTAGTTTAGGGATATCCTTATCCTAAATATTAATGAGTTAATATTGGAAATAGTATTAAGAATTAAAATTATTTTAATATAGTTTTTAGCATGTAAAAATCAATGTTAGAGTTAAACTTTAAGGCTAAATTTGAATCTTTAATAGACATTGTTAATAATTAAATTACTTGCTCATAAAAATGCATTTTATTTAAGTTTTCTGCTAATAAAAGGTATATTTTTTCTGATGCCACTTGTAATAAAGATTAATTCAGTCTAGTAAGTTTTAAATTAGTTAATTAAATAAGACAAATTATTAATTTATTAGTAAAAGTTATTAGTTTCAAATAAAGAAAGCAGTAATAAATATGCGTGAGGGTGTTTGATTATAAATTTTATTTTAACTTCCTTGTAATATTAAAAGTTATTCTTAAATATTTATTTTAAAAGTCTTTAGAAATATTCTGGAAGCTTACATTTAAATATTGTATAAAATTGTTTAAAAGAATTATGTAAATTAATATTCTATGTAAAAATATAGTAATTCATTATGCAATATTTTATTTTATTTTCACTCTAATAATTTTTAGTTTTATAAATATATCTTAAAATGTAACATTTAATTAAAAGTCTAGACAGTTATATAAATGAGTTTATTTTTAGCTGTCTCCCAGGATACAAGTTAATCTTTAAACTTTAATGAATTAATATTTACTAAGGCAATAAACTAAAGCATGTGCAGTTGAAAATGCGAAGGTAGGGACGTCTACAAGAAAAGAAAGAATTAATCTAAGTGTCAATTTCATCCATCAAAATCTGTGATATGATCAGCATTATAAATAGAGGAATACTTACACACAAAGGTAGACTTGAGTAAATTTTACTGGGGAAATTTAATCGATAAATTCCTTGCAGAATTAATTAATTATATTTAATATTCAGTTTAATTACTTATAATAAATTTTTGTTTGCTTAAAGTTAAATAGTTCTTGCTAATTAATTCTCATACAGACTGAAAGTTCTAAGCTGAAATTACTAAAAAGTTTGAAATCTACATAGCAAAGAAATAGAATGGGAATTTTAACTAAATATTTAATAATAATATTTGAGTTATTTCTATTTAAATTTTATACTTTGAGGAAATTCTCCAGGACTAATCATTACTATGTAAGAACTTTTATTGGTTCTTATTTACTAATTAATAGTAGACAGTATTATCAGTTGAATGTTTTATGTGCTGAAATATTAAGACTGTTGAAGACTTTATACTGTTTTATATTTTATAGAAGTTCTTAATTGTATAAAAATACATTTGCACAAAATATTATGATTCACTGAGAATAAGAAGATTGTTAAAAGACTCTAAATGTTTAAATATTTTTTAGCAATGTATTTTTAAAAAATATCTTTGTTTCAAAATTTTTCATATCTCTAAAATAATGGTTTTCTTTGG
Source organism: Epiperipatus broadwayi (assembly GCA_028023455.1). Taxonomy (NCBI): domain Eukaryota; kingdom Metazoa; phylum Onychophora; class Udeonychophora; order Euonychophora; family Peripatidae; genus Epiperipatus; species Epiperipatus broadwayi. The sequence goes on from JAQFVV010006236.1 coordinate 2,727,822, forward strand.
AGTTGTTCATTTTTACCATGAATAGACTTAAATTCCATATAGCAGAACATGTTTAGGGCTAATAGAATTTAATAAATTTCTTACCTGAATTTTGAAATAACATTTTTATTTACTTACGATTATTATAGCAGTGGGATGGAAATTACTTGCTTATAAAATTTATCTTATATTAGCCAGGAAGATATTTTCTAAGTCAGTGAAATTAAGGTTATTGACTTGAACTATTGTTTCAAAAATTTATTACATGATTATGTACTTTTAAAAATAATATTCTAAAATATTAATGGAATATCTGTTCAAATTTATCACTATTATTCTCAAATTATTGCTTGTACTAAATAACTGGAACAAGTCCTATTCTTTATGAATGAAATATAAATGTTCCTAAATTATTAATTTTTATTCAAGTTTATCATGCACTTATACTGTTTTTTTTGTTTTATTATAAACCTATTAATACTATAACTCATTGTCATCATTATTATTAGTTTCAAAATTTGCTCTACAATGAAATTTTACTTTGTCAAAGAATAAATGCTCATCATGTTTCATCTTCAACATGTGTTTCAAAAATAGATAGTAAAAAGTAATGAATTCATATAAAATGTTACAGGTGCATCATTATTATCTGTGTTTTACTTAAAAATATTCTTTGGGAAATTTGAAAGACTGTATTTTTGTGCTCATGTTTATATCTATTACTTATTGATAATATTTGAATGCTTACAAATAATTTAAATTTGCTGAGTTTCAACAAGTGGAAAAATTGTTGCTGTTTTCAGATTGATAATTGCAGAGACTGTATCCTGTGGAATAGTAAAACATTTAGGCTGATTTATTTTGGTAGATTGGGTATAATTTTAAGTTTTGATATTATACTATTGTAATTTATCATATCTGATATGCTCTTATAAATTATTTGTAATCTGAATTATCTGAAAGTTCACAAAATATTTACCTTTTTATAATGCTGAATTTTAAAGTGATATTCATCTCATATCATGTGTTATGTATTTATATGAATGTATATTTTAAATGGTGAATAAAGTGAAGATGATGTATATTCTTACTGTTTATTTTAGGCCATGCTTTTATTAAGCCAGATTTGGCAAATAATTTTTACATTATTGGTTTTATACATCAATCAATTATTGTAGTATTATTTAAGAGATTGTCGCATTAGTCTCTCTTGTTTTTATTGTACATTATCTTGCCATTATTTTGGATTTTTCCAAGAGATTGTAGCTGTGTAACATTCTCACAATATTATAATATATTCCATGAGTTATACCTTTTATGTCCATATTAAGCATGAAATGCTTTATTTAGGAGCAATTCTTATTGCTCCTATTATATTTTTGATAATTCATTCTCATCATTCTTATGTTTAGAGACTAAGTCTTACCATATTTATTGCCCTCAAATGCAGGTGCTACCTTTTGAGTTTATGCCATCACTTATTTTGCATTACCTTATTTATCTTTAAATTGCAGATGTATTGTAGTATGTATTTTTTGTATAAAGCCATGTGAATTATATTTCCATGACTTTATTTTTGACAATTGATATTGTAGTCAGTTCTGAGAAATGTCATCTTTCTATTCTGTTGCACTCTTTAATATTCTGAGTGTAGGTTGTTGATTGTTCTTGATATGCAGGTCTATTTGTTATACTTTGCCAATATTGTAGGATGTAAAACTGATAAACATTTATTTTAAAAATTAAAATTGTAATCTTGTTCCTCAATAAGTGATATACATTGCCTTCAGTATTTACTCCATTGCTGGATTACTAAATCCTTTTAAGGTTTAAATAGACTCATTTTGGAGACAACAGAATTGTATGATTGTATTTTAAGAATGGAGAACTTCTTATTATAATGTTAATATTGAGAAAGGTTTTCATTAATCAGACAAGGATAATAATTTTCATTATTATTTACTCTATCAATTTAATTTTATTTTATCTATAAACTTTAAAAATGATATTTCTCATCTGCATTGAATTGTACAGGAGAATGACTAAATAATTCATTTTGTGATATTGTAGATTTACAATGTTGTTTTATCTGTTCAATGTCTTTATTGTTAAAATAAGTGTTGTTTTTATTGTTAATTTTGATTTCATAGTCTTTCTATTATCATCTACACATATTGTCCAGAAATCTTAATACTATAAAATCTATTATGGAGTTATCTTTTATATTGAACATTAAGAGTACATTAACATATGAAATTCAATATAATGATCACTTTGTTCAAATTATAGATATTAAGAATGCATCTAAGAAATAAATTGTTCATTTTCTTAATTATTAAATGACCACTTTAACCACTTGTATTCCTTAAAAGAAGACTGCTTTTGTGATCAATTATTTTATTCAGAAAATTATTGTTCTGATTACACATCATAAGTGTAAATTTTTCATGTATTTATTTTAAGTAACATATATATAGTGAGTTTTGCCTGTTTTAAAATATATTTCTTTAAAATTATTATTATTATTATTATTATTATTATTATTATTATTATTATTATTATTATTATTATTATTATTATTATTATTATTATTATTATTATTATTATTATTATTATTATTATTATTATTATTATTATTATTATTATTATTATTATTATTATTATTATTATTATTATTATTATTATTATTATTAATTTTAGCATTTATATGAATGACCTTAAGGATTGCTTAAAATCTTCTTATCTTTTGTGCTATGCAGATGACTGTAAAATCTTTAGAAAAATCACATCTGTGTTTGATTGCATTCTTCTTCAAAATGATATAGATAATTTTAGTGCTTGGTGTGATCTAAATAATATGACTGTTAATTTCAGTAAATGTTCCTTAGTCTCGTATTCTAAAAAATATGAAGTTTTGCATTTTTCTTATTTTATTAATTCTCACAAAATTATTTCTGTTGAATCCCAAAAAGATTTGGGAGTTATATTTTTTAGTAATGGATCCTTTTTCCCTCATTTGGAAATGATTATTGGTAAGGCTTTAAAAATTATAGGTACTATTCTAGTGTTTGGTTATCATTTCAGTGGTGATACAAAATTTAAATTATTTTTATCATTGGTTCTTCCCATCATTGAATATTGTTCAGTCATTTGGAATCCTAGCTCTAAACAGGGATGTAATTTATTACAATCAGTGTATAATAAGTTTTCTAAATATGTTTCTTTGGGAAATAAAACTGTTGTTCATCTTTCTTCTATAAGACAATATAGAGATATTAAATATCTTTATAAACTTGTTAATAAAATAGTTCTTTTATCTAATACAATTTCTACTGTTATAATTAGATCTCATGTGCATGATACTCGGTCTGCTTCTGTTTGTTACATTAAAACTTGTCATTCCAATGTTCTTAGATTTTCTCCTTTGTTTAGGCTACCATCTTTATATAATCAGATTTGTAGTAATATTAATTACTTCAATTTAGATTATAATCAATTTTGTAATGTTATTAAATTTAAAGTCAGATTTGATTGGTTTAACTTGATTTTGTTTATATGTATATATTAAATTGTTTTTTTATTTCTATTTTGTTATGTGCTTTATATTTATCCTTTTTATTTATTTGTTACTATTAAAGTCTTAATAATAATTGTTTATATGCTGATATTCAATTTTACTTTAGATTTTTAAATGTGTTAATTATCTTTTATTGAAATATGGCACATAATTATATTAATAATTTGTTATTTAAACTCATTTATGTATTTATATATTTGTTATGGTGCAATACTGTAATTGGCTTTATGCTGTAGTTTTGTATGGAAAATAAATGATAATAATATAATTAATATTATTATTATTATTATTATTATTATTATTATTATTATTATTATTATTATTATTATTATTATTATTATTATTATTATTATTAATATTATTATTATTATTATTATTAATAATAATATTATTATTAATATTAATAATAATAATAATATTAATAATATTATTAATAATAATAATAATAATAATAATAATAATAATAATAATAATAATAATAATAATAATAATAATAATAATAATAATAATAATATTATTATTATTATTAAGGTTATCCTCCTTGGTTTTCATATACTCTTATTAAGATTATTA